>CM057131.1:4045807-4645807 GCA_029964075.1 Patiria pectinifera | reverse complement strand
AATAGTTTCTGTTATCCGTATGCAATTAAAAAATAAAAACCTTCAGACACTTGTTAGCATTGACTAGTTAAATATCATTTCAGATTTCATATAATTACCATTTAATTTACATGTAGCTCAAGCTCGTGGCCTTTTTTTTGTGGCAAATAAATATGAACCTTGATCCAAGCATTTGAAAGCACGAGTGTTTTATTTAAGTCTGGCCAAAGTAAAAACATGAATGCGATTGAAAACAATGTTGTGTACGATCCGTATTCAGTCATGGGTGCAGTAAATTATGGATCTTTAAACGGAATTAATTAATTACTCGTATATGAATGTGCTCCTATGTTACAGGTGTGCCTATCTAATTCAGGTGCTTTACGTATATGTACATGCACGTGCACAAGTACGCTGCACATAACTGATCGCCACGTGCTATCAGAAATTATTAGCATATTAATTATGAAACAATTCATTTTGTAAAATATACCGTTTTCACCGAAAACGTAAACCCATTACATGCACGTCAACACAAGGAAGAGGTAATGACATGAGCAAAAGTGAATAAGTGAAAACACAGGTTTTTTTAGTGGTGTGCTTTTACGAGTCGAACGGGAAGTCTGGAACCGCGGGTAACCTATTGATTATTACAATACAGGGTTCAAGGTACCCGTAAAGGAACCCAACCCTAAAATCCAAAACCCAGGAAGTTGTCTGAAGGCTTTCGTACATGTAGCTTTACGGTGTGAGCTGCACGTGCAACTTTTGTGAGCGTCATCGGTCGCGCGTTAAAATGCACACAAACGCGAAATCTGTTCAATGAGGCAGTTTTTGAAAATTCCCCATCAATGGCATTCCACATTATTTTTGTCTAAGAATTTACTTGTAAATACAGTCGAACCCTCATAAAAGAGCACTGTTAATACAACAATATAACAAGGAAAATGTTAGGCCCAAGTCTTTTTTCTTTGTTTTGTTTTCCATCACTGATCACACAAGGTACCTGTTATAACAAGGTAATTTGTAAAGTCCCAAGGACTTTGTTATAAAGGTGTTCGACTACATGTATATTGAAGAAACTTGTAAAGTTAGTAACGGGTACCCGATCTCATAACCTGGGTATAGCCTACAGGCCTACTCGGGTACCCGGCTCCGATCTGGAACGCCGACACGACACGAATGGTGTCCATTTAGTGTCGAGTCGCTGCAGTGGATGATTCTTACAAGTGCATAAATGGCAATATGTGAGCACAGCTGAGAATTTGAATCAAACAGCTATGCCAACATCTTGCCTTCTCCACACCCGATCTGTGATCCAAAGCGTAGTTACACAAGCCCCTGCATATTCTGTGGATACAAAAAATATCAAGCACCTTGAGAACATAAACGTACTGTTTCACTGATGGTTGCGTCCATTTGCTCGGCTGTCGACAACTGCGAAGATAGGGCAAGTGGAAAAATGGCAATATGTAGGTACAGCTGGTATTTGGCAACAACAGCTATGCCAACATCTTGCCTTTTCTACACTCGCTAAATTGAACATGTTCTTTAGCAGCTTCAGTGGGCTCCACAACAACCAGTGATTACCACTCAAAAGTTACGTAAGATTGTGTGCACGTCACATGGGCACGCCTGGCGAAGATCAAACATTGCATGAATAGCCCAAATGAACCCAAGAGAGAAAATGGCGGGCTTGCAGTTTGTACAAGAACAATACATGTTTTAACTGTTGGTTAGAACATGGCCCTACAGAAAATGAATGTTACAGTGTACAGGACTTGTACTCGGAAGTCGGTGCACATCTTGGAAGGTTACTGGTCCTCCTGAAAGCATTTACAAGTGACAAAATGGCAGTATGTAGGCACAGCTGAAAATATGTCGTTGGACACAGCTATGCCAACATCTTGCCTCTTCGGCACTCAAAGTATCAATGGAGGAAATCTGGCAATGGCAGAAACAGCAAAATTCATAAATTTTTCGAAAGTGTATGCTGGTGTGTTTCCCCAGGCCCCATGGAGCTATTCAAAAGGAATTGCTCCACGGTTGTCAGGTGAGATCTTCAAGCAACAGGTCGTTGGCAACTGCATCCATGAGAAGCGTTCTGTGAGCATTGCATTGATATGCGCATAACAGAATATCATCAATTAAACGACATGTGTGTTACATCAATTATCAGAACACATGTACACAAAAACTGTACAAATGTACAGTAGGTTTAATATCAACAATACCCTGACCTTCCATGTCAAAACGACAACATGACGTACCAAAATCGTGTGTGAATTTAACCTCGGCACAGCAACATACCAACATGCAGAAAAGCTGTAGGCTAATGTACCAACATGTAGGCTAATGGCTATCCAAAATAAGACACCATCGACATAATTAAGGCACCATAAATTATACCAACCATTAGCCGCATCAAGCCTAACCAACAACGGAGATGCAGGCCTACACTATTAATAAATGCAGGGAAAAAAACCGGCAGTATTATGGATAACTAGTGTGCGAACTGACCTTGAGTGCGATACCAGTGTTTAATTACGGCCCAGTGCTAAACGCTCTTACACACTACGCAGCGCAAAATGGACCACAATTCCACAGCATATTAGCAACGGGCCAAAGGTCCTTTTTCTTTGCATTGTGATAAAGATAAGCCGGGGTGTGTTCTATGTATACAGGTTGATTTTAAACCGTAGCGTGGCATATTTACCTTATTGATTGAGCCGTACCACGTTCCGTTCAAATATACTGAAATCGCATGCGAGTAGGAATGGATAAAAAAAAAACCAACATCAAACCCCAAGCCTGCCTGAAATTCAAAATGAATACTGAATTTGTGCATACCTTTTAAAACCACATCACGCTTTAAAATCTGGTGTGGATGTTTTGCGGTACAGTATAATTGCAAAGTCCAACATGACAAGAACAAGTAATTTGGTTAAGTAAGCCCAAACAATAAATGGTACACTTAACTTTTTTCCGTAGCGATTTAAGCAACAAGGCAGCCCCGATCTTTAAAAAAAATGCAGCGTTTTGTTTCCATGACATGAATAGCTTACATGCATGGATACCTTCATGTACATGTACAGTATATCATGGTATGGATTTTTTTCATCGGCAAATACCACGATAAGACCATTACGTAACAAGCAATTGTGCCAACCCGCACGTTGAATAGACAGTATTGACTGAAAGCATTTGCGGTACAATCACTACCCGCGTGACGGAATCATCCCCATAGTGCTAGACTTAAAGTGCAGAGGATGATAATGTGGGATTTCTTAGAAACACAAATTGGCGGGAAACTGTCGACCGCAGTGCCATAGTTTGCATTCAGCAAATTTCAGGTCAAATTTGAGTATTTTGGTAACAAATATCATTTCACAAATCCCCCGATTGACAATTGGCTTGTCAAAAAGCAAACGTTTGCCAAGAAATCGTCAACAAATAAAGGTCTTTTCACAAAAGATTTCGTAATGGTTCCATTGGTAGGTCAAGGTTCACGGGTTGAAGCACAACTCGTGGAACTTTAAAAGATCTCGATCAAAAGGACAGTTCTACAGCTTTGAGAAATTCATGAGAATTTTTTTTTTGGAACTTAAAAGATCTCGATCAAAACATGAAAGAAGGAACATAAACACGATCAAAAGGACAATTCTACAGTACACCTTTGAAATTTTCATGAAAATTGTTTTTGCAATATGTTGGTTGACCCATAGAGCAAGGAACAGTATGGTTGACCTCTGTATCGTACGCGTACAGAAACGTTGGTAACACTTGAGCACCAGTCGTCGACACTACAAGTACTCGCGGGAAAATGACGATGCAATATTCACGAACTGCCAATGCAGTATTAACACGATCAGATGAATGGTTCAACAATGGGGCTATCGGGTCACTGAGCAATCGATATGGCGATATAGCGTTAGTGGTGGTTGGTGGCATGGTACTAACTCGCATGATATTCGATTGGGAAAATGGCCTCTAAATTTCATGGATTACGAATATAAAATTTGTGCATGGCAACATTAAGTTAAGGCAAACTTGGACGGCGAGGCGCAGGCCCCTACGCCCAAGGCAGCGCAGAGATGCAACACGTGTCGTTTAAAAATCGTGATAAAACTTCACATTTACATGTATACTGCTAGTAATAGAGTCATGCAGGTTCTAATGATGAACGAAAACTATTAAGTAAACCAAGCAGAGGGATATGATGGATACCATAAGTTAAATTATATATTGCAGATCTACATGGACACTGTGTATGGACACTGTGTAATTCACAACTTACCAGCACCAGCGCGTCACGGTTGGCTCAGCGGGGATGGCACCGTTGGATTGCCGGTCGATTTTCCTCTCGGCATGCGGTAACGTAGGACGTGACGCGGTGAATGGCGGATGTGGGGTAATGTACGACTACGAGATGATCGTCATCGCTTCCATGTCACGAATGCCACCACGAGGCACCGGAACCGCCTTTAAATTCGCACGGCCCAGTGGCTTTTCTCTGTGGGTACGGACGCAGGGCGTTCCACCACTCATCTGTGTTTTCAACAGGTGAATAATGGAGGCTAGCACCACGCCGTGACCGGTCCCCCACCCGATCACGCAGTAGGCCTTACTCGCCAACCACCCCATGCCATTAAAATGCCGCATTCCACTGCACTATTGTTTGCTGGTTTGTGTATTATAGGCGTTCTACGCGCACCATTGACATTCAAATCACTTGGCTTTTGTGTTTTTTTGGTGACCCAATCCATGGTGGTGAATGTAGGGTAACGACAACCACGCATCACTGCTTACAACCACAGAGCCCTGCTGCACAACAGAGATCCTCCCGTTGTATAGCATTTTCGCAGTGTATACCATTCGCATGTATGTGACCTGTGCCGTGGTTGGGGGGAAAATGGGCGGGCTTTCTACAGCTGACCAGCAAATAATGAAGCGAAGGGTTAATTACTCAACACAGCCAGGTTTTTAATCCGGGTTTTCAGGGGTCTCATGCATAACAATAGTTGGCTCGATGATGACTGATTGTGTTGTCTAGGATACAGTAAACGAACGGAGGGGTCTTCACACACAAAAAGCCATAGCTCTCCCAACCCTAATACAAACACTCCGCGTTTTAGCCACTCGCACGCTCTATATGTGGATTAAAAAAGAAAAGGCTTTTAGAGCTAGACTTAGCTTTTTTTTTTCCTTTTGGCGCGAAGCCTGCTTATGCAAAGAAAGAGTGTAATTTGAAAGTTTGCTTTAATTTGCCAGTCGTATGGTGATTAGCGAGTTAATTGACGGCGGCAACCGGAGGGGGGGGGGGACTTTTGTTTAGAACGCCAGTAATGTGACAACGGATGCAGCCTTGGAAGGCCATTATTAATAACAGGTCAATTATATCTGCCCAGTACCCTACCGCGCAATTTTCAATTTCGACCAAATTTATTAACAATTTGTTTAAACCAACGCTAGAGGGAAGATACAACATTTGCAAACATCACAAAACGAAATGATCGAATTATCCAAAAAATACCCAGCTGGATTGTAAGGGAATGACAGTCTAAAAGCATCCTGTAAAATCGTAAAATCATTTTAACAATATTTGCTATAACATACTAATCCTCCAAATCCATTTATTTCTCAAAATTGCAGTAAAAGCAAATGTACTTTTCCCTTTAACAGTTGTGTGTTCTCATTTATCACACTCAGAACTAGCATCGCAAACGAAGATTAAATTATTATTCACATTCGATCGACAAACCTCTGACATGTGAAGATACATTGATGCAATCTTTGTTTTGGAGAATGTATCTTGTAATTCTCAGATCAACAGTTAATTTGCATTGCCATAGAGCAACATCATTGAGCGCATTTCTGCGTTTATATTAGCAATTAACAAGTTGCTATGAATTTAACATTTCCTAACCCCCCCCCTTTTTTTTTTTTTAAATATAGGCCAGTACTGTTGACATACACTTTAGCTGGAAAAAATTAAAATGTGGAGAGTTCTCAGTTTTGCTTCGGTTACCATGCATCAGTTGTAGTCCAGATAACAAAATTATATCGAAAGTAATCTGATATATCTAAAGTTCGAAAGTCAGAGTGTACGTGTTACAAAGAAATCATGCTTGACATGCATGCAAGAAGACCAGAGGCGTTGAGTCAAAAACACTTCCTATTCCTTCAAAATATAACACCGCATAATATGCTCAGAAATTCCTTAGCTTCCATCTTTTTCTCAAGCGATGAAGTCATGTACTAAAATGACTTTCTTTTCACCCAGAAAAACGGTGATGGCACGGCAAATTCGTTTCCTGTCTGGTCCCCAGCATTCGATGCAACATCGCCGCGTGCTTTTCTGGAGCTGCCGTCGAATGTTGCCATACTATGACCATGCCAGCATGATTCCACGTAGTTGTATAATGGTCGAGGTCCTAGGTTCCTTCATTGTCATACTTTGCCAGATCAAAACGTAATTAATGATTGAGGATTTCAGACTTTATAGCAGTAAATTACCGTATATGTCAATAATGAATACAGTCAGGCCTAAAGACGAATCACTATTCACTTTTTCCTCCAAAGATGATCATCCCTATAAAAGAAGTCCTTTAGCCCTTCGCCATTTTGAAAAAAAAAATCTCCTATACTATCAAAATAGAGCGACTCTCAAATACAATTTCAACATTCCCCCTCCCAGAAAATAAAGCTTATACAAAGTATCCCGATGCCACTTTTTTGCAACCTGGATGATGGTTAGTCATTGTGTTGAAAAAAAATTAAATTCAGAATTAAGAAACATTTCCAGGTTTTCTCAAAACTACTTGGAGGGAAAAGTAGCGTCAGGATGATTCTTTCCTCCCATACAATCTTTCTCCTTGGTCCTACAGTTTGAGTAAAAAAAGGGGGAACCAAAACCCGTCAAAATATATTTCATATCTGAACAAAATATGTAGCACCAAAGATAACAGTGACTGGATAGCCAATTTCATAAGCTACTTTTAGCTAAAAACAAATACTGCAATTTATGGCTCAATCCATTCAAAGAATATCACCATTTGAAAACGCAATGACCCTAAAAACCTGTCTCGTCAAAAAAAAAAGCAATTTATTGTGTGTTTTGACTGTTTGGAACAACAAAGAAAATGACACAGAATACTGTTTCAACGACGTCAACTACTGTATAGTGCACAATATGGTTAGGCGAACAGTATGATTTGTAAATCCACTTTTTGTAAAAGACGGGCCTTCAAAAGGACTTTGTTGAATATTTTGAACTTTTAAACTGAAGTTTTACGCGTTTCGTGGCGACAATTCTTGAAATTGCATTTTTGGACGAGACAGGATTTAGGGTCATTGCGTTTGAATGGTGATATTCTTTGAACGGATTAAGCAATTTCAGAATGTTTTTCATCTAAAAGTAGCTTTTGAAATTGGCTTTTCAATCATTATTATTTTTGGTGGTACATATTTTGTTAGATATGAAATATGATTTTTTTTTGATTGAATTCCGCTTTTTTTTTACTCACCCTTTAGTTTACTGATCACAAGTACACAAACCCGTCCAATGCAAACCGTCATTATTATTTTTTAATTGGTGGACGTACAGGGTGAGTCAAAAAGAAGGTGACCAAATTTGAAAACTATCCTTAAAATATTTGGCTTGTATCCATTTCATAAAAAAAGAGGGATAAAGGACATCTTATTAACTCTTAGCAGTGAAAATGTCGCGTAATTTGCGTACTCTATTCCTATTTCAATAAAAAGACCACAAAACTCGGCTGACCACCACTGAGCATTCACCGTTCTACGAACTTATGAATATATACCCATTTAGTAAAATGAAACATGGACATTTTCCCTCCTCGATGAATGGACGAGAAGTTGCAAAGGAAAGCATACAATATCGCCATCAATATTACATACTTTTTTTTTTACTTGTTCCTCATATTCAAAACACAAAATTTGACAATAAAAATAATGTTTCAGTAATGTTTTCATAATGTTGAATTATTAAAATCCCATTTGTATTTGAATGCTTGTGTGTAATCTGTAATTCTCACGAAGCTCAATAGCGTCCAATGGCATTCCATGGACAGCTATAAAAATGGGTTCTTTTAGTAAACATGCATAACGTCTGATGGCATTGATCAAGTTCAGTAATTCTATTTTTCAGATGTGTCGAAGAACATGCTCTTTTAAGACATACTTCATTGGTGCATCAAATTTGATTTTTGTGTGTGTGAAAATTTAATCTTCAATCCAGGTCACTTTCTTTTTGAATATTTCACTTTTGACATATGTGTCCTGTATTTACCGTCTTGCTTTCAAACGAAGCGCAGACGTCGGGAGCTGAGAGGGGGAGGGGGTCACTCATTACTGGGTGGCAACATCCACTAGAGGTATGCACGCCAAGAATCCTGTCAAGTGCTCTCAAAGTTGCATGAGGTTTGCACTATCGCTTCTTGTCCCCAAAATAACTTGATGCATGTGAAAGATCGTGCGAGTGCTCTGTTGAAAGACGTCTGCGAACTCACAAACACGTAACTCCCACAGTGCTTGGTTTGTTTGACTCAAACAACAGTTTTTTCTTCAACCGTGTGGTTTACTTAAGGGCTTAAGGAGAAGAATGTATACAGCGCGCAAAAAATAAGACTGTTGAATCATGGGTTCCAAGTTGCCGAAAAAAGTGCTAAAATCAAAGTGCAGATCCCGGACTAAACGGGCAAGAATTTCGAACTAGGTTCATCGTTGATCTTCTTTAAGAATAAGTACAGCGATTGCTGTAACATCCCAACTATATACAATGGACCCACCTCTAGTTGGGACTGCCCCAGTTTTAATTGGGACACCCCAACTACAGTTGGACAGTTGTAACATCACTGATGAAGTGATGATACGGAACGAGCAGAAATAGTAAGCCATAATGAATAGCCTATGGACCCAACTATAGTTGGGACTACCCCAGCTATAATTAGGTTCCATCCCAACTATAGTTTGGACAGTGCTATAGTTTGGTTGTCACATCACTGATGATGGAACGAGCAGAAAGAGTACGCCGTAACGACTATAGCCAATGGTAGCGAACGCTGCATTTTAATAGTATGTTTGTGCATGGAGGAATCCTCCATGGTTTGTGTTCGGTATTGGGAGGGGGAAGTGGAAGAACACTCAATCGAGTACAAGTAGTCGGGTCCATAAGTCCGCGCTAGTCCTCACAAGTCTGCCACAAGTCTATCACAAAAGTCAATTTCTACAGTCGAACCACAGGCATTTCAACAGAACTTTGACAACAGCATTTGCTTTTTTTCCTCATAAAGTGCATCCCTGTCTCTTGTGACTGGATATGTGATGGACTTGCCATTTAGCTGTGACCGGACTAGTGATGGACTCGTGAGGATACCGTATCGATCCCCGAATCCCCAACTTTCCCACTTGGCGTTACGTACGCCACTGATGGTTACGTTCTAAAAATAAAAACGCAATGCCCCGTTCTTTCGCAATATTTACATTTGTAAACAATTTCTTGTAGCAGTTTGGAGGACCATTCTTTGAGACGAGTCCCTCATTCCTGAATTCACGACCATCCAATTTCAATAGCCTATACAAAAACAGAAAAAGAGGGCGGGGGGGGGGGGCTTGATTCCATCAGGCAAGGGGCAGGATCTAGCATTCTGTACACAAAGGGGGCGGGGATTGAGCCTAGTACGTACACAACCCTGTCTTTTGTCATACTTCCTACGCATGTGACATTCGATTAGTTTGATAATGGGCATGTCATTTTGATAATATTCTGTGTATTTTCTGTCCATTTAATACCTCCACCGGACGAATTATTTTGGACTTTTCATCAAGTTGAAAAGAAAGCGCAGGTGCTCTATACGTAATTAACCAATAACACCTTTTTTTCTGGACGGATTATGTTTGTTTGCTGTTGTTATTATGTCGGAGGTTTGTCTGGTTGTTTTTCTGCTCAGAACATGAGCGCCGTGCCCATCCACGGCGTCAAACATTCGCGCTTTTTTTGAACGCACAAATATTTGAGCAAAGGATTCTGGACAAGTTGCACTGTTGTTTGTGAGTGTTGTTCACATGGTATACATGCAAGTAAGGTCAGTTTAATCTTCGAGTTTGCAGAGCAAATCTCCGCTTTGGCGTGGGATAAAAAAAAATTGTCCGAGGGAATTTCGTGACGGAATTTTCAGAGAGAAGTGATGATCAAACCGCAATAAAGATCCATTTTTTTTAATAAGGTCGTTAAAGGAAACATACAATAGGATTTTATGACTTAAATACATTTGAAACAGCTTTCTTGCCATGTTACTATGACTTTCCACCTCCTTTGTAGCAGTAAAAGGGAGAAATTTTAACATTTTAGTTTTTATGATAATGACAATTTCCATATTCATGAGCCAAAGCGTGATGTCATTCCATGCAGAACAGTAGTGTCTCTATAGCTCTGTGTAGAACTATATATCAAACTTTTCTTCATTTTGTTGGAGTAAGTGCCACTTTATACTTGTTCATCATGTTAAACAGCTTGTTTGGACAATAGTAGTGGCCAATATTTCTTCCAAACTTTTTTTGTGTGGTTAATTTGAAGGACTAATTTTTGTACTGTTCATATGCACTTTTGACATGGATTACCTTGTGTGACAAAAGTAAAATAGCGCCCTCTTACATGTACTGATGAAAGGATTTGCTAATAATTGAAATATTACCACTTTCTTATCACTTCCAATGAAAACAAGTATTGAGATCTTGTATGTATTGTTGCAACACATAGAAATATGCATAAAAACAAGATGAGCTGAATTTCCACGGCATGTTTCCTTTAAAAGCAAGTTGACGTGTGATCTAGACCGTAAAAGGCCAGCAGCGTATTCAGGTTTTGGGTCTGGGGAGGCGGGGGGAGGGAGGGGGGGGGGGGAATGGTATTTTGTTTTGAATACAAGTTACCCTACCCCTTTTTCGTTCGTAAAATGGGGAACGCAGAAGGAGGGGGCCGTGCGTATCTACCGGGGGGGGGGGTGGTAGCCCCTTTGGGCCATCAAAACAGGAAAATCATGCAGAATAAAGAAGCACGTGCCTTTTAACCCCCCCCTTTAGCCAAAGCTTGACCCGCCCCTCTGGGGGTTGGTTATACAACAATAGTGATTGTGGTGTGCTGGTGCTTTTTAAAAACGCAAAATGTCTACATGGGAAGGTGATGGGGGGGGATGGGGAGTTGCCCCAATCGACCCCTGGATGGAAACGCCACCGTGACTGCTGACATTGAACGCATAATAGAAGCTTACCCGAAGGTCTGATGAGAAATTGAGAAAGATTCTTTGCCGGGTCATCACGTAAGGGCCTCTGACTTTAACGATCGGTAATGATCTCAGTTCACTAAAAGCAAAGAATGTTACGGATCCTTTATACGTCGTTTATTGCCTGGATGTATAACACCATGCTTTTCCATTCTGGTTTTTGTAGAAGTGGGGCTGATTGAATTACACTGGCCAGGTTTCAATGGCAACCTGCGTCCTAAGGGTCCAATAGTCCAAATGTTTGATAGTCCGAACCCGAACAGACACATTTTACCATATATACTGGGGTTCATTTGTCCGAAAATGAAATAATAAAGGTTCGTTAATCCGAATATTTGATGCGATAGTCCGAAGGTTTGTATAGTCCGAAGGTTCGATAATCCGAAGGTTTATTTGTCCGAAGGTTCGGTAGTCCGAATTTAGAATAAGGTAAATTAGTCCGTATGTTCAATAGTCATAAACGAAACCAAGGTGAAATAGTCCGAAGGTTCATTCATCTGAAAGCACACAAGGTTCAATTATGTCAATTTGACGGTTGAACCTTATTGTCGATTCGGACTTTATCGTATATTCGGTTACCCGCCCAGCAGATGGGAGTTCTGGGGTTCTTGCATTGTTGTCACTTTTATTCCCTTTCTTTAGAATTTCACTTCTGGGTACCGTTTTTCTAAGGGTGAGTAGTGGGGTAGCATTGTTCCCTAAAATTCCCTTTGTATGAGTACCCCACAAGTAGCTGTGGTAAGTACGGACTATCGACTTAGGACTATTGAACCTTCGGACTTACGAACCTGTGGACTATCGACACTTCGGACAATCGGGCGGTCACCTTCCCAAACAGATTTTCTCCTTCTGAACGCTCATCTGATTTTTACTTAATAAGTTTTCCACATTTCGAATGATGAAGCGCACACCCCCCCGTTTTTTCTTAATAATGAACCATTCGACTGCCTCGAATTGCGCCCTCATGCGGGCTTTCTAAAAGTAATTTTCGGATTCGAGAATATCAACTCGGACAAATTATAACATAAATTGATACACTGGATTTAATCAAGGGGCAATTATTAAAGAGGTAATTTTCAATCTGCTGGACATATATTAATTTGATTGGTAAAAAGTTACTTGTATGCAAGTAAGATTTGAGGCTTTGCATTGAGATACTAATGAATGAAAGGTATGCGGAAACGCCATGTGCGAATAATTTCTCAACTAAGAGAATGCTTCTGAAAAGAACCAGAGATATAAACTCTGGTTCTTTTCAGAACCATGCTCTTAGTTGAGAAACTATTACTTGTATGTGTTAAGTTATTTATTAAAGCTCGACAAAATTTATATTCATATACGCTGGTAGGGAAGCGTTGGAAATTGATACAAGAAAACACCACTTTTCTTTACAGGATGCATGAGACTATCATTCACCAACAGTCCAGTAAAGTGTTTCATAATAATGAGTATTTTTTAGGTTTGCAAATGTTGTATATTCCCTTTAAAATAAAATAAAAAATCAATGCTTTTCCGGACAACTGAGGGCGCTGTTGCAGTGATGTCATTTCAGGAAGACACTGTTCAGGTTTACCGTTTATTTTGGTTCAAATTGTAAACTCAAAAATTTGCTTATTGAAAAAAATTGTGTGTTACAATTTTATTTTTTTCACTGAAGAATCAATGAAATCATTGTGCGCCTCAGGCGATTTTGGGCGCTAGAGGTAGTATCGGTTTAAAGGGATATGCAATGTAATTGTTTTTAATGCAATCCTTGAAAATGCACCTTTGTGTCCCTTCTATCCCTATTTTTAAATTTCGGCTGGCCAATATTCGAGGGTATTTTTGTGTCTTTTTTATTTTTATGCTAAGTCAAATTTCCATATTCATGAGCAAAAGTGTGATGTCATTCTAGGCAGAAACCTCTATGTTACAACTAGGTTTCAGCACCCGCCAAAAGTAGCCAGAGTCTTGGATATTTCGCTGTCGTAAATTTTCTTTTCTTTAGTGATTCGTTGTTAGTACATGGCAGTAAGGAAGTGAGCAAACTTTTCTCACAAATGTTTTCAATGAACATTATTTTTTTGTTCAAAAACAGAAAACACCTAAAATGAACAGTGTCTTCCTGAGCTGAAAAGACACTCACGTGTAACAGCGCCCTCAGTTGTCCGGAAAGGCATGGGCGATTTTATATGTTTAAAGAAGTGCACTTCTCAATAAATTTAGCGCAAAAAAGGGATGTCCAAATAGTTTTTGTTATGTTTTATACATTTAAGAGGATTCGAAAGTTGCATAGGCCCGTTAATATCACAAAAAAGCACAATATAAATTTCAGAATGAAGTCTTAAAAACATCTATATCTAAATGTCTATTAATAAAAATATTAAATCTGTATCCTGTATAAATTGTAGAATTTACTCAATAAAAACATGCATATCTAAATATCTCTAAATAAAATATGAAAAGTGTACCCTGACTGTATACATTTTAGAATTAAGTCAATAAAATCATGTAGATCTAAATGTCTCTAATTAAAAAGATTAGATCTACATCCAGCCGTAATCATTTAAATATAAGAACTTAAATATAATCCAAACATGATATGATACAGTGACCCGGCACCCCAAATTCAAAACTATTACAATACTAAAAGGGAGACTTCTATGAAAAACACATTAGGCTTAACGAGAATGCAAATTTATACGTTATACCTAACCAAAAACCCACACCATACACATAAAACACGATAACCTTATTTCAACACGCAAAATGAAGACAGTATGGTTGAATCAATACAATTAAAAATCCGTTAGCGATATTACGATGCATGCTATACATGCAACAGAAATCCATATTACAAGTTCACATCGTGAACCTCAATTTATCAAGCAAAATTACCAACACTGTTGCAACATTCAACCTGTTCTTAAAGGGGTTGTGGAATGGTCGAAGACATTTCCGTCATTTTCGGGTATATGTAGCTTAAGGTGTGATGAAATAAAAACGACTATTGTGTCTGTCATGAAATGAGTACAAAAGGTACTTTGAGAGCTGTTTTTCAGGTCCTGTTTCGACCCGAACGTGCAATTTGTGTAAAAGTAGTCGTTGGGGGTAGCAAACAAAACATAGTAAATCGTGACGTAATAAACAGGACTCCCGATGCAGCGTAGTATGTACATTTACATACGTCAGTTTCCTCATGCCTGGTGTTGCCATGGTGTCCATAAAATCCCCATGGTGTTCCCATGGTGTTCATAAATTCCCCATTGCGTTCCAATGGTGTCCATAAAATCTCCATGGTGTTTCTCTGGTGTTCATAATTTCCTCTATGGTGTTCCCATGGTGCCCATAAAATCCCCATGGTGTTCCCATGGAGCTCATACAATCTCCATGGTATTCCTATGGTGTCCATGCAATCTCCATGTGTTCCCATGGTTTTCCCATGATGAGCATAAAATCTCCCATGTGATCATTTGAACTTACATGGTCTTCTTGATGACCCCATGGGTTCCCATAAGGTCCCATGGGAATCCTATGGGAACCCATGGGAATCCCATGGGATGCCCATGGGACATTTCTGTAAAGGAGAGCTTAAGAATCACATCGTGCGTAACTTGCAAATACATACGTGTATGGTGCATCTGAACATACTCAAGAACTATGCTCAGGCTACATCGTAACAGTATGCATGTTGCCTCTACTTTGTTTTCTCAGTCGCAATAGACCGATCCGTTAAGCCCGTCTACGAACTTTTGACCAATCGCATCAGCCGTGACCGCGTAACCAAAATCTCCGACAACGACAACAGTCTAACCACTGATCTCTAAGTACGACGCGCGTCTGGAATAATTATGCAGTCTGTGCGCATGGGAAGGGCTTGGTGGAATAGGTCATATTTTTTAGCGACTGAGGGCGCTGTAGTTCACTTGTTGCTGTAATACAAAAAAAAACAACAACCCAGTTTTGTAGTCGCCAATTTCCTCCAGTAAACGTGATTTCTTAGTGTCTGTATACCATCGATGTCTATATCCAGAAAATGGCGTCGGTACAGTGCGCCATCAAGCGTTCAATTATGGCCAATGGAGGTACCAATATGGTGGCGTTGTCTCTGTTCAAGCAGCTTATAATGGAACGGGAAGGCTTAATCCACCTGAGCCAGACAATCCACGAGACCCAAACCTCCTGTACACGGGAATGCCAAGCAACGCTGCCGACGCGCAGACAAAGATGGCGGCGATGACAAAAATGCCGAGGACGTAGTCACCCGTGACGTCATACAATACACCTGGCAACAAGATCGAAACATACGAAATACAAATGAACAAGTTTTAAACCTTCTAATCTGCATGCTGCATCAACTGAAGGAAAATGAAGAAGTTATCGGGACTCAACATTCTTGTGTCAACGAAACCATGTAGGCCTACGTTCGAAAAACTTCGGGTATTTTCGGGGGAATGCTATCGTTTCGGTTTGCAGTAACACCATGTGGTAATAACTACTGATTAGAAGATATTTAGTTCTGAAAAGAACTTGTCCTGCTTATTATCAACTTTGCTAGGTAGTTTTAGTTCTGATGAGAACAGTCCTGCTGTAAGTTCTAAAAAAACTTGTCTTTTGTCTCAACGTTTTGACTAGCCTGCTCTAGTCATCGCCACAGCTTAAGAGCAGCCTTTACCGTTGGCAACATCGGCACGCGCAGCAACCGAATTCAGCGTGGCCACTCATCTGATTTGAAATTCCCAAGATGTCCCCTGGAAAATTCCCAAGATTTCTCAAGATATTAGCATTATGTATCACAATAACAGCACAGACCCTCAGTTTTTTTTTAATGTGAATGGGGCTCACAAAGTGCTTCAGATAACATTTTGCGCATGCGCAATCTATAGTTTTGTGCGTTCACAGTATGCAAAAAATCCTAAGGCTCAGCGAAGTAATCCAAAGGCCTGGCCTTAATTCCCAAGATCCGATTGGGCAAAATCTCAAGGAGTGGCCATGCTGACCAAAATTGGTCACCGTTGCGTATTTTTATTTTGGCTGCGGGTAGCAGCTCAACAGATCATTATGTCTTTCCGTTAAGCCCGGTTCATACTTCCTGCGAATGCGAATGCGAAGCGAATTATAGTCATGATACGTTCGCTGCGAAATTCGTCCGAGTTGAAAAATCTTCAATTTTTATGAATTCGCAGCGCGAATACTTGCCCCGACGTCACAGATTCGCGTTCGCTTTCGCGCCGAGTATGAACCGGGCTTTAGTTCGTACGTTAGTCCGTGCGTTAGCTAGTTAGTTAGTGAGTTAGTAACAAAAAGTTGACATTGTCTATTGCTCCTACATATTTTGACCAATTTCAACCAAACTTTGTCAAAAGGATCAGTAGCCCAGCCCCAAACTGTTACATGACCAAACTGGGGCAACTTGAGGTCATCATGGGGTCAAGGTCAAAATAACGTCAAATTTCAAAAAAAGCTCAAATTAATGGCCATGGTCAAACCACCTACCTCCATGGTCAAACATTAAAAAGATGTCCATGGTCACCTCTTCATCTGACCTATACAGCTATGAGGTCAAAGGTCAAAATAATGTGAACAGCAATTCGTTTGTCCGCAGCTTCCGAGATCCGACCGAGTTTGTTTTTCTTACACCTTGAGAACATTTCACACTTTGGTCAACTTTACCTGATACAGGTGCACTTATCAGCACTCCGATCCCCGCTGGCACAAACGATAACACCTCGACAGTATTGGCGCCATATGCCTCGTGAAACAACTGCGCTGCACTTGGAATAGTTGCCCCATAGATACACGATCGCAGCAAGCCGGACACTAAAATGGGGAAAAAAGAAAACATATTCGTTGTTTTTTTTTCGTCCAAAGACGCGTTGGCAAAAGGGTGCCGGGGTGGGTTTACTGGGGCGTGATGTGCCGCCATATGTCCTGGGTGAAACAAAATAAAAAACATTTGTCAATATCTCCACACAAAAAAAACCTTCCTGACCTAATTCAATTAGAAATTAGTCTAACTACTCTCAAGGGCGGATCCAGAACACAATTTTTTTTTGGGGGGGGGCGCTTAAGGGTCCCGAAAGTTTTTTTTGGATTCTAAATGCTTTGGTGTACACAGATGGTGGTGTACGCAGTGCCCGCCTTTATTGCGACGTCACTTTACAAAAACAAATGGGTTCTTTTTTTGGAGGGGGATCCGCCCTTGACTAGTCTTGACGAGCCATGTTAAACAAATTTTGCACGATGGAAATAAAAAGGAACTGTCAACACTTTCACTGACATTTGTTCATTATATTCATCAAGTATATCAACATGAAGAACCAGTAATTTACATAGAAATTATATAAACATGTAATGTGTTCATGTTAAAATAAAATATGCAAAATGTTCAATAGACTTTTCTTCGTTGGATCTGGTCGAGTTCGTTCTCCTATACCAAAAGGGAAAAAAAAGACTATGAGCAAATTCGGGCGCGAGCTGTATCTAGTTATTAGTTCGACTAACTTCGCTCAAAATAAGGCGGGATGGTTAGACTATATTATACTCTAAACGACTATTTGGAACCGGACCACAGGGCACATTTCCATCGCTTGTTACCAATAGGCATGCGCATCATCATCTACAACTAGGAGCCAGGACCAAGACGTTTTGTGTTGATGTTTCGACCATCGTTTGACTAGAGGAGTTCACACGTTGCTATTAGTGCGCAGACGCAAGTAACGTCACAAAATAATTAGCTTGTCGACTAATGACCCTCGCTCGAACTTGCTCTACGAGGGTGGATAAAAAACCCCGAAAACCGAGATATTACTGCTAATTGGAACAGAAGTAGGGCACATGTGAATCAAAGGGAGATATCCTCTGTTAGGCTTGAATCTCCTCTTTAAAATGACACCCTTATCGGGTCCTTACATTCACGGTTGACTGAGCAGTGACCATTTTACGAAAGGGTCTATTTAGAGACAAATGACACCACCAAAAAAAAAAAAAAAAAAAAAACCCACACAATTGAAAACTGGGGTAATTCTCTAAATAGACCCTTTCATAAAACTGGTCACTGCTCAGTCAACCGTGAATGTAATCACATGATCAGGGTGTCATTAGATTCAACCCTAACAGAGGATATCTCCCTTTGATTCACATGTGCCCTACTTCAGTTCCAATTAGCAATAATATCTCGGTTTTTTTTTATCCACCCTGTAAAGGCCCCCCATGAATTACTATATCTCCCTCCTGGTAAATATAGGTCGGAGCATTGAACAACTTACCTACAGCGACGACAGCAACCGTTGTAAAAGTCTTAACAATGGCCAGCAATCCCAGGACGACAGTTCCAAAGATACACGATATAACGAGCAAGTACAAGGACATGAAGGGCAGACGGTCTCCGATCACACCTATGAGCAATTTCCCGCCAATCTCCCCACAAGCAAAGAGCATAATGGCGGAGGCTGTCTGGCTGCTGCTGAAATCAAGTCCTTCCATGAAACTGGCCTTTATTAAGAAAAGACAGTTCGTTAGTGAGAAACAACATGCTTTGGTACGCCAAGGTTGGCCCTAGACTCACTTTCATTTAACCTTACTTTTTAATTTTCGTTATGTCATTTCAAAGGGTATTTTGCTGCCTTTTTGATTTTTATGTTGATGCTAAATTCCATATTCATGAGCAATAGTGTGATGTCATTTCAGGCAGAAACTTCAACGTTACACCTTTTCAGCAGCAAAAGTTGCCAGAATTTTGGGCATTTCTCCGTGACGGTCGTAAATTTTCTTTTCTTTGGTGATTCGTTGTGTCAGTACCGGCAATAAGCCAATGAGCAAACTTTTCTCTTAACATAATAGTTTCAATACGCAATCGCTGGGGTTCACGATTTGAACAGAACACCCATAAACTGAACAGTGTCTTCCTGAAATGACATCACTGCATCAGCGTCCTCAGTTGTCCGCAAAAGCATGGACAATTACATTTTTTTATTTAAAGAAGTGCAATTCTCAATGAAATAAACAAAAAAGGTATGTCAAATATGTCATATGTAATGCACTTGTTCCCCCTGTAAAGAATGTTGTATCTGTATCGTAAACCTTTCACATTATTTCAGCCTGCTCAGGCGTTACATTTAGGCTACTCACAAAATTGATATTGAAGAAATTCCACCCAAGGTAACCGAACAGCACACCAATGGACCACAACCAAACCTCAAGGCTCTTAATAAGGTGAAGAAATCCACAGCTGTCAATGTTGTTTACGTGGAGATCAATGTTCCCTTCACTTAAGTCAGCACCGTGACCCTTGCTGCTTCGCTTTTCATAATCAGACCCCTTGGCGCCCCCTTCCGGAACTTGCTTCATCTTGTCCATGTTCTCCAGTTCGTGTTTTTCGTCAGGAGGCTCATCATCGGGCGCCGCGGTGTAGTCTTCAGTTGGTGGGTCGGTCAGAAACATGCCGCTCGCGACGCCCAAAACGAGGATGCCACCGCCCAGAATTCTCAGTGCACCGCGCCATCCGTAGTGACTAATGCACGTCGTTAGCACAGGACTGAATACCAACATACCTGTAAAAGGTAACAGAGAACATTTTCCCGAGACGAAAGCCCCGATGGCAACAAAGGAAGTCTGCAATTTCCTGAAAACACTTTTCATTGGGAAGTGTGCATATCGATCGACGCCCTGTTAATAATGACAGAGCCTGGCCTGACGATTGAGAAGCTATCATTTTGAAATAAAAAAAAAAATACTGAAATTGTACAACTTGAGAAAGTACGAAAAAAACAACGTCACTTTCGTAAGGCCAAAAAAAAAAAAATACGTCGGTCTCTGGTCAGCGCGCGCGTCGATTTTAATCATGCGCGTCGATTTTTTTTCCCCAAAATGTTCTGCGGTAGCTCCAACAGCGCCCTCTATTTCCGCACCTCCTTATCTTTTTTTTACCAAAGAGCACCAAGGAATGGGAAATTGCACCACGGCAAATGATCGAAAGCACCAAGGCAAATTATGGAGGACACCAATGTACATGAGGACACCAAAAAGCAAAATAGTACCTACCTTGTCTGTACAATCCAAGCTTGAAGAAAAAAAAAAAGAAGAAAAAAAACAAAAAGAAAAGCCTCGTGGCCGCGTCAATTCCGGAACTTTGGTCTGACCAGACACCGAATATTTTTTTTGGGGCCTAATAGCACATTCAACTCTGTTTATACCATAGACATAAAGAACCTATAGACGGACAACAGGGGGCGCAAGACCGTAATTTCAGTGAAGCCGCCATTTTTAAAAATCATGGGCAAACTTGTTCGTCACGTCACACATAATTAAAGCGCACACAGTACGCGGCTGTCTGGTGAAGTCCTCCAAGCAGAACGTCACAGTGCGATTTTTGGACCTTAAATTCTAAAACTAGTTACATTTGTACATACCTTTCCAAATTTGTACGCAGATAACACAGAGTTTGTACGTAGCAACCAGGCGCAGATCCAGAGGGAGGGTTTGGGGGTCAGAAATCCAACCCCCCCCCTCCTTCTTTGACTGGGCTCCCTTAGTACAAATTTAAAAAATACATGTGCCTGACGGCCCCGAACCCCCCCCCCCCCAAAAAAAAACCACCTGGATCTGCCCCTGGCAAACGATTAAAAAAAATTTGGTGTAATGAATTGTTACCAGGTAACCGACGAAACTGACGCATATCTCCTAGGCCTCTATTTCACTTCATGGTACTACTAAGTACTAGGGTTATAGTGAGCCCATGGAGGAAGAAATTTATGGTGAGCCACAACACACAGCACATGCTTTTCTGATTAGCTTTGTGTGAGGAAAAGTTGTCTGAGAAAAAAATCGAAATCAGGAGTTTTTCCCACTTGAAAGTCCTACCTGAACCTGGTTAATATCCAGCATATCCAGGGAAATTAAATTCTGTTTCTCTAGTAGGCCCTATAGATATCTATAGTTAATAGTTATCCTGTAATTTTCAGGCGAACTTTGCAGATTCATTTGCCGATATTTTTCTTGGGGATGTACTATAAGCACTCGACCCTTTATTGACTTCCCTTGTTTTTTTTAGGCCCATTGTAAGACTAACATGATTAACCAAACAAGTATCCGCCGTAGTCAATATCAAGTGAAACAAACAGTCCCGATTTCAATTTCCTCAAAGTCAAAAGACAACTTACTTCGCACCGTATACGCGTATTGCACAAACACATAAAATTATGACAACTCACATGACTCAGACATGTGTCAGAAATGCATGACCAACGCAGCACCCAGCATGCCGCGTTTCGCGGCGGTTGTAGGCCTGATTAATTTATTTTGAAATAACACACACAAATACATAGCTGTACAGCATTATGAAGTGAACGTTTCACAGGGTTTTCAGTCACCATCAATGCGTTTTCAACCGAAATTGTCGATTTGTATTATTCCTTCCGCTGTTATTCCATAGAGTCATGCACATTTATTCAAAACTTCCACCCATGGTTTCATACCTAGTCGGGCGCCGTCAAAATTACGGTACCCTGACGTTGATTTCCATAGGCGCTGTCCGTCTATAGGTTCTTTATGTCTATGGTTTATACGTATTAAAAACGAAATAACGACAGAACCCTCAATCGGTGAATTATGGGTAACAACTCTATGTGATTTTAATTACTCGCTCGTACCCCACCCAAACAGGGCGATGGAAGGGCTAATTTCTTCAGGACCCACCCTCATGTCCTTGTCGCGGTAGAATCGTGTCAATGCAGCTTGTGAAATATCGTCCAATACACGATATACAAATGGACGCGGAACGCGAAAAATCTGAGACAAACAAAATTAAAACTTACAAAATTCCAAACGGCGACAGGTCAATTTCGTCGAGCCCTCATTGTATAGATTAAGCGCTGAATGTGCATGTACGGTGGCTGCTCTATGTTCCGACACCCCTATGTTCCGACACCTATGTTCCGACACCCCTATGTTCCGACACCTCTATGTTCCGACAACTCAACCTATGTTCCGACAGTATGTTAATTCCGACTCCTCAACCTATGTTCGGACACGTACCCTATGTTCCGACACCCCTGTGTTCCGACAATCTGCACATAAGATTGTGTTACTATCGGTGGGGGTAATAGGGTTAGGGTAACGTTTAGGGCTAGGGATAGGGATAAGAATATGTGCAGTCGGAACAGTGTCGGAACACGGTCGAGAAGTCGTAACATAGGGGTGTCGGACCATAGGTTGAGTTGTCGGAATATAGGGGTGTCGGAACCTAGGCGTGTCGGAACATAGATGTGTGACCGCTGAAGGTACGTGCATTGATTAAGGCAGCAAACTACAGTGCTTTGCAACGCCTGTGTTTCCTTCTCACTTAATTTTGTGAAAGAGATTAGCCTTTTCCCAGCGCCCTAGCAGTTTGGGCGGTGGATACGAGCGAATGTTTAATTACCGCAAGTTGATCCTAACAAAGTAAAGACCATTGCACGGGAGAAATTTTTCCTCGCAAACCACTCCAAAACCACTACCATTGTGGGCTGGTTGATGAAGTTCGCACCGACCCCCGTCATAACTCCAAACGTGAAATAGGCGTAGCCTAGGGCTGGCACGAATGACGTCACGAACAGTCCTGCGCTGAAGACGACAACTCCTAGGTTGACAATAGTTCGCTTGCTCAGCTTGCGTTCGAGAAGGACCGTGAGAGGGCTACAGAGGCCGGCAAGGGCTATAGCCACGGAACCAACCCAACCTGAAATTAATTTAGCGAACAAATTGAGCGTCCTATAATTAAACACATTCAGTGGCTGAAGTGCACGCATAATGTGTGGATATTTGGAACCTTTGTATTGGAACTAAAGGCCGAAATGTGAACACTTAATTTTTGGGTGCATAACAACTAACCGAAGTTTCAGTTCAATGGCTTATACACTACAATTCGAAAAAAAACCACAGACAACAAACGCACATGTGCCGATATCGTCACTGGATTTCGCTGCTAACGCACAGCACACGTTTTTAAAAACAAGTGGTCCGCGGACCGCATGTCGCCTTTTTCCGCGGTCGATCCTTATATGTGTTGTGTTCTTTAACCCCCCCCCCACATTTAGGGTATTTTTCAACGACCACAAATGACCCCTAGATGACCTTTGACCTTCAATTTGGAAGAATTGTGATGAACCCCCACCCAAGGGATCACTCCATCCAAGTGACATTACAATCCATCAAATTCTGTAGCCAATATATTTGAAGCATATTTGAACAATGACCTCTAATGACCCCTACATGACCTCTAGCCCCAGTAATCCGATGAAGAAATGTTTTCCCACCTAAGGGTCACTGCATGCAAGTTTCATCAAAATCAAGGAAAGCACGTACAATGTTGAAAACTTCCCCCAAAAATTGTGAATTACATCATTATTAACCTCAGTTGACCTATGACCTGAAATAAATCCCACATTATCTTTGCTACTCAATGATGCTCGTGTCCAAGTTTTATGCCATTCAGGTGAATGTTTAGGAAATAAGAGTAATTCAAAAAACTTTAACAAATACATACGGTCATACAGAATTTAGGACTGAAAACCTCTTCTGTCAATGTTTGTTTCTTCCGAACGATACCATTTCTAGCGGACTAATTCCACACGGTATTTGATACCGGCCCCGTCTTCACTTTGAGCGAGTTTTTTTTCTCATTAAAGAGTATCATTTGCAACTATCAAAAAAGTCATTTACAAAACTATTGTTGAAAAGCTTACTTGCAATTGGTTTAAAGATATAGTAATATGGCACTCAAACTCCTTGTGAAACTGTTCTTTCTGGCATGCTGTCATTTTGAAGAAAACAATAAAAGAAGGTAATTTCCAACGATGTGTCTAAAGACGCATTTTTGGAAATTTCCATTAGTATTTTGTTTTTCTAATTCGGCAAAGCGCGCGCAAGCGTTGACACGACGCACACGCGAGGGCGGTCGCTATAATTCGTCGGTGCAGTGCGCGACATCGCGTAACTGCAATCGGCTGAATGAGAACGTGTCCCGGACACTGAATTCGGGCGCAATTCAAAACATGACTCGGCAACTTTTGAATTGAAACCGAGATCCAAGAATACTGTTTTCTCAGAATATAGGACTACAGCATTCACTGAGCTAAAACTCCACCAGGTTAGTGGTTCAGCGCCCGTCTTAGATTTTGAGCACTTTCGATGCTTTAAACTAACATTAAACACAAATTACAAAATGATGTACTTTACCTTCCGGTTGGTCCACTTCAGGTAATTATCAATTCCTACGTGCCTTTAACTAATTCTTTATTCCATAAAGGCCGCACGCGCGAACACCTTATCCCAAAAAGGTGCTATACTTCTAACGTTTGGGTGTTTACCTGTTGCTGCGGATCCAGCATGGAATTCCTCCTTCAAGCTCACGAAGAGTATGCTGTAGTTGTACAGAAGTCCGAGACAGAGAAATGTCACATTGAATGCCGCTAGTGTGACTACCCAGCGCCACCACCAGCACAGGCAGGCCATGACTTGAGGTTGAACTTGAGCTGGAAAACCAATCTATGGAAGGATGTTGAAGCCCTTGCTCAGCGCATAAACGATGTGGCTGAAAATCAGTTACACAAACCAAACGCTTCTTCACCAACGCTTACAATATTGAGCTTCCTGTGACAGCATTGGTCCGAAACTGTTCCGTTTGGATGGAATGTTAGTCTATGAATGGCCCGAAATTCCGCGGGCATCTATAATGAAGCGACATCAGGTACGGTTGTGTCATCTCCACAGGGGAAGTAGGCCTATTACTATAACATCTGCATAATCACATGCACATGTTCTCCAATTCCTGTTATTTCATCACGTTATCATGACACAATATATTTTGTCTGATAATTGTCAGAAAACAACCCTTTACATTTTTCAGGAACGAAGACGTCTTAGTCCGAGACTTCTGGGTTATATTCCAATCGGACAAATGTATTATCGTGTTTGAGTTTCAGCGACTTTAAACTGAAACACGAAGGGAGAGCATGGTGGCGCAATCAACCCAGCTAGAGCCAAGTGCACCCCAACTCAGAAATTGTGGGAAATTGTGCCCATTTCATGTTTTCATTGTTTGTGAGTTACCCACGAAAAACCCGACTCCTTCCCAGGTGTACCCCGGCCCTGTGCGACAAAATGGCACCAAGCAGCAGATAGACGCCATCTGTCATCAAGTCAACTCGATATCATGATTAAAAAACGGATTAAAAAAAAACAAATTAAAAGACGGATTCACAGTACAAGTTATATTAGCTTTAAATGTTTCAGTGATCATCCAAAGTTTAAGGTGATAATAATCATTTTGTTCTTACTTACAAGTTAATCGTTCTTTCGCCGCCGCTACAGGATAAGTACTTCAATGACGATATACACTGTACTCAGATGTACACGTACAATGTGCAAATAGATGCATCGCTCAGCGCCGCATATACTGTTGCTTTGCTTGTTGTGAAGTGCAGTTTTTGAAGTTTACCCAACCGTACTGCACTTGTATAAAAACATCCACCAGGAATAGAAGTTGTTTATCATTTTTTTTATTGTACGCATATTTACAAAAAATTACTGGCTCATCGCATGATCGATGATCTGTAACCCTAGCTATAGATTGTTTCCCGTCCCCCATCCATCCCGGCTCTCCCATTCAAAGCCATTGACTGGATCACATCTGCGCGCACGCACCATATTTGTTTATTTTCAAATCGCTGTTGAGCTCTCTGTGCACGGACAGTGATTGAACACACGATTATAAAAAAAAACCTCACTCTTGTCTTGCCACAAAAAGTACGCAAAATCATTAGTGTCTCCATGAAGGTAACTTTCAAGCATTTCAACTGCATAGGTTTTAAATACTGAACAGTAATTTCTCTCTCTTCATTGAGATTTGCCAGAGACACTTTCGAATTCAGCAAAAATCGAAGCTTATCACCTCTGAAAATGCCATTTTGCAATAGGATGGTTGCGGGCAAACATTAGGTGATTCAGGAGGCGGGATTCAGACCTGTAACGCGTCATGCATAATACATTTGCATACATCAGGGCGCCTCTATACTGCTTGCTACCTGAGCTGTCCCTCTATTTGAAGTCCGAACTTAAAAGGGTGCAGACCAGTAAATACACCACCATAGGCCTTAGTGGTAATTACGCGCACTTCCCAAAATTATTAAAAATACTCACAACTCTCCAATGCGTTCGAAAGACATATCAAATTAAAGCTTATTCCATAATCTTTCACTTTCAACGGGTTTCAGACCTTCTGGTGATATTGCACCAAGCATCTTGGTGATTGAGGGCTTGCCTACCCTGAGCATGAAGACTGGTTTTGGGCTGAATGCGCGGAGGAGACTCTTGTGGTCCAACGGGCAGGACGGCGATACCAGCACGCTTTGTGGAAAGCTGCAAGCTGGATGGGGCACAGAAAACATCAGACCATCCACTGCACCCAGATTTATCTCCAGCTCTCTTGACTCTGTCTTGCAATATGGTCTCGGGCGAGAGAGTGAGGCCAGCGCAGCGCAACCCCACCTCACTGTAATCTAAGCCATCGCGCAGTCATGACTTCACCCTTCCATTCCCATGACATCATCGTCTCAAGTCCTGCGGTGATGGGAAAATGACAATGCGGCAGGTGTGGACATACTGTGAGCCGCAGCAACAAACCTGCACATAGGCGGCTCGGGCCACATGGTAGCCTTCCAATGACCAAGGCAGCGCTGGAATTTGGCAGCCTGGGTGACTGAGCAGCCCTCTTCAGGGCCGCACTGCTCATCTCCCTGGCATGAGGAGCGGGCTAGAAAAGGTGCCCAAACATTGACTGCCTCACCGATTCCTGGCCAGGTGGCCGCGGCTGGCAGGAGTCCCAGTACCAGTGGTAAGCAACAAGGGGAAAAACAAAAAGAAAGGTGACATTGATCACCCAAGCGAATGGAATGTGCGCACACTGTTGGATAGGGCTGGCGCCCCTAGACCAGAGAGGAGAACTGCATTGATCGCCAGAGAACTGGTCAGGTATGGCATCCAGATCACCGCCCTGAGTGAGACCCGCTCTGCAGGATAGGGACAGCTGTCAGAAGTCGGTGCTGGCTACACTTTTTTGGATCGACCGTAGCGAGGCAGAGCGACACGAGGCAGGGGTTGGCTTTGCTGTCAAAACCAACTTGGCAGCAAGCTGGCTGTACCCCTGGCTGTAAAGGTGTCAATAACCGGCTGACCATGAGACTGCCACTCCCAGGTAAACGTTTCGCCACGCTCATGAGTGCCTACCCGATGACCAACCTTGATGATCTGAAGGAGAAGTTCTATGAGGACCTTACCTCCACCATCACTGCAGTGCCCAGGGCAGACAAGCTCATCATTCTTGGTAACTTCAACGCTAGAGTCGGCACCGACCATGAATCATGGGAAAGTGTCCTCGTCAAAAACCAGCATTGCTAGCTGCAGCACCAACAGCAACAGCACCCTTCTTCTAGAAGCATGCGCGGCACACAAGCTCTTGATCACCAACTCCGTCTTCTGCCTTCCCAACGGTGTAACAGGACTTCCTGGATGCACCCACCCAGGAGACCTCATAGCACCCCACCAAAGCCCAAAAGCGTATCAACGTCTCCAGGCTCCCAAGCTCACCCGTTAGACAGTTCATGACTGAAGAGCTCTCCAGCAAGCTACAGAACCCGAGTACCTAAGGAAACACTGAAGAGGAATGGGGTCCTTTCAGAGGCATCATCAATGCTGTTGCCCTCGATGAAGTAGGACCTACAGTTCGCAGGCACCAGGACTGGTTAGATGAGAGTGACGCAACATCAGAGATCTTCTCCACGAGAAGCAATGTCTGCACAGAGCCCTCCTTAATGACCCAATATCTGCTTCAAAGCAGTCTGCTTTCAAGATCAAATCAACCGTCCAATGGGAGCTGCGTCATATGCAGGACGCCTGGCTGAACAGGAAAGCTGATGAATCACAGTCCTACGCAGACCGGAACGACAGCAAGAACGTCTACAGCACCCTCGAGGCTATCTACAGTCCCACATCATCAGGTTCATCCCCCCTCCTCAGTGCAGACGGCGGCACACTGATCACTGACAAAGAGCAGATTCTTCAGCGCTGGGCTGAGCACTTCAACGACGTTCTTAATCGCCCCATAGTAATCAATGATGAAGCCATTGCACATCTTCCCCAGATCCCAACACTACCCTTGATGAGCTGCCAACAGATGCTGAGGTCACTAAAGCCATGAGAGGACTGTCCAATGGCAAAGCAGCCGGTGCTGACGACATTCCAGCTGAAATCTATGCAGTTGGTGGCCCAGTTCTGGCCAGTCAGCTGTCCTACTTGTTCCGCACTATGTGGAGAGAAGGAAAGCTGCCACAGAAGTTCAAGGGGGCCTGCATCGTACATCTGTACAAGAACAAGGGCAATAGGCAGGACTGTTACAACAATCGAGGCATCTCTCTCCTGTCCATAGCGGTAAACTTCTGGCCCGAGTCCTGCTGAACAACCTGACAGAGCACCTTGAATACGACCTGCTACCCAAGAGCCAGTGTGGATTGAGACGAGGTTGCAGCACAATGGATATGATCTTTGCAGCCCGCCAACTCCAGGAGAAGAGCCAGCAGCAGAATGTCGGCCTATACTCCACATTTGCGGAACTGACAAAGGCTTTTGACACTGTTAGTCGAGAGGGCCTGTGGAAGATTATGTCAAAGTTTGGCTGCCCCAATGTGTTCGTCAACATGATCTGCAAATTTCAAGACGGCATGCAGGCTTGAGTCCAAGACGATGGCACATTCTCTGAGCCCTTCCATGTGGCCAATGGAGGGAAGCAAGGCTGCCTCTTGGCATCTACCCTGTTTCAGCATGATGCTTTTTCTTTCTCTCCAGTAACATAGGGGTCGACCTTCAATACCGCACTGATGGCAAGTTGTTCAATCTGTGCAGACTCAAGGCAAAGACCAAAGTCCAGACGACCACTGTCCGCAACTTTCTCTTTGCAGACGATTGCACATTGAATATGCCTCCGAGGAACTGGAAAAGCAGATGAGCACGGACTGCTTCGCCACATCATGCACAGACTTTGGCCTCACCATCAGCACCAAAAAAACAGAGGTGATGTCAACCCGCTCCTGGAGTCCCCTACACAGAGCCCTACATCACCGTGGACGACGGACGTGGCAGACAATTTCGTCTACCTAGGCAGCACCCTGTCTCGCATTGGCAACATCGACGATGAGGTGGCCTATAGGATCGCTCTCGCAAGTGCTGCCTTCGGCAAACTTCACACCTTGGTGTGGGAGCTTAGACCAATCACCCTTAAGACTAAGCTCAAATTCTACCGCCCTGTTGTGCTCCCCTCCCTCCTGCACGCCTGTGAAACTTGGACTGTATACAGCCAGCATGCCAAGCAGCTCAATGCCTTCCACATGAGATGTCTCAGGAAGCTGCTCCCATTAAAAGGCAGG
Organism: Patiria pectinifera; assembly: GCA_029964075.1. NCBI lineage: Eukaryota > Metazoa > Echinodermata > Asteroidea > Valvatida > Asterinidae > Patiria > Patiria pectinifera. The sequence continues at coordinate 4,616,088 of CM057131.1, read as the reverse complement.
ACAAACTTGCAGACACGGAGGTCTTACACAGGGCTGAAATGGAAAGCATCCATGCCACACTCAAGCATTCCCAGCTGACATGGACCAGTCATTTCTGTCGCATGCCAGAGGAGCGCCTGAAACTTGGACTGTATACAGCCTGCATGCCAAGCAGCTCAATGCCTTCCACATGAGATGTCTCAGGAAGCTGCTCCCATTAAAAGGCAGGACAAACTTGCAGACACGGAGGTCTTACACAGGGCTGAAATGGAAAGCATCCACGCCACACTCAAGCATTCCCAGCTGACATGGACCAGTCATTTCTGTCGCATGCCAGAGGAGCGCCTGCCAAAGAGACTGCTCTACGGCGAACACTGTCACGAAAAGTGCTAGCAAAGTAGCCAGAGGAAACTTACAAATACACCCCTAAAGGCCTCCCTCAAAAGTTGCAGCATAGATCCAGAAACGTGGGGGTTGTTTTGCAGCACCACTCCAACTGGCGTAATTTGGTCAAGCACAGCGTGACGAAGTATGAGAAAGGCCACATCTGTGAGGCCAAAAGGAAACGACAGCTCTGCAGGAACAGATCAAGTTCCTCCTTCTCACCTAGTCAGCCCCCAACCAACACTTGGCCTCACTGCAACCCGTCATACTGCGCGAGGATCGGCCTGATCAGGCATCTTCGCACACGTCATGGGTCTTCTCCGCATGCGAAGGACGAACATCATCACTGGTCTGGACCCCGAAGGGTGCAGACAGGAAAACTGACTCTCAAAGACTTCAACGATAATTACACTTATTAAAAATACTCACAACTCTCCAAGGTGTTTGAGACACCCATCAAATAAGCTTATTTCATCATCTTTCATTTTCTGTTCAATTCTTTTGGGGATAATCAATGACTTTTGGGAGAAGATTCCATCCAAAGATGCTCACCCCTAAAAGAAGTCCTGAGGCCAATTGCCATTTGAAAAACAGGGCAAAATAGTGCACGGCGTCCACCCGTCTTTATTTACAAACCTTCAATTCATGGTCCTCAAAAATAACAGTAACAAATTGAGGGCATACAAATCCTGATTTGACATGCATAGGAAATTCTAGGCCTTTTTAGGTCTGCACCCGTTTCCTAGGCCCTTGTCTCCAATGACCACACAGGAAAAATGTAAAGGAAATGAACACCTCCCTCTTTTTCTAAGAACAATGCAAGATTTTGCAAGTTGCTAACAAGGGCTCGTCCTTGTCAAATATCGAGATTTACTGCAATAAGTTGCAAGACCAGAATGATGAAAAACACAGTATTGTTTAATACTCATTCAGTCATTTATTTAATTTGCATGCACTCCAGGAAAAAAAACCAAAAATTATTATACACTATAATATTTTAGCAAATATAGTCACAATATCTTTTTTACAAAATGTACAACACATTGATGTTTGTGTCAAAACATGAGTTTAAGAAAATATTTTGTTCACTTATTCATTCAACATGTAGGCCTTAATAAACTTAGCTTTTCAATTTGATAATATCGTCACAAACTTTGACATTTTGCTGAAGTTGGACAATAATATGGATGAAAAGAGTGCGACATCTCTTTAAGCCCAAAAAATAAAGTCTCCAGTTTCTGGTCAGCGCCCGCATCACCGTAGCCATGTGCGTCAGCAAAATGAAAAAGTTTTTTTTTCAATGTAAGATGATGTCTCAAAACTGTCAAACTCACTGGTTTGACTGGAATCCTGCTGCTGCACAATTTTAACATGTTTTTAGATGGGTTAAATTTAGTTCGAAACCATTTGCAGACGGTGTTGTAATATTGCGTCTGGAAGCCAGACTGAGAGAGCGATGGTCGTGTATCTGGAACCTGTAAACGCTTTTTAATCAGGGCAATATGTAAGGGAATAGACTTAAGACCAGCTGTATGGTCAAACATTACCGTTTTCTCTGATTTTTGTCTTGACTTTATCCAAATTCCCCGAAGAATGTCGGTTAAGATCGTAAGTAAGTGCAGACTTCTCAAGCCTCATGGCCTAACTGAGGTCACCTCAAGCTCCACGCTGAGGGATATTTTTGAGAGTTTTAAGGGGATCGAAGCTTCATCTGCAACATCAGCCAACATCTGAAGAAGAAAAAAAGTAGGAGAAAAATAAAACAAGAAAAGTGTGTCTTCCAACACAAATGCCCCTCCACCCCAACCGTCCCATAACTTGACACACTGCCACCCTCTTGATATGGTAATTTATACGAGCTATCTGGTTCTGTGGGACTATTCAGTTACATAACCATTGATTTGTTTAGTTAACACTGATCTTGACCTGTGGCACCCCCCTCCCTCTGAATTAAAACTGGTTTCACAGGGTAGGTGTTGTGTAATTAAATGTGAAGTGAAAAACAACAAGATCCTACAGAATGAAGTACAAAGAGATGTACCACTTGAAAGCTACCTGACAAGTTTCATGACAATACACCAAGTCTAAATTGAGTTATCGTGATGACAAGCGTTTCTTTTGTTTTAGCCATATTGACCTTGACCTTGTACCTGTAGCCCCAAAATTCAATAGGCTTCTTGGAGAATCCACTATCAAACTACCTGCCAAGTTTTATGACAATCCATCAAGTCTATCTTGAATTATCGTGATGACAAGCATTTCTTTTGCTTTAGCCATATTGACCTTGACCTTTGACCTGTAACCCCGAATTCAATAGGCTTTTTGGGGGTTCCACTAGCAAGCCATCTTTAAAGTTTCATGACAATACATCAATGCTAATTTGAGTTATCGTGATGACAAGCACTTCTTTTGTTTATGTTATCATAATGCATTTCTTTTGTTTTAGCCATATTGACCTTGACCTTTGACTGGTAACCCCCAAATTCAATAGGCTTCTTGGGCGTACCCCTAGCAAGCCACCTGTCAAGTTTTATGACAATCCATCAAGTCTTCCTTGAGTTATTGTGATGACAAGCATTTCTTTTGTTTTAGCCATATTGACCTTGACCATTGACCTGTAAGCCCCAAATTCAATAGGCTTCTTTGGGGTTCCACTAGCAAGCCATCTTTAAAGTTTCATGACAATACATCAATGCTAATTTGAGTTATCGTGATGACAAGCATTTCTTTTGTTTACGTTATCATAATGCATTTCTTTTGTTTTAGCCATATTGACCTTGACCTTTGACTGGTAACCCCCAAATTCAATAGGCTTCTTGGGCGTACCCCTAGCAAGCCACCTGTCAAGTTTTATGACAATCCATCAAGTCTTCCTTGAGTTATCATGATGACAAGCATTTCTTTTGTTTTAGCCATATTGACCTTGACCTTTGACCTGTAACCCCCAAATTCAATAGGCTTCTTTGGGAACCCACTAGTAAACTACCTGCTAAGTTTCATGACAATCCATCACGTTTATCTTGAGTTATCTTGATGAAAGCATTTTCTTTTGTTTTAGCCATATTGACCTTGACCTTGTACATGTAGCCCTCAAATTCAAAAGGCTTCTTGGGGAACCCACTATCAAACTAAATGCCAAGTTTCATGACAATCCATCAAGTCTATCTTGAGCTATCGTGATGAAAGCAAAAGTGTGACATACACACACACCCACACGCACAGCCACCAGCACACACACACACACACCCCCACACACACACACACACGGAAGGACACGACAGAAACAGTATGCCCTTCGGCTTCGCCGGGGCATAAAAAACAGTTTCGCTGCACCCCTTTTGGGGCAAGCTCCATACCAGAAACCGCAGGCTTTTTTTGGGGCCTAAAGGTTTGTATCCCAAAAGCAGACTTCGTGACTTCAAAAATCACTTTGTACGGTTGGACCGTACGTCACATATCAGGTCACTGCAGTCTGACTTTTTTTATTTCTCAATATTTGAAGTTTCATCCTGCAAACAAAATCCTCCTCCCAAATAAAAATTAAGAATTATAAAAGTACACAGGACATAGATCTGCTGAAAATTGCTTCACCTTGATAGTGTACTTTATCCTTGGATGGAATGTGTTTCGTGCGAACACAGACCACGTGATCGAATCCTCCTGCGTAGTGGAATGGCCAGCAAGGCCACCGAGCCGCAAAGAAAGATGGCGGAAATGACGATCAGACTGAGGACGTAATCACCCGATATGTCGTACAAGATGCCTGGCAACGAGAGAAAAACGCAAGAGGGTAAAAGACTTGTCAACTCAGAGACGCAATTACACTGCCAAACACGTCTCATATTTGATGGGTGTGATCGTTGGATTTGTGCTATAACTCAACTGCGCAGAAATACGTTTGCGTTGATCCTGTATGAAGTTACTACCCTTTCTGAACTCAATCCTCTTGAGCCAGCCATGAATTCGAAAGAAAAGGTGATTGATCGATGGCAGTGCCCAACGCATCACCTATAATCACAACCTCCCCAAAATCTGAGGGGAACTGATTAATACTACTTTCGTTGAAGAAATCTTGTGGAGGAAATGCAGCTTTGCAAGGCAATATGGGTATCATACTACCGGTACTTTGCTACAAGTGTTGACCCAAGATCACAACTAAATATTGTTTTTGTTAGTCCGAGAGGCGCCAGCCTTTGGTCCTTTTTGCACCTCACTGTGTCACTTTTGGGTTATCCAATAAGTCTCACCTTGGCCCAAAAGTTTTGAATACGATTACCCCATAACGTCAATAAATGGGCTAAATCTGGTGTACTGTGCAGGCCACATGCCACAGACAGGCCCGTATGCTGGGGTGGGTTGGGCGGGGGCTGTGAACATATAAACACTGCCTTATGGGGTACCGAAACAATGGGAGGTACCCCATAAGGAATGCCCACCGACTTGTGGGGTACCCTTTTGGTACCCCACAGGTTGTTCACGAAGTAGATGTATATATTTTACTAAAAAACTAGGAATTTATAAGGTGGGTTGATCCGTCCCAAATGGAAGAGTTTTAGAGAAGGGATATTAAGTCCAAATTTCAGCCCAAGAAAATAAGAGCATTTTGAAATTAGTGTGCAACATTTCAAAATTTTAGTACACGAAGAACAAAGGAAGTACCCCACTTCTATGCCTGTGTAAGGCTGTGGGGGTGTGTGTGAGGGGGGGGGGGGGAAGGGGTCGAACGAAACTAAGCTTGCCTTGTTTTCAACAGAAACCAGTTTTGTTTTCAACAGAAACCAGTTTTGAAGTGAACTCATCACTACTACATGTATACAATAAAGCGCAAAGAGTGTGTAAGTATTTGTGTACATGTTCAGAAATTTATCGCGCTTGAAGCAGGCGACTCGATCGCCCGCTAAGCTAGTCGCAAAACTGTGTTCCGTACCTGATAGAAGTCCACCCAATAGGGTCCCAACACCTATGGGACACAAGTACAGGGTCAGGGTGCCGTTTGATCCGTAAGTCTGCTGGAACAATTCTGTACTGACAACCAGGGACGTAGCATTCACACCAGCACGCAAGAAGCCCGAAACTAATATAATGACAGATCAAGAAACGCACATTTAGGTAAGAATGCACAATTAACCAGGGAGCAACTTGACGTTTTCCTCACGAATTTACGGGGTTATACGCGGTACCTCAGGTTCAGCCTCAAGTTATGGCTTGTATAATGTTCTTCTCTTCCCCGTACAATGTATGTACCACTCAGTAGTGTTTGGGGAGTTTAAACATGCCTCCCCCACGGTGGGGGACAGGGGGAACAAGTCCCCCCCCCCCCCCACTTTTCAAAGTGAGGGGGATATCAAATAGTTTGTCCCCCCCCCCCACTTTTTCATCCGCCTCCAAAAAAATGTAGCCTACATATGATTCTATAGCTCAGAATAGCTAATTCAATTACTCTAAACTCAAAAATGATGTTTAAATTATTATTATTTGCTCAAAAATTTGAAATAGCATCAAATTGCACCACAGAGCATCTACAATCAAAAACTTTTCAGGGCCCTTAAGCGGGCCCTGAACCCCACGCCGTTAGGGCTTCGCGCTGCACGCTCGCAATAGTTCCGATCAACGAATGTCCCCCACTTTTGAAAAGCGATTGACGCCCTTGCTCCCCCACAAAAAAAACCTCAAAAAGTAACACACACACAAAATTACCCAAACAATTTTAATAAAAAGTAAATAACAAAGGGTGAAAGATGACATACTAAAAAAGAAAAGAAGAGGAACCAATTAAGTCAGATGTATTTCAATTTGAATTTCACTCTAAAGCTTGCAATAGGAAGTGCCAAGAAATGTGTGTCAGATGAATAGTGGCTAAATTCAGCCCATTATGTAGGCCACATACATGGAAAGACTTCCAGTAAACAGCCGTTCTGAATAAGCCACTTGCGAGTTAAATTTGAATAAAATCGGGAACGCTTCCTTAATCCAATGCTTTGCATGATTTAACTTTGCATTTTCCAGACCAAAGCGACTGTTACTATATCACGTGATTCGGGGCAAGCCTTATGCTAGCAACACCCAGCTCCGGCATGGTCTGGTGTCTTTGTGCCATTCTCACCCAGTGTGAACAATGTATTAGTGCTGAGTGTCTCTTCTGTAACTATGCAAGAGCTTGCCCCGAATCATGTGATTAGCAAAAGTGTCTTTGGTCTGGAGAATTCAAAGTTAAATGTGCCAAGCATTCTGAGCAAGTCAGTGTACCAGATGTTTTTCAAATTTAAATCCCAAAGGGTATAGGTCACTTGCAAATGGCTTATTGATTGACTAGAATTTTTTGCGCTCTGGGACCAACTTACTAGGCTTGCTTTTTCTTGTTACTCACCTACAGCAAGGACTGCTATTGCCGTAAATGTCTTAGCAATAGAGAGTAAGCCGAGTGTTGCGGTGCTTAAAATACATGATCCGGCGAGCACGTACAGATAGGAGAAGGGCAGCCGGTCGCCTACCACGGCCATCAGGACTTTGCCGCCGAGTTCCCCGCCAGCATAAATCGCAATGGAGGAGGCTATCTGGTTGACATCAAAATGGAGCCCTTCCAAGAAACTGGCCTGCAAAAAAAAAATCACATACACTGTATTCAAAATCAGACATTATAAGTCATTTTGAGATATGACAGACATAATAGGAGGGCGCTAGTTGGGAAGGCTAGCTAAAGCTAGAGTCCATCATTTGCAGCTATCCAAAAAGTAACTGGCGTAATTATTGTTGAAAAACATTCTTGGTTGAAAGATAGTAAGGGGACTAAACTCCCTGTAAAGTTATTCTTTCTGGCAAGCTGTCATTTTGAAGAAATCAACAAACGAAGGCCTTTCCAACCGTGCTTCTTAAGACGCACCGTAGGAAATTTAAATTAGTAGGTCGTTTTGTTATTCGGCGAAGCACGCGCAAGCATTGACAAGACGCACGCGCGGTTGCTATAGTTCGTCGGATCAGTGTGCGACATCGTGTAGCTGCAATCGGCTCAGTGAGAACGTGTCTCGGACGCTGAATTTAGGCCAAAATTAAAACATGATTCAGCAACTTTTGATTTGAAAGCGAGATCCTAGAATGCTGTTTTTCTCAATACACAGCTGAAGCTGAGCTGAAACTTTATCAGGTTAGTTGTTCAGTACCCCTTTTCAGATTTGAGTTTGTTGCTTCAAACGAACAAAATGCACAAATTACAAATGATGGACTATACCTTTAAATAAACTGAGTAGGGGGCTTGTAGCACTCTTGCTACCTGGCAGCTGCATATGGCAAAACCCCCAGAATTAGGATTTAATACATACATCTTACAAAAATAACAGATGGCAGCATAATAACATGATAAGGAACCATTTCATTGGATTTGAAATCAAATCAATCATAAGTACAATCAAAAGTAAACTCACAAGTGAATCACAAGGCAGGTAATAACAAGTATAAACAAATTGTTTTTATCAAAGTTCGTTTTCGACAGTTTGTCTCTTGAGACTGAAGTACATGTGATTGACTTATGATTAATTTGTGACGATCTGCTGTAAAAACATCCATTCAAAGAACCACAACCATGTTTACAGAATCATTTTGATTAATATTAAATGAAATGTCCACTTACGAAATTGATATTGAAAAATGACAGACCCAGATAAGCTAGAAGTTTCCAAATGGTCCAAAGCCATGGTTCTGGGTCCTTAATCATGGCCAGCAATCCAAAGGAGTTTGCAGTGTCCAAGTGCATGGGTTCCTTCTGTGGGGCATTAGTGTCATCTGCTTCTGTCGCCTTTATCACGTTCGTATTATCACCCTCCCCATCATCTTTGTTGCCATCGTGGACGTCTTGAGAGTTGGGGTCAGCTGCCTGCACTTCTCTTTCACCACTATCTTCCATGCCACCACAAGGGCGGATCCAGGGGGGGGGGGCCAAAGGGGGCCATGGCCCCCCCCCCCAAAAACGAAACCAATTTTTAATTTTTTTTTATGTGACATCGCAATAAAGGCAGGCAATGAGTACACCACCATCTTACCTCAAAAAAAACATTGGTTAAAGTGGTTAGAAATTGCCTCAGATCGCACCACAGAGGATCTAGAATCCAAAAATTTTTCGGGGCCCTTAAGCAGGCCCCGAACCCCACGCCGTAATTTTTTTGACCCACTTTTTTGGGGGACCAAAATTTTTTTGGGCCCCCCCAAAAATTGTGTCCTGGATCCACCCTTGTGCCACCATTGTGTATCTGCTGCATCACTAATGCATTGTCGGCACTGTTTTTCTGGTCTTGAGAGGTGCCTTTAAAGGCGATGGGAAAACATAAACCCAAAACCCCAAATGGAATTGTCAAATTATTACAACAAAGCTCAGTTGGTTATAAGTAAATAGTAGCATCATGTTGAATTGTAGCATCTGGTATGCTGCCATTTTAAGAAAAACAAAAATTGTAGCATTTTCCAACAATAGCCAGCCAAGCAGTCGTTGGAAGAAAGGCAATTGACTACATGTACCTCCTTTGCGGGGCAAGCCAGCTATTGACCTATCGCCATTTGCGAGTTAGCCACCCCCCCCCCCTTAGACAACCCTATGGAATTTTTGTACGCTAAGTTTTGTTTGTCTCAAATTTTGCGCGTTCCGCGTCCCTTTGTATATCATGTAATTGGACGATATTTCACAAGCTGCATTGGCGCGATTCTACCGCGAAAGGTTAATTGACCGCTAGAGTACGCTGGTATACCAGAGTGGTGTTCCAGAGTTGGGGGAGACCACTGGGAGAGACACTCATGTGAAGATGTTACAGATCTGTACATATTCAGAGCAAAATTAGTTGTACGTACTTCGCGTTGTACGTGCCAGCCAGTGGTGTACCCCTCTCAATGGAGTTATCGCAAGTTGTAGAAAAAGCGCCATTTTGTGTTCATGCACGGTGTTCAGTCCATTATAACAAGTTGAAATTCTGTCTATGTACCTTTAACGATGCTGTGCTGATCCTCATCAGTGGGCGGTTCAGCGAAGAGCAATCCAGTCAGTGTGCCAATCGCGAGTATCCCACCGCTAAATAGCCTCAGCGCCCCGCGCCAGCCATAATGGGCGATGGCAGCCGTCAGCAAATAGCTGAAGCTAAGCATGCCTTTAACAAAAAGAAATCAAACAAAAGTTTGTTGAGTTACAAACGCAGAGTGATTGGGCAGACAACTATTTCGTTAGACACTGCGCAGTTAATTTGTGAATATTTTTATCAGTGTCAGAACAGAAAAAAGGATCACAAAATTCAGCTTTTCTAGTACAACCATTTGTTTTGTTTACAAAAAAAAAGGCTTTAAACGGTTAAACTGGAACACCAAGGGCACTGGGGCCCAACTATCTCCAGCTTGAGCCATGCCCAACTCAGAATTTGTGGAGAATTGCCCCCCCCCCCCAAGTGTTTTTTTTTTCATTGGTTGTGCCCATATTTCATGTTTTCATTGTTTGTGACCAACGAGAAAACGAACCCCCCCCTGCACCCTGCAATAGGGCACCACCAGCAGATACGCCACTGTCAAGTTGTTAAGTCAAACCATATAACGTGCTAAAACGGGTTCACAGCACAAGCTATTATAGCTTGAGTAACTCCAGCTGACATGTTCATATTCATTAACATGTTATAGCTTTAATGGTTTCGTTGATCCTCCACCGTTAAAGTTAATACATGTACAATCATGTGATAATTTTCTGTATCAAAATAACTTACAAGTTAATCGTTCTTTTGCTGCCGTTAGAATAAGTACTCCAACAATGATCTGCTGCTGAAACTTAGGTGAACACATTTGCTGACATTGGGTCCATATTATGATCCTTTCTGTAATGGACCGACGAAGTGGGCGTGGCCGCAAGGGCGTCAATTGCTTCTAAAAAAGTGGGGGAGGGGATGAACCTTGATCCGAACAAATGCTAGACGCTCTGTGGTCCGATCTGAGGCAATTTCTGACCATTGCAACCAACTTTTTGGGGGAAAAAGATCATCATTTTAACATTTTAGGGTTGAAATGGCGTGCAGAGGGGATTCGACTAGACATCATTAATGTGAAGGTGATCTTCATTGTGACATCACTAGACATCTAGGTGGCGATATATTCATGCCGGCATATTTGACTGAAAACGAATCACATTAAAATGGGAATCTCCCGACAAGATTAACCCTAACACAGACCATTGACTTTTGCAAACATTTAAGTGTTTTGCAGAGTGTAGCAAAGCAAGGGATATCTTGACGGTTCGTTAAACCGACTGAAAAATGTCGACTGAAAAATGACTGGGGGTGGGTAAACCCGCTCCCTAGGTCCCTGTCTCACATGATACATGACCACACAGGAAAAATGTAAAGGAAATGAATACCTTCCTCTTTTTTACCCAGAATGCAAGATTCTGCTAAACAAGGGCTTATCTTTACGAGATGACATTGACAAGTCAAACATTGAGATTTATCGCAATAAGCTGCAAGACCAGATTGACAAAACACAGTATTGTTTAATGCTTTATCAGTCATTTATTTCAATCTGCATACACACCCTAGGGAAAAAACACCCTGAAATTATTCTATACTACCCGTATATATAATATTTTGTCAAAATAAATAGCCACGATTTATTTGTATAAAAAATGTACAACACACTGGTGCTTAGCTCAAAACCTGAGTTTTTTTTCACTTATTCATTTCAATATGTAGGCCACACTCGGAAGAGTAAACTTGGCTCTTCAATTCGATAATATCACGTAGTTCAACATTCCGTTGAAGTTGGACAATATGTGGATGAAAAATGTGTGACATTTTTTTATAGGCCTGTATCCCAAAAGCAGCTTTGTGACTTCCAAAATCACTTCGTATGGTTGGGTCATACGCCAGATTTCAGGTCACTGCAGTCCGAAGCATTTTGAATAAACTTTTATTTATTTCTCAATATTTGAAGCTTCATCCTGCAAACAAAATTATCCCCAAAGGAAATTTTTCTTTTTCCAGAATTACGTTAGGACACATATCTGCTGAAATTTGCTAGACCTTGAGAGTATATTTCGTCGGGTGCCTGGAAGAAGGTCGTAAGGGCAAAAAATGGGTCAAAAGGTCAAAGTCAGATTTTTCGGATAATCGATAGAGCTTGGAAATATTTTTCATTTGATATACATATTGTTTCAAGGGGCTACGTGTTCTGAAGTAATTAACAGTAAACAAAAGACGGAAGGAGGGTTTTCATTATTTGTGCCCGGCAAAAGGACGTTAACATGTAATACTAATGTAACAAAAAATGTTCGAAGCGCGCTAACGTCCCACTCGAGTGGGTACGCAAAGCCAATTTTGTTCCCGGCAAAAGGACGTAAGGATTTAACATGCTGCTTTAAAAGCGTATAAGGCTTGGGAAGTTCGCGGTAAAAGGTTGTTAGCATGAAAATTGAAATAACTTCAATTAAGTACATGTAATAACAATTAAGTAATATTTTGACATAAAAATGCACAATATTATTGTAATTATTAACGAATGTCATCAGTCAAAATTTCAACCTTATGTGATTTTTAATCAAGAAATGGCAGCACAAAAACTTTCAACTCGATTATCTCCAAAAGTGCTTTTTGCGTGCCTGGCCTGCTAACGTCCTTTTCCTTGTCACACGACGACGATTTTATCCTGGATGGAATGTGTTTCGTGCGAACACAGACCACGTGATCGAATCCTTCTGCGTAGTGGAATGGCCAACAAGGCGGCCGAGCCGCAAAGAAAGATGGCGGCAATGACGATCAGACTGAGGATGTAATCACCCGATATGTCGTACAAGATGCCTGGCAACAAGAGAAAAACGCAAGAGGGAAAAAGACTTGTCAACTCAATTGGTGTGATCTATGCAGGATTTGTGCTATCACTCAACTGCGCAGAAATATAGTCGTGCTCCTTAAACGTGGCACACTTTGATGTTTCCCCCGACTTTCCTCATGCAGTGTTGCCAAACTTCTTTCTTGACAAACTTCAAATTCATTCAGTTAAATACTGGAACTTTTACCTTAATAATGCTCACTGTTGAACCTCTGCCAACAATTCCAGTGTCACAAAATTTAGCCCGACATTCAAAAATGGTGGCGTCCGGAAATTGGGCAAAAAAATCAGCTGATTGTTCCATAACGTGGCGCACTTGAATAAATCTCTGAAAATCTCAAGTAATAACATTTAACAATTTCTTTCAAGTTTATAAGTTTTGATAAACCATTATAATCTCCACTCACATACCCAACAAGAAGTTTGTCAGAAAATTATTTTCTTATTTCTGGGCGCATTTTCAAAGGGTTCACTGTGCCATATTTTCAATGGGGAGCCCTGATAAAATCCTACAATCGGGCACACTATATTAACTAAAAGTGTACAAATTCACCCTTCTCACGACTATTTATCTAGGGGAAACCATTCGCATGTATGTCACATTCTTACATTTTGCTAGTGCATTTTTTTTTGTTTATGGAATCCCCCCCCCCATGTTGGCACCGCTATGCAAGTTTCCACGCAACGATCAACCAATAAGAAAACGACATTAATGGTCATCTTAGGCTATTAGCATAATGAGCACAACCCCCAAAACCTCACATGGACGATTGAACCAAGGCTCTCGATCGGGTCCAACTGATTTGCATAAAATAGTGGCCGCATGAGGTCGCTGTTCGCGCTGTAATTTTTACATGCACTGCATAGCGTGCGAGGATATGCTGCCGATTGATTACTGCGATTATAATGACGAGAGCCTTGACCAAGGCTAGATACAGACCTCTTTGCACCTCATTGGCTCACTGCCACTTGTAAATTACACTTGCTAAGTCTCACCTGGGCTCAAAGTTTGAAATAGGATTACCCCGTAACAATGAACGGGCTAAATTCAGCCCAGTGTGTAGGCCACATGCAACTCTGAATCGAATGAAAAGAATTTTGTGTGCTCTGGGAAGAGCTTCACTAGGCCTGCCTTGTTTTGTTTTAAACTTGTCTACCACAGGAGGCGATGGGAACCAGTTTTGAAGCGAGTTTATTATTAATCGCTACTGGCGCAGAAAGTCTCTTTACATAGAGAGGCGCTCACATCGGTCCACCACAAAAATCAAATGAAAAATGAAATTCGAACAAGTGCGTCTCGTACCTGATAGAAGTCCACTAGCAAGTGTTCCAACACCCACCGGAAACATGAACAGGGTCAGGCTGCCGCTTGTTCCGTAGGTCTTGTGGAACAATTCTGTAGCGACTACCAGGGACGTACTATACACACCAGCACGCAAGAAGCCCGAAACTAATGACAGATCAAGACACGACAGCATGCAATTAGGGGAGAATGAAAATTAAACATGTGCTAACTCAAGGTTTACTTAAAGATTTTATGGGGTATACGTGGTACCTCAAGGTTTATTCTCCAGTTACAGCTTGTTTAAAGGGAATGTACAACATTTGCTTTTGCTGTAATTTTCTGAAATGGATGGATTTGGGGACTTAGTATTTTACAGCAAATATCGTTATACTGAGTTGTTGAAGAGTTGTGTTCGTAGATGCTGAAAACCAAGACAAACAATCTTGTTCCTGTAGTCTGGTTCCCTGACCCCACTTGTGATGAAACGGAGCAATTTATAGTCGTCGAGGAATTGTAAGGTCAGGGAACAAGTCTAGCTGGCTTGTACCTGTTCATAGGTGTGTAATTTATATTTTTTTAAAATTAATTTTCCTTTCTGCATTGGGGGAGATGTCGTCATCGTTTGGACGGACACCCATACTAACCTCCGTCATTTGGCCTTTAAAGAAGAATTTGTTAAGTTTGCAACGTCAGGCCGCATTAATTTTCTAGATTTGTATATTTGAGGTCAATCCAGTCAGACAGCAGTTTGCAGCAGTCCTATTCATTTTCATGTGACTACAATTTAAGGCTTGCTTTGTCTTATTACTCACCTACAGCAAGGACTGCTATTGCCGTATATGTCTTAGCGATAGACAGTAAGCCGAGTGTTACGGTGCATAAGAGGGTCGATCCGGCGAGCACATACAGATAGGAGAAGGGCAGCCAGTCGCCCACCATGGATATCAGGATTTTGCCACCGAGTTCCCCGCCAGCAAAAATCACAATGGACGAGGCTATCTGGTTGTCATCAAACTGGAGACCGTCCAAGAAACTAGCCTGCGCACAAATAATATCACACAAGCAAAACAGATGCTATGAAGAGAGAAGTAGCAGGCTCATTCCGTGTCTAATCACCCAAAAAGAAATGAAAGTTTAAACCCCAATTAACCTCTTCAAATGATTCATATTTAGTGCATGGGGTAATTTAGGCTGAAAAAGCTGAAATTTTAAGTTGTAGCGCCAATGGACAAACGGTTTTTGCGTGATCCACAAGGTCAAAGTAAAGGTCAAAAGGTCATCATACTTCAAATTACCAAATTACTCCGACATGAAAAGTAATGGTTAATTTGGATTCTTTTCGATGTTATCTTTCCAAAGCAACCAAGATCAAACAAATTTGGCCAACAGGTTATGGAAATATGCCCATTTTCTGCCAAAATCACCCAAAAAGGTGGGTGGTCGTGCAAAAACCGCTGGTCCGATGGCGCTAAGGCTTATGATTTCAGCTTTTTCAGCCTAAATTATCCCACATAGTAAATATGAGCAAATTTGAAGTGGTTGGGGTATAACCCATTGGGTGATTTGACACGGAAAGACCCTGCAACACATCCGATCAACGTGCTGTATTTATTAATGTAAATCGCGAAAAATTAATATTAACAAAGTTCATAAAGCACAAACGATAGCATGTTCGTATGAATAAAACATGGCATTTGCTTTTACTACCAATTTTGCGGTATTTACTCGCATCTGTATGAATGAAAATTAAGCAAACACTTTTACTAAAAACCATTTGCTAAAATCTGAAAATAATTTCTTTTTACCTTTAGGCTTTTTGCTACGTTTACTTCGGTTCTTATGAATAAAAAGAAGTAAATGCTTCAGATTTCAAATATTTACTTGTCATATTTCAAGGCTGCGCAAAAATTACTGCATTTATTAAAGTTAATCGCGAAAAATTAATATTAACAAAGTTCATAATAAGTACAAATAATACCATACGGTAGTTCGTATGAATAAAAACTGGCATTTGCATTACTACCAATTTTTTAGCATTTACTCCCATCTGTATGAATAAAAATTAAGCAAAGGCTTTTACTGAAAACCATTTGCTCTTGAGTAAATGGCCTGCACAATGTAAAGCTTTACACGTTTAGGCCTATCAGTTTGCAAAAAATAAAATTATCGTAACCGAAATTTTCAAAAATGTATTTTGAATAGATGTCTGTGGCGAAGTTTGTCGGAATATTCTTTTTTTTCTTCTTTTTTTTGTTCTTTTTTTTTCTTTTCTTTTTGTCGCCAAAAATCCCATAGACTTTGTACACGATTTTGCTGTGCAGCACTTTTGGTATTAATCTTTGTCAGACATCATTCAAAGTTGGCATAAGCATACATGTAGTCCCTATAGTAAAGATGTGTCCCGAAGATTGATGTCATGGTGACGTCATCGACTAATTTATTATAGAATTTTGCATATTTAATTTTACCCATAGACTTTGTACACAGAAATAAAAAAAAAATTGTCGATTTTCAAAGGGCATTTTCGACTCTTTGCCAGTAATTCATTTACACCACTCTTTGTCCAAGCAAAAGACCTTAATTCAAACAACATTGTAAACAAGTGGGTAAAATAACAGGGGATGAACAATTGAACATGGACAAAAGATTTTTTTTTAAAGCACAGTTCATTTTTCAACAGCTAGTCACTGGAGACTAAAGTATGTGTGATTAAAGGGGCATTACGTGCTGAAATCCCCGAAAATTGTATGTTTTGGATTGTTTTACTTATCCTATTTCAAAGGTCTGGATGAAAGTAAACTAACCTAATGTCTTATTGTCCCGAGAAAAAAAGAAAAAAAAAGCTGGTTGTTTACATTGGACGCGGCGGACATTTTGACGAATACCTATACGTATTTCCAGCCGTATGTGCATGTGTAGGTCTATAAGAGGCTGCTCAGTCTGGGCTGTGGAGGCGCATGTTATGGTGGATATGTTCTCGTTGTTGGCAAGTTAACTCTGCAGGAGACAGGCAAAGCTGCAGTAAAATACCGGTAGCAATCGATGAGAAATGTTTTCAAAGGAAACATATGTGTGACTGCATGGAATCACGACTAGCACCAAAACAGCTCGATTTTTCGGAGTCACATTTTTTTGACCCCTGAAATTTGCTCTCGCGCGCCATCTCAAGAGTAACACAAAAAACGCCCATTTTTGAAATAGTTGTGTGGATGTTTTAATCCTACTTTAAAATGATCTTTTCAATTGACATCGTTTCGTTTAAAATGTGTCTGGTAGCCCAATTGGGCGCATTCCAGTACGTAATATCCCTTAACTTGTGATTACTCTGCTGTAAAAAGACATTTGCAGATAAAAAAGACGTTAATTCAAAGAACTGCGACCAATTGTTTACAGAGTTATTTGGCATAACACAAATGAAAAGTTCACTTACAAAATTGATATTGAAGAATGTCACGCCCAGAAAGGCCAGAAGGTTCCCAATGCTCCAAAGCCATTGCTCTGGGTCCTTAATCATGGCCAGATATCCACCGGTGATTGCAGTGTCCACGTGCACGGGTTCCTTCCGTGGGGCAGAGGTGTCGTCAGCTTCTGTCGCCTTGGTTTTATCAACCTCACCCTGGTCTTTGTCGTCATCGTGGAGGTCCAGAGGGTCGGGGTCTGTTCCCTGTACTTCACTGTACCCACTCTCTTCCATACCACCTGCGCGTATCTGCTGCATCACCACTTCGGTGTCGACGCTGTTTTTGTGATCTTGAGAGGTGTCTTTAAAGGAAGAGGACAACGTTCGCCAAAAAAAAAATTTGTCAAACTGTTACGACAAAGCTCACTTGGTTAGAGGTACCGGTAAATGACATCATCATGTGAAATCATAGATCTGGCACATGTTGTCATTTTAGGAAAAGTACAATTTTGTATCATTTTCCAATAGTTTTGGCCAAGCAGATGTTGGAAAACAGCTTACTAGATCTGTTTAGGGGGCAAGACAGCTATTAAAGATATAGTCCATCATTTGTAATTTGTGCATTTTGTTCGTTTGAAGCAACAAAAGTGTTCAAAATCTAATGAAGGATACTGAACAACTAACCTGATGCCGTTTCAGCTCCAGCTGTATATTCCGAGAAAAACAGTATTCTAGGATCTCAATTTCAAATCAAAAGTTGCTTAATCATGTTTTGAATCGTTTTGAATTGCAGCTGTACGCGATGTCGCGCACTGAACCGACGAATTATAGCAATGGCGCACGCCTGTGCGTCGTGCCAATGCTTGCGCGCGCTGCGCCGAATAACAAAACGAACTACTAATTTAAATTTTCCTATAGCTTGTCAGAAAGATTAATTTCACAGGGAGTTTAGTCCACTTACTATCTTTCAACCAGGTATGTTTTTCAACAATAATTACGCCAGTTACTTTTACGGATGGCTGCAAATGATGGACTGTAGCTTTAACCTTGTGCGATTGTGCGGATACAGGTACAGGTAGGAAATTTTTTTCCCCAAGACAAAACCCGCACTCAGGCATGGCCTGTAACCGTTTAATCTCACCCGAGACAAGTTGCAGCAATTGCAATTTTGATGTTGAAAAACCCCACCATTTTTGTCTGTCTTTTTCTGGCACCTATATGGACACAAAATGTTCAACTGGTCAGTGCAGTGATATCTGCCATAAATTACTAGTCTTGAAATCAGTCGATTCACATTATGGGACTCCGTGCACAAGTACCCCCTCAACGATTAAAAGAAGAGAGTTGTGGGAGACCACTGACGCTCACGCGAAGACAGGTTTGCTGTGTATTCGCGTTGTATGCAAGTGAGCCAGTATGTTCACCCATGTGTGTACATTTTTACTGGAGCTCTCGAAAGAGGTAAAAAAGCGTCCTCTTGTGTTCAAATGTTGTCCATTACCTTTAACAACGCTGTCGTTCTGACCCTCAGCAGTGGGCGGTTCAGCGAAGAGCAATCCAGTCAGTGTGCCAACCGCGAGTATCCCACCGCTAAATAGCCTCAGCGCCCCGCGCCAGCCATAACGGGTGATGGCAGCTGTCAGCAAAGGGCTGAAGCTAAGCATGCCTTTAACAACAAATAAATAAAAAATAACTTCTTATGTAAAGAAACACTCTCTTATCTCATGGCAATATTTTTCTACTTGGTTAACTATGGTCCTTGATCAAACTTGCCCCCAGATTTATTCAAAGCGAATGGCGCCCTTCTATTGTGTCCGTCCTATCAGAAAGAAGAATGCACATCCACCAGATGTTATTGACCATTCCGAGCACGCTATCATTGTACACTCACACGGAGGCCCCTTCAATGGCGGAAGCATTGTGCCAGCTACTGTTTAGATAATTCGTCATGGGGCAGTACTGTCACACAATATCTCGCACAATGCTTTCGCCATTGAAGGAGCCCGGCCTCTGTGAATAGCCTGCTCTGATTGGTCCATAAGTACGTCATTGCATTTACCACACGTCGATCCTGTGAAACCAATGGCGGCAGCCCGGGAATAGTTTCCCGTAGCAAACCAGTCCAGCGTCATTCCCATCGATGCGCTGACAATGAGGTTACCACCCACTCCCGTCAGGACTCCATATGTCACAAAGGCGTAGCCCAGGGCGGGAACCAACGACGTCAAGAACAGTCCTGCGCAATAGATGGTCATCCCAATCAGGGCGACCGCTCGTCGGCTCAGCTTTGGGTGGAGGAGATTGCTGACTGGGCTGACGAGACACAGCAAAGCAATGGACAGAGATCCCAACCATCCTGGGCACAAAAATATACAAAGAACCAAATTTTGCAAATGTAGTGGCTATTTTCACGGCAGCCGTAACGTGGTTTTCAACTGCTATCGTTACGGTATTGCTAAATCATTGTTATGAATCTTTATCACATTAAACCCTAACCAAACTCAACCCATCAAAGTTCAACAGCAGGTTTTGTTTAAATCTGTTGGGATAGGTAGAGTACCCCTAAACTGATGGTCTTTTACATTGGGGTTGGCATACCTCCAGAAACTAAGTCCAACAGTGTGTGTGTACAATTTCCCATGTGGGTGTTGGAATTTGCCAGAATGGGTACGGTTCCTAGTAAATTAGGCTGGGGAGTTAGGGTTAATAAAAACCGTACCTTGGAGAGTTGATAGCTTCCGATTGGTCAAGACTCGATCACGTGGGGTGTATTAACATGTGATATAAAGACCGGCTCCAAGAATAAATAGCCCCCTACGGTAGCTTGTAACAATACAGCCAATAACTACACACATAGTTACGCGGGCGTAAGAGTCTACACAGCATGTTCGTACTGAGGATGTTAAATGCGGATATATTTTGACGAAATTCGTTATCTGTAAACATGTCGCTCATGGACATATTTACGTTTTCGTAAACATCAGGCGTTATACAGGAGACTTGGCTCCGTGGATAACTGGTGATACTCGGACTAATTCATGGCATCACCCACATACAATTGGGATATTTTGACCCCCAATCATTTTTTTTCTCTCGGTTACCTGTCAGTGTTGAACCGGATTGGAATTCGTCTTGCAGACTCACAAACAGAATGCTGTAGTTGAAGAGAAGTCCCAGGCACAGGAAGAAATTAACAAAGAACAGGAACGGGATGACATAACGCCACCATCTGCAGTGGGCTTGGGGAAGGCAGACCATTGGAGCTGATGGGTGTTCACCACTCACAGATGCCCACGAGTCTGTTCTGTTGATAAAAAGTATGAAAGTTGATGGTAACTTCACATTTTCTAACATGGCTTTCAAACGTTGGGACCGTAAGGGGGGGGGAGGGGGAAGGTGGAGTCACAGTGCTATCTTTAAAAAACTTGAGGAAAACAATTCCAAATGTCCGACCGATGGCAGGAAAAATCCATTTTTTCTGTAGATGATTTGTTATCCTGTCGTTGTGAGGGGAAATTGGAGAAAGTTTTGTTTGGAAAGACGGGAGGATTTGTACAGGGACACAAATATACAGTGCTGTGTGGCTCACGATATGGGTAGGGGGTGTGGGGTGGGGGGTGTGGGGGGGGGAGGGGTGGGTTGGGGGGGGGAGAGATGCCCCCCGTCCTCCCAGTTTTGCTGCGTAATAAGGAGGCCACACTCAGTCAGACCTGGAAATTGGAACTAAATTTAGTAATATTTAGCAGGCCTCACATTTCCTAAATTAGCATGATTATAGTAAATACAGATCCTTATAATGTCATTTAATTGGTGGAACTCACTTCATGTGACATTGGTTATTGCTCCCATTCACGCCGGGGCTCAAAAAGTCCCAATCGCCCATGGTGAATGGGATTTACTATTGAACAGTTAGGATCATTCTTGTTCCATGGTGAAGTAAATGCATGCTGGTGTGCGCGTTGAGCTTGGCCCGTATTGTTCCCATGAGCCAGTAGCTACAGAGTTGGGTTCAAACAGTTCATGAAGGGGTGGTTTGGAAGAGAGAAATACTTTTCCCACACATTTTGTATTGAAATAGAAGTTCATTTTAACTGTAAATCAAATGACAAGGATCTATATATGTCAGTTACATAAAACAAATATTGAGTGGCCTTAAATTGTGAAATGGAAAGAATCGTATCGCTCGGTTAAATCTGGACTTTTCCAGTTCACTCGGCTTCGCCTCGTAAAATAGAAAAGTCCAGATTTTACCTTGCGATAATATTCCTCCCATTCCACTCTGAGCCACTCAATATTACTACTGCAGTAGGCTTTCAGAAAAAACAACTCTTTGTAATACTTAAAGGGAATATAGGCGCCTACAAAAATGTGCAAACATCAAAAAACAAAACTACCAAATTATCCTGAAATATACTGGACTGTTAGTGTAATAGCGAATAACAGTCTAAAACATCCTTTAAAATCATGGCACCTGGTGTGCTGACATTTTCAAGAAAATAAGGTATTTTTGCAGCCTCGACTCCATGGGCGCATGTGCGTTCCTTCACTAACCCCTTGGCCGCCAGCTGTGAGGACCAAGTAAACGATGCTGACCGGCTATTCAGAGCGTACTACTGCGCGCGTATTTTGAAGACTGCATGCCCTATATCCACTCGCGCCTCATCTCCTGCACGTCACATCACGTACAATTTTTTTTAAAAATCTACGTGATGCCTGTACGATATGGATTATGGAAGCGTTGTTTTTGCCCCAAAACCTGTATTTTGCGTTGTAAAGGTACCGGTACGACAGAATTATGTACAGTACATTTAATATAAATCCTTGCAAAATAACGTAACGTCGAAGTATCATGTTTGAAAGGATTGATTCTTAAAAAAAAATAAAAAAAATCAACATTTTAAACACTACCATGGGCGTCGCAGGGGGGGGGGCAAGGGGGGCACTTGCCCCCCCCCCCCCTGGAAAAGCCAAAAAAAAAATAAAAAAATAAAAGGAAGAAAAAAGAAAAGAAAAAAGAAAAAGAAAAAGAGGCGCGAAGACAAAGTGGTGTAAATTTAATGAGTTGGGGGGGGGGGGGCAAAATGTCCCTGCCCCCCTCTAAAACTGATAAATCGAGAATGTGTTGAGAAATTTTTTGCCCCCCTCTAGAAAAAATCCTGGCGACGCCCATGAACACTACGTTAGATAGATACATCGACTGCAGTCCAATTAAATGTGCCACTGTTTGGCACATTTAAAGTACACAATTCCAGGGGTTAAGATCACCCAAGATCATACCCGCGGAAACGAGTACGGAAGACGAAAAGTGGCCATCTGCTTTTCTGCAAGCCGAAAAAAGCAGAAAAGCAGATTTTACATTTTTGAATTTTCTACTTTCCGGATTTTCTGCTACCTGAAAAGCACATTTTACTTTTCCTCTTTTTTCAGGCGGACGAAAAGTGGCCATCTGCTTTTCTGCTATCAGAAAAGTAAAAAAGCAGATTGAAGGTTTTGTGAGAATGCATTTTTCCACTTTTCTGCCACCTGAAAAGCAGATTTTACTTAGGCGGCCGAAAAGTGGCCATCTACAAACCGAGCAAATAATGAGAGCTGGATAGGGTTTAATCAAAATTCGGGACAGGTCCCCTGATTGTCTTAAAGCATAGTATCACCGACCCTGATCACAGAATGGCCAGTCTTAAGTTTGGCTAGATCAAAGGCCCATTGGTAGCAGAAAAGCCACTTTTCATCCTCCATAAACAAGGTTGGTATTTTTTTTAATCAATTTCCAACGCTTGTCGACCAACCAGCATTGGAAAAGAACTGGCTTTTCTCAAATACTGCTCTAAATTTATATTTAGTTAGTCTGCATCTTCTTTGCAATCAAAAGTACACAAAGTGAATAGATACAGGCCATATACACTGATTCCCTGACCTTACAATTCCCCGACGTCTATTTGCTCATTGGGTGAAGTGGGGTCAGCATGGTCATGATGGTCAGGGAACCAGACTGCAAGAACATCATCAACATGATTGTTTTTCTTGGTTTTCCAGAATACGAACCCAAAACAATTAATATTAATATTTGCTATTGAATTACTAACCCCCCAAATCCATCCATTTCTGAAAATGACAGCAAAAGCAAATGTTGTATAGGCCCTGGGTGACGTCGCAGTATTTAAATTGTTTATTGTTGGCTTCAAATTGGCTCACAACATTAATTGAGATCGCTAAATTTCCTCGATCCTCAGCTTTGAACCAGAGCTGAAACTTGTGCTTACCTCCGCTTTAGACAGTTCTCACAAAATATAAAGCAGCCAGCTCAGTCCAAATGGCAAATGCACGTACCGATTGCGCTGTCCCAACTGAACTAAAGGCTGAACAAAGTGTCAAGCAAGGTCGACGTCGGTCCATGCAGTCTGCAGCCTAGCCACACTAGCCTTTCGCCGGGTCAAGGCCATTGTGGCTTATACAACATTTGTAAACATCGAAAAATCGAAAAACTACCAAGTCTTTACGAATCACCTTTAAAAGTAGTAGCATGGATGTTGGTAAATGACAAGTCTAAAGCATCCTGTAAAATTGTGACACCTGGTGTGAAGTCATGGTATTTTTGTATACATTTCTAATGGTGGTCGGCCGACCTCCGTTGGAAAAACCGAACTATTTTTCAACAACTGCTCCACCTTTAGCCCCAACTAATACTGGACTGCCGCCGTAAACATAGGCCACACACCCACCATGTACAAAAACGTGTCGACGGAGCCAAATTTTGATTTTCACATTTGGGCTTACTTTGTAGGGTTTTTTTGCTGTAGAAGCATTCTCACCCTCTATATAGGCTAATCAGAAAGTGCTGCCTTTTTCAGATGTCCATTTTTCGTGAAATTTCCAGATTCAGTTTTACACGTTTTCGTATCAAAATTTCAACATGAAATTTCACAAAAATTAGACATCTGAAAAAGGCAGCACTTTCTGATTAGCCTATATAGAGGGTGAGAATGTTTTTTTTTTTCAGTCCAAATTGTGTTTGCTATTGGTTACATGTTCATGCACGGGTACGGGTACGGTGCAGGCCAGCTAGACTGGTTCCCTTACCTTACAATTTTCAGGCATCTATGAATTGATCCAAGTTATCTTTACTGGAGTCAAGGAACCAGACTACTTGAACATTTTTGTTTTTCTCCGGCATGCAACTGGGAAGTCACAAAAAAGAGAGGAATTTCACACTTTCCAAGTAAAGACTTTGTACAGTGTTTTTCTATTTTCAATGGCAAACTTGCATGAGAAGTAAAAAATGAGGAAATCAGCTGATCCAAGGAAAAGTTGCATGCCTGTTTTCGTGGTTTTTCCAGCATTTTCGAACACAAAACTTCAAACGTGACGGTTTAACAATTATTTGATCTGTTACACTAACCCCTCAAATTGTTCATTTCTGAAAATAACAGCAAAAGCCAATGAAGACAAAGCCGCGAAAACGTCCCCAAATCTATGTATTTATATCAATTTCTAGGAATTTATGAAAGTTGTTATTTCACGAGTAGTTGAACACTTATATCATCTAAGTATATCCCGAATTTCAGCTTCATCTGTTGGTGCTAACGCTTGTGTTACAGCTCAAAATATCTCTAAGGAAAATCTCGACGAGGATTTTTTCGGCCCAACCCACTTGCATGGTTTTCATAGCGCTGTAGGCGCTACGGTTTACCAATTTCGGCCTGGCACAGCACAATAACGGTGGGTATACATGTATTAATTAGCATATTCATTAGCGTCACCTGGCGTGACTTGCGTGGGTCTCGGTATCGACCAATGGAAGCCGGCAAAAAGGCTGATATTTATCAATTAATAACTCGTGAAGGAGGCTTTAATGCAACTGCACACTTTAATGGGTAGGAACCTTTTAATTTCTGTGAGGCTTGAAAAGATTAAAAGACATTGATAACGCTAGTGTTACACTTACAGCTTTCAAATATGCACGTAGCCATGTGGGCCTATTTTTCCAATTTCAACGACAAGTAAAGAACATATCACAACGATTTTAGCACATTACTTGGATCATTATATGGGAAATAAACCCTGAAAGTTGCATGAAGATACGGTCTTCCAAACGGGATAAATTAATTTTCAAAGATTTCGCCTGCCAGCGTGAACATGACTACATGTAGTTTCATTCAAAATAAAGTGTTACGTAACCTTTAGAAATCGCCTTTCGCAACCGTCATGGCTATATTCGTGTGGTAAAAACCGGTTAGGCACCTGGACGTCGATAATTCCTGAGCCGAATCTTAAGCAAGTTAGGCGGGTGCTCGCGACCAGTTTACCCTGACGTAAATGACGTGACAGTGTTTTACCGGCAGTTGAACCACCCACGTGACGGGCTCTCGACCAAAAGCAATAAAAAATTGTCTCAGGTAAAATATTTATATGAATGAAAAGATTAAGAAAATGGGGGAAAGAAAAGGGAAAAGAGAGTATATGACTATGATCCACAACAGAACCAACAATAAATGAATCCAATCAAAAGGATCCCAATTCTTATTACGTTTATTTATCAATACAGTCAAAAATCAAAATCAGAAATCATAAAAAAACTATTTGCTAAAATGCACCCTTAATAAAATTGTGGCGCGTAAAAAACCAGACACTATTTTTTGTCTGCCGAATCTATAGACCACGTGGACATCGTGGATTCTTAATAACTGAAATAATTTTCAGAAAGAATGAACTGTACTTTCGATTGATTGCACATTGCGAAAAGCAGCGGTATAATGTTGATGCATGGGCCGTGTCTATTCAAAATATCGGGCACGTGTCAGTTTGATGGGGCCCATGGCATGTTCGCTTTTAAGGTTGCAGACCAGTAAATCGGTCCGAAATTGCCTACGCCCGCCAAATCACGATTTGCATGCCCTCAAAATCTTCAGTATTTGAACATGCTGTGGGCCATGAACTTGAGGGTTTGTAAAAGAAAATATGGGCGGAAGCCGTGCACAGGACTGTGAGCTTGTAGTTCCATTCAATTTGGATGAAATTGGGGCCCTTAAAGCGCTGTATTTTGCAATGGAGTGTACGCATCGTTTTTCAAAATGGCGATGGGCTTCAGGACTATTTCCAGGTGTGATCATCTTCGGATAGAAATTTCTCCTAAAAGTCATCAGTTGACCCCCGAAAATTGAAAAGAAAATGAAAGATGATGAAATATGCTTTAATTTGATGTGTGTTTCGAACACCTTGGAGAGTTGTGAGTATTTTCCCCGAATTTCTGAAGTGGGAGCATTTACCATTGGGGTCTATGGAAGTTTATTTACTGGTCTGCAACCATAAATGACGAATTCAAACACACTGCCTTATTTCAGCGTCGTGCCGATAATTATGTCTAGTCATTATCGTAAACCAATAATGCTATCGCTTTTATCACCGTGGGACCCCTTCAATGGCAAAAGCACTATGCTAGCTATTGTTCATCCGTCGAGGGGAAGTTGCTTTGTACATTAGGGTGCACAATAGTTTCTCCATTGAAGGGGGCCTCGGGAGTGCACAGCGATCAAGTGCATGGATTCGTCTGTGTTTGAAACAAGTAGGAATACAAGCTTTATGAGTTTGTCTAGAGGGTGGGCGTGTTTACACTAACATGCACGGCGTGATTAATTCTCCTCCTTACTGGAATAAATATATAGGCGGCTGAAGCGCAAACGAAGAGGGCGGCAATGATAAGTAGACTAAGAACGTAGTCACCCGTGACATCATACAGTACACCTGGCATCAAGAAAAGAGAAGAAAATAAGCATCAAGAAAGTCGGAGAGAATTTTTGTGCAAGACAACGCAAGAAAAGCTGCTCACTGAACGCACAAAATTCTTTTCAATTGATTCAGAATATTGGCAATTCTATATTTGGTACTACAAGAGACTTTTCATGTATCTGTGTACAATGTGACAGATTTAGCACATTCACCGGCATTACAGGGTAATCCTATACGACAGCACTGCCCGGTGAGGCAGTCAGTCAGTGAAATATTGGCAAAGTGGCCCTCAGGGACCAGATATTATTATATTACCGAATGGTACTTTTTGTGTCAAAAAAACCCCCAGTCTCTTTGTAATTTAAATAAAATACCGGCTTTTACTCAGTGTACGCCTTTAGTGTTGGACTTGAGGTATTTACCTGCTAATGGTGCACTGATCAGAACTCCGATTCCGGTGGGAACTAACGTCATAACCATGACGCCGTTAGTGCCATACTGCTCGTGGAAAAGTTCAGCTGCAGCTGTAAATTGTGCTGCATAGATGCCTGACCGTAGAACCCCAGAAACTAGAAGCCATAACAAACAAACAAACAAACATGAAACAAAACAAAGTGAAGTAAGCTGTCCACGCGGACGTTATGAATGTGGCCGACTCACAAAATAATGGAAATTGTAGCTCTGTGAATGCTGTACACTACGAGAACACAATATTCTCGGATCTTGCCTTCAAAAATTGCGCCTGAAATCAGCATCCGGAACACGTTCTCAGTCAGCCATGATTTAACAATCATCTTTTTTTCTGAGCCGCTTAAGTATCTAGTACACGTTCCATTTCTATATGGGTCGATACTTTGGCAACAAGACATCAGCTGTTGTTTTGCACGTAATACCGGTGAACATGACTTAACTTACCCACTGCAAGAAGCACGATCACATCAAACGTCTTGGCAATGGTCAGAAACCCAAGAACGATGGTTCCCAAGAGACATGAGGCCATCAACAGATACAGAGCCAAGAAAGGCAGACGATCTCCAATCACGGCTATCAGGACCTTCCCGCCAAGTTCTGCCAAAGCAAAGTACATGATGACAGAGGCAATGCTGTTGCTGTCCAGACCAAGTCCGTCCATAAAACTAGCCTGCAAGAACCAAAGCAAGTTTATTTTTAAGTTGAATTCAACCTTAGAGCCGGTTAGATCAAGAATATTGGCTATAAACCATTGGTGGGATAGCAAAGGGGGGGGGGGGTGTTCCAGCCCAAAATAACCCCTCAACGAAAGAAAGGAACAAGACATTCGAAAAGTGGTACGTTGAAGCTGCATGATGATGACTTTGTTCAAACTACCTACAGTGTTTGGAGATCTATGTAACAAAGAAATACAAATATTGCAAAGAGCTAGTGTATCAAACATGGTAATTCCAAAATAATAAATTAGCAGTAATATGAAGGAGGTTCGATCCTCCTTAATTCATGCTTTATCAACAATCCAGATGAACTTATTCAAAGATTAGTACGTAATTCTCATTATGAATTTCAACACTCGCCATTTCGTTGCATTTCAGTGGTTATACGCTGATGAATTGCAACACAGCATATGGCTGAGCATCATTGATTCAAATATAACAGCGTTGCTGTTGAAACCCCTCAGTCAGAGTAAAGTTATCATCCGAGAACCATTAACCTTTAACTCAACCTTGACCTTTGACCCCAGAACTAATCCCAACATGCCTGTACCAATGGGGAACCCCCTACCAAAGTTAGACACCAAAATTTCATTTCTAACTCAAGTTATCATCCGGAAACCATTTACCTTTAACTCACAACGGTAACCTTGCCTTTGACCCAAAACCAATCCCAACTTGCCTGTACCCAAGGGCAACCCCCTACCTAAGTTAGACACCAAAATCTCATTTCCAACTCAACTTATCATCCGGAAACCATTTACCTTTAACTCACCACGGTGACCTTGACCTTTGACCTTTTGACCTCAAAACCTATCCCAACTTGCCTACTCCTAAGGGCAACCCCTACCCCAGTTTCAATCCCAAACAACATTTTTAACTCAGGTTATCATCCGGAAACTAAGCTGCCCGGACGGACAGACGGTACGGACATTCTGATCAGAAGCAATATTGGACCTTCTAAAAAACCAAAGCTATTAAACTAAACATGCTAAAAAAGTTAACAATTTCCCCTAAATGTGGATTTGTGGGCAACGTACGTAATTAATATTGAAGAAAGTCCAGCCCAAAAATGAGAAAACTGTAGCAAAGTACCACGCCCAAGCCTCAGGGTTCGTTAAAGCACTAATTAGCCTTCCACGAAAATGCCTCTCATCTCCAACTTTGAGAGATCCTTGATTTGAAATGCTCGCTTTCACGTTGTTGGTACTTTTGTCGGCAGTTTCTCTTGCTTCATCATCAGTCTCTTCAATGCAGCCGTCATCATGAACCTGCTTCCCCGGGACCATGCTCTCCAATTCATGTTTCTCGTCACCAGGAGACTCATCGGGCGCCCTAGCGTAGTCCTCGGTTGATGGTGGGTCAGCCAGCAGCAGACAGTCAGCTATCCCGATCACGAGAATTCCACCGCTGAGAATTCTCAGCGCATTACGCCATCCGTAGTGAGTTATTAAGGCTGTCAACAAAGGGCTAAAGGCAAGCATACCTGCATATCCCAAGGGGTTAAAAGAGAAAATTGCCATTAAAAATCATGTTAATTATCCACTGTTAAATTGAAATGCAATAATTCAAAATCCTCCCTTCCTGTATACAAGTTCGACAATATTGCCTGGCAATTCAAAACAAAAGGACATCAGCTTTTTAACATTATTCAAACCAGTCATTGCTATAAACTGGGTTATAATTCTGATTTTCAATTTTAGATATACGGTTTTGTTAAGTCTAAAACGGGGACCACAATCAGAAGCCAATATTAAGGTGGCACCAAAAATCGCAGGCATGAGGTGGCAGGCCTCCCATAAAGGAGCACAGAGTGCGTCCCAACGACCCGTACGCGAGCATCGTGCCACCTCAGTAAATGGCCCCCATCGTGGTCGCCACATATAATTCACAGTGGTCCGAGAAAACAAATTGACCACGTATTACCGCATGAGGATCCCAATAGAGCGAGGGCGCTCGCCCGCGAGAAGTTCGCCTTGGCAAACCAGTCCAGCAGCAGGGCAAAGGAGGCATTCGTGGTCAGGTTGGCACCCACGCCCGTCAAGACCGAAAACGTGAAGAAGGCGTATCCCAGCGTTGGCACGGGAACGAATGACGTCGTCAACAGTCCTGCGCAGAAGGCAATCACCCCCAAGATGGCGACGGTTCGACCGCTCAGCTTGTGTGTAAGAAGAGAGCAGAGAGGACTAGCAAGGCAAGCCAGTGCAGTTGCCAAGGACCCTAGCCAACCTGAAAACAAAACAGATACATGTACTAATTTATGTATAAAGTAATCATCATTCCTCTAATAGACAAGGCAAACCTAGCGAAGCAGGTCCCAGAGCACACACAATTATATTCAATTGAATCAGAATGGCTACAAAGTTTGTGGAACAAGGTAATTTGGTACATGTATTCAGTGATGGTACTCAATAATCTCCTTTCGTCGTTCACATGGAGACATGACATATCATCCCTTCTCAGTGGCGTAAATCTGTGTCGGCGAATGGCGGATGACCAGAAGTCCTAAAACTGCTCAAGAAAATACTAGCCGTGTCAATTATAACACGATTACCACAATATATTACCGCCAGGCCTGGAACGTGGAATTGTGACGCAAAAGTCTCCTTTTAGTAAACGACGGTGGGTAGTTGGACCGGGTGGACTTATTTGCTACATGTATTTTGAAAGTAGCTTTAATATATGAAACAAGTGGCGCCCGACTAATGCACATGATGCGAGGTAACATGCATGTACATGAATAGGCAAGTCTCGGCTTATCCCCGACCATTGTAAGAGACAGTCAGTCCTATACATATAAATGACAGTGAGTGAGTCAGTGTAGCTATACTAGGTACGAGGATAATATAGGCTGGCCCAGATGAAACCAGCAAATGCTTAACGCACCCGTAAACGTACACGTTTTGTTGAGCACAGCCTGGTTAAGCAAAGTGGCAAAAGGCTTTACCATCACAAAATACAATGCTTGTTACCACATGCACATTGCTTGTGACTACAGATGTACATGCATAACATTAACCTTTGCTTACAGCAGCACCAGTTTTGTTCACAATAGGACTTAAGTTCTCATCTCGGTGCACTGTTTTTTTCGGGACTAACCTGTCAATGCCGAGCTGGAAAGGAAATCCTCCTGCAGGCTCACAAACAGTATGCTGAAGTTGAACAGGAGTCCAAAAGTTAAGCAAAACTGACCGAAAGTCGCGAATGTGACGACCCAACGCCACCATCCGCAACGAGACCCTGATGGGCACACCATATCGGCCGTACCAGTCTCGCAGTACGGAACCTTCACCGTCACTTCTCCTTGATGTTTTTAGACGACCATCTAGAGAATAAAAAGAAAGTGACTGGCAGTTCTGAGTGTAACGTACTCGTGTATTTACGGGTGGGTTCTGAAGCAATGCTTTATTACAATGTTCATGTTGTGAACATAGTAGTACAAAAATGTATATCGGTACATGTGCGGGAGCTTCAAAATGATACGTCATAATTCGTCGCTTTGCTCACGAAGTGACAAAAACCTCGAAAATCGATAATTATTCGATTTTGAGTTTTACTAGCCATTTTATTATAGTTGTCTCAAGGAACAATTTGACCAAGTTTCAAGGCAAAATATTGTTTACTTTCTTAATTATTGTAAACAAACAATTGACAAAAAGCCTGAAATCGGTGATTTTCATTTTCACGAAGTGTAAAAAAGTGTAAAATGTTCTCACGAAGTGACAAAAAGTCACCTCGTGAGCAGGGCCAGAAATTATACAATGGTCTATACGCGGCAGGATGGAAGCATACACGCGCGCGCGAACGATGTTGAAAAAGAACAGACGCGCGCGCGCTCAACTGTCGTGACGCGCAAAAGTAACAAGTTTGTTGCGTCGAAAAAAAGATTCATGATCCCACCAAGTGACAAAAACTGTGTACAAAGTAATTGGCAAAATATGGGAGCCAAAGTTCTGATGTTCTCACGAAGTGCAAACAAGTTTTATTAATGAATTACTGTTTAATTACGAACTATTTTTAACAAACAACTATGAATTAACAAAGAGCAAATCATATCCTATCGGACAATGCAAAAAATTTCCGAATTCTGTTACTGCAAAATGGTCGAAAATGTCTTTTGAAAAAAATTAATACATGTAACTTCAAATGCGATTATCTCAGAATGAACTTTTGTCAAATTTGAGCAAAGCGACCAATATGTGACGTCTCCCTTTTTTTATACAAGGAGTTGTAAAATTGTAACTTTAACTGTAAACTTTTAACGGTCAACTTTAATTATAAACTTTAACTGTAAACTTTAAGTGTCCATTTAATATTTGTATGTTTGAATAAACATTTGCAATGGAGATGAACGGCAAAGGTTGAACAATGGCCATGTGCGAGTTTCCAATAAAATCTGGCACTTGATGTGAAGGAAACTGACTTTGTGTGACTGAGTTGCATTTGTGAATTGTGTTTGTTGTCTAACTTAATTTGAGGATAAGACTGACTTCAGTATGAGTATTAGTAGTTTGTCTGTGATACAAGAGTGTTCATGTCCAGTTTAAAGTCCATGTGGATGGGGTCTGACAATGCGTCTGGTAATGTAGGGTGGCTTTGTTGGTTGATGCCTTAGTTTGCTGGTTGGGGGTTCGCGTTACCGGTAGGTTTGGAGGTCTGGCGAGGTGTGGTCATCTGAGGAATTGATGGATGGTCTGGCTCTGGCTTTTGGAAAACTGCTTGTGGGGGTGGTTTATTGGCCAGGTAGGTGAAGAGACGAAGGTATCGTCGATTGCGTCAGTAATTGCAGTTGCCATTCTGAACTATGTACGACCTTGGCGCTTCATGGTGATCTACTACTGTCGCTGGACCCCACTGCTCAGCTCCTGAAAATGATGCCATCCTCACCAGATCTCCGGACTTGAGTGGTGTAAGTCATGTCCTTTCTTGTTCAAGTAGTGTTGTTGTTTATCCTTGTCTTGGTTGAGTCGCTGTTCTATGTCAGATGTCTTCTGCGCCTCGGGACGAAGCAGAGTTCGTGCAACAGGTAGCTTGTTTGAAGGCCTGCGTCCCATGAGCAGCTGCATGAGCAGGTCAGAGGTAAACAGCTTGCGAGTGGGGTAGTGCGATAGTCAAGCATCGTGAGGTGTTTTATCCTGACCTTTCTTCTATAAGTGCTTCACTGTCCTAATGGCACGTTCAGCTTCCCTGTTGGACGGACTGAGGGTGATGAAAATCTTTTTTTCTTCATTGTATAATTTCGTGTTTTAAATCATTGTTTTTAACTCATTGTTTTTTTCCATCATTAGGGCCTATGTCTTTATTTAATCACTTTTCTCAACTTTTTTTTTCTTTCGCATAGTTTTCGTGTTTTTTCTGTCTAAATTCAGTGTTATTTTCTGTCTTTTTTTCTATCATCCTTCCCCTTTCTTATATTTTGTGTGTGGGTGTCTTTTGATCACGGTAATTATCTCCGGTGTATCATTTTTGTATTTAATGTTTAACTTTTTCTTGTCACTTTTAACTTTTGTAACTGTTTCTGTTTCTTGATAGTTTTGTTGTTTTGGTTTTTGTTTGTTTTTGCTTTGCTTTTTTATCCTCCCCACTTAAGTCACCTAAGACGTTTCTCGACGTTTTAATTTATTCATTTTTTTGTAGTTTTTTGTTTGCCTTTTCAATCATCCTTCCTCGTTTCAGTCTTTTTTGTGTGTTTTGTGTGTGTGTGGGTATGTGCGTTTGTACGTGAACTATATACACCCCGAGGACAGACAGACAAAGGGAGAACAACAGATTCTTTGTTGTCCTCGAAAGTTCATCTTTTGTTGAAATCGGTCCTCGGTCGTGCGTTTGTGTGCTTAGTCTATGGGAGAATGTTATATTACAGGGACAAAGGAAAAGATAAAGCATTGTCCTCGAGAGTATAGTAAAATACGACGTTGTGTTTATGGTGTAAATCGAGGACACACACGTGCAACATCATTGGAGAATCGAGGACAGGAACCAAATCAAGCACGACCTCGATTAGAAAACGTGTACAAAACCAATGGGAGCAGTTGCGAAAGAGAGAACAAAGGAAAAGGGAAGACGAACAATAGAACATCCTTGATTTACACCATAAACAAATGTGGGTGTACGTGTGGGTTTGTTTGTTTTTATTTGTTTGTTTGTGTTTTTTGTTTGTGTTTTTTGTTTAATCTCGGTAATCTCCCTTATAAATTTTTGTGACTGTTAGTGTTAAAATTCATTGTTTTTCTCTGTCAGTTTCTTATCTTACGAATCGTCTTAGTGCTGAATAGTGCATGTTGTCTTGTATATAATGTTCTTGCTTTTTTTTTATTTAAGTTTTGATATTTTACATGTACATTGTATAGCTTTTTTAATTTAATTTTTTTTTTGCTTGATTTATCATTGCAGCAGGTCCTCGGACCACAGTACTTGTACTTTAGCTGTTCCTTGCCTTTCTATTAATGTTGTAACTTTGTACTTAAGAATGGCTGAATAAATAATAAAAATAATAATAAGAAGAAGAACTAATAATAATAATTAGCATTATGAACGCCTGTGCCTCTCATCTTGGGCTGTGCACTACTGGTTCTACTGATGGATCAATCTTCGAGGAATATTTTCCTGGAAGTGTGCCGGTGGTCATATTTAACTTAGTGTACTGCTCGAGCCCATAGACTCTGTCTATGAGTCCAAGTTGATTGCTGGCATCTCCGCTGAGGAGTAGTGGCTTTCTTTCTGCAGGCCCTACGTAGTATGGCATATCAATGCACACATTTTTGTGGCATGTACGCGGCAACGTGATGTGCCCTTCCACCTTCAGCTTGTTACTTGAGTATGACTCGAACTTGCGGTCACTAGAGCACAACTGGTGTTCCCGAGTGTCAAGTAGATGTGGAGAGGCATAATGGATAGCGCTGCTTCACTGTGGTCTGCACCTCGATCTTTTTGTTGTTGATTCAGACTTTCTTGTACCATTTGTATGATGCAGACTCGTCCTCCAGCGCACTGACAAGATGGGCGTATTCTTCTTCTGAAGAAAAGTCATCACTTTCTGATGTGCCCTAGGCTGTGGTGCTTTCCATCCCGTGTGCTGCAAGCCGTTTTCTGCTCATCGATGCAAAATGATTTGGCTTTTTTTCAGAAGATGCAGGTTTGGTTCTTTGCGGGGCATTTCCTGTTGTCTGCCTCGTACCCGCATTTGTGGCACTTGTTCACAGTGCCAGTGCTCAGTTTTACTGGACTTCCTTGGGTTGCGACTGCCTCTTGGTGGGTGTGGCTTTTGCTTGGGGTGGGACTTAAGCGACTGGGTTTTTGGGAATGCACTGATCTTATGGTGTTGACTTTACGATCTTCATCCTTGTTGATTTCTCTCAAGCTTTTTTGAGATGGTCAGAGCAAGAGTCAGCTCGTCTCCTTTCTCCAGGCATTTCTCTTGAACTGCATGATTAAATGCACGGAGAACTCGGCATCTCGAATCATGCATTTTTCGTCGTCATAGCCACAGTCTTTGACTAGCACCCGCTGGTTGATGGTTGCACCGATCTGGTTTTTCCTTCAAATTTGGCATACACCAGCTGCCTATAGCTTGTCCCATTCATCTGGTGTGGCCCTCTGGAATGTTGTGAAGGCTTTCCCTCCTTTATCTCTGACGCATTTCATAAGTAAGGTCACCCTTTCAACGTCCGACTTTTGAGCTAGGGGTCCTTGAATGCGAATGTGCATTGTTGTTTTAATCTCTTCCATTCTTTTGGCAGATCAGGTGCACTTTTTTCTGTTGACTTGACATGCCTGATATAGGCCTCCGTAGTTTTGTTTTCGGCCGTGAGGTTTTAGGTGGGCTATTTTGCAGACATATTTGAACAGTCTAACAGTGAATCTCTTTACAATAAGTTTGTTACTGCTTTAGAAATTCTCGGTTTGGTACAACTATAGAATGCAGGACCACTTTACTCTACATTCGCGCCTCCGTACGGCTGCGTGGAGGCGTGGAGCCGCAGTCGACCTACCTCCGAAAATCGATCGTGGAGTCTAGTCGTGGACATGGTGGAGCCGCAGTCGACATCTCCGAGAATTGCGCCCTCTTTCGGTGCGCGTCTCTGCGACTCCGCGACTCCGCCACTCCAGTGCCCCGCGTCTCCGCGACTCTGCGACTCCACGACTAGTTGCTCCCTCGGTTTCAGTTCCTTTTTCCGTTTGAAACTGTCTTCCGAATCCGAAGATTCGTTGCACGGTAAAACTAGATGTTGTCAAATTTTATCACGAAACTGATAAAGTACAACGCTACGCACGAGCTGCCGTCGATGCGTAACGGTTGACGTTTTATTTGCGAGTTTGAACTACAGTTTCTGTTACTCACTCATTGGATGTCTTTTCAGATGCTTTCCTGCCATGTACTACTACTAGACAAGTTCTGGTTGCTTGGTTTCCCCATGGTTTCCCCGCCTTTACTGAGTTTTGGGGTCCAAAACTTCTGCTCAGACGCCATGTAATGTCATTTTGGTGGTTCTCCATAAGTGCTTACCCTCCATAAGTGCTTACCGTAATTTACTCGCGGTGTATTTACGTGTCGGCGGTACGGGAGCCTCAAAATGACAAATGTGACACTGAGCTGAGTATACAACGAGGTTATAGTTGCCAAGAGAGGTGTCAGGCGGCCCCCTCACTTTTTGAGATAAAGTCATTTTTTTGAGTTATTGAGGGCGCTGTTTCCATTAAACGAACCCTCAATTCTACACGGCCTTCCGTTTTAAAGATAGCGGGGTGTATCGCGTGCACAAATGTGCTTGTTTGATTCAGTGTCTTTGACAAAAGGGTGCATATTGAGATACACCCTGTTTTGTGCTAGATGTGACCAGATGAGACAAGAAACAAGGGATCCTGGAACACAACGTATTTGTATGTGTCTCTCCTCACAAAGTCTGGTTTATATACAGGAGCATAACAAAATTGTATACCAAACCATCAGCACCCTAGCATTAAAAAACAATTAAATCTGCCCGTCATCTTTCTAAAGCTATATTATCAGAACTAAAAGTCCTATGGGTCGGACCAGTTGGCTCCTCAAACTTGCCTACCAAATTATGCTAATTAGGTTAAATACTGGCTTCTGATTGGCCACTGAGATTACGTTTTATCGACTATCCAGACGATATGCGCAATACCGGCCGCTCCCTTTCATATGTGCTATGTCCGTCGTGTGCTATGCAGTCACATCACGTGGGGAAAATTTGAACTATGCCGCTCTGCATTTGCAAGACTACTATAATATAAATAGGCATTACAACAAAAATGATTTCTGACAGTTACTGTTGTAGTGTGTACTGTGTAGCTTACTTTAATGTACATGATGTAAAAGTTTTTTCTTATAATGCAAAATTACTCACGTGGTCGTGTCTGTCAATTGAAAGAAAGGATTCCCATAATGTCGAACGTCAGTTGATTGGTGCACCCATAACTAACCTCTGTCATTTGGCCTTTAAAGAAGAATTTGTTAAGTTTGCAACGTCAGGCCGCATTAATTTTCTGAAAATAACAGCAAAAGCCAATGATGTACATTCCCTTTAACTTGCCGGCATTAGACAAAGCGGCGAAAAAGATGAAACCAGAGAACGAGTGAAGCATTGAGGACTGCTTTAAGGAACAATATTGTCGTTAACTTATCCCCCGGCCCTTTAATAGTACAGGCAAAATACTTCATTTTTTGAGCGAACCTCAAACAAATTGCAATAGATTTTTTTTTCTCCACAGTGCATTTCTAAGAGGTCCCTAAAATGACATACTAAAAGTCTTAAGAAATCCAGGTGGTGGAAATATGCCTAATTTGCATAAATCCAAAATGGCCGCATATTTTAGGACTTTCGCACTGATTTGGTCATATTTCATATACTAGGTAGCTTTTTGAGGTATTTTAAACAACAATTTTAGTCCTTTTACTTTGATTTACTCATTATTCTAGACCTTGGTAACTTTCAATATCCCTATGTTTCCCAAATTTGCGATATGTCGTTAATAATTTGCGTAAATGCCATTTATTAATTTGCCGCATAGATTAAAGTTAACATTATGGCTGTCATGTGTGGATATGTCACAATTAAATTTTCCCTGATAATCTAAGTTCAGTCATGTACGTAGATAAATTTCCTTAAAGGTATATGCCTAATTTGCAAAAATTCAAAATGGCAACTAACTACATGATTTCTGATTGGGCCATAACTCTCGTCCTGAATTGCTTTTTGGGGTACTTTGAACAACCATTTGTCCTTTGACATTGATTTCATCATCATTCCAGTCCTGGGTACCTTTTCAGATCCTATGTTTCCTATGGGGTATATTTATTTTTGTTCGGTTTCTAGCTCTTGTCAAAGTTGGTATAAGTGTTGGAAAATGTGATATCCCTGTGTCGCAGAGCGAACACTTGCGCCGCTCTACTCGCACCAAAAATCAAGGAATAACTCAAGAAAACAGAGGAATTCAATCACAAAATTCAATCACCGGATATTTATCAATCACAAAAATCAAATTATATATTACGGGAAATAAATAACCCATACCGCTCAATCCGAAAATACGTGGGCGAGGGTTTTATACCCCTCCCACATGGGTGCAAGCCCTGATTGGACCGATCCAGTAAGCACCGCCCCATGGTATTCTGACCAATCACAGTCGTGATTTATGTCTGACATGCGTGCACAAAAGTCCGACATGCGTGCACAAATTAAAGTCCGACATGCATGCGTGCACGCGCGTATGTCGCGCGCGGCAGGAAAATGCAGTGTGGCATTGGAGAGGAGCACGTGTTAATTTGCCCACGTGCGCAGTGGGAGGGGCTTACTGGATCGGTCCATTGGTATGCAAAGGGAGGAATTACGATTCGCATAATTCACCTAGCATCCACCTCCGAAGTTACATAACACTTCACGGCCGTACAAATTTGATGATTAATAAATCAACTCGGAAAATAAAAGGAATAATTTCAACAGTCTTGTGACACCCTGTGCATGAACACATTTCAGGGACAAAAAATCCCTACATTAAATCCACTAGTACCCTGCATAGGGATATCCCATTTTGCAACATCATTATGCCAACTTTGAGATGAGCCAAAAACCAAACAAAAAATATTGTACCCTATTTTTTGATATTTTGTAGAAAACATGTTGGGTTTAATTTTCATCCAAGTTTGTCTCGATGTCGGGTGATCCACTAGATCAAATTCAAGGTAAATGTCACACAAAGATGTTACAAAATTATTGCGTAAATTTCAGGCAAAACGCGCGTCACGACTAGTTCCCAGTAAACCTCAGCACCTAGACCAGCCAACCTGTCCCATTATGCAAGGGTTTGTTTGAAAAGATTGAAGCTTTTTCATACAAATATACCATTTTTTTTCTGTCAAATAACCATTTTAGCAGAATTCTGCCAGAAATCTGCCAAAAAAAAAATCAATTTCGTCAAATTTTCTGTCAAACTCGTTTAACAAAAAAATCTGT
Organism: Patiria pectinifera; assembly: GCA_029964075.1. Taxonomy (NCBI): domain Eukaryota; kingdom Metazoa; phylum Echinodermata; class Asteroidea; order Valvatida; family Asterinidae; genus Patiria; species Patiria pectinifera. The sequence goes on along the minus strand of CM057131.1, from coordinate 4,576,824 downwards.
CAAAGTTAGCCGAAAATCGGCTAAAACGGTCACCCTGCTTATGCGGGTGCTCGCGACCAGTTTACCCTGACGTAAATGACGTGACCGGTGTTTTACCGGCAGTTGAACCACCCACTTGACGGGCTCTCGACCAATAGGAATGAGTAAATTGTCTCGGGTAAAATATTTGTATGAATGAAAAGATTAAGAAAATGGGGGAAAGAAAGGGGAAAAGAGAATATATGACTATGACCCACAACAGAACCAACAATAAATAAATCCAATCAAAAAGATCCCAATTCTTATTACGTTTAATTATCAAAACAGTCAAAAATCGAAATCAGAAATCATAATTTTTTTTTTTGCTAAAATGCACCCTGCATGAATTATGGCGCGTAAAAACCAGACACTATTTTTTTCGGCCGAATCTATAGACCACGTGGACATCGTGGATTCTTAATTACTGAAATAAATTTCAGAAAGAATGAACTGTACTTTCGATTGATTGCACATTGCGAAAAGCAGCGGTATAATGTTGATGCATGGGCCGTGTCTATTCAAAATATCGGGCACGAGTCAGTTTGATGGGGCCCATGGCATGTTCGCTTTTAAGGTTGCAGACCAGTAAATCGGTCCGAAATTGCCTACGCCCGCCAAATCACGATTTGCATGCCCTCAAAATCTTCAGTATCTGAACATGCTGTGGGCCATGAACTTGAGGGTTTGTAAAAAAAATATGGGTGGAAGCCGTGCACAGGATTGTGAGCTTGTGGTTCCATTCAATTTGGATGAAATTGGGGCCCTTAAAGCGCTGTATTTTGCAATGGTCTGGAGTGTACGCATCATTTTTCAAAATGGCGATGGGCTTCAGGACTATTTTCAGGGGTGATCATCTTCGGATAGAAATTTCTCCTAAAAGTCATCCGAAAATTGAAAAGAAAATGAAAGATGATGAAATAAGCTTTAATTTGATGTGTGTTTCGAACACCTTGGAGAGTTGTGAGTATTTTTCCCGAATTTCTGAAGTGGGAGCATTTACCATTGGGGTCTATGGAAGTTTATTTACTGGTCTGCAACCATAAATGACGAATTTAAACACACTGCTTTATTTCAGCGTCGCTGATGTCTAGTCATTATCGTAAACCAATAATGCTATCGCTTTTATCACCGTGGGACCCCCTTCAATGGCAAAAGCACTATGCTAGCTATTGTTCATCTGTCGAGGGGAAGTTGCTTTGTACATTAGGGTGCACAATAGTTTCTCCATTGAAGGGGGCCTCGGGAGTGCACAGCGATCAAGTGCACGGCTTCGTCTGTGTTTCAAACAAGTAGGAATACAAGCTTTATGAGTTTGTCTAGAGGGTGGGCGTGTTTACACTAACATGCACGGCCTGATTAATTCTCCTCCTTAATGGAATAAATATATAGGCGGCTGAAGCGCAAACGAAGAGGGCGGCAATGATAAGTAGACTAAGAACGTAGTCACCCGTGACATCATACAGTACACCTAGCATCAAGAAACGAGAAGAAAATAAGCATCAAGAAAGTCGGAGAGAATTTTTGTACAAGACAACGCAAGAAAAGCTGCTCACTAAACGCACAAAATTCTTTGATTCAGAATGGCAATTCCTATTTGGTACTAAAAGAGACTTTTCATGTATCTGTGTACAATGTGACAGATTTAGCACATTCACCGGCGTTACAGGGTAATCCTATACGACAGCACTGCCCGGTGAGGCAGTCAGTCAGTGAAATAGGTGCAAAGTGGCCCTCAGGGACCAGATATTATTATATTACCGAATGGTACTTTTTGTGTCAAAAAAAACCCAGTCTCTTTGTAATTTAAATAAAATACCGGCTTTTACTCAGTGTACGCCTTTAGTGTTGGACTTGAGGTATTTACCTGCTAATGGTGCACTGATCAGAACTCCGATTCCGGTGGGAACTAACGTCATAACCATGACGCCGTTAGTGCCATACTGCTCGTGGAAAAGTTCAGCTGCAGCTGTAAATTGTGCTGTATAGATGCCTGACCGTAGAACCCCAGAAACTAGAAGCCGTAACAAACAAACAAACAAACATGAAACAAAACAAAGTGAAGTAAGCTGTCCACGCGGACGTTATGAATTTGGGTGACACACTGGTCATGAAAGAACGAAATAATGGAAATTTCAGCTCTGTGAATGCTGTACACTACGAGAACACGATATTCTAGGATCTCGACTTCAAAAATTGCGCCCGAAATCAGCCTCCGGAACACGTTCTCAGTCAGCCCCGATTTAACAAGCATCTTTTTTTTTCTTCTAAGTATCTAGTACGCGCTATATGGTCCATACTTCGGCAACAAGAGATCAGCTGTGTTGAACGTATTACCCACTGCAAGAAGCACGATCACATCAAACGTCTTGGCAATGGTCAGAAACCCCAGAACGATGGTTTCCAAGAGACATGAGGCCATCAACAGATACAGAGCCAAGAAAGGCAGACGATCTCCAATCACGGCTATCAGGATCTTCCCGCCAAGTTCTGCCAAAGCAAAGTACATGATGACAGAGGCAATGCTGTTGCTGTGCAGACCAAGTTCGTCCATAAAACTAGCCTGCAAGAACCAAAGCAAATTTATTTTTAAGTTGAATTCAACCTTAGAGCCGGTTAGATCAAGAATGTTGGCTATAAACCATTAGTGCCTAGCGAGGGGGAGGGGGGGGGGTGTTCCAGCCCAAAATAACCCCTCAACGAAAGAAAGGAACAAGACATTTAAAAAGTGGTACGTTGAAGCTGCATGATGATGACTTTGTTCAAACTACCTACTGTGTACTGGAGATCTATGTAACAAAGAAATACAAATATTGAAAAGAGCTAGTGTATCAAACGTGGTAATTCCAAAATAATAAATTAGCAGTGATATGAAGGAGGATCCAACCTCCTTAATTCATGCTTTATCAACAATCCAGATGAACTTATTCAAAGATTAGTACGTAACTCTAATTATGAATTTCAACACTCGCCATTTCGTTGCATTTCAGTGGTTATACGTTGATGAATTGCACCACAGCATATGGCTGAGCATCACTGATTCAAATAAAATAACAGCGTTGCTGTTGAAACCCCTCAGCCAGAGTCAAGTTATCATCCGAAAATCATTAACCTTTAACTCAACCTTGACCTTTGACCCCAGAACTATTCCCAACATGCCTGTACCAATGGGCAAACCCCCTACCAAATTTAGACACCAAAATTTCATAAGTTCTAACTCAAGTTATCATCCAGAAACCATTTACCTTTAACTCACCACGGTGACCTTGCCTTTGACCCCAAACCACCCAACTTGCCTGTACCCAAGGGCAACCCCCTACCTATGTTAGACACCAAAATCTCATTTCCAACTCAACTTATCATCCGGAAACCATTTACCTTTAACTCACCACGGTGACCTTGACCTTTGACCGTAAAACCAATCCCAACTTGCCTACTCCCAAGGGCAACCCCCTACCAAAGTTAGACACCAAAATCTCATTTCTAACTCAAGTTATCATCCGGAAACCTTTTACCCTTAACTCACCACGGTGACCTTGACCTTTGACCTTTTGACCTCAAAACCAATCCCAACTTGCCTACTCCTAAGGGCAACCCCTACCCAAGTTTCAATCCCGAACAACATTTTTAACTCGGGTTATCATCCGGAAACTAAGCTGCCCGGACGGACAGACGGTACGGACATTCTGATCAGAAGCAATATTGGACCTTCTAAAAAACCAAAGCTATTAAACTAAACATGCTAAAAAAGTAAACAATTTCCCCTAAATGTGGATTTGTGGGCAACGTACGTAATTAATATTGAAGAAAGTCCAGCCCAAAAATGAGAAAACTGTAGCAAAGTACCACGCCCAAGCCTCAGGGTTCGTTAAAGCACTAATTAGCCTTCCACGAAAATGTCTCTCTTCTCCAACTTCGAGAGATCCTTGATTTGAAATGTGTGCTTCCTTATTGTTGGTAGTTTTGTCGTCGGTTTCCCTTGCATCTTCGTCAGTCTCTCCAATGTAGGCGTCATCATGAACCTGCTTCCCCGGGACCATGCTCTCCAATTCATGTTTCTCATTACCAGGAGACTCATCGGGCGCCCTAGCGTAGTCCTCGGTTGATGGTGGGTCAGCCAGTAGTAGACCGTCAGCTATCCCGATCACGAGTATTCCACCGCTGAGAATTCTCAGCGCATTACGCCATCCGTAGTGAGTTATTAAGGCTGTCAACAAAGGGCTACAGGCAAGCATACCTACAGATCATACAGAGCAAATGGTCATTAAAATAACATTAAAATATAAGATTTGAGGCTTTGCATGGTGGGGTATCGGTATCGTTTCGGTTTGCGGTAACACCATGTGGTAATAACTACTGCTTAGAAGATATTAGTCCTGACGATGACTAGAGCAGGCTAGTCGAAACGTTGAGACCAAAGACAAGTTCGTAGAACTTACAGCAGGACTGTTCTTATCAGAACAAAAAACTACTTAGCAAAGTTGATAATAAGCAGGACAAGTTCTTTTCAGAACTAATATCTTCTAAGCAGTAGTTATTACCACATGGTGTTACCGCAAACCGAAACGATAACATTAAAATAGTCTAGCTACAGTAGACTATTATGGTGCACTATATAGAATAAATCATACAGTTCCTTTCTGTATAAGGTCCACGGCAGTGCATTATGGAGTCAATCATTAACGTGCACGTCTCTACCGACTTTTAAAAACTCTATTCGCTAGAAATTGGATCAAAACTGCGTTTTGTTCTATGAAAGACAAGGAAAAACTGTGTGTGTCTACATAGTTATGGGAAACTATCATCGCATTTACCGGCTGTGGATCCCATTAGAGCCAGGGCGCTTGCCCGCGAGAAGTTCGCCTTGGCAAACCAGTCCAGCAGCAGGGCCAAGGGGGAATGCGTAGCTAGGCTGGAGCCCACGCCCGTCAAGATCGAAAACGTGAAGAACATGTATCCCAGCGATGGCACGGGAACGAATGACGTCGTCAACAGTCCTGCGCAGAAGGCAATCACTCCCAAGATGGCAACGGTACGACTGCTCAGCTTGTTTGTAAGGAGACAGCAGAAAGGACTAGCAATACAAGTCAGTGCAATTGACAGAGACCCTAGCCAACCTGAAAGCGAAACAGGCATTATATAAAATAACCCTAAAGCATACTTGTTGTACCTTCACAATAATTCTTTTAGTAGACACTTTTTAATATTGTACCACTTCAAAGAGGAGACACTGTTTTTAAATACTATGTAGATGCTACTCGTCCCCTGGTTTGTCTTGAATCAGAAATCTAAAGAAGTCTTTATTTATTTAATTAGGCTAAATTTGTTGTTCTATTTCTGGTTACGTGTACTCTTGTCAGTGTCTTATACGCCTATTTGTACATTTATGTAATATGTTTTTTTGGTTTTAATGTGAAGTTTTTAAGTGTTTTATACATTATATTTGTGTGCAGAACGAGGAGACAAGTTTCATGTTTTTACATGATGAGAATAAATAAATAAATAAATAAATAAAAATAAATAAATAAAGTCTGGCCCCTGCGACTAACCAATGTTAACATAATGCAAAAAAATATATAAAAAAATCCCTGAATATAAACGTCACCACCCTTGCAAACCTTGATTCATCCCTTTACGCACGCAGACTTTTTTTTGGCAGCGCTTTAGTTTCCAAACGCTGCTTGGCAACGACTTCGAACGGCCCGGCTGTATAGCCAGCATCAGGCATACCCAAATCAAGTTCTCATCTCGCTGGATCGTATTTCCGTACTAACCTGTCAACGCCGAACTGGAATGGAAATCCTCCTGCAGGCTCACAAACAGTATGTTGAAGCTGTACTGGAGTCCACGAGTTAAGACAAACAGACCGAAAGTCGCGAATGTGACGACCCAACGCCACCATCCGCAACGGGACCCTGATGGGCACACCATGTCGGCTGTACCAGCCTCAGAATACGCACCCGTTACTGTCGCAGCATTTCATTCCGGCCTTCAGTCCTTCCTGTTCAAAAAATCATAAAATTGGTCACTTCCTGAAACCGATGAATTCTTGAGAAAACTTAATGTTGTTACCAGACCAAAAGATTCCGCCATATCTGACAAATAATTTGTAGATGTCAATGTCACATGACCAAACAGACACGGAACAGCGTTGAAACTCAAGTACACGATCGGACGAGAACAGGGCGATTTACTGTGTCGTGCTCTATTTTTGAATGTGACGTCTACACCAACAAATGATCTATAAAAGACGTCATTGGATCGTTCTCATAAGAGCAATGAAAAGACTTCAGGCAGTCAATCCGGTGTTTGCTCGTTCCACACCATAAAACCAAGCCACTGCATGAATTTCTGAACGTGTTGCCAAAAAGGAAATCCACGCTGTTCAAAGTATTCTTAACATGAGTTTCTAATGTCGCACATCGATGTTGCACAATACAATTCACAAGAAATGTCTTTGCAGTGTTAACATGATGCGAAAAGACAGTGTGTGCCCTCTCGGTGTCCGGGTTCTATCGATGGTTTCTGCAAAAAGCCTTTGAAAATAAACAATGGTAGCGTTTGAGCAAAGGTCAAGATAATAATCAGATAAAGTCTATATTTGTATTAGTCCCGCCAAATAACAATAAAAATGGATTGGTGGCTTACCTGGCCACCGATAAAAAAATGACCGAGCCTATCGGAGTAGGGACATCGTTGTTTGAACTCTGATTGGTGTTAAAAGTCTACCCACGTGGCGGGCTATTGGCCAACAGGAATGGGTAAACTGTCTCAGGTATTTTAATATGAAATAATTAAAGTGAGGAAGTATGGAATTCCATCTCTGCCAAGTTACACGGCGCATGTTTGGGGGATCCAAGCAAGCCTCCCAAACATGCGCCGTCAACGGCGCATTGTCGCGCCGTGCCGTCGCATAATCGCGTCGTGCCGTCGCATTGTTTTGTACTGTTTGTATAGGGCCGTCGCATTGTCGCGTCGTGCCGTCGCATAGTCGCGTTGTGCCGTCGCATTGTCGCATTGTCGCATTGTCGCATTGTGGTTTTTAAGGTCTCTAGCCGATTACGCCGTCAACGGCGCATTGTCGCGTCGTGCCGTCGCATTGTCGCATTGTCGCATTTTATAGGGGCCTATCTTGAGTTTCGTCAAATGAGGGCGCGCTCGGCCTTGGTGTTTTTCTCTGCTTGCTAGCCTGAGCTGAGGCTGTGCTTCAATCATGGACGATATTTTACGTCAATGTGTTTAACTAGCGGGATGCCGCGCTTCGCGCGGCACCCGCTAGATGGGTGGAGTTGACTGTTTCGTAATAATTACTGTATACAATGAAATCTCGATAATTTAAACTCTAATAACTCCAAACAACTGTTAAGTCAAATAAAGAATCAGACCCTCTGCTGCACGCGAGCCTATTTGGATTCGCCATCAGTCTCGCCTAAGTTGTATTTGCGTGCACATAACATTTCCTGCGGAGATTGTGCGAGGGTCCAGGACATATTGTCAATATAGGGGAAGGGGCTAGCTAGGGTGAAGGGTGCTAGTTGGAACGCCCAATTTCCGTAAAACCCGTCAACCATGTCACCAATATTTCCGGGGATGGGGAGAAATATTTCCAGGGATGGGGAGAAATGGTTTTTGTTATAGAGGGGAGATGGTGATATTGAAATCGCTGATATTGTGGAGGTTTATGTTTGTGCTGGGATTCATACCGTTTAAATGTTGTTTGAAATTGCGCGCCGATTAGGAAGGTCTTGCTGTCAACAGTTGAATGAAATTAAGTATTTATTGCCGACCGATTGCCTCATGCGATGTCTCATTATATAAAGCTCATAAATAATGTTGTGCTAGAATATTGTCCAGTCAATTTGAACATTGATTTTTCAAGGTGCCAAACCATTAAGGACGTATACACCAACTGTACAAATAGGTAATTTAGACGAAACGCGGTTTGATCTTGGCCTATACAAAATCGTATCCATCGTTCTCACTACAGAGGAGAGGAGGGGGCAGCCAGTGGGGGTGGGGTTGGATATTGTGTGGGCGTCGCCAGGATTTTTCTAGAGGGGGCAAAACATATTTTGGCCCAAAAAAATCCTGGTTTTCTCAACACATTCTCGATTTATCAGTTTTAGAGGGGGGCAGGGACATTTTGCACCCCCAACCCAAACCCATTAAATTCACACCACTATGATATTCGCGCCTCTTTTTATTATTATTTTTTTTTTTTTGCTTTTCGGGGGGGGGAGTGCCCCCCCCCCCTCCTTGCGACGCCCATGCCTATTGATGTTACACCTGTGAATGGTCACATATTATATTTCCGGGGAAGTGGGCAACAATTTACATTTGTTATGGTGAAGGGGGTGTTTCTTATTAAAGTAGAAGTTAATGTCATTATAGTTGTTGGTGTTTTTATTATGGTGGTGGGGTTGTACAGCAAAGTACTGTAACACGTTCATTTGCAGAAGAGAGTAAAACTAAAAGAAAGGACATATTGGAGCACTTCATAATTATGTCAAGCACCACATGTTAAATGTATTTATTACAAAACTGTGAAAATGAAATCAGGTATACAATCAGAATTTGTTTAGTAATAATGTATTTGCAGCATTCATTACTGTACAGGGTAGTACTTCGACAAAACTCAGGGGATATAATTGTTGTCAGTTTTCGGAGCAATTTTCGCAAGGGACGTCGGTCCAGGCTTGTTTACCATAGGCACAAACATTCCATGAAAGACTTTCAAGCAAGACGGCCAAAGGTTATTGTGCAATTGCATTTTTTTTTGTTAAAAGCTGTAATCATAAATAATGACAGTGGCATTGTAAGTTACAGGACAACATTTTTTTAATGAGTGTTGGTGAAAACTCATGAGAAATGGAGGGGTATGCGAGTATGAATATTTTGTTGTGAAATTTTAAGAGTGATTATGTAACTCGGTAATCAAAGACATTGTTTTGTTATCAAATAAGTCTGCTTGGCCAGTAATTATCGGGTAATCATTCCATCATTATTCTTGGGTACAACTAAGCCAAGGATATAATTTAAAAAAAGGATGGACATAAAACAGCAGAAAAGAGTGATTTTTTTTGCACTATTTCATGACTTCTAAAAATAAAATTATGGCTAGAAGGAAAATGTGTTTTGAATGGGTAAAGAGAAAAACCAGGAATCTTGCAGTTGAACTGGAAAGAATAGGTGTGTCACGTCTTCGTCTTGAGTTGAGATTCTTGCTTTGGGAACTGGTTGAAGCATGCACTGGAGCATGCTTGGAGCATGGTTGAAACTGGTCATGTGATGTGGGTGTCATCGAGAGTCCTGTGTAAAGGAGTTAGAAAGAAAAGAATAACGACTAAGGTGAAGAAAACTTGTAAACAAAAATACATCGGCTAACAATAGCTCTTTATCCTGCTTGGGTTCATGTCTGTTGTCGAGTCATTTGATTTTCTGCCAGAGTGTATCAGTCTCTAATATCCACTATTCTAACTGTGTTGGTTTCAGGTTTTAGTCTTTGCCTGTATTTTTTGGTTTTGGGCCTGAGGTTTGAACTTGATCACGTCTTTAATTTTGATTTGAGGGTTTCTTTATTAAGTTGGTTATTGGTCTTTGATTTGCAGTAAATTAATTTTGTTTTGCCTATGACTTATGAGTATGAAAGTCATTTCTTTAAAGGAAGTTTTACGTATGATTTGCCGTGTTCTAAGATTACCACAAAGATTTAGTGTGCATAATTTGTATGGAATGAATGTACATTTCATGGCCTATATACAAATGCAGCAGTTTTTTTTCTAGCTAGTAGTAGGCCTATAGGCCTAGGCCTAAAACAAACTAAAGCAAAATCCAAAAAATAAACTACAAACAAAGCCCAATTGTGAAATCAAGAGTTGGCAAAGTTCTATAAACATGTTCGGGTACATGTTCCAAGTGAGGCCTGTATTTACGGAGGTCATGTAGTAAATTGGCAACATTAAGCCTAGTAAGTTAACCCACGCCACGGCCAAACTCTCGATGTCCGAGGCCTCCCCCCGTACGTACAACCCTCCCCGTACAACCCTCCCCGTACTCACAAACTGAAACTCACAGTCACACTTTTCACAAACAACATTGCTTCTCATTGCCAGTGGCGTTCGAAAGAATACCACTTTTCACAAACAACAATACATATCATAAATGAGACTTACCGTTCAAAGAGAAAACTGGAGCAAGGAACAGATGTACATCAACCATGTCAACAACGCTGTGCTGAAGAAATGTGGGGCATGCAAGTTGCATGCGCTGCATGCTCAGCGCTCATAACGAACGTATACGTGGCACGTCAATTATCCGGCCCGTACGCAAGATGGCCGGCGAGGCCCAATGGGGAAGGGAGTTATGGGAAATAAGAGTGGAAATAGCCGGGCCCCGTTCCGCATCCCCCGCGGCCAACGCGCGCGGGCGGGACGGGAGACCGGTCGGGAAAATGGCAGCGCCCTCCAAATTTTCGTTATTGTAGTATAGATAGGAAGGGGCGTAATCATACATGTCGCCACTACATTTTAAATTAAATTAAATGAAGTTTGGCCGCCACCATGCATTTAAGTTTTTATCAGACTTGTGTTTTCTTAAAAAGAAGTGGTTTTCTGGCTAGGAAAATAGCAAGGAAGAACCGGTTTTGTGCAAGCAAAATTCAGGGAACAATCTGTTGATACTAATAACTTGTTGGAAAGTTCCAAAGTCATTCCAAGAAAGTTGCCGCCGTGAATTAGGGTTTAAAACAAGGGAGGAGGATGGGATTTGCTATCAGCATCAGCAGGGCCGTTCCTCATTCCTTTCTTTTTATGGGATGTATGATAAAATTGAAGTACGAGGGGCTCTGCGAGCTGATGATTTTTTTTGAAAACATTGTATTTGCAACCAGCTAGGGAAGATTTCCGTTTATTTAAGACTTAGAAGCACTGGTATGGATACCTGTGTAAGTATAAGACTAAACTGCCTAGAGCGTATTTGTTAAGGTTTTCTTCTTTTTTTGGAAATTCAATACGCATATAGGGAGTAAAATCAGTTCCACTGTTGGGTTGCGGTGATGGGTTAGGTCGCAAAGAGTGCACTGAGGAAATCATTATCGCTGATAAGATTCCAGTGTTTCAGAAGGGCCTGCTTAAGAGCTGGGTGTTTAATTTGTGGGTGGTAGGGTAAAACAAAGACCAGCGGGATATTCTTTTCGGTTTTTGCACGCTTTTTAGAGTTCACGCGAGTTTCGCCTTTTTTGGGAAGAAGGGCTAAATCTTCTTGGTTGTATCCTCGTTTTTGTAGTTCGTCTTTGAAGAATTCAACCTTCTCCTCAGATTCTTTTGAGTGTGTGCATATACGGTCATATCTCATTATTTCTCCCTTAATCAAACCGCCAAACACGGACTCAGGGTGGGCTGAATCTCGAGCAAGATACTGAAAGGTATCAGTTTTTTGGTTGCTACTCGAGTATCCAGTTTCCCTTCTTTTTTGAACCGTTCGCCTTTGTAGATGACGAGGTCGAGGAAGGTGACTTGACTGTTTGAAGTCTCTGACGTGAACTTGAGCGTGGGGTGAATTTGGTTTAGAGTATGGACGAGGTCACCGGCTTGGTCTTCGTTACCGTTAAATATTATTAAGACGTCGTCCCTGCAGATCATGTAACTCACAATTGAAGGATTGTGTGGGAGAATAATTTCTTTTTCATATTTGAACAGGGTTATATCGCATATTTCTGGACTGCATTCGCTTCCCATAGCCACGCCAATTTTCTGTCTGAAGAACTTTCCATTGAATTCAAATATGTTTCGATGCATGATAAGTTCCAGGAGACAGCGAGCGTGTTCTTTTATAGGTTTGGGTATTGCGTACAGACTGCTATCGGCAACTTCAAGAGCATCGCAAACTGATTCAATTACCTCATCTTGTGGGCAGTTCGTATACATGGACACAATATCCAATGTGATCAATAGGCGATCCTGCTTCAATGTCACGTTGTTTAGTTTTTCAAGCACATGCCCGGAATCGCGTGTATATGTGCTTTGTTGTTTGACAATCGGAAGCAGAAAATAGTCTATGTATTTTGAAATTGATTGAGTCGGACCTCCGCAAACACTAATAATATAGGCCTCCCCATAAACCGCGTTTCTTTGGGTGCTTCTTTGTGAACTTTCGGTAAGAGGTAGAGGCAAGGAGTTTTGATGTCGTGGTTGTCATGGTTGAGAAACTTAAATGTTTTTTTTGGATATTACTCCATCAATGTGAAGTTTGCGTATGGCTTGAGCGACCTGTTGCGCGGTTTCCCCAGTCAGATCCCTATCAATCTCTTCATAATGTGGGCCTGATAATTGTCGTAGCCCCTCATGTATATAGTCTTGTCTGTTCAAAACACATACACCGCGGCCTTTATCGAATGGTTTAATGACTATGTCTCGTCTTTGCTTAAGGCCGATCAGAGCGATGCGTTCCGCTTTTGATATGTTAGATTTTACATTTTTTATTTCCAACTTGGATAATTCCTCCACATATCAGTGCTTCTAAGTCTTAAATAAACGGAAATCTTCCCTAGCTGGTTGCAAATACAATGTTTTCAAAAAAATGCATCAGCTCGCAGAGCCCCTCGTACTCCAATTTTATCATACATCCCATAAAAAGAAAGGAATGAGGAACGGCCCTGCTGATGCTGATAGCAAATCCCATCCTCCTCCCTTGTTTTAAACCCTAATTCACGGCGGCAACTTTCTTGGAATGACTTTGGAACTTTCCAACAAGTTATTAGTATCAACAGATTGTTCCCTGAATTTTGCTTGCACAAAACCGGTTCTTCCTTGCTATTTTCCTAGCCAGAAAACCACTTCTTTTTAAGAAAACACAAGTCTGATAAAAACTTAAATGCATGGTGGCGGCCAAACTCCATTTAATTTAATTTAAAATGTAGTGGCGACATGTATGATTACGCCCCTTCCTATTAAACACATTGACGTAAAATATCGTCCATGATTGAAGCACAGCCTCAGCTCAGGCTAGCAAGCAGAGAAAAACACCAAGGCCGAGCGCGCCCTCATTTGACGAAACTCAAGATAGGCCCCTATAAAATGCGACAATGCGACGGCACGACGCGACAATGCGCCGTTGACGGCGTAATCGGCTAGAGACCTTAAAAACCACAATGCGACAATGCGACAATGCGACAATGCGACGGCACGACGCGACTATGCGACGGCACGACGCGACTATGCGACGGCACGACGCGACTATGCGACGGCACGACGCGACAATGCGCCGTCGACGGCGCATGTTTGGGAGGCTTGCTTGGATCTCCCAAACATGCGCCGTGTAAGTTGGCAGAGATGGAATCCGTGTAAGTTGGCAGAGATGGAATTCCATAAGGAAGGAATATTTCTCAAAAGACGTGAAGCCTATGTTGGGTTTGTGTTGTGGAGAACAAGGCATTAGATATGCATGTAATGGACCAAACAGAAGATGGGATATGAATGTCGCTTGGGATAAAAAAGATTCGCGGGCGGCCAGGCCTTCTTATCCCCCCCAAACCATTTCGTTTCCGAAGCCACCTGGGTACATACACATAAACTGTAGTGGAGACCAGCTAACTAAAAAAAATTCAAGAATTTTATATAATAAACAAAGTTCATTCAGTGTTAATTCTGTTTTGCAAGGAACGATCTAAGGGGGAAACTTTAAGTCTCCTGTGGTTTTTAATTCTATTTCCGAGTCCAACTACTGCATGATCCACAACAGATCCAGCCAACAACAATACATCCACTCAAAAGATACCAATTCCCATTAGGAGGTCCACGTTTAATAATCAAGGCAGTCAACAAATCCAAATCGGAAATCATAAAAAAAAGATCGCTAAAATGATAACAGTAATGTGGTGCTGATATATAGCGCTTTATACCAAAGGTCTCAAAGCGCTTCAACAATATTACCTCTGTTCGTCAGGCCACGAGACCAGTTTTTGCAGCAGCTCGAGATAAGCGTATTCTGGTCTCTACCTTCACTGGTACCCATATATACTCCTGGGTGGAGAGAGGCAATAGTAGTAAAGTGTCTTGCCCCAAAACACAAGCATCATGTTCCCCGTCAGGGTTCGAATCCGCGTACCACGGCACCTGAGTGGAACAGCGTAAACATTGGACCACAGCGCTCCACCCTTAAAATACACCCTGAATATGCATGAATATAAAAACCAGACGCTCATTTTTCTGCTGAATCTATAGACCATGCGGACATCGTGGATTCCTAATTACTGATTTTGCGGAAAGAATGAACTGTACTTTCGATTAATTGCACATTGAGAAAAGCAGCGGTATAATGTTGAGGCTTGGGCCGTTTCTGTTTAAAATATCAGGCACTTTGATGGGACCCATGGCATGTTTGCTTAAAAATTACGGATTCTGTTCTATTCATATTATCGTAAACCATTATTATGCTATCCCTTTTTCACCGTGGGAACCCCAGCTATGGCAAAAAGCACTGAGCTACAATCCTGGCCAAATCTCGCTGGATCCCCCCCCCGTTCATTGTTGTCTCTCATTGTACGGTGTGTGCTCCATCAGCTAGAACCCAAGCTATGGCAAAAGCACTGAGCTAATCCTGGCCAAATCTCACTGGGCCCCCAACCCCCCGTTCAATGCTGTCTGTCATTGCGCGGTGTGTGCTCCATCAGCTGGAGAGAACAACATTGACCGGGGCAGCGGGGGAGTGGGTGACCGTGGCAGGTTCAGGAAGTGTCCCAACCATTTTGGCCGGGATTGTAGCTATCGTTCTGATAATCCGTCACGGGGAAGTTGCTTTGTACATTAGGGTGCACAGTGGTTTCTCCATTGAAGGGGGCCTCAGGAGTGTGCAGTAATCACGTGTCAGGATTCGTCATTATTTTTGAAATGAAATTCGGGACACAATCTCCAAATTCGTATAGAGGGTGGGCGAGTTTACACAACATGCACGGCCTGATTAATTCTCCTCCTTACAGGAATAAATATATAGGCCGCTGAAGCGCAAACGAAGAGGGCGGCAATGACAAGAAGACTAAGAACGTAGTCACCTGTGACGTCATAAATTGCACCTAGCAAAAAGAAAAGAGAAGAAAATAAGCACTTATGCTAGACAACGCAACATAGTAAAGCTGCTCACTGAATGCACACAATTCTTTTCAATAATTCAGGCTGTGTGTTCACACTGCATGGAGGAGACTGTTCTTGTATCTGTGTACAATGGGCCAGACTTAGCACATTCATCGGCGTTACAGGGTAATCCTATACGACAGCACTGCCTGGCGAGTAGGTCAATGAGTGAAAAAAAGTATTGCATGTATTACCGAATGGTACTTTTTGTGTCTAATAAACTCTTTCTCTAGTTGAAATAAAATGTACACCTATGTGTTGGACGTATTTACCCGCTAACGGTGCACTGATCAGAACTCCGATTCCGGAGGGAACTAACGTCATAACCATGACGCCGTTAGTACCATACTGCTCGTGGAAAAGTTCAGCTGCGGCTGTAAATTGTGCTGCATAGATGCCTGACCGTAGAACCCCAGAAACTAGAAGCCATAACAAACAAACAAACACCCCAACATAAGACAAACAAACTGAACAATGTGAATCAAACACTCCACGGACGTTATACCGTTGTGTGACACAGTGTTTAGGCTATTCAAGAACGAATAATGGAAATGTTTGACCGTTTCGAGAATTTTCGTTGGAAGACAATATCAGCCAACATGGAGCGGCCTTTAATTGTCTTGATGTGCATTCTATCGTTTTGCTTCATCAGCGAGCGAGTGGCAATTTTTTTTTGAAACTCTGTCTACTGATTCCCTCATTAATATTGCGTATTACACTTCTAGATCACACAGTGAATAGTGCAAGTTTAGGCTGTGAACGTCTTCGTACCGGGCATCACTTAGGACGGGACGCTGTATCAATCGCGGCACGTATCACGCTTCTCGATCGGAATACAGTTCACTAACCTTCCGGAATTGTCCTGTCTTTTTTGGTTGTTTACAGATCATTTGTCATCTGTGCATTTGCAATAATTAAGAGATAAGTTGTTGTCTTGCACTAAAAATCTTAGAACATGCCTTGACTTACCCACTGCAAGAAGTACCATCACACCAAACGTCTTGGCAATGGTCAGAAACCCTAGAACGACGGTTCCCAGGAGACAGGAGGCCATCAACAGATAAAGATACAAGAAAGGCAGACGGTCTCCAATGACGGCTATGAGGAACTTCCCACCAAGTTCCGCCAAAGCAAAGTACACGATGACGGAGGCAATGCGGTTGCTGTCAAGACCAAGTCCGTCCAGATAATTAGCCTGCAAGAACCAAAGCATTGTTTTTTAATTCAAACTTTGAGCCTGTAAGATCGAGAACGTTAGCTAACCATATATGGGTAGAGACGATGGGGGGGGGGGGGGCTGTTGCGCGTTCGAGAAAACTGACCTCTCACCAAAAGAAAGGACAAATAAACCAAGTTTATGTTTGTGGACAAACACAGGGCTGTTTCGGCATGTTTTTGTTGCATTTTTATGTCATGTTATACACTGATAGAAAAACGCAGTTGAAAAATGCAGAGTGATCAGAGCCAATGGTTAATAAAAAAAAAATCGTTGGAAGCAAGTGCGCATATTTTACCACTTTCAAATTACAAGGCACTTCCGGTTAAAACCGGAAGGAAGGGTCACGTGATTTAGAACGTTATATCAAAAAACAAAATCAGATCTCTCGAAGTTGATTTTATATTGATTTTAAAAGAGTAAATCTAGAAATCTTTGGTTTCTTGTAATCTGATACTTAAATACCTCATTGTAACGTCATTACCAAAAAGCTCGAGAACTATGCTAACTGTGCTATTTGAGGCAATAAACAGGAGTAAATTTCGTGATTTTCGGTGATGTCATCAATTTTTCTGCCCTTCGCCATACACATCAACTGATTATTTATTTTAAACATGTTTCAACCTGACGCTAATAATATCTTATGATGTCACGAGTATTTTTCTTTTTTGTGAAGGACAACCTAGCAAGAGACTAACATCGCTGAAAGCAAGTTCACTTGTTTTTCTACTTTCAAATTATAAGGCACTTCCCCTTTGGACTGGAAGGAAGGGTCATGTGATTTGACACACACGAGAAAAAAAAATGAAGATCCTGGATATTTTATCAATTCCCGCAAAAGTCAAGTTCAGGTCTCCCACGGTTGATTTTATACTTTAGCGTGACATCACGTGACCCATGATGATGTCATCATGACGTCACTCCATTTGTCAATAATAACACATCCCGGTCTAGGTACATACCAAGTTGCACTCCAATCGGACCTGTAGTTAAGTTCCGAAGATATAGACCTTCTAATATGCACCTTTATTGTGACGTCAAGTGACACGTGATGATGCCATGATGACGTCAACATCTGGCACACATCTGGAGATGTTTATCTAAGTGTGCCAGGTATAAAGGCAATCGGATTGATTTTAGTGGCCAAAGTGCCAGGAACAAAAAAAACGTGTACAAATGCTATTTAAAAATGACTTTTCCGACCTATTCCGAATGACACCTGCTTTTGTAATTTAAGAAAATTTTTGAAGGTGGAAAATGCTATTTTCTTGCGCAAGTTACGTTTTGGCTGGGTCAAAACTACCCCAACCCCTATCCCACCGCCAGGCGCATTGACGTGTATAAAGGGATGTTGCGCAATATCGCATTTCTTGACCAGTTAAACCCAGATTTCGGCTCAACAAAAACAGCCTGCAATCTGTCTACGACATGGCTGTTTGTTCAGAATGTGGCACAACAAAAACGTACAAGTATATATTGTGTTCAGCCATCGGGAAATGTGTCCCAAACTCCACAATCGCAATAAAAGAGCAAAAACAATGGCTGGTTCGGCTGGTTGCCGAAACAGCCAAATCAGAGTGGTCTGTACAAACTGCACAAACTGCATGTACAAACCGTCTATAGCGGAGACTTAAAAACGTCCATAAACAGTACAAATATTACAAAGAGTGTGTCAAACATGGGTAATCCAAAACTAATAGATTTTGCATTTGAAATGGTGGTTTAGAAGCTTTACGTTGATTCGTAATTGCACAACAGAAGTAATACATGACTGAGCACCATTGATTCTCACACATACGGCAAAAACCATCTTTTGTACAATTTGAATTGCCGACTAAATTAGCCTTCCAGTTACATTCTTCTTGAATTTTACAGAAACAATATTGGACCTCAATAACCAAAGCCATAAAACTAAAAGCGCTAAGAAAAGGGCAACATTTTCCCCAAAATATGGATTTGTGGGAAACATACGTAATTAGTATTGAAGAAAGTCCAGCCCAAAAATGAGAAAACCGCAGCAAAGTGCCATGCCCAAGCCTCAGGGTTCGTTAAAGCACTAATTAGCCTTCCACGAACATGCCTCTCATCTCCAACTTTGAGAGATCCATGATTTGAAATGTTTGCTTCCTCGTTGTCGGTGGTTTTGTCGTCAGTTTCTCTTGCTTCATCGTCAGTCTCTTCAATGCAGCCGTCGTCATGAACCTGCTTCCCCGGGACCATGCTCTCCAATTCATGTTTCTCATCACCAGGAGACTCATCGGGCGCCCTAGTGTAGTCCTCGGTTGATGGTGGGTCAGCCAGCAGCAGACCGTCAGCTATCCCGATCACGAGTATTCCACCGCTGAGAATTCTAAGCGCATTACGCCATCCGTAATGAGTTATTAAGGCTGTCAACAAAGGGCTAAAGGCAAGCATACCTGCATAAATTATCGAACAGAGTAAGAGAGAACATCAATTGCCACGAATATATATTAAACTATCATCATACAGTCGCTTTCTGTAAGGTACGGTGCAAGATAATTTTGAACGAATTAAACATTTACTTTACCGAATGTGGATCCCATTTGAGCGAGGGCGCTTGCCCGCGAGAAGTTCGCCTTGGCAAACCAGTCAAGCAGGAGGGCCAAGGTGGCAGTCGTGGCCAGGTTGGCGCCCACGCCCGTCAATATCGAAAACGTGAAGAACGCGTATCCCAGCGATGGCACGGGAACGAATGACGTCGTCAACAGTCCTGCGCAGAAGGCAATCACCCCCAAGATGGCGACGGTTCGACTGCTCAGCTTGTGTGTAAGGAGAGAGCATAAAGGACTAGCAATGCAAGCCAGTGCAAGTGACAAAGACCCTAGCCAACCTGAAAGCGAAACAGGCATAACAATGATAAAATAACCCTGAAGTATACTTTTAACCTTTATAGCAATCATTCTGTTAGTAGGCCTAGACACTTTTAAAATAATTTTACCACTGTAAGAGGAGAGACTGTTTTTAAATACAATGTAGATATGCTACTCGTCCCCTAATAGTCTGGAATCGGGAATCTAAACAAATGTAGGCCCCTGCGACTGACCAATGTTAACATAATGCAAATTAACATAAAGCAAAAACTCTTTCATGAAGTTCCCTGAGTAACGTCATCACTCTGTCTTGCAGACCTTCATTCACCGCTTTAAGCATGCGGTCTTTTTATGACAGACCTAAGCTTCCAAACGGCTTGCCAACGACCACGAACGGTCCGGCTGTAGCCTGCATCAGGCATACCCAAAGTCAAGTTATCATCTCGCTGGATCGTATTTCCGTACGAACCTGTCAACGCCGAGCTGGATTGGAAATCCTCCTGCAGGCTCACAAACAGTATGCTGAAGTTGAACAGGGGTCCGAGAGTTAAGAAAAACTGACCGAAAGTCGCGAATGTGACGACCCAACGCCACCATCCGCAACGGGACCCTGAAGGGCACACCATGTCAGCTGTACCAGCCTCAGAATACGCATCCGTTACTGTCGCAGCATTTCATTCCGGCCTTCAGTCCTTCCTGTTCAAAAAATCATAAAATTGGTCCTTTCCTAAAACCGATGAATTCTTGAGAAAACTTAGTGTTGTTCCCAGACCACTTGAGATTCCGTCATACCTGACAAATAATTTGTAGATGTCAATGTCGCATGACCAAACAGACACGGAACAGCGTTGAAACTCAAGTACACGATCGGACGAGAACAGGGCGATTTACTGTGTCGTGCTCTATTTTTTGAATGTGACGTCTACACCAACCAGTGATCTATTAAAAGTCGTCATTGGATCGTACTCAAAGGATCAATAAAAGGACTTCAGGCAGTCAATCCGGTGTTGGCTCGTTCCACACCATAAAACCAAGCCACTACAAGGATAGCTTACCGTTTTGCCAAAAAGGAAATCCACGCTGTTCAAAGTCTTCTTAACATGAGTTTCTAATGTCGCACATCGATGTTGCACAAAACAATTCACAACAAATGTCTTTGCAGTGTTAACATGATGCGAAAGGACAGTGTGTGCCCTCTCGGTGTCCGGGTTCTATCGATGGTTTCTACAAAAAGCCTTTAAAAACAAACAATGGTAGCGTTTGAGCAAAGGTCAAGATAATGGTCAGTGCGATAAAGTCTGAGAAAGAAAGAGGAAATTCAAAGGTTAAAATTGCACAATCGCTGGTATAATCAACAAAATCAAGTTCAATCTCCGACTCTGGCTTTCCAATTGGAGTTTGTACAACACAGACTTTTATATTTGTATTAGTCCCACCATATAACTTAAAAATGGCTTTGTGGCTTGCTTACCTGGCCGCCAATCAATAATGACCGAACCTATCGGAGGTGGGACATCGTTGTAATCCGATCGGTGTTTTACCGAAGTCTACCCACGTGGCGGGCTATCGGCCAACAGGAATGGGTAAACTGTCTCAGGTATTTTATTCTTAAGTAATTAAAGTGAGGAAGGAACATTTCTCACAAGACGTAAAGCCTATCTAGGGTTTGTGTTGTGGAGAACAAGGCATTAGATATGCATGTAATGGACCAAACAGAAGATGGGATATGGATGTCGCTTGGGATAAAAAGATTCGCGGGCCGGCCAGGCCCTTCTTATCCCCCCAACCCATTTCGTTTCCGAAGCTACCTGGGTACTAACACGTATAAAGTAGTGGAGATCAGCTAACTAAAATAATTTCAGGAATTGTATATAATAAACAGAGTTCATTCAGTGTTAATTCTGTATTGCAAGGAGCAATCTATTTTCCAGGAGGGAAACTTTAAAAGTCTCATTTGGTTTTTAATTCTATTTCCAAGTCCAACTACTGCATGATCCCCAACAGATCCAGCCAACAACAATAAATCCACTCAAAAGATACCAAGTCTTATTAGGAGGTCCACGTTTAATAATCAAGGCAGTAAACAAATCCAAATCGGAAATCATAAAAAAAGATCGCTAAAATGATAACAGTAATGTGGTGCTTATATATAGCGCTTTATACCAAAGGTCTCAAAGCTCTTTAACAATATTACCTCTGTTCGTCAAGCCACGAGACCAGTTTTTGCAGCAGCTCGAGATGAGCGTATTCTGGTCTTTACCTTCACCGGTGCCCATATATACTCCTGGGTCAAGGCAATAGTAGTAAAGTGTCTGCCCAAAAACACAAGCATCATGTTCCCCGTAAGGGTTCGAATCCGCGTACAACGGCACCTGAGTCGAACACCGTTAACATTGGACCACAGCGCTCCACCCTTAAAATACACCCTAAATATGCATGAATAAAAAAAAAACAGAGGCTCATTTTTCTGCCAAATCTATTATAGATCATGCAGACATCGTGGATTCCTAATTACTGAAATAATTTTGCGGAAGGAATGAACTGTAATGTTGAGGCTTGGACCGTTTCTGTTTAAAATATCGGGCACTTTGATGGGACCGCATGTTTGCTTAAAAATTACGGGTTCTGTTCTATTCATATTATCGTAAACCATTATTATGCTATCCCTTTTTTCACCGTGGGAACCCCAGCTTTGGCAAAAAGCACTGAGCTACAATCCTGGCCAAATCTCGCTTTACCCCTCGTTCAATGTTGTCTCTCATTGTACGGTGTGTGCTCCATCAGCTGGAACCCCAGCGATGGCAAAAGCACTGAGCTCCCCTCCTGGCCAAATCTCGCTTAACACCCCCCCCCCCGTTCACTGTTGTCTCTCATTGTGCGGTGTGTGCTCCATCAGCTAGAACCCAAGCTATGGCAAAAGCACTGAGCTACAATCCTGTCCAAATCTCACTGGGCCCCCAACCCCTCGTTCAATGCTGTCTGTCATTGCGCGGTGTGTGCTCCATCAGCTGGAGGGAACAACATTGACCGGGGCAGCGGGGGAGTGGGTGACCGTGGCAGGCTCAGGAAGTGTCCCAACCATTTTGGCCGGGATTGTAGCTATCGTTCTGATAATCCGTCACGGGGAAGTTGCTTTGAACATTAGGGTGTACAACGGTTTCTCCATTGAAGGGGGCCTCGGGAGTGTACAGTGATGACGTGCCAGGATTCGGGACACAATCTCCAAATTCGTATAGAGGGTGGGCGAGTTTACACAACATGCACGGCCTGATTAATTCTCCTCCTTACTGGAATAAAAATCAAGGCCCCTAAAGCGCAAAGGAAGAGGGCGACAATGACAAGAAGACTAAGAACGTAGTCACCTGTGACGTCATAGATTGCACCTAGCAAAAAGAAAAGAGAAGAAAATAAGCACTTATGCTAGACAACGCAACATAGTAAAGCTGCTCACTGAATGCACACAATTCTTTTCAATAATTCAGGCTGTGTGTTCACACTGCATGGAGGAGACTGTTCTTGTATCTGTGTACAATGGGCCAGACTTAGCACATTCATCGGCGTTACAGGGTAATCCTATACGACAGCACTGCCTGGCGAGTAGGTCAATGAGTGAAAAAGGTATTGCATGTATTACCGAATGGTACTTTTTGTGTCTAATAAACTCTTCCTCTAGTTGAAATAACATGTACACCTATGTGTTGGACGTATTTACCCGCTAACGGTGCACTGATCAGAACTCCGATTCCGGAGGGAACTAACGTCATGACCATGACACCGTTAGTGCCATACTGCTCGTGGAAAAGTTCAGCTGGGGCTGTAAATTGTGTCGCAAAGACGCCTGACCGTAGAACCCCAGAAACTAGAAGCCATAACAAACAAACAAACAAACAAACATAAGACAAACAAACCGAACAATGTGAATCAAACATTCCACGGACGTTATAAAGTTGTGTGACACAGTGTTTAGGATATATGCCAGAACGAATAATGGAAATGTTTGACCGTTTCGAGAGTTTTCGATGGAAGACAATATCAGCCAACATGGAGCGGCCTTTAATTGTCTTGATGTGCATTCTATCGTTTTGCTTCATCAGCGAGCGAGTGGCATTTTTTTTTAAAACTCTGTAAAGACAGGTGCTTAACAGGTAACCTGATGGGTAGATGCTGTACATTGTGAGAAAACAATATTCTAGGATCTCGATTTCAATTCAAAAGTTGCACCCCAAATCCGAGCATCCGGAACACGCTCTCAATAACAGAATGCCTACCATTTCTATATGGTCCCTAAGTATCTCGAAGTAGCAATAATTAAGAGATAAGTTGTTGTCTTGCACTAAAAACCTGAGAACATGCCTTGACTTACCCACTGCAAGAAGCACCATCACACCAAACGTCTTGGCAATGGTCAGAAACCCAAGAACGACGGTTCCCAGGAGACAGGAGGCCATCAACAGATAAAGATACAAGAAAGGCAGACGATCTCCAATCACAGCTATGAGGAACTTCCCGCCAAGTTCCGCCGAAGCAAAGTACACGATGACTGAAGCAATTTGGTTGCTGTCCAGACCAAGTCCGTGCATCAAACTAGCCTGCAAGAAAAAAAAAGTTTACTTTTATATTCAAACTTCAAAGCTATTAAACTAAACATGCCCCCAAAGGTTAACAATTTCCCCTACATGCGGATTTGTGGCAAACGTACGTAATTAATATTGAAGAAAGTCCAGCCCGAGTATGAGAAAACCGAAGCCAAGTACCACGCCCAAGCCTCAGGGTTCGTTAAAGCACTAATTAGCCTTCCACGAAAATGTCTCTCTTCTCCAACTTCGAGAGATCCTTGATTTGAAATGTGTGCTTCCTCATTGTTGGTACTTTTGTCGTCAGTTTCTCTTGCTTCACCATCAGTCTCTTCAATGCAGCCGTCGTCATGAACCTGCTTCCCCGGGATCATGCTCTCCAATTCATGTTTCTCATCACCAGGAGACTCATCGGGCGCCCTAGCGTAGTCCTCGGTTGATGGTGGGTCAGCCAGCAGCAGACCGTCAGCTATCCCGATCACGAGTATTCCACCGCTGAGAATTCTCAACGCATTACGCCATCCGTAGTGAGTTATTAAGGCTGTCAACAAAGGGCTAAAGGCAAGCATACCTGCATATCAGACAGATTAACAGAGCAATTTGCAATTATACAATAACATAGTACACTATATAGAATAAATCATACAGTTCCTTTCTGTATAAGGTCCACGGCAGTGCATTATGGAGTCAATCATTAACGTTCACGTCTCTACCGACTTTTAATAACTCTAATCGCTAGAAATTGGATCAAACTGCGTTTAGTTCTATAAAAGACAAGGAAAAACTGTGTGTCTACATAGTTGTGGGAAACTATCATCGCATTTACCGGTTGTGGATCCCATTAGAGCGAGGGCGCTTGCCCGCGAGAAGTTCGCCTTGGCAAACCAGTCCAGCAGCAGGGCCAAGGAGGCATTCGTGGCCAGGTTGGCGCCCACGCCCGTCAAGATCGAAAACGTGAAGAACATGTATCCCAGCGTTGGCACGGGAACGAATGACGTCGTCAACAGTCCTGCGCAGAAGGCAATCACTCCCAAGATGGCGACGGTACGACTGCTCAGCTTGTTTGTAAGGAGAGAGCAGAGAGGACTAGCAAGACAAGTCAGTGCAATTGACAGAGACCCTAGCCAACCTGAAAGCGAAACAGGCATTATATAAAATAATCCTAAAGCATACTTGTTGTACCTTCACAATAATTCTTTTAGCAGACACTCTTTAATATTTTTTACCACTAAAAGAGGAGACACTGTTTTTAAACATAATGTAGATGCTACTCGTCCCCTGGTTAGTCTGAAATCAGACATCTAAAGAAGTCATGCCCCTGCGACTAACCAATGTTAACATAATGCAAAACAAATTCCCTGAATATAAACGTCACCACCCTTGCCAACCTTGATTCATCGCTTTACGCACGCAGACTGTTTTTTTGGCAGCGTTTTAGTTTCCAAACGCTGCTTGGCAACGACTTCGAATGTCCCGGCTGTAGCCAGCATCAGACATACCCAAATCAAGTTCTCATCTCGCTGGATCGTATTTCCATACTAACCTGTCAACGCCGAACTGGAATGGAAATCCTCCTGCAGGCTCACAAACAGTATGTTGAAGCTGTACTGGAGTCCACGAGTTAAGACAAGCAGACCGAAAGTCGCGAATGTGACGACCCAACGCCACCATCCGCAACGGGACCCTGATGGGCACACCATGTCGTCTGTACCAGCCTCAGAATACGCATCCGTTACTGTCGCAGCATTTCATTTCGGTCTTCAGTCCTTAGTCCTGTTCAAAAATTTATAAAATGTGTCACTTCCTGAAACCGATAAATTCTTGGGAAAACTAGTGTTGTTCCCAGACCAAAAGATTCCGACGTATCTGACGAATATTAAACTTAGGTACAGTAGATGTCAAGGCTGCGTGACGAAACAGACATGTAACAGTGTTGAAACTCAAGTATTATATAGGCATAATTATTGACATACGATCGGACGAAGGCCGGGTAGGGGAATTTACTGCGTCGTGTTCAATTTTTGAATGTGACGTCTATACCAACCAACCAACCATCTATTAAGAGACGTCATTTGATTAATAATCAGGGAACTAGACTACGAGAAACTTCGCCAGCGTACTACTGCATGTACACATTAAAGCAATAAAAGGACTTCAGGCAGTGAATCCGAGGTTTGCTTGTTCCACACCATCCAACCAAGCCACTACATGAATTTCCAACCGTTTTGCCAAAAAGGAGATCCGGCATTTCAAAGTGCTTCTTACCATGAGTTTCTGATGTCGCTAACCGATGTTGCACAAAATAATTATGCATGACTAATTTCTTTGCACAGTTGTTAACATGATGCGAATAGACTGCTGTGTGTGCACTCTCGGTGTCCGGGCTCTATCGATGGTTTCTGCAAAAAAACCTTTAAAGTAAACAATGAACCTAACGTTTGAGCCAAAGGTCAAGATAATACGATAAAGTCTGACCCAAAAAAGAGAGAAAATTCAAAGGTTATTCCACAATTGCTGGCATAATCAACAAAATCAAATGCAATTTTTGTCTTTCTTTCTAATAGCAGTTCGTAAAAACACAGACTTGAATTAGTCCCACCGTATCACTCTTAGCAAACGATTATCGAATAGGTCAAAGCTGTGGCTATCCAATACATTATAAATGTGTAATATAAAAAAAAATAGGTTATATAATATCCATAGCGAAATGATACATCTGTGCATGACTAGTCTACAAATATAACATGGGCTTACGTCACAAGAACCAAAATTAGTGCCTTTGAACCTCGTGGGAAGATAATTAAACCAG
This sequence comes from Patiria pectinifera, assembly GCA_029964075.1. NCBI lineage: Eukaryota > Metazoa > Echinodermata > Asteroidea > Valvatida > Asterinidae > Patiria > Patiria pectinifera. The sequence goes on along the minus strand of CM057131.1, from coordinate 4,550,254 downwards.
TGGCCATTTTCTTGCCCACGGTGTGATAAGAGCAATGAGGAGCGTTAATGCGTGAGCATGAATAACTATTAAGATAGATGGGTCCAAGTTACTCGGACTGGCTTTCACCCAGGCAGGCCCGGATTAAGTGTTTCGTAGGCCCTAGGCACCTGTGTTCGGTAGGCCCTACTCCGCCCTAGGCACCGGCACCAAATTCATGTTACTATTGAAGTACAAAGCACTATAGTATCTTTGGTCCCGTCCACGGGTAAAGACATCTAATAAACAAATATTAGATGTCCATATGTCATGGGGCTCTGAAATGTGGTAAAAAACCTCTTTTGTTTGGCGCACGGAGACTGTTTTAATGTATGACGTAATAGAATGGCACAACAGTACTGTCCTCACTGGTGAATGGTGATCTCCACTGTACGCACGTAAATAAACAATAATAATAATAATAATAATAAAAATAATAATAATAAAGAGTTTTTATAACGCGCTCTACCAAGATCACAGCGCCTAACAAAAGGACGGAAAACACAGAGGGGTTGGGACAACAGAGCAACTAACGATAACAACATGGGGGGGGGAAGATCTAGGAAAAGGAAGGTCTTTAAAGACCGCTTGAAAGTTGACACCGACTCCGCCTCTCTCAGATCAATATGAAGCTCGCTCCAGCGGCGCTGCTACCTTGAAAGAGTTATCCCCGGCTCACTTGTTGGATCTGGGGAGAGAAAGCCCGTGTTCCTTGCTCGTTCGAGTTTCCATTTGTCTTTTATTTTTGCACATGCGGCTTTAAAATAATGTGCATTTCAAGTCTTTTTTGGTTATTGGAGTTGTGCGCGCGCCACGAAAATTCTGACTGGTGGTTTGTAACCTGTAACCATGCATATATATGATATATTGCGTTTACGTGCAGTACAACAGAACTCAACTCAGCACACAAATAAAGTTGACGAAAATGTACACCACTGCGCAATTTTGTGCATGCGTGTTGAAACGAAATTTCCCTTTCGGAGAAGCTAGCACGCCGGAGAAGTGAGACCGTGACAGGGTGTGATCAGAAGATGAGCGGAGTCGGTGTCTGTGGGAAGCGGAAGCATTGAGTAACTGTATAAGGTCGGTCAAGTAGTATGGGGATAGAGCATGAAGGCACTTGTATATTAGGGTGAGAATTTTAAAGGAGATCCGTTGCTTGACAGGGAGCCAGTGAAGCTCTATCAACAGGCCAGCAGAGGGCTGGTCCCGTCCACACGCAAAGACTAGCCGAGCAGCTTTATTTTGAAGGCGCTGCAAGCGCTTAAGCTCTCAATCACGTGCACCGATCAAGATTGATTTTGGTGTCGTCTAGGCAGGACAGGACGAGATCTCTGACGGCTTGATGGCAGGCATCTCGTGGGATGAATCGGCGAATGCGCCAGAGATTGCGTATGTGGAAGTTAACGGTCTTGCAAAGAAAATTAACTTGCTGGGACAGATTTAGAGAACCATCATGGGTGACACCTAAGTTCTTAATGGAATTGGAAACAGGAATAGTAAGACTACCCAATTTCAGCTCAAGGTCGGAGAATGAAGGTAAAATACGGCTGTTGGCAAAGACGAAGAATTCGGTTTTGTCCTGGTTTAACTGCAGCATGTTGTGAATCATCCATTTGTTAATCATGGAAACACATGACGATAGCTTCGATAGCACGCGCTGACAATCGCCCTCAGTCCGAGGTTCAAATTCAGCATAAAGCGCATGCGTCGTCCCTCCCAAGCGGTGTTTCGGCTGTTGAAGTCTCCGCATACAAAGGAGTTGCGGGTATCGTTGGGAGGAGCTCATTTTCTACTGGAGGTGGCTTAAGGTAGCAGACCAGTAACAAAACTTCCATAGACCCCAATGGTAAATGCTCCCACTTCAAAAATTCGGGAAAAATACTCACAACTCTCCAAGGTGTTCGAGGCACACTTCAAATTAAAGCTTATTTCATCATCTTTCATTTTCTGTTTAATTTACGGGGGGTCAACTGATGACTTTTAGGAGAAATTTCAATCTGAAGACGATCACCCCTGAAAATAGTCCTGAAGCCCATTGCCATTTTGAAAAACGATGCCTACACTCCATTGCAAAATAGAGCGCTTTTAGGGTCCAAATTACATCCAATTTACACAGAACTGCAAGCTCCCAGTCCTGTGCACGGCTTCCACCCATATTTTTTACAAACCCTCAAGTTCATGGCCCACAGCATGCTCAAATACCGAAGATTTTGAGGGCATGCAAATCGCGATTTGGCCGGCGCAGGCAATTTCGGACCGATTTACTGGTCTGCACCCTTAACGATTGCAGAAATTGGTGCCCATAGCTTCGGAGGTGGTCCATTGGATAGCTGAGATCTCAAGAGACTGCCGAATGGTGGATGCTTTGGTGCCTTGTTTGACCGTGGAGGCGATACCATGTTTTTTTGTGTTGTATAAAGCAGATCAGATCAAAGCCTTCGATGTGTAGTTGTTGATCTTCTGTATCGCAGTGTGTTTCTTGGATGCAGATAATGTTAACACCGTTTTCTTTAACAATAAGTTGAATCAGATCTCGTTTCGGGCGAGTAAGGCCTTTTACGTTGAATCGGAGTACCCAGGTACCAGCCTAAGGGTTTTTTTCGAAACTTTTGCTTCGGCTTCGGCTTCGGCTTCGCCTCCTACTTCTGAATCACTGAGCGAGGCAAACTAAACGAAATTATTCTAATTTTTGTCTTCATATATCAACCGATTGAATGTTCCTGAAGCATAACAGGCACCAAAATGTAGCTGGAGTCCCCGAAGTCGGGGGGCCTAACTTACCGGGATTCAGAATGGAATATGGAATCTTCACATTTTTATGTTTTATATTGTCCTGGCCACGTGGTAAACACACCCGGGGCCATCTATCGCCAGATCCTAGTATGGACCATAGTACGTCCTTCAGAGGGGGTGTCAGTCTTGTGATCCTACTGGAGGGGTTGGAATTGGCGGGAAAACCCTGTGTGCTTGTGCACATTTACATAGGCTTGTGTACAAATGCACTATAAACATTGGGATTAGTTCGATCACCCCTGTGACCAAAATGGAATGTCTAATGGGGTTATGTCTGTGGTTTTAACGGCTGTTTGGGGCCTGAGAGATACTCCAGACACATGCCAGAGTTAATCAGGGTGAATAGGCTGGTTTGTGAGGGTCGGGTGGCTCAAATTACATGTGGTGAAGTTGACATTCCATACAGTCACTGCATAGTAAACATTAAAGCCAGTCGTTTCGAAAACGCTCATAGGCTTGACAGCTCTTCCTCATGAGGGCGCGTGCTCCAAGGAACTGTGCAGGAACTCTTTTGAAGAGTAAAGCTGTATATCTGTATCTGCATATATTACTGTCGGTAAAGCATCCCGGGGGAAACATCACACCAACTAATAGAGAGAAGACAATGAGAAGAAATTACAGTTTTAGAGGTGGGAGGAAAAGCCCAGAAGATATTCTGAAGAAAACCACCGGAATCAGGTAGGGACTAAAAACCCATTCCACATATTGACCCAGGCGGGATTCGAACCCGGGTCACAGCGGTGGAAGTCGAGGAAAGTATACCGCTACGCCAACCTGACTCCCTTAAGTCTTGAGATGTAATGGCGAATAAATCACGATAATAACGATTTCAGGGTGTTGCTCCAGTTTGCCTTAATACGTCATAGCAGGATCGCCAACATTATGATCCCAGAATGTATTGAATAGCCAGGAGTCAGTGTGGATACAATCGCTTCCACATTTCTTTGTTTTATATTGTCCCAGCCACGTGGTAGCCATGCCCAGGTCATCTATCACGAGATCCTAGCAATTATGGACCATGGTACATCCACCAGAGGGGGTGTGTCAGTCTTGTGATCCTACTGGAGGGGTTGAAAATTGGCGGGAAACCCTAGTGTGCTTGTGCACATTTACATAGGCTTGTGTACAAATGCATTGTTCACATAAGGATTACCTCGATCACCCCTGTGACCAAAATGGAACTGTCAAATGACATTGAGGAGGTTAGTCTCTGGTTTTATTCACTGTTTGGGGCCTGAGGGATACCAGGGGCTAATCTGGGGTGAATGGTCCGACTTTGAGGGCCGCTCAAATTACATGGTGTCATGGATAGATTCCCAACAGGCGCCTGATGTTGTACATTAAAAAATTAACCCGCGTAGGGTAACCTCTTCGATATTCGTTGGGTAACACTTATGGCGGGACTAATACAATTCTAAAAGTATGTGTTTTACGAACTCCAATTAGAAAGAGAGAGACAGAGATTGCCCTTTATTTTGTTGATTATGCCAGCGATTGTGCAATATTGTTATAACCTTTGAATTTCCTTTTTTTTCTCAGACTTTATTGTACAGATTATTATCTTGACCTTTGCTCAAACGTTAGGACCATTGTTTATTTTAAAGGCTTTTTGCAGAAACCATCGATAGAGCCTGGACACCGAGAGTGCACACACAGTAGTCTATTCGCGTCATGTTAAAACTGTGCAAAGAAATTTGTAATGAATATTTTTTTTGTGCAACATCAGTGTGCGACATCAGAAACTCATGGTAAGAACTTTGAAATGCTGGATTTCTCTTTTGGCAAAACGGTAAGAAATTCATGTATAGTGGATTGGTTGGATGTGTGGAACGAGCAAACACCGGATTGACTGCCTGAAGTTTACTGCTCTGATGAGTACATGCAGTATACCCTGGTGAAGTTTCTTCTTAGTTCCCTGATTAAACGATCCAATGACGTCTCTTAATAGATCATTGGTTGATATAAATGAAACAATCAAAATTAGAACACGACGCAGTAAATTGCCCTGCCCGGCCCTCGTCCAATCGTGTATTAATAAATATTATATGCCTACTTGACTTTCAACGCTGTTATGTCCGTTTTGTTATGCGACCTTGACATCTATACCTAAGTTATTCGTCAGATTGTCGGAATCTTTTGGTCTGGGAACAACACTAAGCTTTCCCAAGAATTCATCGGTTTTAGGAAGTGACCAATTTTTATTAATTTTTTAAATAGGAAGGACTAAAGACCGCAATGAAACGCGACAAATTCTGAGCCCGGTACAGCCGACATGGTGTGCCTATCATTATCAGGGTCCTGTTGCGGATGGTTGCGTTGGGTCGTGCCATTCGCGACTTTCGGTCAGTTTTTCCTAACTCTTGGACCCCTGTTCAACTTCAGTATACCATTCCAGAGTCATTTTATTTCTATTCTCTAGACGGACGTCTAAAAACATCGAGGAGAAGCGACGGTGAAGGCTCCGCATTCTGAGGCTGCATGGTACGGCCGATATTATGGTGTGCCCATCAAGGTCCCGTTGCGGATGGTGGCGTTGGGTCGTCACATTCGCGACTTTCGGTCAGTTTTTCTTCACTCTTGGACCCCTGTTCAACTTCAGCATACTGTTTGTGAGCCTGCAGGAGGATTTCCATTCCAGCTCGGCATTGACAGGTTAGTATGGAAATACGATCCAGCGAGATGAGAACTTGATTTGGGTATGTCTGATGCAGGATAGAGCCGCGCCGTTCGTGGACCGCGTTGCCAAGTAGCGTTTGGAAACTAAGAGCCGCCATAAAAAAAGACCGCAGGCCTGAAGCGGTGAATAAAGGTTTGCAAGACAGAGTGATGACGTCATTAAGGATCTTAATGAGAGAAAAAAAAATGGGGGGGGGGGCAATATGCTATATTGGTCAGTCGGAGGGGCCTGATTAATTAGATTCACGATTCCGTAGACTATAGAAAGGGGACAAATAGCATCGATTTAAAAACAGTCTCTAATTTCTCTTCTATAGTTGTTTAATGCCTACTAAAAGAATATTTGTTCAGGTAAAAAGGAAACCTCAGGGTAATTTTATAATCCCCATTTCGCTTTCAGGTTGGCTAGGGTCTCTGTCAATTGCACTGACTTGTCTTGCTAGTCCTCTCTGCTCTCTCCTTACAAACAAGCTGAGCAGTCGAACCGTCGCCATCTTGGGAGTGATTGCCTTCTGCGCAGGACTGTTGACGACGTCATTCGTTCCCGTGCCAAGGCTGGGATACGCGTTCTTCACGTTTTCGATCTTGACGGGCGTGGGCGTCAACCTGGCCACGAATGCCTCCTTGGCCCTGCTGTTGGACTGGTTTGCCAAGGCGAACTTCTCGCGGGCGAGCGCCCTCGCTCTAATTGGATCCACAGCCGGTAAATTTGAAGATAGTTTCCCACAACTATGTAGACATACACAGTTTTTCCTAGTCTTCTAAAGAACGAATCCAATTTCGAGCGATGAGAGTGTTTAAGAGTCGGAAAAGACACACGTTGATGATCATTGTTTGACTCGTTCAAATAATGCACTATCGTGGACCTTCCAGAAAGGAACTGTATGATTTATTCTATACTATATTCTAGTCTATAAAGACTAATTTATGTTGCATTTTAATGGCAATTTTCTTTGTTAATCTGTCTGATATGCAGGTATGCTTGCTTTTAGCCCTTTGTTGACAGCCTTAATAACTCACTACGGATGGCGTAATGCGCTGAGAATTCTCAGCGGTGGAATACTCGTGATCGGGATAGCTGACGGTCTGCTACTGGCTGACCCACCATCAACCGAGGACTACGCTAGGGCGCCCGATGAGTCTCCTGGTGATGAGAAACATGAATTGGAGAGCATGGTCCCGGGGAAGCAGGTTCATGATGACGGCTGCATTGAAGGGACTGACGATGAAGCAAGAGAAACTGACGACAAAACTACCAACAATGAGGAAGCACACATTTCAAATCAAGGATCTCTCGAAGTTGGAGATGAGAGACATTTTCGTGGAAGGCTGATTAGTGCTTTAACGAACCCTGAGGCTTGGGCGTGGTACTGTGCTGTAATGTTCTCATACGTGGGCTGGACTTTCTTCAACATTAATTACGTACGTTTCCCACAATTTGTGGTTTACCTGTATCAGCAAAGCAAATTAGGCCTATGTATTTTGACTGCTTTCGTTCGATCAGGCATGGTGGAGCAAAATTTACATCACATGGCTAAATTAAGTTGATAGGTCTTTGTGAACATACCTGCATTACTATGGTCCTTTGACGGTCCACAAAATTTATATCACATTTTCATAAATCGACTGAGATAGTAAATGCCATTGCAATGCACCAGTTTATCGTATGAGAAATGCCGATTATTAGAATATAAACGGCAAGTGCAAGTAACAATTGTAAGTTTGGTGCAATGGGCTCCATAATGCAGCATGAACTGATGTTTGCCTGAATATAACTTGTTTTGGTTCTTGCAGGCTAGTTTTATGGACGGACTTGGTCTGGACAGCAACCGCATTGCCTCCGTCATCGTGTACTTTGCTTTGGGGGAACTTGGCGGGAAGATCCTCATAAGCGTGATTGGAGATCGTCTACCTTTCTTGCATTTGTATCTTATAATGGCCTCCTGTCTCCTGGGAACCATCGTACTGGGTTTACTGACCATTGCCAAGACGTTTGCTGTCATTGTTCTCCTTGCAGTAGGTAAGGCATTGCATATAATTCTGATCTCTTATTTTTCGAGGTCCGTTTATGTACAAAACTGACCTGGTCCACCGTGTACACGAGCTATTGGAGACCAGTGTTGGAGCAAAGGCTTTTGACCACCAAAGGCCAAAAGCTTGCTGACCTCAGGCCAGGCCCATACAGACTTTGACCACTCAAGCCTCAGGGAGCAAGAGGCCAGGCTTAGGCCTCAAGGCCAAGGCCAAGGCCAAGGCCCTGTTTTGTGACCCTGTTAAATGAACAGAGCTAATTATAGTGCACTTAGGCCATCACGCACACACCTGGGGCAAGGGCAATTCCCACACAGAAGGGGGGCCGAAAATTTGGTCCCCAAAAAAAAAATTCAAAAATTACAGCTTAGGCTTGAGGCCCGCTCTTGGGCCCAGGAGTTTTGGATTCAGAGATTCTGTGGGGTGCGATTAGAGGCCATTTTCAACCATTTTGACCAACGTTTTTGAGAAAGATGGTGGGTGTACTCATTGCCTACCTTTATTATGACATCCTAAAAAAAAAAAAATGTTTTTTGGTTTTTTCATAATGCCTGACCCCCCTGGATCTTCATATCATCACGAATTGCTCATTACGAAGAACAACATTTCTTTAATTGCAGTATCAATACTCCCTTAGGCCTACACCGTTTTATGTGATGTATCTATTAAATTATAAGTTCAGGTCTTCAATCAATATTAACTAACTAAACTAAATATTATAATTATTTTGACACACACACACACCAAGTGTAACAAAAGGAAAAAACTGATTGGGAAATTTTTATTTGCTTTGCTTATGAGTCAGGAAATATCAGCATTATCTAAAACAGATACATGCAAATCTTTAGCACTTATCAGGGAGACATATATACAACATATAGTCACTATTATAGTAGTTACACATATATGCATTTAAAGTAGTCATTTGCATTTATTTGATCTGCCGGACGGAATTTGCAGCAAATCTACTAAGTACAATGGTAAGTAATCTACAAAAGGTGAGTATGCCCAATGTGCAAATCACCCAACCTCCTCCCCTCCATGGTAATCCAATTACAAACAGGTAAAATGGTAATTTCGAACAGATTTATCTGGAAAATGCAAAAATCTATGGGCCAGAGAGCCTTAACTCAAAATTGCAAGGCCCTGAACCCTCAAGGCCAAGGCCAAGGCCAAGGCTTTGCCTCAAGCCCCAGGAATGAGAGGCCAAGCCCAGGAGGCCAAAGCAGGCCCACAGCCTTAAGGCAGCCTTAAGGCCAAGGCCCAGCATCAAGGCACTACATCACTGTTGGAGACACACTCTTAAACGTCTTGGGTGCAATTATGTACTTCGTCTGCAACGAAGTGTAGTACTAGTCAATGACCATAATGCGAATGCATCAGTTGGTATAGCGAAATGGTTCTTAATCTTCTCGTAGAAAAAAATTCTCCAGACCCACGACTCAGAAAAAAAGTAACATTTCATCGATCAGTTACACTATAGAAGTCTAGAACTCATTTACGGGTTAACCAGGTCTTTTGGCTTAACAGGCGTCGTCTGGTTTTACCCTGTTAAACTATTCGGAACTCCGTTCTCGAGTGACTCGCGAACAGCGTTGTTTTCACGTTCCCGATTACGAAATGTGGAGTACAACTATATGCGAAATTTCAAGATGGCAGCCGCCATATTAAAACGCCGAATGAGATGATGGGAAAGTAATGATCTTATGAAAATTATTTAAATCTGGGACAGCTTTAAAAATTGGCAAAGACAAACCCACTCTATGATCACGAACAATTTTTTTTTGTATCATCTGTATACATGCTGCTCCTGCATTGAATGAGTGCTTTCAATGTTATGCATACAAAATTAACTCAAGTTGCGGTAGGGGCCTAAGTCCTCCATCTTTGTTCTTAACGTTCTTCATCTACATCCCGATAAGTCATGGGGCCGTAAATCATTCAAAACCCCGTCATTCGAAACCCTTTCTCATGTTCATTTAACACGAGACTGGGTTTCTAATGCGCCCTATCTGCAAGTTCGGATCCAGAACACAAGATGGCCCACGCTCCCCCCCGAAATCCGCCCTTGCCCATCTGTAAAATGTTTACTGCACCTGTAAAAACTTTGCATCAGTGTATAGAAGTTTTGAATGCTGACGCTATGTATGAGCGCATTAAGCTAGCTCAGAGTAGAATCAGAGCCATGCAATATGGTCATGTAACTTGTAGACGTGCAGAGAAAGCGACAAAAAAATTGGTAAGACAAAAATCAGTTTGTCATGCAATATTATATTGCCTCTCAGAGAATTCTTGTTTAGCATATCAATTTTGCTAAGTTATTATATATATTTTTATTGTTTTAGTTTCTGGATTTCTACGATCGGGCATCAACGCAACACTTTTCGTCAGCGCAGCAGAACTTTTCCACGAGCAGTACGGGACCAAAGGCGTCATGGTTATATCGTTTGTTCCAAATGGAGTGGGCAATCTTATCAGTGCACCCCTAGCAGGTTAACTTAATCATCTTTAATTTCACACTATGGATAATGTGTACATAGTACCCCCTCACTCGGTTTCTAAGCTAAGAAAGAGAGTTGGAACGTATGCCGTCTGCACGCTTGGTGCTCATGTGAAGACGTTCTCATTTACAACAGTGGTGGATCAACGGGGTATTGATGGGAGGGGGGTGTCAGGGGTCTTACCCCCCCCCCCGTTTTGAGCCGAAACAATAGGAAAATAAAGCATGAAAAAAAGCAACACACGTCTGCTAAACTACCTTCTTAAAGCTAACCCCGCCCCAGCCAAACTTTAAGCTGGTCCCGCACCTGTAAAATCAAAAAAGCCATGCGAAATTCGCGGCATTCGCTTAAAAATTGTGCTTATTTGTTGAAGTTCACCATCAATATTTTGTGTTCCTTCTAGAAAAGAAGGGATCAGTTGCCTTGAAACCTGCACTATACGAGTCCTTGTTGGCAATTGCAATTTGAAACTGAATAAGATCTATTTTTTTTTGTTCTCCTTTTCTTGTTACTAGGTGCACTGTATGACGCCACGGGTGACTACGTCCTCAGTCTTCTTGTCATTGCTGCGATGTTCCTTTGCGCCGCCGCGGCGTGTTTATTCATACCACTACGGAGGAGATTTCGTCGACGTGCTGCGCACAGATCAAGCCCGCCCTCTGCAAACGTTACAAGCATATAAAATTCACAGCGTCGTCAAATCATCTAGGTCCTGCGCGATACTGAACTGGAAAATGATGTGGAAATCACAGACGTGGACCTCATCAGATGACAATACCTACAATAGATCTTAGCCATATTCCGAGATTGACCCCACCTAACTAAATTTGTCAGCAACACCACGAAGTAACACCCATGTACATACCAGTAAAAACTAGCAATTGGAGAAAACGGCATCTAAAGTTGAACGCCTTCTATTAAGCAACACTTTGCGTCAAAACGGCAGAGTATCTTCAGTTGGATTTCTCGTTGTGCACACTTGATGAATTGAATTTATCTGCTGTTTTTCACCCGTTTGTGTATTAAATCAACAAGAAATAAGAGGGAAAAGGTGAGTGTTAGTTCGTGAAACCGAAAAAGCTGCGAAACTGTAACACTCTTCAATGTATATAACACGGGGAAAGTGCAACTTCAGGTCAGCGCGCGCGCTCATAATACAAGGAGAGTGTTACTTCATGAAAACGCTTTTGCTCGCATTTGAATTGAGCAGAGTGCGCGCCACGCATTGCAATGGTAAATGGAACTTGAGTGTTACTTCGTGAAAACGCAAATTATAACTTTTGCGCAAAAGTTGCCATGGATAATTAGCGTAATTATTAAAGTAAAGCTCTTGAAGCTTTGAATCTTCGTGCAATGGTAGGCCTTGATGAACAATATTTAAAAATCCAAAAAAAAAACCAACTAAAAATCCAAAAAAAATATGGTTTAACACTGTGGTCAGAAGTATTACTTCGTGGTGCCGGGGATGTGCATTATTCCTTATAAGGCCCGAACCATAACAGTAGCCCTTTGATATAAGCCAGCAGACGTTTTTTACAGGGTTGCAGATGACGAACATATTGGAAACAGAAATTCGCTAGGAGAAAAACTATGTTCAAGAGCACGTACGAGGAGAGCAACTTTCAATATAAAGAAGTAAACACATCGGTACGATACTTTTTTAGTTTGCTGCAATCGTCAACACACAGCAAAGGCAAGGGCCACTGAAGGTGACAACTACAAACAAGAAGTAAAGTATTAATTTAAAGAGACAGAAGTCAGTTGATATTTTGATTGAACTGTGATAAGTTATGAGAAGCACGCTCTTTCCGTACGAGGAAAGAAGCTTGTAGATATACTTCAGTAGAAAAAACGGTATACTTAATTGTTGACTGCTGTGATGTGGGATAGGCCTATGCCGTTTTAACACCCGATGGGCGCATAGCACCCGAAAGGGAAATCGCGCTTAGGCTCAGTCCGTGCCGTACTGTTATAGATACAAAGTCATGTAGTCTCATTCGTAAAGGTTAAAGTTCTCGGGATTTATATTACGTTTTTGTTAAAAATAAAGATTTTTCAGGACAAAACAGCATACAAATGCGCGTGTGTGTATGGTTACTTATAGTGTATAAAACTAAGTTTTGATATATACCACAGCCTTAAAGCAGGTTACATTATTACCCCAAACTGCTATGGTATGCGGCAAGCAATATAATGCCATTGTATAGGTCATCGGTCCCAGTTACACAACATGCAACTTTAAATGTGAAGACATGAGTCAGATTCTCTAATGGGGGCAGGGCGCTATCAACAACTCTTTATAATTGTTATTCATTAATCTCTCCCAAAACAGAACAGTTCCATAATGATATTGTCAGATCTCAAATACAAATGGTATAGATGGAGTGATTGCTGAGTTCAGTATTGACGGCAACCATCAGACCAATACGTTACATCCCAGCTGCGCGTATAGGTTACAGAAAGTTCAAAAGCAAGGAAATACGCGTGTAAGTGATTTGTGGAAAACTCACTGGATCCGGTGGTTTTTCTAAAAAATACAGCTGGCTTTAAAGCTGAACCCTGCATGGCTGTTACTGAATACTTCTGTATTCAGTATTCATATTCCGAGAAACCAAATACAAATTAGTTGCAGACAGCACTGGTAATTGGGCCTATAAAATCCGTTCTGAAACTCGAGAAGAATATTCCTATAATACTCATTGAAAGCCTTTGCATGAAACAGGTCAAAACTAAAGCTTCGACTAACCCCGAATGCATTCCTTTAACGATGACCTCCCCACTCCATGATGCACTTATACATTTGGGTCCAGTGACTGTTGGGTCCATTTTCATTTAAATTCCACAGAAATTAATGCGTGTTTACATTACAGAAAACGGTAAAGTATTGGCCCACTTGCCTACGGCCGGCAATTCTCTCTTGATAAAGAGTTTTGTGGCCCCTGAAATTGAGGATTTGTAGTACAGACAGTACAGGGGAAGTATTATAATCCAGCTGGCTTCTGTAAAATTTGGCAAACTCCCGTGATGAGGAGCCCCCACTATCGCTGGAAAAAAACAAGAAAACAACAACAGATCTTTGATGCTCTCTTACGGTGCTGAAACTGTGGCTAACAACCATCAGACTGGAGAAATATAGATGTAAGAGTTACAGAGACAGCAATGGAAAGAATCTTGCTTGGTGTTACAAGAATTAAGGACATGCAGAGTTAGCAACCGAGACCTGAAGAAGAAAGCAAAAGATATAATTCAAGAAATAAAATCGAAGAAGTGGAGGTGGGCTGGTAATATCTAGAAGACAGGTGGACCCATATTAAAGCTGACATACTGGACCCTAGTACTAGCGCATATCAGAAGGGCAGGCAGACAAAACGGAACTTTGGATAGATGACATCAGAGAAACAGTGGCAGCGTTATATATGTACATTGGGAATGAAATAGAAAATTGATGAAGAGGCCTTCCTCCTGCAGTGGAGTGAAATAGGCTATAGGAAGAAAAGGAAACGAAGGGTAAGCTCTGTACCAGTCTTTAAGTTGAAAGTGAACGTGAAAGTGGACCATCATTGGGAGGGAAAATATCACCCCAAGAAGGTGAAATATGGTAAACCAAGTTATAATTTGATGTATTTTTGGAACACCTGTAAGGATTCAGAGTATTCCCGATTGCTTTTGAAGTGGTTTATGTTAGATGGAAAGTTATTTGTTTTTACTGGTAGGCCTATGCACTTGCGGTCGTGAAAAACCGAATGAGGGCGTAGTTATATAGAGCGCGATCGGCCGGACGTCGGGCTGTGTTTACCAAAGTTAATACTACTACTGGACGTACTGATAAATCATGCATGAGAATGGTGACAGTACGTATGTACTGTACGTAGCTAGCCTACACAGGTTGCCATTATTACTTCCTGGTAAGTCATCAGATCTGACTGTAAACAGGTAAGAAATTATTCTCTGAATTACGTACTCTAACATGTATTTGTTATCTAGTTTTAAGGAGCCTGTTTACATTGGCGAACATTCGTAGAAAGTGACCTATATTTAAGCATGTTTAGGCTGAACCTTCTGTCTTTTTGAACACGTGGTACTGCCTTTTGTGTGCCATTACTCTATTTGCTAGGCGTGCAATGGTCGAAGACGTTTAGTAACAACTGTACATGTGTGTACATGTACAGTACATGTAAATGGGCAATGCACACAGTAGCCTGTATACAAATATGGGGGCGCCAAGCTTACGTCCAACGATGAAAACATGTATATGATTTGCACACCTACCAATGATTCACTATCAACACATCAGATTCAAGAACCATTGAGTTTCAAGAACATAGCTAATGTAAAAAAAATGTCTGGATGTCCGCGCTTAGGGCCTACCCATATTCATACCCATATTCATACCCATTCCTTGGTGCTCTTTGGTAAAAAAAAAATTGAGGAGGTGCGGAAATAGAGGGCGCTGTTGGAGTTACCGCAGAACATTTTGGAAAAAAAAAAGATCGACGCGCATGATTAAAATCGACGCGCGCGCTGACCAGAGACCGACTTATTTTTTTTTTTGGCCTTACTTGTAATAAGTAATACCCATAGTTCTAGGGGTAAGTTGGTTATAGGTGCTACACTATAGCCATATAAGCTTTTTCATAACTGTTTATAAATGGTTGGAATATCCATGTAAATCCCTGCACCCCAAATTTGTTAACCTTCTGGATTTTAAAGGGAATGTACAACATTTGCTTTTGCTGCAATTTTCAGAAATAAATGGATTTGGAGGATTAGTATGTTATAGCAAATATTGTTACACTGACTTGTTTCACGTTTTAGGTTTGCAGATGCTGGAAAAACCAAGAAAACCAATCATATTCTTGTAGTCTGGTTCCCTGACCCCACTTAAGATGAAACAGAGCAATTTATAGACTTTGGGGAATTGTAAGATCAGAGAATCAGTCAAGCAGGCTTGTAGTCTTCACAGGTGTGTAATCAATTGCGAAGAAAATGAAGATGAACTAAATATGAATAATTAGGAGCATTTTTTGAAAAAAAGCCAGTTTTCTCCAACGCTGGTCGGCCGACCATCGTTGGAAAAATACAGGTTTTCTTGAAAATGTCAGCACACCAGGAGCCACAACTTTACAGGATGCTTTAAACTGTCCTTTCCTATCAATCCAGGAAGATATTTCGTGATACTTTGATCATTTCGTTTTTTGATGTTTGCAAATGTTGCATCTTCCCTTTAAGCCAAGATAAAAGTACATTCCTTCTATGTGTCTGTGACACTGGAAATGTGACACGACAAGGATGGTGTACATTTACTGTGACTGGTTCATTTAATGGTGAACTGCATCTTCACAAACAAAACCAAGAAAACCCTGAAAAGATACAAAATAGAATTTCCATATAAATACAATGCTTTAGGAAATACCAATCCAGCAAAGTAAATTATAAAAAGAACAATAATAATCCTCAGAGAATCTAATGCAATCAATAGAGATAAATCGAACTCGATAACACAATTTGCTTCTAACCGTGAAGTCAAGTTAAATTCCAAAATGAATTAATACAAGGCATGTGAATGCTTTAACTTGCAAAGACAAAATAGGAAGTAACTAAAGCAAATGGGCATAATCTCTAAATATACAACTATGGACTCAGCAAACCATAGACTTCAATCAGTCCACTCATCATTATAACCTAAGGATCCATAAAGAAACTAACTTAGGAAAAATGAATTAATATCATAAAAAAAGGACTATGGAGAAACAACATAACTAAATATCTGCTAAACAAATATGCAGATGCCAAATAAACTTAATTAAGTATGAAAAGAGAAATATGAGTGATACATATAGCATCACATAAACTTAAGGACTAGTGTGCCAGTCTAATAAGACACTACTGGTATCTTAGGTAACACGCTCCAATAAACACTGGACAAAAAAAATCTCTGCAGGGTAATAAACACTCTTGGCAGACTTCCTGCCTCCCTGTACTAAGGTATGGTGTCTTCCAAGAAACTGAGTGCACCTCATTATATATGCAGCAACTTAGGGGATTAAGGGTCTAAACAGTGGCTATACTACACTGCACTATGGACATCTACACAGGACAAAGGAACTATGAATTTATACACTAAAGTATAAATCTAAGAATATGTACATAAAAAAGTGGAAAATAGATGATGAGGAATATATAGTAAAATAAGGAAATCTATTCTTGAACTTAGTGTACTCAAGAAGTTAACTAAATGTGAACAAGAAATAAAGTGGATATAAATGTACATGTAACCAAAGTAAGGGAAATCTAAATCCTTCAAATCCATGGAAATAGATTATATTTCTAAACACAGAAAGTCATCAAAAGGATGATCTTTCCTAAATATGCAATAATAGATACAACTACACAGTGAATCTGGGCTTCCTAAAGACCATCAATGAATGAATCCACTTTAAATTCAGTAATCAGAGTAAAGTTTAAGAACACTCAAGCTAACTTCAGAATTAATCAAAAAGTGTTCACAAAGTCTCAATAAAAAGAAACTTAGGAACTTTAGCAATAAGAACAATTATTAAAACAATATAAATGAATTCTTACCCCAGTCGAGTCATCCACAAAATCTTGAGGCATTAACTAAGAACATATGTAGAAGGAAGCAGGACACTGTGTGTGATGTTAACAGTACCAGTGCTAGTGGTGGAATGACCCACTCAAGACAAAGGATAAGTGTGAGCTTTACCTTAAGGGTCAAGCGAGGGCGCTGTGCAGGAGAAATATGTAAATGAGCTGTCACATACTCCCCTGCTCTAAGGTTGGCGTCCCGACAACCTAAACTGATAAAAGATTAATACAAAAAAACAAAGTACAATTAACTATTTACAAAAAAAATCATCTTGGCTGGACTCCGGCCAACATCTGTGCCAACAGCAGCTGCGTTCGGCTGATGTCTGCCAGTACACGTGGGTCTATCGCAGGTGCAGGGACAGGCATTGCTGGAGTCTCCGACTGGATGACGGACTTCGGGAGGTGATGGGGATTGGAGTGTTGTCCCGCTCCAGCACGGCTGGTGTGGCGCAACTGCTCCGCTTTGGCAAGTGGGACCTCCTCCTCTGTAGTGGGCTCCGGTGGGGTATCTTCCACTCCTGATGGGGGTTGAGGGGCTAGATCATCAGGGCGGTGCTCCCCTGCTTTGTGTAAAGCAGCAGGTGCTCTCTCTGGATCTTGCACATCTGAAGATTGAGGGGCTTGGTCCTCGGGGTGGTGCTCCCCTGCTTTGTGAAAAGCAAGAGGTGCACTCTCTGGCTCTGGTTGACCTGTTGGCATCGCTGGAGTCTCACCTTCTGTCTCCAGTATAATGACCACCTCATCTGCCTCCTCTTCTGCCTCCTCATCTTCGTCAGTGTGCGCTGGCAAAACTGGGTCATCTTGATGACGACATCCAGTAGCTGGCGGTTCATCCTCGTCCAGTACCAACGCTCTGCTGTCTAGGAGGTCCTTTCGATTCAGGGTCTTCTCCTTCCCCTCTCCGTCAAGTGGAGCAACGATGTAGACGTGGCCGGTTGGGTTCGGCCTCCCTACAACTTTGTGGGGTCGGTTGTCCCACACATCTTGGATCTTGTTTCTCCCCTTGATTGCTCTATTACGGAGAAAGACCCTTGCTCCAACATGGAGATCCTCATCTCTCGCTGCCTCATTGTAGCGTTGCTGTCTTCTGAGAGCCTCCTTCTCTGTTGTGCCTGCAGCTTTTTGAAATGCTTGCTGCATTCGCACATGATGGTCCGCTACCCACTGGTCAAGCTCAGGATCGTCGTCTTCCTCTCTTCCGAACCCAAGAAGGTGGTCTACGGGTAATCTCGGTTCCCGGCCGAAGAAGAGATAGTAGGGGGAGTAACCTGTTGAGGAGTGGGGTGTCGCGTTGTATGCGTAGATCAGCTCTGGGAGATGTTCTGGCCATCTGCGCTTCTGGTCCGGGGGCAGCGTGCGTAAGCGATCGTGCATGGTACGATTAAAACGCTCGCACTGCCCATTTCCTTCGGGGTGGTAAGGCGTCGTTCGGCTCTTGGTGACCCCGTACATCTCACAGAGTTCCCGGATGACTTTGCTTTCGAAGTTCCTGCCCTGGTCACTGTGAAGTCTGCGAGGCACACCAAAACGGACGAACCAGTCTCTCACTAAGCATCGAGCCACCGTTCTTGCCTTTTGGTCTTTGCATGGTATGGCTTGTGTAAACTTTGTAAAGACATCAGTGAGAACCAGCACGTTTTCCACATTGTTTGTGCCAGGCTCCAGGACGGTGAAATCCATGGCGAGAACTTCGAGGGGTCTTTTGGCGATTAAGGAACCCATGGTAGGATGGAGCTTCTTTCCAGCCTTGGCTAACATACACCTCTGACAATTCCGGCAGTACTCTTCGATGTCGTGTATCATCCCTGGCCAGAAACATCTGCTACGGGCGAGTGCAAGGGTCCTTTCTACCCCTTGATGTCCAACCTGATCATGGACTGCGGCTAACAACTGCTCTCGTAGAACTTGAGGAAGTAGAAGTTGACTGATCTCGCCACTCGCTTCTTTTCTTTTCTTGTAGAGAATGTTGTCTCTGGCCTCCAGGTGGTTCCAGAACTTCAGCAACTTCCGCGTTGGCTTGTCCTCCTTCATGAGCTTACTGATGTGTGGTTGTCGTCCACTCTCCCAGTAAGTCCACAATCTGCCTAGGTGTTTGTCGTTCCGTTGGAGTGTAGCCATGTCTTCAGTAGAGATGGAGGGAAGGGTTGACATCGCAGCAGGTGCTGTCACATCTGGTCTGATGCGGAGTTCATTTAGTCCAGCTTCAACCAGGGTGCCTCTTACTTGCGAAACAACTGTGGAGGGGATGGGAGTGGAAGAATAAGATGAAGAAATGGTCTCTTCAGTGGACATCTCTTCAGAGTGGGCAGTTTGCAGATCTTCACTGTGAGTGGTCTTCCTGCTGAGGGCATCGGCATTACGGTTACTCCTTCCTGATCTATACTTGATAGTGAACTGGAATTGTTCCAACTCTCCAGCCCATCTGGTCTCTGTCGCTCCCAACTTCGTGTTCGTCTGAAGATAGCTGAGGGGGTTATTATCAGTGTAAACGACAAAGTTTGCACCGAGAAGGATGTCCCTGAACTTCACAGTGATTGCCCAACGCAATGCTAACAGTTCCAACTTCATGCTGCTGTAGTTCTGCATGTTCCTTTCATTCTCCCTCAAGCCTCTACTGGCGTAACCCAGGACTACCAAACCTTGCTCTTGTTGTTGGGACAAAACTGCACCCAGACCTTGGTAGCTAGCATCAACCTCCAGGATGAATTGACGAGAGAAATCGGGGTAGCCTAGGAGAGGAGCAGTCGTCAGAAGTTGCTTCAAGTCAGTGAACGACTTGTCACAAGACTCATCCCATGCATCTGATATGGGTTTGATGGGACTGACCTTTCTGTGCTTCTTCTTCCCTGTTCCTCGTAAGAGTGCGTGGAGTGGAGCCGCGACTTTAGCAAACCCTGGTACAAAACGGCGGTAGTACCCAGCTAGACCAAGAAACCCACGGAGTTCACGTTCTGTGGCTGGCTTCTTCCATTCTCTCACCGCGCTGATCTTCTCAGGATCTGGAGATACCCCTCCATCAGATATGGAATGGCCCAAGTACTTCAGTTGTTCCGTGAACAGGTTGCACTTCTCTGGTTTAACCTTCAAGCCAAATTCAGTGAGGCGGTCCAGCACTAGCCGTAGTCGTTCAAGCGTCTCCTCGAAGGTACGACCAAAGACTAAGATGTCATCTAAGTAGACGATGAGAGACTGGAAGTTTTTGTCACCGAATGCTTTGTCCATCAAGCGCATGAATGTGGCTGGCGCATTGCAGAGGCCAAAGGGCATACGGGTGAACTCGTACAGGCCTCCAGTCCCTACTCGGAAGGCTGTCTTCTCAACATCTTTTGCAGCAACAGGAATTTGATGGAACCCATGGGCGAGATCTAGGCTGCAAAAGAACTTTGCTCCACCAAGTGCATCGAGGGCTTCGTCGATGCGGGGAAGTGGATAGGCATCTCTGTGAGTCTTGGCATTCAAGGCCCTGTAATCAACACAAAGCCTCAGCTTTCCATCTCGCTTCCTCACGAGTACGATCGGTGAAGCATACGGACTGGACGACTCCCTGATCACGCCCCTTTCGAGAGATTTCTGCAGGTATTCTCGAACTTCAGCCCATTGGTGAGGAGGTATGCGCCGGTGAGGTACTCGAACTGGAACATCGTCAGTAGTGTTGATAGCATGAGGTATTTTGTCACAGAGTCCGATGTCGTCTTCATCTTTGCTAAATGTGCTGGCATGGCTGGAAATTAGTTGGTGGAGTTGATGTTGCTGATTGTCACTTATCCCAGT
Source organism: Patiria pectinifera (assembly GCA_029964075.1). Classification (NCBI taxonomy): domain Eukaryota; kingdom Metazoa; phylum Echinodermata; class Asteroidea; order Valvatida; family Asterinidae; genus Patiria; species Patiria pectinifera. The sequence continues at coordinate 4,529,852 of CM057131.1, read as the reverse complement.
ACCGACTTTCATCCGTGACATCAGACTCCTGGCTTCATCAGCGCAGTCGTTTTGAACTTCACCTGCCTGCATTTCCTGCCAAGTTGCTTCAAAAGCTCTGCTGTGATGTTCGGCAACCGCATTGCTCACTGTGGCTACTGGGGTTCTAGGCGGTAAATAGAGGTCATCATTTGTGAAGTTAGCGACTTGTATTGGTATCCTACCACTGCTACCGACGGAGACTAGTGTAGGCGCTACAGCTAAGCCATTTGGTATGTGGGTCACATCTACATCTAGCTGCTCTATTATGGCCTCATAAGTCACATCAGTTGCAGCAGGTTTCACTGAACATTCCATCAGAAGGAGAGAGTTGGCGGGGACTAGGATGGGCTTGGAACCCACTGTTCGGACTTTACCTGCAAAATCTGGCTGATGTACAGTGCCACTTCGCACTTCCTCATAGAGAGCGAGTACATGAGCCCATTCAGGTCCGTCACTTCGTCTGTTCAACACCTCCAGGTAGTTTTGGCCGCCTGCATCTTGCCGTAACTTCTCTCGGATGTCCCTGAAGATGTTTGACCCAATCACTCCTGGTACTCTCTTCTTCCTCTCTGCAATTGATGTGCCTGTAGGGTCCTTGACCACCAGAAAACCCATGTTGATGAAAGAGTGGCCCAGCACTGTTAGTGGCAATTCAACATAGCCGAGGTAGGGAATGGCCAGACCTTGAGCACCGGAGATGCTGATGAACGCAGTCACATCTACTAATTCTGTCTCAGGAAAGTGTTCTCTGAAGAAAGATTCAGTAATCGTTGAAACTTGCGCTCCTGTGTCAAGTAGACAACGCACCCTTGATGCACCAAGCTGGACGACAGATTCTGGACACTGCCCTACCGCTTTTCTGTAGATTGAGCCGCTATTAGTTGATTCTTGTGGGCCTGCCGTGTGGCTCTCAATGACAGGCCGTTCTAGTTTAACTGAGGGCCAGGCTTCTGGGGGACAAACTGCTGTGCTGGGGACTGCTGGGGGACAAACTGCTGTACTGGGGACTGCTGGGGGACAAACTGCTGTACTGGAGACTGCTGAGGAATGAACTGTTGGGCCGCAGACTGCTGGGGGACAAAGTGCTGTGCCATAGACTGCTGGGGGACAAACTGCTGGGGATCCCTGGTACCCTGACTCGTTCCTCCTGACGACGGGGATGACGGGGGATGGGGACAGTCTCGCTTGAGATGACCTATGGACTGGCAATTGTAGCAACGTCTTGGAACCTGACTCCAACGGCGAGCAGGTCGCTGCATGGCCTGTAAGAGTGCCTCAATCTGCTGCTGTTGCCGCTGCAGTTGTTCACCCTGCCTCTCAAGAAGTGCCTTCATGCCATGTGCCCCGTCTTCAGCCTTGACCTCCTGTACTGCTACTGCCTTCTGGATTTTGACACGGCTGGTGCCAAGCCACTCGATGGCACGGTCTCTAGCATCGAAGAAACTCAGCTCTGGCGAATCAATATTCATGCGACGCAGTTCTCTCCGTAGGCCCTCATCATTAACTGCCTCGGCTAGCCTTCCCTTCAGCGTTTTATCTCTCGTGGCATTGAAGGAGACATCCAGGCGAGCCATGGAATTAAACAATTCCATGAGCTCAAGGGAGAAACTCAGTAGATCTTCTCCTTGGCCTTGGCGGAAGGAGAAAAACTTCTGCTGGGTCTGGGGAAGCGTCTCACCATCACCAAAGACTTTCAGCAGTACACGGAAGATGTCGTCTGTACCCTTCAAAGCATCACCTCTCCCAAGAATTTCTTGCCTAGCTCTGCCGGCAAGATGGTCGATGATAAACGCAGCACCGTCTTCCCCTCCGATCTGTCGAGCAGTCAACTGACCTTTGACGTCACTGACCCACTCTTGGACAGATGGATCGCTCGGTTTCTCAGGCTTTCCCCTGAAGTGGTCCAGCCGTCTCCCTGCTGCTACACAGATCTGCTTTGCTGGTGGGGTAGTGGAGCTGACGCCTGCTGTTGCCTTTTCGCGCTCCTCCTTCTCTGCCTGAAGAGCTGCCTTCATCGCCTCAAGCTCGGCCCGCAGTTGCTCCATTCCCTCCATTCTTGATAAATGTAGCAGCTCGTCTCGGGGTCAGTTGTCTGCCGTTAGTTTCGCCTCATCAGGGTCAGTTGTCTGCCGTTAGTTTCGCCTCATCCTCAACTGGGGGTAGATGCAGTATTAGTACACCATCCTGTCTACGACGCCAAATGTGACACTGGAAATGTGACACGACAAGGATGGTGTACATTTACTGTGACTGGTTCATTTAATGGTGAACTGCATCTTCACAAACAAAACCAAGAAAACCCTGAAAAGATACAAAATAGAATTTCCATATAAATACAATGCTTTAGGAAATACCAATCCAGCAAAGTAAATTATAAAAAGAACAATAATAATCCTCAGAGAATCTAATGCAATCAATAGAGATAAATCGAACTCGATAACACAATTTGCTTCTAACCGTGAAGTCAAGTTAAATTCCAAAATGAATTAATACAAGGCATGTGAATGCTTTAACTTGCAAAGACAAAATAGGAAGTAACTAAAGCAAATGTGCAATGACCTCTAAATATATGACTATGGACTCAGCAAACCATAGACTTCAATCAGTCCACTCATCATTATAACCTAAGGATCCATAAAGAAACTAACTTAGGAAAAATGAATTAATATCATAAAAAAGGACTATGGAGAAACAACATAACTAAATATCTGCTAAACAAATATGCAGATGCCAAATAAACTTAATTAAGTATGAAAAGAGAAATATGAGTGATACATATAGCATCACATAAACTTAAGGACTAGTGTGCCAGTCTAATAAGACACTACTGGTATCTTAGGTAACACGCTCCAATAAACACTGGACAAAAAAAATCTCTGCAGGGTAATAAACACTCTTGGCAGACTTCCTGCCTCCCTGTACTAAGGTATGGTGTCTTCCAAGAAACTGAGTGCACCTCATTATATATGCAGCAACTTAGGGGATTAAGGGTCTAAACAGTGGCTATACTACACTGCACTATGGGCATCTACACAGGACAAAGGAACTATGAATTTATACACTAAAAGTATAAATCTAAGAATATGTTCATAAAAAAGTGGAAAATAGATGATGAGGAATATATAGTAAAATAAGGAAATCTATTCTTGAACTTTGTGTACTCAAGAAGTTAACTAAATGTGAACAAGAAATAAAGTGGATATACATGTACATGTAACCAAAGTAAGGGAAATCTAAATCCTTCAAATCCATGGAAATAGATTATATCTCTAAACACAGAAAGTCATCAAAAGGATGATCTTTCCTAAATATGCAATAATAGATACAACAACACAGTGAATCTGGGCTTCCTAAAGACCATCAATGAATGAATCCACTTTGAATTCAGTAATCAGAGTAAAGTTTAAGAATACTCAAGCTAACTTCGGAATTAATCAAAAAGTGTTCACAAAGTCTCAATAAAAAGAAACTTAGGAACTTTAGCAATATAAATGAATTCTTACCCCAGTCGAGTCATCCACAAAATCTTGAGGCATTAACTAAGAACATATGTAGAAGGAAGCAGGACACTGTGTGTGGTGTTAACAGTACCAGTGCTAGTGGTGGAATGACCCACTCAAGACAAAGGATAAGTGTGAGCTTTACCTTAAGGGTCAAGCGAGGGCGCTGTGCAGGAGAAATATGTAAATGAGCTGTCACATGTCTGTGTGTTTCTTTTTGGTTGGGTTAACTGTTTGTCATATGAAGTCAGACTTCAATCACAACCAAACTTGGTGACATTCATCTTTGGGTAGGGGGCTGAAGATGACTTGAGACATTTCAGGCAGGGTGACCGTAAGGTCATGGCCAAATTCTGCTAAATGCAATTCAAAAATCTGTCAGATTCATCAACGATCTGCTAAATTCCCCAAAATTACTCAAAATACATTATAAACACTTAAAATCAAATGTAGATGATGGGTTATTGCGTTAATTAAGATTCAATTTACTTTATAAACAATCTGAAGTAACACAAAGATGTTATGAAATTGCGTACATTTCAGGCGCGGTTGCGTCATGACATAAGTCCGGTTCCCAGTGAATCTCAGCACCTAGACCAGCCAACCTGTCCCATTACGCAAGGGTTTGTTTGAAAAGATTGAAGCTTTTTCAAACAAATGTACCATTTTTCTTCCAATTTGCCACGTTTTTCTGTCAAATATCCATGTTTGCAGAATTCTGCCAGAAATCTGCAAAAAAAATCCATTCTGTCAAATTTTCTGTCAAACTTGTTTTTTAACAGTTAGTCGAGTTACAGTTAGTCAAGTTAGCCGAAAATCGGCTAAAACGGTCACCGTGAGATTTTCAGGTCAAAGATCATCTTGGGGTCAAAATGAGGTCATTGTTGTTTTTGGTTAGGTCAACTGAAAAGTGTGCTTACTGACTGTATAAATACTGCCGGCATGCGGGTCTCGGGCAAGTTTAAATAGCAGTATTTTTTTCTTTTTTTAGAATAGGAAGTTGTAAAGAGTCACTGGGACTTTCAGTACAGAATAACCTGCATTTGAAACAGAATCAGACCAACTTTACTCACTCTTTAGCCAAATTCTCCAAAGATGAGGCAAAGACATTGTCCTCATTATTTCACCAGCCAAGTTTGAGGTCTCAATTCTGTTTTTAAATGAGTCTTTAGACATTTTTCACCCTGAGAGCAAAGTCAGGTGATTTTAATTTGAACCCTAAGAGTAGACTGGTACATGTCCAGCTTTTTAAGAAAATTAACCCATCATGGTCGGTCATACTAAAAAGCGTCAACACAAGCGCACACACCTCCAAGCAACAACACGGCGTCAACACAAACACAACACATCTAAAAATGCATTAAAATTGACACATGTAACCCATAACCCATACCATAATGGATGTTTTGAAACAAGATTTTCAAAATCAATCCCTTAAAAAAAAAAAAAATTCAATTTCAAGAAAATTGGCTCTCCGTGCCGCTCCTCTGAGATCAGCTATATACCTTTTCTGTTAATTCAGAATGTGTTTTGGATGTGTTGACGGTGTGTTGACGCTTCTGTCATGTGTTGACGCTGTGTTGACGCTTTTTAGTGCGACCCATCATGGTGGCATGACGTGGAAATGTGTAGAAAAAGAGGCCTGTACACATGTACCAGATGTTTCTTTTGACACAGTTGACTGATGCAGCTAGTACTAAAGATTGGTTGTTTCATGTGCCAGTCTATTTTCTTGTATTGCATGTTTTTACAATCTTTAGTTTCGGGACACTCATAGTCATATATACACAGGATATATTCGAGAGTCCCAAATTATTCGGACTAAAGGGTAAGAAACTGTCGAAACTCAGATTTCTCACTTAATTTCATTTTATGTATCTTAAAAATAGATGGACTTAAACGGGTCAATCTGTTAGATGGCATCATCTAGCTTGATCATCTGGCTGTACTGGTCCTGTATTGTGCTCATGTTGCCATGGCAACCCGCATCCGTTCTGGCTCCAACCACTACCTCTTACAACTGCACACTTGGTAAGTTAGCACGCACCAATAAATGTATATGGAATTAATGTCAGAATTTGAAAACATTAATGTACATATTGAAATTTTTGTAATCATAACTGATCATCACAACTTTTTAACACACATGATACATTGGTCACTGTAGCCAAGTGGGGGTGGGGGGGGGGGCACCACAAGTTCCCAGTGTCCCCCAGGTGCTCCCTCCCCCACAAAAAACAATACTGAAAAAGTGTCTTTTTAAAGTATCTTTTTGAGAAATTGCACAGAAGAGGAATGTAAAGACATTTTATTTGATTCTAATTCCCTTAATTCCCTTAACTCTATGCCTTTTTAATTGAAATAAATTGATATAAAAAAAACGCAGCTAGTATCAAATGAGGCTCCTCCCAGTCAGTGCCCTGAAATTTGGGGAAAAATTTGTTGCTGGTCCGCACTTGGTGCCCCCCCCCAAAAGGCTGTCTCTGCTGCTGTACAGTGTAGATATCCTTTTGTCATCCTACTGGTATTATGTGAAGTTTTGATTTCTTTGAATTCCAATCCAATATTTTTGCTGCCACCAAACACCGTACCAAAGGCTGGGGCTGAACAAAATTCTGTGTTTACAGTTACGCCCTAAATATTATCCAGGTACATGTACATGTAGGTAGCAAAAAGACATTATTTTGTTACATTTGTTTATGTTTGTTTGTTGGTCTGTTACTCTACTTTGTCAACTTACTTTAGGTTACCGTCAAATTTTTTGTTTGTTTAATTAACCTGTTTAACCAGTAACACCAAAATATGACATAGGGAAGCCTTTTTTTTAAAGTGTAAATTTGAAATTATTGGCCAAATGTACCAATAAAAAGTTTAAGGTTGGCAATTTTGCAAAACAGGTGGGGGGGGGGGGAAGATCATAAAAATACTCAACATGTGTTCTACTTATGACTGACCCATGATTAACCAAAAATTGACACAATGACAAATCTGTTACACGCAGTGACCCTGGTGGCTGACCCCAAGGTCGCCCAAGCAGGCAGCACTGTTCGTCTCAACTGCAGCCTTGGCTCGCAATCAGACCTGCATAGAAGGCCCTACATGTACAATGCCAGCAACGTGCAGTGGTTTCACAATGGCAGCAGCCTGATGCCCGGGGTCCGGATCCAGACAGTGGAAGCAGGCACCTCTCAACTGATTCTGGATGGAGTGGGAATTGAGCACGGCGGAAGGTACAGTTGCTGTCTCAATGCATCCTGTGCCGAGGAAGCCTGCTTTGCCAGCCTCGAAATCCTCGTAGGCTGTAAGTAAATGGTTAGGCCTTGTTCTAGTTGGTAACCCTCCACTCTGAAAACAGAACTCTTTCAAAATCAAAAGGTTGGCGGTTTAAAGGTACAGTCCATCATTTGCAGCTATCCAAAAAGTAGCTGACGTAATTATTGTTGAAAGAAATACTTGGTTGAAAGATAGTAAGGGACTAAACTCCCTGGCAAGACGTCATTTTGAAGAAATCAACGAAAAAAGCCCTTTCCAATGGTGCGTCAAAGGACACACCGTTGGAAATTTCCGTTAGTAGGCCTAGTTTTTTTATTCGCAAGCATTGGCATACAGGCACGCAGTTGCTATAATTTGTTGATTGGTGCGGGACATCGCGTAACTGCAATCGGCTCAGTGAGAACATGTCTCAGACGCTGAATTCAGGCCCAATTCAAAACATGATTCAGCAATTTTTGATTTGAAATGTGATCCTAGAATGCTGTTTTTCTTGGAATATACAGCTGAAGCTGAGCTAAAAGTTCATAAGGTTAGTTGTTCAGCACCCTTCTCTAGATTTTGAGAACGTTTGTTGCTTCAAGCGAACAAAATGCACAAATTACAAATGATGGACTGACTGACTAACCAAAAAAACAAACCAAGAAACCATGTGGAAATATATGTTCCATAATGAAGGAAGATCCTGTGTTTCTTTATCTGTGTGTTTTTCATATTGTTTATGTAAAACTTACAAGAAAGTAAATGGAACTGAAGAGTTAAAAAAGAGGTGAAGAATTTACATGAAACTATTGCAAATAAAACAATACAGAAATACAAAAGTATAAATAAAAACAAACACAGAATTAGAAGATGATTACTGACTTTAATGCCAATTGTGAGTAAGAAAAGAAACAGGGATATGAATCCAGAGTTTTGATCGGTGTTGACCAGGCATTGATTTCGTGATGCAGGGCCGCCGGAGAAAGCGACAGATTTGCGATGCACAAGCAACGATCTCAAAATTGCAAACTGCACGTGGACGAGGGGTGGGCAGCACAGTAACCTCCCAAGCAAAGATGTCCTTAAACGCAAAGCAAGGTAATAAGGCCCCCCAAAACTTAAAATGGTTGTGTTACCCTCACATGAAAAAAATCATATGAGATTTTTTTTGGGTTCCCCTCTGCATTTTACCAATGTACTCAAAACGTTTAGGCTATTGTACTGCATGCGCCAACTACACATGCATGCAATACATTTTACAGTACAGTTTTTGCCATTAACCCTAACAGAACTCAACCCATCAAACCCCAACAGCATGATTTGTTGGAATCTGTCGGGATGGGTACAGTACCCCTAATCTGACAGTCTTTTACATTGGGTTGGCACACCTCCAGAAACTAAGTCAGAAATATGTGTCTGCAGTTTCCCATATGCAAGGGCGGATCCAGAACACAATTTTTTTGGGGGGGGGGGCAAAACATTTTTGGTTCCCCCAAAAAAGTGGGTCAAAAAATTACGGCGTGGGCTTCGGGGCCAGCTTAAGGGCCCCGAAAAAAAATTTGGATTCTAGATGCTCTGTGGTGCGATCTGAGCCAATTTCTGACCACTTTAACCAATTTTTTTGAGGAAAAGATGGTAGTGTACTCATTGCCTGCCTTTATTGCGATGTCACATAAAAAAAAAAAAAAAATTGGTTTCGTTTTGGGGGGGGGCCATGGCCCCCTTTGGCCCCCCCCCCCTGGATCCGCCCTTGCCCATATGATGTTGGGATTTGCCAGGATGGGTGTGGTTCCTAGTAAATCATGCTAGGGAGTTTGGGTTAAAAGGAAATAAATGTGTATGTGATTGATTGGCTGGTTGTGTGTTAATTGTACACATTTAATTGAATTTAGGGCTATATCAGTCAGTATTGTGTAATTGCAAATTCCATCAATGTGTGTTTTTTTTCTGTCAATCTCCGGGTGCCTTTGTGCAAGTTTTCTGGATATGCAGATGATACACATTTGGGTATTAAAGCTCTTGCCAATACTCTTGTACATTAAAGCCCAAGCAAGAGTTGTGCCAAAATATACAAAATTTGCTTTTAATACCTCAAGTATTTTATTTTGTTGTTTAAAATTGTTTTTTTTTTTTAGCTCTGAATGTAATGTCTGTAACGATGGAGTTGCCCCTTTGTTTTCCGGTAGAAAAGAGTGGCAGCTGTGCAATGATGAGGCAGATGCCGTCTGCACGGCAACAACCTGTCATTTGAGCTGCTCTGAAGCCAATATGTGGCACGCCTATCGTGTGCAATCCTCCAATGTGCTTGCTACCGTCTACTCCAATGAAACCATCTTTAATCTCGACACTGAAAGTAAGTACTGCTCCTAGAATTGAAGAATTGTGCGTGAACGAGTATTTGTGTCCAGAATATGATTGAATGCTTGTGTTATTTTGAATGATAGATTCACAAAGCGTTTCATACAACATGCACGTACATGTCAGAAATTGAAACTAAATTAATTTTTGGAATTTGTTTTCTTATGTGATGTATTACAAATGATTATCGTTCACTAAAGTAGTAAAGTGTTGCTGGTAAGTAAAGATGCAAAGTTCTTATGATGTGTCATAAGTTGGCCTTTCCTTGCATAAGTTAGCATAATTTTAAGTACAAAATGTCACACACGTGACCGAACAAAATGTCACACACGTAACCACAGAACAATTCCCATTTAGTAAAAGTAAAACAGAGGCTGTGTATGCATTCTGTAAATCACAAAAGACTATAGTCTAACTTCAAAAAAAGTATTGGTGTTTTTGTCCTGAGAAATTTGGAAAAAGTGTGAATGTCCGGTATGGGCAGGATAACATTTTTACGTCTGATGTCACGCATGTGACCAAACTTTGATGACCACTCCAAATATTTGGACAAAGTTTGTGGAAGTAGAAACTATACTCCGAGTTAGGGAGTAAAAAGTACTAACCTGATGAATCAGTGAAAGTTATATGTCAGATGTAGTTAACAAGGGGCAAAGCTTCAAAAATCAGACAAGCCCAATTTTACGTCACACAGTGGCCAAAGATTAAAAGAATGGCCCAGGTAAGTTGTGGAATAAATGTCCAAAATACAAATTCTGGAAAAAGTATGTATTTACGCACATTAACTTGTACAGTTCATGTATTTCTACATGTACTTCTACTGTATAGATATGTATATTTGTATGAAACTATAAGAAGAAAAGCATAACCAAGCTGCACTTTCTTTTCTGACAACATTAGAAACACAACATTTTGTGGCCAAACTTTAAACAAAAAGAGTATGTTGTCAACTTATAATCCTAACCAGTCTGGTTCCCTCTTAATCCCAAGGGCCTCTTTAAATTGAGTCGGCTGTTGTAAATACATAAAACTGTAGATTTTCTTTTTCAAAGCTGCTGTCACCAGATAAAAAGGCCTATATGTCACATGTACTGCTCCCTTGGGTTACAATACACATCAGCAGAGTTGGCCAGTAATGTTTTAATGCACACAAGGTCCCAGTCTGAGAATTGCCCACTTTCACTTTGGATATTACAGCATACGTACAGTATTTAGCAACATGGCACAGTAGCCAGCTCCTTTGTAGGTCCCATTAGCACAGGAGTTGGTGACACAGATAAGCTACATGCAATTAAAGGGACATTACGGCCTGAAATCCCCGAAAAAGTTATGTTTTGAATTGTGTACTTATCCTATTTCAAAGGTCCGGTTACTAAGGAATCTAGCCTAATGCCTTACCATTCACGAGAAAAGACGAAAAATATGGTTCTTAACATAGGACGGGACGCGGCGGGCATTTCGTGGCATACCGGTAGTACACATATTTCGATCCAGCTGTAAACAAATCATTGAATTGTGGGCTCTATCTCGGCGCGGTGACAACATCAGACTGGTGCCACAAAAGGCTGCGGTAATTTGATTAATGTAAAACAAAAGCGGGTAGTTTTTCACCAAAATTAATCAATGTATTTACTCAACCGATGAACACATGTATTTCTGAGAAGTTTTCAAAGGAACATGCGTGCGACTGGAATCACGACTAGCACCCAAACAGCTCGATTTCAGTTTCAAAGTCAAAATTTTGACCCCTGAAATTTGTGCTCACGGGCCATTGCGAGAATTTAACACAAAAAAAGGCCCGGTTTTTAAAGGATGGTTGTGTGGATGTTCATGTCCTACTTTTAAATGCTCATCTTTCCAATTCACATCATTTTGTTTAAACGCATTTTGTAGCCCAATTGGCACATTCCAGGACACATTATTGCTTTAAGTGCTGACTGAGAACTTTCAAAACACAGCTAGACTATGTTATCAGCAGGCATGCAACTTTTCCTCGGAATCTGCAGCCATTTACTACGTATACCAAGAGCATTACCAGGCTCGGGGCCGAGTCTAACTTCAGCTCGAGCATGAAAAAAGCGCGGTATGCTGACTTCTTTTTTTTCAAAGGAATCACTACCTCTTAAAAAAAATGTAGAAAAAGTTGAAAAATCACAGGAATATTAACATTAAAAGCAACCCCACCCCCAAAAGCGCACCTTTTACAGGATGAAAATAATTAAAAAAGAAGAAGGCATGTTTCGGGTTTCAAATTTGGGAAACCTAGACATGCTAGAATTTCTGAGAATATAACAGAAATATCATTTGACATGAAAGACGACATGAAAACAAAGAGGAAACACAAAACCCCAATATTTTGTATCAGGTGTCAGCAGCAATTTTATACTGCACATGCCAATCCCAACACCAGACCCGTGCCAAGTCTAACTTCCGCCGTTTAAAAAAAAAAAATCCTTTCCTCTAAATCGAATCACAACTTGAAAATATCATGGGGATATTAGCTTAAAATAAAAAAACATTTTTCAGAGAACAAGAGAAATACCGTGTGTATTTTGGGCTGTTTTTTTATCACAAACAATTCCACCCAACGAATAGACTGGTTTCTTTTCTGCCACTACTAAACCGGGGCTGAATTTTTGGTTGGATGTCTCATTCCAAAGTGAACAACTCCTGCATTGCTAGAAATAAAATAGCAGTTCAAAAAAAATTAAAAATCTAACTTTGGGGGTGAAAAATAAAAAATAGAATAGACACTTCGGACAAGTACATCATTAAAAGGGCCACAATCTTTTTTAGTGTCAACATTGTCTTCCTCAATCAGTCTCCTGATGATGACTAGAGTAGCCTAGTCGAAACATTGAGACCAGAGACAATTTCGTTTAGAACTTAAAGCAGGACTGTTCTTATCAGAACTAAAACTTCTGAACGAAAGTTGATAATAAGGACAATCTGAATTTACTGAGCGACAGTACTTATCACCACATGGTGTTACCGCAAACCAAAATGATATGTTCTTCCTCAACAGCAATACCGGATCCTCCGACAGGTGTAACTGTGACCAACAGATCCTACTCCTCCCTCAACGTTCACTGGTCCGTCCCGCCGGCAGTGGCCCACCATCATACCGAGGAGGGGGCGCTAAACCTTATTGGCTTCTGTCTCCAGTACAAGTGGGAGGGCAATAAGACTTTCACCAAAATCAAGGTACATCTAACTATAAATCCCAGGAATCTCTGTGTGTCTGTCTGTACTTTGATTATCTCCAGAACCGGGCTCTGTATGAAGTTGAAAATCGGCAGGTGTATTGCTCAGGACCCAAGAATGTGCAGTGTCAAGTTTGAAGTTGTTTGGATGAGCGGTTCTTCAAAAAGCTGCCAAAAAAAACCACAGCAAAACCAGAGGCCTAGACCATACAAATGTGTAATCGATACAGACCGTACCATGCACTGCTGCTCATGTTCAACGGGCACTGCACTCTATACCGCACCGTGGGTACGGGTATGGTTAACATACGTGAAAATGGTGGCGGTGCGGTTGGCTGTATAGACTCGACCATGTTTTGGAGGGGGAAGATCCAGCAATGGTGTGGTGTAAACATGGAGCACTGTTATACGGGCACTGCACTCTATACCGCCATGTTTGCGGGTCTACCGGAGGCCAAGCTATTTGCCCGTTCCAAACAGGCACATTTTGAACAGGCACTGCACTAGTGTATACAAATGTGATTTGAAGCTAGGAATGATTTAGAGGTTGGTTTAGGGTGGCATACCCGCTTTCGTCTGAGCAATGCTAATAATAGGGCCCGTCTCAATTCATATCCGGGACGAGTTCCCGGCAAGTTGCAGACATTGTATCGGGTATAATTAAGTCGCAGGATTCTGAACATCTTTCCCGCAATCTTCCCGCAATGAATTATCAGTATTGGTGAGTCAAGCAGTTGTTAATGAAACTTTCCCAGCAATATGTCTGGCACAAATCAAATGCAGAGCTTTTTATGGACAAAGTGAATGATTCTACCTGAAAATTGTCCGGAACTCGTCCCGGAAATGAATTGCGACGGCCGACAGGCCCTTACTAGAAAACCAGGGTGAAGGCAGTATGACGCTAATGGCCATGCTTGGTGCCACTTTTTTAGTGGAAAGACTTGGTCCTGGTATTATGCTGAGATTATTTTTTGGTCTGTTTTTATTTACCTGTGACGTCATACCAACGGGCAACCGACGGGCAACCCAAACATTTCAGCATCTTTTGCATGTTATATTTTGCTCACATTAATCAGTTTATATCACAACTTTTACAATTCTACACTAATCACATTTCAAGAGATACACATGCAATGCAGAAGAGAATAGTTTGCCGAAAGTTGGCGTCACATGACCACAACATCAAATATGTAAACAAATGTAATGTGGTCTCTTTAGAGTTCAGTTAGTAATTTCACATCCCAAAATGTCACCCACCAATGTACTGGTACAAGCCTTTGTTCGTGCAAGAATTTGGCGAGATTTTCCTTGAAAATGTTAACTGGAAAAGTTCCTCAAATACTCCATTGTAAACCCTTGTTTTTTAATTTTTTATTGAACTAGAGATGATTTCTAGAAAAGTAACTATAGCTGTAAAAAATGTTTGTAAAAAGAGTATCTTTGACATGTCTAAAGCCCGCCGCACACATTTCTGATTTTACAAGTTCACCGGATCATCGGGCCATCGTACAGAGATATGTGCTGAAAAATCGGACCGATCTTACCGTTCACAAGACGACCGGATAAAATCAAACATGTTTGATTTTTTTCGCATCCGATTTCACCGGATCCGATGTCATCGGAAAGGTGTGTGGGCAGCGCACCATTCCCGTGACATCGCATGCCATATTTTATGCAATATTTATGTTAACCAATCAGATTCACGAAGGAAGTCGCATGATTTAAAATTGACGGCTGCTTCTTTGCATCATGTTTCTGGTCATCATGTGTCTGATCATCATGTGACCAATTATAAAACGTATTCGGCAGGCGCGGTTCTACGGGGGGGCTAGGGGGGGCTGTAGCCCCCCCAAAATTTTGTCTAGCCCCCCCAAAATAAATTCCGTAAATAAAAAAAATTGCATTAGCAAAAAGAAGGATTGTGATGTACATGCGAACGGTCTCCCCCTAAAGAAGAAATAGCCGTGACAAGGGTGTATTAGTTATAGTGTGAATGATTTTAGGATTTTATTCGCGCTCCCCATTTAAAATATCGCATGAGCCCCCCACCTATTGATTTTCGGAGGCCTATGTGTCTGGAAAAAATTACCGGTCAACATTTCAGCACGCCTCCCTGAAAAAATTCTGGATCCACCGTGCTAGCCCCCCCAAAATATTGGTTCTAGAACCGCGCCTGGTATTCGGGCACGTGTGCTGGTAACATTGTGGTGTAACAGCAAGAGTGAAAAAAAAAAAATCGGATATGTGATCAACTGGTAAAATCAGAAATGTGTGCGACAGGTTTTAGAGAATGTTTGATTAAATTAAATCTGTCTCTTTGTACTGTAGCAGTTTTGTATGCCACAGAATCGCACTGAAGTAGCAATGAAATATGTGTACTTTTTTGCCCATCCCAATCCCACCAGGCTGACTCTACGGACTACACAATAAATAACCTAACACATCCGTACGGCCTGTACCAAGTCAAAGTTGGAACCTTCTTAAGACACACTGACACAAAAAAATGCTGGAAGTTTTCGAAAAAGGTCTTTGGTCGTACAACAGAAGTTGGTAAGTTTCTCAAGTTTTATTTCCTTCTCCTTATTTGTGGGAGCCAGAGGGCCAACCTACTGTCCATTTTTAACCTGACTGTCAGACTGAGTGACTGACCGACTCACTCCCCGACTGCCTCAGCCTCGACTCCATGGGCGCGTGCGCATTCCTTACACTAACCCCTGGCCGTGATGATGACGTAAATGACGCTGATTGGCTATTCACAGCGTACTGCACGCCCATTTCGAAGATTGCACGCCGGGCACGCCTATAATGCGCTCGCGTGCCTTGCATGTAAACGTCACGTACGAAAAAATAATTCTTATTCAAAAGTCGCGATGCCTGTACGATATGGATTATGGCAGCCTCGTTTTTCGCTAAAAAAACCTGTATCTTCGGTTGTACAGGGACGAAAGGGACACATACATTTAATACAAATCTCTGCTAAATAACGCAACGTCCAAACGTTATGTTTGAAAGGATTGATTCTTCAAAATCACAACTTTTAACATTTTAAGATGGCGTCGGCACGTAAAACGGATAAACTGCAGCCTAGTTATAATGTGCCATATTTTGACACATTTAAATGACACAATTCCAGGGGTTAAGATCGCGCAAGGCATGATGGGAAACAACATGGCGCAGCAAGATCGTACCCATGGGGAACGAGGTTGTGACTGCCTCACTGTCACTCTTGAGTTGGACTTGCTTAAGTCTCTTCTCGGCCAAAATATTTGACACTGATGGATATATTATAGTCCCCTTAGGGCTTCACTCTAAATATATCCGGGACGAGTTCCGGACAAGTTGCTGACATTGAATCGGGTATAAGTTGCAGGATTTGTAACAACTTCCCCACAATCTTCCTGCAATTAAATAGATCACCAGTATATCTGACCCGAATATACCGAATATTCAATCACCAACATGGTGGTCGCCAGGATATTTTCTAGAGGGGGGCAACATTTTTTTTTGCCAAAAAATGCTTGTATTTCTCAACACATTCTTGATTTATCAGTTTGAGAGGGGGGCAGGGACATTTGGCCCCCCCCAACTCATTAAATTTACACCACTTTGTCTTCGCGCCTCTTTTTCTTTTTTTTTGCTTTTCCAGGGGAGGGGGCAAGCGCCCCCTCTTGCCCCTCCCCCCTCGCGACGCCCATGATCACCAACTGAATATTCGAATAGCTTTACCCTGGTTTAAATATTTGAAAGAAATAAACATGCATGTGCACACAAGACTGTGACATTATTTTAACTGTAAATTTGCAGATTTTTTATCATCAGACACCATGTTTTTTTGTAGACGGTATCGTTTTTGTTGACACCTATTTATTAGTCCCATTCTTTTAATTAGCTGGGTAAAGTCCCTTAGCACTTATAAAGTACTTACCGCAAAACACTCCAGTGGCCCATAATATCCATTGCTGTTTGCAAATTGTAATCGGCGCGCTTTGAATGCAACTTTTAACCAGCGAGGAAGGCAGCTGCAGCTGGCGTGTGTAAAACTTGATCAGCAAGTTTTTAATATTCGAATATTTGGTCAATAAGCCATTTCGGAGTTACAAAAATGTACTACTGTGCATGCGCACATCCCATGACAACGATTAGGGTCGGGGGATAAACAGTTCGCCACACGCGTGCAAAATCATAGCGGGGTACCAACGAAATTAATGAAAAGTTCTTATTTTGAAGTAGATGCAAAATGTTGATTGTTTTCAACGGCACCATGGTTTACGTTGTTTCGTGTGCTCCAACTTTTGTGCGAACAAAAATGTCCATCTTCTGTTTTACTACAACAAAATTGCAAAATGTGGATTCGGTTACCACGTCCCCTATAGACTTGAGTGCATTTATCTGCTTTGTTTATCTTCCGACACTAAATCGTTGAATCTAATGTGCGCACGTGCAGTAGTACATTTTTGTAACTTCGAAATGGCTTATTGCGGTTTCAAATAATCAAATACTTAATTATTCGAAAATCGATAGCCCTAGTATAAACCTTCAAACCTTAAAAAAAGGTCTTTCCAAGTCTTGTTTTACACCAGATCAAGTAAACTGCAAAACATGAGTGACTGGTACACGTATTTTGGAGGTCACGTGTTAAACTCCATTGAAGTTCTTTGTTTGGCCTGAAATCAATTAAAAATGAGCTTACTCACTCTTCCCTTTGTGGGTGATTTGGCAAATTGCTCTCCCCTCCCATCAACAGCGCCTGTAAATTCTCCTGGGAGTTTCACTTGTCAAGTCTCTCCTGACCAGGGGGATATCCAGAACGTGGATCTCAGCTGGAAGGTAATAATTCAGGTTCAGATAGATCCGCAAGATACTTGCACTATAGGGTGAGTAAAAAAAACCCGAAACCCAAATGTTGGGACCACTGTTTTAGTGAAGTTCTGTATGTAGCACTTTCAAAATCTAGGATATGAAAGCCCATTCATAAGCTTTCTTTTACTACAAGAATCATTCAAATCACTTGTGTACTTTTCAAGTTACAGAATTACAAACACAACCACCGTTTTTAACTTCTGTCCACGGATCACAAGATGGTTTGTGTTCTTTCAGCAAAACGAAAATTAATCACATAGGGATGTGTGTCAATTGTTTTCGTTTTGCTGAAAGAACGCATACCTTTTTTTGTGATCCGTGGACAGAACTTTAAAACGGTGGTTGTGTTTCAAATTCCGCAACTTGAAAAGTACATGAGTGATTTGAATGATTCTTGCACTGAAAGACAGCTTATGAATTGGGCTTTCTGTCCTAGATTTGGAAGTGCTACATGAAGACCTTCAAAAAAAAAATAGACCCAACATTTGGGTTTTCCTTTTTTTGACTCACCCTAGTATACTAAATAACAATGGCCGCGTCCGAATTACTTAGCCGTACGGCTGAAAATAACACACGGGTCTGTGGGAAGTGTGGGGAGTGTGGTCCGGTTGTTAGGGTTTGTGACTCATAATCAGAGAGTCAGGGGTTCGAATCCAGCTGCTGGCCATATGTTGTTTTCTTGGGCAAGCCACCACACACCCACTTGCCTCTCTCCACCCACTAGTATAAATGGGTACTGGCATCAGCTGGGGACTAACCTGCGATTGATGAGCATCCCGTCAAGGGGCAATAGAAATATTCTCAGTCGTTTTGTGCAACTGAAACGCTGGCCTGATGGGTCACATTTGTTTGTGACAGAATTGACTTTTGACTTTACTCTATGGGAAGTGGCTGCATTGGTCTGCTTCCATAGGCGTGAGTGTTATTTTCAGCTGCAGCCAACATAAATTTTGAAATCCTTTTAAATTTTTTTAAAAACTTGGACAAATACTTGGTAGATGTAACTTATTGAGTGACTGCACCATAAATAACCCAAATGCAATGGAATCAAATATCCCAAAACCAAATGGTACGAAAATCAAACATCCCCACAACTGGGAGAAAAATAGTTACATTCCCACATACATGTATTTAATAGTACGCTCTGACGACCACAAAGAAATAGACGCAACACTAAAATACAACCTTTCACCACCCCAAATAATTGGAAGTTCTCATTTTTATTCAAGTAATAATCAAACCAGTTCAATGTTAAATTGTACCTTTCACCGACGTGTTTACAAATTGGTGAAGGACAAAACCTAATATTGATTATCACGCAAACACAAAGTCCGTCTTATGAATAATCAAACCAACTTAGTTTGTCGGCAATACGGGCGATTCCCAATAGTGCGCCTCCAAGAGTTTGCAACGCGTTGGCCAATCACAATGCGCAAAATCTGTCGACACAATGCGCGTTTGGAAAAGGTCAACTGATTTCGCGCATTGTGATTGGCCAACGCGTTGCAAACTCTTGGAAGCGCACTATTGGGAATCGCCCGTATAGCAATGATGTATATTTACCATTTTAGAATTTTGTTTTGATCCTGTGGTCATGTAAATTGAATGGTTTGGATGACAATATTGATGAGTCCATAGTTCAAAGAGTGAAAAGAAGAAGACAATGCAACATGTTTGAAGTCTTTGGAACCTTCTCTGAAATTTTCCAGGCAGTGCCCAATGAGTACAAACAGAATGGAGAAATCCTCGGCTATCAGATCGTGGTTCATAACCAGAACGTGAAGCATCATGTTACGGAAGTGGCCGTTGGACCTAACATCACCAGTCACAGGATCCAAGGTGATTTGAAGTTCGATGCATTTTTTTTAAAAATCAGCGGGAGGTGGGGTGCAGGCCAAAGCCAAGGAAAATGCAAGAAACAGAGTGGACTATTTTTTCTTCCCAACTTACTTTTTCCTACAAATTTACTGTTGGGTCATTCTTTAAATTTGGGGTCCGCTCATTTTCCTGTTCTTGTTTACATCTGACATCTGTGATTTTATAAGTCTGAGGTATCCAGTCTTCCTTAATGCAGTCGTCCTCCAAGAGTGATTATGAATAAACTACCGGGTTTGCCCCAGGGCAATATGCGCCACAGCACCTTGTAAACCCTTATAAGGTGCTACATAATGGGTCTCATATTTCTCATCATTATTATTTCCCTGTAAAAAGACATAATTTCCAGCGGCTTTTAAAAGTATCTAATTGGTAGATACGTGCGCTGTATAAGACTCCCGTATTATATTATTGTATTATTATTACCTACCCAACATTGAATTGAATTGCACAGCTCCCCCTACTTGGCTGAACTTCTTTCCTTTCATGAACCTGGTAGGGAGGGGCTCAGGTCTTCGGACAACAATCACCACCAAGAGAACAGGAGACAAAGCATTCTCCATTGCAGGTCCAAAAGATCAAGATCCCATCACACATCAGAGACCCCAATCTATCCACATGTTCAAGAAGCTTCTCAAAACCCATCTGTTTGCTCTTACCACTAGCTCTTCTTGATTGTTTCTTCTTCTCAATGCTTTGATCTTGCTAAAAGCGCTATACAAATCACCAGTTTATTATTTATATTACGATACTTGAATGGCAAATTACAAAATACCAAGGTTACAGGGACAGGAAAAATGTCGGTTTTTGGACCACACATTTATTGAATTGACCCAGTAACATAAAAAAAAAATAACGAATGGGGACATTTAAAATAATCTCCATGAGAAATATCACAACTTCAAAGATTTTATGGAAAATGTCACAAAACTAAAAGTTTCAAATTTGCTCCTCCCACCAATAAGCCAATTGGGACTCTCGATGAAGTAGTCCAGGTCAAAGGTGATTCCGCAGAAAATCACTGACGTGACGATATGCAATATTACGCTGATGCCGATTCTTGACCGTCTCCGTGCGCATGTATACGCCTTCGATTATCCCGAATGACCCGTGACCCATATCATTACGCGCATGCACAGCTGAAATACTGAACTGACTTATTGTTTTTATACTTGTACCGGTATGAATCAGGCGCAACCCTCTGATGGATGGAGCAAGCCTTTTATTGAACTCGGAATCAAAAACTTTGAATTTCCTGTTTGAACCATGCTTAAGTTGATATGTTCACAAATATTTTTCGTGTGACGGTATTTTCAATAAAATGTCCATTTGGTGCAACTGAGACTACCGGTAGTGTTGCAGAAGTCACAGACTTGCCCAACATGCAAAATGTTTCTTAAGTGAAGTGACAGATGTTGCGCAAGGCAGTGTTGAACTGTTAGTTATAAAGCAGGATCATGATTTGTTTCTTTTTATGACCCTGCAGGCCTGCTCAGTGGTAGGGGCTACAACATCAGCTTACAGACACGTAACTCCATGGGACTGTCTGACCCCAAGTGGTGTTCTGTACCAAGCATTTCACCAGGTAATGTTTGGAATCATATCAGCAACTGCACAGATAGCCAAAAATGTATGCATATACTGGAATCCACGTATTTGAGCCACATCCTGCATGACTGTTATCTTATGGTCACCTTCATAATAATAATACAAAGCTTTATTCTGACCTTTTTAGGTGCATCCTAGGTGCCATACACTGTGCATTATGGTCACCTTAAAAATAATACAAAGCTTTATTCTCACCTTTTAAGGTGCATCCTAGGTGCCATAAACTGGGCATTATGGTCACCTTAAAAATAAAAAATCAACGCTTTATTCTCACCTTTTAAGGTGCGTCCTTAGTGTCATACACTGGGCATTATGGTCACCTTAATAATAATGCAAAGCTTTATTTTGACCTTTTAAGGTGCGTCCTTGGTGCCATAAACTGGGCATCATGGTCACCTTAAAAAATAATAATAATAATAATAATTACCAGGAAAGGGGTCATTAGGGAGACTTTCCCATAGTCTTGTGCACACAATTTTTTCAATCTTAAATGTGCCCTAACCCAATATTCCCTTGTCCTTTTTCCATGAATACGGTATTTTTACTAATTAGATCACGATAGAGCAACAAATATAACCTAATTGGGATGGTAAAATTTTTGCCTCTAAGGGGGGGGGGGGGCTGTGCCATTAGGGAGACAGTTATGTGCCTCCCTAATGACCAGTGTCTCCCTATTATCGAAAAAATTACGATAAGGTGTCTCCCTAATGGTGCATTTAGTAATATAATACAAAGCTTTATTCTGGTCTTTCAAGGTACATCCTGGTGCCATACACTGGGCATTATGGTCACCTTAATAATAATAATGCAACTTAGCTTAATTCTGACCTGTTAAAAGCACATCCTTGTGCCATACATTGGCCAGAATAATACAAAGCTTTATTCTGACCTTATTAAGGTGCATCCTTGTGGCCAGTGTTTGTGTCCGTACCTATCCTGTGTTGCCTGCTCGTTGTGTTGTGTATGGTTTGGGCCAAGAAGAAATACAAAAGCTCCATCAGGAGATGGCCTGCAGCCAGACTGCCCACGCAATTCATAGTGAGTGTTGTAATGGTCTCAAAACTTAGATGTCTTAAGTTTGAATAAATCCATGTGTCCGCCATGCATTAAGCATCTTGTGTAGTGTGTGGTGTATAAAACATAAGTTTCAAAAGCAATTGGTGCATGTTTCCATGTTCCGTTTTCTGTTTTAATTTTATGCACTCTGTTCGCAATTGAAATGGGTGGTCCCTTCCAATACACACAAGATCTTTTTGGTATAACTCAACGGCCCCCCGAGAGTCCCCCGTGGGCCTTGCGGACAGGCACGGTGGGTAGGGCCCCTTGGACTTGTAGTTAGATCCCGAGCGTTACCACGAGCATTACTCCGAGCATAACAGGCGGGACCGGAGAGTGCGGAATGGCCCCCCCGAGAGTCCCTCGTGGGCATTGCGGCCAAACCCCAGTAGTTGCACCATTTTTGCATTTGTGCTTCCATGTACTGCATGCTACTGTGTAGGTGCTGTGTTTTTGTGTGCATGTTGAAATAGAAATGAATCGCACCAACTTAATGTTTGAGGTTTTACTTCAATTCAATGCTAACCAGAACTCATGTACCTCCAAGGAAGTACAGTTGGAAGTAAGAGTTATCTCAACTGGTCCAACTTGGAGCCCATACCCTTCATATAAAGTCAGATCCTGTGTTGTACTGTTTAGCCATCTAAATGGTGAAATTCATTGATGGCATTGCTGTGAAAATTATTCTAAAAAATGGACATCCAGCCCATAACGCCCCAAAAAAGTCTCTAGTTTCTGGTATGGAGCTTGCCCCAAAAGTGGTGCGGTGACGCAGCTTTTTTTTTTTGACTTTTTTTTCCCTTCAGATGTCGGCTGATGACTGCAAATGATGGCCGACTAAATTTAGTACAAAATGTATGGAAGCCCCGAGTGGCCACATAAAGCTTATACTTGATCGTAACCCCATAAAAAAACACGTTAAAATTATGCAGCAGCAGGATACCAGTCAAACCAGTGAGTTTGGCGGTTTTGAGACATCATCTTACATTAAAAAAAAAAATATTTAAATTTTGCTGACGTGCATGGCTACGGCGACGCGCCGCATACCAGAAACCAGGTTTTTTTTTTATTGGCCTAAATACAATTAAAATTTTCTTAGAAAGCGCAATCACAAAAAGTATTGAGCAAAATTGAGTTTGGGGAAAATAATGCTCTTGGCTCATTTTCACTGAAAAGTGAAGCAGTTTAACCCTTACTCCCTAGCATGATTTACTAGGAACCATACCCATCCTGGCAAATTGCAACACCATTATGAAAAACTGCACACACATTCATTGTATTTCTGACTTTGATTCTGGAGGTGTGCCAACCCAATGTAAAAGACTGTCCATTTTTACTGTGCCCATCCTTACAGATTCCAACGAAACATGCCGTTGGGGTTTGGTGGGTGATCTGTTAGGGTTTATATGCCCTCCACCGTGTATTTTATCTTGTATGTGAAAATTGTACTTTTTTTGTGGTTATGCAGAATAACAACATTACCCATGCTCGGGGTCTCACACTGGTCCGAGAGAGGGAGGTGTTTGATGAGCTGCCCATCAAAGAGCAGGTCCACAGCGACAGTAGCCAGGATGGAGGATTGATTCTGATTGGGGCTCACAGAGGCGCTTGTGGTGGGCGATCACAACCAGTAGCATTGGAATTGCAAGGCCTCGGCCAAGTGAATGCGGGCAGTGATACAGACAGCTTAAGTACCATCTCGCCAGGCAATAAGCAACTCCCTAGCAGCCGCATCAGGTATCCCTCGTCAGAAGCCTCCTCGCCCCACAGTCCATTGAGCGTGGCCAGTGGCGGCAGCTACATGATTCTAAAGGATCCCATCCACTCTCACATTCGGGAGGGTCTATCTCCGGTTGACAGGGATCGACAGAGGATGGGAAGCGATCCGTCACCAGGCTTTGTGGTCAAGGATGATGTCACTGGGTCAGCCTCCCGCTTTGTTTGGGATGAAGGGATCATTGATGGACGATCCTTACGTCTTGGTATCTTCACAGAAACTGGTGACCATCCCTTGGGGTCACCTACTTCTTCTTTAAATAGCCCTAAAAAATGCCCTCATTGCCACTCAATCATTCAAGGTAAGAGACACGCATCTAATGAGTCCCAAACTGATGCCTCAGTCACAAGTGAAAGTAGGTCTCCAGGACGGGGGTTAGTACCAGTTGCTGAGGAGAAAGATGAGAAGGAAGAAACACATGAGCAGAGAGAAAATCCAGATGTTTTCTTCGATTGGGTGGAGCCTTCAGTAATGTGGGAAAGCCTTCCCAATATCCCAAGAAGTGATGCTGCAAGACCGAAAACAGAACCGCTGATGGATTCTAAGAGAGGAGAATTAAACCTTGCAGCAGGTTACTGTGGGATGAATCAGGGGGGCTCAGAGAAAGTGGCCAAAGTAGAAAGAGCAGCTGCATCAGATTATTGTAAGATGAAGAGCCAGATTGGCGTGGATGAATCTGTCAAGTCTCCAGAGGGAATTGATGGAAGTGTTTGGTCACAGTGGCCTAGGGATGCATGTCATGCCGAGGGTTTTCTTTCCGACCAAGAGCCCCTGCTCAGTCCAGATTCTACTGTTTCTTTGCCCATCGACTATGAGAGTCTGAATTATGTCTCTGTTTGCACAGATGGAAGTGATGAAGACATGGAGGAACAGGAAGCAAGTTCACAGCTTAACACCAGCAAGCCCCTCAATGATTCCGATGATTTAGCTAAGCAAAGGGACAACAGTTCAGCAGATTGTCAGGCTGAAGGTAACGGCAATCCAAACCACCCGTCTCTTGCTCCTCCAAGAAAGAATGACAATTCATTGGTTGTGTCCAAGACAGGAGAATTATCCCCTTCAGAAGGTTACTGTAGGATGGACCAGGTGGGCTCAAAGAGAGCCACGTCCGAGGGAGAAAACGCTCCAGCATCAGATTACTGCGAGATGAACCCGATTGGGTTGAATAAATTCACCGAGACTTTAAAAGGAAACAACAAGGGGAGTGATTGGTCACAGTGGAATAGGGATACAGCTGATGACGAGGTGTTTCCTTCTGAGCAGGATCCCCTACTCAGTCCAGGTTCCAGCATTTCCTCACCCCTTTGTGAAGATGGCAGTTTACAGGGTTCTAGTCTTCTTAAAGATTATGAAAGTCTGAATTATATCTCTGTTTGCACGGATGGAAGTGATGAAGAGGAGGAGGAACAACAAACAAGTGAGGCCTCACGGTCCCTTCACAATTCCGATGCTTCAGTCATGCAAAGGGACTCCAGCCAGGGCATTCATACAAGTTTAGAGGACTGTCTTGCTGAGAGTGATAACAGGCCAAGCGATGTAGCTCTTTCTTCAGATGAAGGCTTCGAAGACCAACAAAGGCAAGTACCGGTAACATGAACTGCAGCTTCATCTGTTTCTGTTTTTGTTTTAGTCCTGGGCAAGACGTTGTTGTGGTTTGATACCCGATAAGCCACTGCCGCGAGAGGGAGTTATCACAATGAACTGGTATCACCCACGAACCGCGAGCCAGCAACAATGTGTAGGGAATCTTGTAAAATCGTCTAGATTTACAAGAGCGCATGTGCTACTTCTGTACAGTCCATTTTCTGTCCCACGCGTACTAAATGCCACAAAAGAGCTGCCCAGTGGGTTGTCAGCTTACACATTCCAGTGACACAGCATCTGGTCGACAGTGCAACTATCTTGAAAATCAAGATCAAGACATATTGCATAGGAAAGCTTTCGCCAGGAATCTTGGTTACTCGGGAAGGCAGAGCTGAAAAATTATGCTGGACAACATCCTTACATGCATATGAGACGTGTATATTTAAATGAACGCATTAGATAACATTTGCATATAATACTTTGCCAACTAAGTTAGATTGAAAAAAAGGGGATATAATATATGTTGTTATGGCTTTTTGCTTGCCATGTATATACCGGTAGTTACCATTCTGCCATTTTTAACATTCCATGTTTTATAAAATAACGCTTGCCTCACAGTACATGTATGTATTTTATGAAGAAGGAAAATTCCTATTTGCAGTCAAATCACTTGCCAAAAGAAATCATGCCAACAGTATTTGAAATCAAGACCGTCCAAGTTTGTGTTTGTGATGAATAACATGTAACTTGTGATCAGCCAGTACACACGTATTAACTTAAGTATTACATAAGAGGCATAAAAACGAATGCATACCGGTATGTGTAGAGTATAAACCACTGAACTGTATACTAACTGGACTAGATGCTATACCCTGATTTGCAATTTGAAGCAACTGATTCGCCATCTTGGATCCCCAAAATGTCACGCTGTAACATACAATGTACATTGTTCTGCAATTGATTTTTTTTTTTACTTAAAACAACAATTACCTAATAGTCTGTTATTCTTTGCATGTTGGTACGAAAGCATCAAAGTGCCGCAAGCAATTTCAAAGCATCTCAATTTGTATCTTGCCGTGGCAATTTACTATCTCGCCGCAGGGACTTGCCGGTGTAGCGTGAATATCCGACTCCATGAAATGTGGACTCATTGGTAGTACTGCGCACGCGTGAGTACGATACTATGCTATTTTTAGGATCGTTTCTGGAGAGTGACCTGTCACGTGCGAGGGATCAACCAATAATAGGCAGGGGTGTGAAATCTCAGCTTTTTAGCTGATTTCAGCTTTTTGGTTTTGGATTTCAGCTTTTTCCCTTCACTTGCTGTGTACAAAAGTATAGGATATTTCCAAAATTCAGCTTTTTTACACTTTTTCAGCTGTTTTCAGCTATTTTTATCAGTGGTCACTCACACCCCTGAATAGGGAAATAGGAGTCCGATTTTCATGTGACACCAGTACTATCTCACTGTGACAATTTGGTATCATGCTGTGCCAAGATGCTATCTCGCCACGGCGAGATGCTATCTTGCTGCTGCAAGTAAACTGTTCCTGTAGTAACTTACTGCAGCAAAATAGTATCTTGCCACGGCATGATACTATCTCGCCATCTATCTCGCCGTATTGTACGCTTGAGCACAATACCCAATGTACACTTCAAAAACCTGCGTCATGTGGTTGATTCAAGATGGCCGATGGTTGCTTCATTGCACAGGCATTGACATCCATTCCAGTTTAAGACCAGTGGTGTAACCAGTTAACTTACTGGAGTTAAGTTTTAAACTTTGAAAGTTTACTGAAATTTGTGGATGGAAAAAAAATATCCTACATATAGCTGGATGTATATTTATTGCTTGTCGAGATTAATGCAAACTAGTGTAGGGCTAGTCCGAAAATTTAGGGCTCTCAATACTGTGTATGAGAGACCCAAAACTGTATTGAAAAGATGCAATTCAAAAACAAAAAATAGACTGGCACCTGAAACAAACAGTCCAACAACCCTAAAGAAACATCTGGCATGCGTGGTACTGGTCTCTATTCTATTTCTTCACATTTCTCCATAGTCAGAAGCCAGACTAATGAAGAGGTCAGTCTTTTCAAACGGTTGGATCATTGTTGGAAATGTACCAGTCTACACGTAGGCTGTGGCCTCAAATTGATATCACTTCACTCTCGGGTGCTAAATCATTTTTTTTTAAAGAAAAGTCTCCTTTAAAAATTGAATTGAGACTTCAGACTTGGTTGGTGAAATACTGAGGACCTTGTTTTTGCCTTTTAAAAATTTTGGAGAATTTTGACAGCCAAAGAGTGAGTAAAGTTGGCCTGATTTGTTTTGTATGTTTTTCAGCACTCAAGGTCCCAGTCTGGTGTGGGGCGTCAACTTGAGGTCATGTTCCCTTATGGGATGTAAAACATGTACTGTGTGTGCCCTTTTTTAGTTCCACTAGAAAAAATGGATGAGACATTAAACGAAAACAAATAAACAAGAAGCCCACTTTTAGTAATTCGGGTGATTCACAATGCAGTGCACCACCAAGAGTTTGCCACGGAGAGTTCATTTTTCCCAGTGCATTGTGGGAGATGGTCGAAAAATTCTCAGCGCGGGACATTTGAAATTGTTAGTTTTTCTGGTCATTCGTTTCGTAAGCGTATGATTCGAGGATCTGCTTGCCCTTTTCTTTTCTTGTTATCAATATGGTTTTTTTTTTTGTAAGGCGTCTGATTGTGTGCAAAAGCACCCCAAAGTAGATACAAATCTTTTACAGAGGGACGTATTTGCATAAACTGGAAAGTATTTTGGTAAAATAGAAAATACAAAAATTGGGGAGATCTGAAGAGCACAGCTTATGTTTGGATCAAGTCATCATTGTTGTCTTTAAACCCGGGAAAATTATCACAAAAAGTGTGGCTTTTCCCTAGTGTTTTTTGCCAATTGATCGATTTGTATCGAAACAAAAAATGGATAATTGATATTTTTATTGTACATGTACATGGTTTAGATAACTGTTTTATATGTTAATTGCAATATCGGCATTTTGTATGAGGTCTGACATAAGCAAAGGTTCAATTTCCGTTTTACAAAGTTAAGAGCTATTGAAAAATAGGTGCTACGCGAACTGCTGTGTACATGTAAATTAATGCCATAAATGCAATTTAGATACAATTGGATATGTATTTATGCAATTACTGCAATTTAAAATCAGCTTTACCGTAGATATACTTCAACAATCCAAACTTTGATCTTGATGCATTGAGTGTTTCTCCTCCTGCTTAAATGTAAATAATAATTTAAATAATTTTAGCTTTTTGGACAGATTCTTGGACTTACTTTGACTTAAATATGTTAAATAATTCTTAAATTTTCAAAGAAGACACATAGGGAAACTGACTAGGTGTATTATAATTATTTTTTGTTGAACAAAGAAATTGACAAAAGCAAGGTTTGAACCTGGGACCTCCGAATAACTGTTCCAGTGCTCTACCAACTGAGCTATCCAGCCCTGTGTTGGCGGCTCCCCATTTTTAATCAATGTCTTTGTTCAAGGGACGCTAGTCAGAAGCCATAAACATGTGTGCCATGTAGCCACGGACCACGCCCAAAGTCACGCGCACCGGAATGGTTATCCGGAGGTCACAGTTCAAACCCCGCTCCAGTCAATTTCTTTGTTCAACCTTTAAATAATTCTTAACTTAACTTGCTGACAGGATTTTACTATTGCCACAGCTAATTGCCATATAATGTTTATTATGCAGTTTTATATCATAAGCTGCATGCTATTGGTGCTAATCCTGTTTAGGGATATTGATGCTCTTTGAAGAATGTTATTAATATTTTACCAAATGTCCTAAATACCAGATTGAGTATATTTTGATATAAGAACATTTTTTTGTGTGGACAACCCACATACAGGTACTTAACAACTTAATGTTGTGTTTTGTCGCAGCTGAGAACTGCCTTTCTTTTAATACAACAATCAGACGGGCCTGTGTACATGTATACATATCACATGAACCAATTACAAGTAGCTAAATTACAATCTGATAAAAAAGGTGTGTTAAAGACACCTACATGTACGTGTAGGAACAGTTGCAATTGACAGGAAATGAACCTACCGATTTAACACAACAATCTTCTTTTAAAGTGAGGGTAGGACTGGTACCAAATACCCTGTGAAATTATTCCGCCTGAAATGGTGTCATTCGGAAGAAAACAATCATTGAAGGTGGTTTAACCTAACCTCAACTTCATGTAAAGCTACAAAATACTACTAGTAGTAAACTGTAGTATGCAGTACTTCAGTATTTAAGTGGGCACAGCACTCATACATGTAGTATTTTCTAGTATTTGGGTACCTGCATACATAATTTTTGTAGTACTTTGTAGTATGTGGTACTTTCCCCCAAATGAACTCTAGGGGGTTAGGGTTAATAAAGTGTGCATATAAGTATTAATGTTACGAGACTCCAAAAACTGTGCATGTTTTCTCTGTTTTCTCAAAATGTATAGTACACGTATCCACTGAGCTGAAACTTCAAAAATGTTGTTGTTATGCATGTTCGTTATATTATAAATATAACTCTGCAGTTTCTAATAAGGGAATAAATGTTTCAAGGGCGGTTTAAAACAAGTACGTGTACCCCAATTACGTTTTGGTCAAAAATCAAAACAAGTCAAAAATTCACAATTTTGCTAATCTTTTTGTTCAACAATTTTACCTCATGTTTTGTGAAACACCCCTCTGGCCACTTCCATGGTACATGCTGTGCGCGTGTAGTGCTGAAAATGTCGATTGACATGCGGAGGATGCGTATTGCCCAATAGGGTGCAGAACGCAGCGGTGCAGGAGAAAGTGTTTAAAAACAGCCGGTGTTTTATCCGTGGTTTAAAACCACCCCTATGTCAGGCTCTCGACCAATAGAAATGGGTAAACTGTCTACCGTATTTATGAATGTAAATTAAAGCTTCTGCAGCTCTTTCTGTAACACTGGTGTCTTGCCTTTTTTACACTGAAAACATAAGCATTTTTTTTTTTTTACAGGTACTATAAGCTATGTTCAGAACTTTAAAGCCCTTTGTAATATTGAACTGGTAGCTTATTTTACTTTAACATGTTAAATGCTCATTTGTCATAACCCATTTTACAAAATATAACTCAGGATCGAATGTTCCATCACAAATGTTCTTTAAAGCAACAAACCAATCAATGTTAGTAATGATTATGTAGAAGATAATGAACATTTAAGGATTTATGTCAAACAAAATATACCCATTTATTTTTAGCCTTAAAAAGTTTAAATTTACAGTTCTATGAAAAAAATTATAAAAAAAACCATTAATTTCTTCAGAATTGGTTCATTGTGTGTCATAGGGCCAATGATTTTCCATTTAATGACCCCTAGTCTTCTTGAGTGATTGATACTAGGAACTTTCCTTACACTTGCAAAATTCAACACCATATGGTAAACTCAACCCCCAAACTGTTGGACTCTGATTAAATGGTGGTATACATGACCATGTAAAGCATAATCAGTTTACTAGGATGTCCAGCGCAGTTCTCACTCCAACAGAATCAAACAAATTATGCGCTCTATGCATGGGTATAAGTACTCGCTAGTACAATCGGCCCACACTTGGGGGGGGGGGGGATTCTACTGCACTCGTCTTCCTGTAGGGCCACTACATACATGTACATGTATGCAGAGTAGCACCTTTGTAGGCGGGTTGGAATGTAGGAGGTGGGAGTGTACAAATGGAAGGCAAGTCGTAAAGAAGCGTGAGCCCTAATCCAACAAGACTAAATCCACCAAAGCAAAGAGGAATCGGTGCTCAGACTAGTGGATTAAGCTGCCACTGGTTGGTATTGAGGGGCGCTGGCCAGCGAAGAAGGAACCGGATCCGGTTGTGCCGCTGGGGCAATAGCGAGGAGGGCTGCATGACTGGTTCTGCCATTGGTCTGTAGCACATCCTTGAGATAACAGGAGGTGAAAGTGTTGGAAGACTTCCAACACACCACTTGCATGATGTCTGCAAATGTCCTAGACATAATATGGTCAGGGCTGGAATTCACTCGTGCAGCGTGCTGCTGGCTGCCGTCAGGAGGAAGGCTCATTTTCAAGGAAGTGTTGAGAAGAGTGGCCCGGCCCAGAGGTTAAAGGGGCTGGGCGAGAGCTTGCAAGACCCGCCCAAGATTCCATGATGGTAGGAGCATCTGTTGGGGGGGGGGGGGGGCCGTAAAATATACATGCCTCTGAAGAGGTGTGTGAGGGCGGTACAGTCGGAAATTGAAGAACCTTCCTGAGAACCTGGATGAACAGCCGCAATTGTGGAGCGATAGTTCTTGACTGTGTCAACCGCAAGACCCTAACCCTAACCGGATTGGAAGAGGTGGGAAAAAAATCGTCAACTTCTGTTAGAGTTATAGCAAAGGGATCCACCGCATGCCTTTCGCATCATTTATAGAAATGCCGTAATTGACTGTCATAAACGGGCTGCGATAATGGCAGCCTCTTGAGAAAGTCCAGCCGGTCATTTGTGAAAAACACGGTTGTCTGGCCAAAATGGGGCAATCAGAAGGACCCTGCAGGGATCCTGCTCGATCTTCCTGAGTACTCGGGGTAGTAGGAAGATCGGGGGAAAAGCGTAGGCAATCAGATTGGTCCACGCAAAGGAGAGGAAGTCGGTTCGCAACACCTGGGGCTCCGGGATCTGGAAGATTCCACTGGGAGGGTCCACTCAGTGGGGCGAATCCATCCCCAGGAGAGTGCCTTGGCTGTGGTGTTGTCCATGCTCGCCAGATGGAACACTCTGAGAGAGATCGCGACACCAGTGCAGCAGTTGCCACACGAGTAGGCATAGGGAATGTGCCCTGCCTTGCCGGCTGATGTAGGACACCAGGGTTGTGTTGTCGCAGTGGATGAGAACAGATTGACCCTGCACCATTGAAGGCGGTGAAGGGCATTGAAGACCAATGTCATTTACAGAAAATTGATGTGGCGGGTGACCTCTGCTAAAGTCCAGGAACCTGCCGTTTGGTGAGATTCCATCACCGCGCCCCAACCCAGCAGAAACGCATCTGTCGTGATCAGCGCGGTGGACTAGAGGGCTGGAAAAAAAGGCCCGATGGATAATGTCTAGTTGCATCCACTACCGGACATTCGACCAGAAACGCTGTGAACAGATATGCGGTACCACATGGGATACAGGATGGCGTTGATGGAAATGGGCCAGAAGATAGAATTGAAGGGGGCGCATATATAGGCGGCACAGCGGAAGTAAGTCCTCAAAGCTCACAAGTAGGCCACAAAATCGCAACCATGTCAGGGTTGGTGCTGTTGGCACATTGACAAACATTAGCAATTCGCTACTGCGTCGGGTACGGTAAGTCATGCCCCATTGTAGATCGAGGACGGTGCTGAGATCAGTGGACCGTTGAGATGGGATTTGGACTTGTTGATGAGGAAACCTTAACGAATGGCTAGAGCCCTCTAGGGAATAATGCATATGTAGTGGTTCTACAGGTAAGACGAGCGCAGAACTGGAAAACTTTCCTCTTCGTTAATTTCCCCCAGTTCATTGGTTACTCTGCCCAGTTTCCTAGGTCAGAGTGGCGAGAGAAAGCTGTTAACATCCCTGCATGGCGTGAAGGTCACGCTATGAAGGCACATTACGCACGCGCTTGTATGATTTCTTGTGCTTGCATTTCAATCATTTTACACTAACTGCGCTGGATTTTTCTGTTCATTTCCGATACAAATCATTGTAGTATTGTGTACACTTTAACAAGGCATTATTCACTGATATAAGCGTATAATGTTCCACAGTGTCACAACGAACATAATGTAGGACAGTCGTTTGTACAGATACAAAGTTTACGCCCAGCTCGGATACTTTATCCATGGTCTCGGTAAATTTTCCTAAGAAAAAAGTTTTTAAGTACAGACCCTGCTAATGTTTAGCTGATACGAATTTAACCATCATCTCCTTAAAATCGCAGAAAGTGTACTTTTTCAGCCGATTTTTGTCCCTAAAACGGATTTAACCATCATCTCGTTAAAATCGCAGAAAGTGTACTTTTTCAGCTGATTTTTGTTTCTAGAGCCCCGTTGCTTGGCAACTGACTTCCCACAGCTGTTTTGCCAGTGCCTCATCTGTTGCCATGGCAGCCTCGTTGCAAGGCCGACAATCGACAAAGTAGGCTCCTGTGTTTTCCTTGACCGAATCGTCGATAGCGCAGTGGATCACGCATTGGGCTCCGGCGTCGGGAGTACGCATGAGCAATCTAAAGTGCCAACACAAAGAGAGGCCAAAACCAAGGGGAAATAAAAAAATAAGGAAATAAAAATAATAAAGTAAAGAAATAAAATTGGTACAGTGCAGTCCACGTTTGCCTTGTTTGATCATGTTGACAACATGACTATTCAAGGGCGATGGGATTTGGTGGGGGATGGTTAGGATGGCTAATGATCCCCTACCGTCTAACCCATTTAAATCTGATACGTTACTTCGAAAAATCATTTTCCTGAAACGTGTAAAGTCGTACAATATTGCAAATTGAATTACGTGAAAAAAAATCTCAAGTGCATGACAATGTACATGTACGTTGTATGGTGTGACGTTTTGGTGATCAAAGATGGTCAATAAGTTACTTCGAGGTGTTATGGCCGATCAGCGTGTCGCAGCTAGTCCAGTAATTATATAGTGCAGTGATTTGCAAGGAACAAGGTTCTTACCTGAACAATGGGATGAGTAGCTTCCTCAAGCTGCCTCTGTGTAACAGACCATCGATGCCCCCTGTGTAGACTATACCTGGATGGATAGAGCACACCGTCACGTTGGTGTCTGCCAACCGCCGGCTGAGCTCGTGCGTGAACAGGTTGACCGCCATCTTACTGATTGGGTAGCTGGCCAGCTTAGGGTAGCGTACTGCGCCGGTTTCGTCGGCTTCCGCAAAGTCAAACTCCGGCGAGAACTTGTGGGCCAGGGAGGTCAAGTTGATGATGCGACTTGGCGCAGATCGCTTGAGCAGATCCAGGAGGAGGTTGGTGAGAAGGAAGGGGCCAAAGTGATTGACACCAAACATGAGGTCAAATCCATCTTCTGTTTTCCCCTGTCGACCTATACCTGCAAGCACAACAGGTTCAAGTTGAAAAAAGAGATATAAGATATTAATCATCATTTAAGAAAGCTACAGGGTAATTCCATGGTAACTAGTGTTACATTTTGAAGGGGACTTCGGTCAACTTTCTACTGATATTTTATGAAGTCAAAGTATTTAAATGTATGTAGGGTGTGTTGTTCTTACTGAAGTTCCCTTAACATTAAGTGACTTAAAGTACATTTGTACCACAAAATAACCCAGCAAACAAAATAAAATTTTGTTGGTTTGGCAATAACTTTTCTTATTGAACTACTGAAAAGGAAATAAAATTAAGAACCATGCTTTTGAAAATTTCCTCATACTGTGAACTGTTGGGAAAATCTTTTCAGTGCCCTTCCGTCATTTAGCGTATATGTCATACGATACCATATCACTTATTTGTCCATCCATCCTTTTTTGCAAGATAAAACATACCGGAACATTATAATCTCAAAATATAAAACCAAAATCTCACAATAACACTTGTAATTTGCGTGTAAGGACAAGGTGCCAAAATGACTACCTAAAGTCATAATTTTATCCCCTCCCTAAAACCCCCCCCCAAAACAACAAAAACCCAAGGTTTTTAAGAAAAAAAACCCCAACAACACACATACACACACACATCTTTGTTCTGTGGACAACACAAGAGTTGTCCCATGGTACTATGGGGACCGAAGACATTGTGTGGACAGCAGAAAGTCCCGATAACTCAGTCCTTATTTGCCTAACAATAAAAAAATCCCCATAACACAGTGACAGCCCGCCCGGCGCCCACAACCACGCAGCGTTACACATTGTGGGGAAGACCTTTGTTTTGTTTTCCTGTGTTCCTATTGAAATCTGAAACTCCTCAATGTTTCCCTTATTGGGTGGATTGATTTCTAAAGACTTCCTCATGGGGTCTATTGTTCTTTTTTACCCCATAAGGAACCCTGTACATGTACATATCCCATCTCAATGGTAGACCACTCAAATGAAAGTTCTTGATGTTCCCTTTAATTTGATTCTCATTTGAAGTTGTGATGCTTGTTATTCTGAAGTTTTATTAAAGCTCCCATTTTCAGCCATGCCCACTTTCTTATGGAATTGCGAATTGAAACTAATTTCTTTATAATTATAGTCTAATTAGTTGAGTCATTGTAACAAGTTGGAGGAAGGAATAGAGCACTTTCAATAGTTTCATATATTACAGTTTTATTATATTAGTGTGGTGGAGGAGTTACATGTACCGGTATCTTGCATCAGTAAACTGACTGATTAAAGATGTTCTGTCCGTGCTATACAATATTTTTCAATTTTATCTCCTAAAGTTAGACCTAATTTGACTGTTAAAATACATTTTCCTCTATTTTTGGTGTCTGGAATCCTCTAACAAAGTCTTATTTTAGATTGCTTGTGTGAACAAATAGTTTCAGCCTTTGAGAAGACTGGTCATCCCTTCCCTATCGGGCAACAAATAACAAACATTTGTAAAGTAATTGTATCATAACTAAATTTGGGCCATTTTTTTTGTAGATGATCGACTCATTAAAAACTAATGTCATTTTTATTTTGAGAAATACAGTGATTTACAAAAAAAAAACATTTAAAATTCTTAATTGTTGTACGCATTAAACTTGTAATTAGTGTACATGTAGGTTTTAATGGTTTCATAGTTTCTTGACTACACATTTACATGTAATGAAGTTATAATTTTGGCCTCACTAAGCATTATTTGCTCAAACAGTTAGTACCCTCATAAAATGTTCAATGTAAAAATCAACTCTTAATACAAGATCTATAGGCTTGTACATACCGGTACGATACTTGATAGAGAGCAGCAGGTACAATGTACAAGTACTAGGCATATGTACACAACCATCAACAAAATGATAAGGGGAAGTTCCGATAATGAGAAATTGTGTTCTGAGGAAACATGCAGGCAATTGTGACGTCACAATACATGTATGCAGTAGCTGTGTACTTGACTGTGGTATCGAGTTCAGTATTGAAAATCTGTGGACAGTGTAGTGCTGTAATACACCTATGGTGTGGCTGATTCTGCTGACAGAGTGCATACAGGAAAAGACTTCCAAACTGTACCGGTACCACTGCAATAAAAACAACTACATTGTAGGTAAGTGGATGATGGTAATGCAGCTAGTACATGAGAAATATAATAAATAGTGATGTGCACGGGAACCCTATGGAAATATACATGTACCAGTGGGCTTTTGGGCCTTGTACGCAAGAAGAAATTGACTGTCCTTTGATTCCTTATCTTATACTATTATATATGCAGTACATGCATGTACAAGCATGTTGTTGAGTTCATCTGCATAAAATTGAAGTGAATGGAATACATGTTGGGTATGTAAACACACACACAAAAGCCAAATCCTGGGTGCGCCACTGCTGATAATTTATATTATGAGTCTGGTTAGACCTCATCAGCCCTAAACATGAGAAATTCCAAAACCAAGGTTAATTTAAGTAGCTTTAGAAACAGAATACGTAGTAAGCTGTGTTGGTGGATTTCTAATGTAAAGTCTATAAATTAACCTACCAACTGTACAAAAATAGTCATAAAGTTGTAAAGTTTGAAGACCCCAATTGATTTTTAGTGGATTCTGATAGAGGAAGACATGCTCTTTCAAGTCATTTTAATTTCGTTGATTTTCAGAATGAAACATCAGTACATAAATTGGGTCAAAGGTCACGATAACATATTAAAGGTCACGTGACCTACTTTTCACAAAATTAAATTTTGACAAAAAAGTTGTTTTGAGCATGCAATTCTCATTATTTTGATACCAAATTCGCATATATTCGATGAAAATTGACATGGTTTAAAAATATTTTTACCAAAAGGGTGGTACCGGTATTTTACTCTAAAAATTTCCATTTTTTTTGGGTTTCAGCCCTGACCACATGGTAGGTCTTATCAGGCTAAAAATTGGTGTGCATTCATTGCTCATCTGGACCTACAAGCACAGCAATGTTTATCAAAATCGGAAAACATGAGGTAAAAAAGTGCATTGGTCTGACATGGAATGACCCGTATGCATCAATGTTAAAATGTTATTTTCATTCTTATGTATGTAGCGTACAACTGAACAAGATGGCAGAAGGGGGTGTGACCGATCTAGTCTTGGATGAGACTCAGAAGGAGCTTCAAGAATGTCCTATCTGTTACACTGAGTACAAGGATCCTAGGATGCTAGACTGCTCACACAGCTTCTGCCTGAAATGTCTGCAAGAACTCAAACTGACACAAAATAAGGACGACAAGAATATCATCTGTCCATTGTGTAGAAAGGAAACTGTTCTGACTGAAGCTGGTGTGGACATGCTACCTGGAGGATCAAAGGATGTCAATCAACAGGAGCAGACTGAAGGCCAAGGGTTAAAAGTCATGTGTCAGGCATGTGATGAGGAAAATGAAGCCATTTCTCGATGTGTGGATTGCAAGCATTATCTCTGTCAAGAATGCCTGAAGGCACATCAACGTTGGGCTGCGCTGAGGGCTCACCAAATTGTGCCTTTGACAGAGCTACATGCCCAGTCCGAAGAAATAATTGAGGACACTAAACTCAAGAAAGTTCCCAAGTGTTTCAAGCATCCAGATCAAGATCTCTGTCTGTATTGTGACACATGTGAAGTCCTCATATGCAATGAATGCACAAAATTCGATCACAGAGAATCCATGCATTCTCACGTCAGTATTGATGAGGCATTCAGCAAATGTAAACAAGAAGTAAACGAAAGCGTATCTAAAACAGGAGAGTACATTAAAGCATTCATTGCTGCCAACCCCGTTTCAATAGATCATTCACGTTACAGACTTGACAAGATGCTGGCAAAAACGTACAACCAAATTTCACAGAAAGCAGAAAAGGAAATCGCCAAAATCAGAGCGAAAGAAAAACAACTTAAAAAAGAGGCCAGGGACATTGCCACTAAACGAGATACAGAGTTTGCATATGCAGCAACACCACAGCAGACTGTGAGTAAAGTGAATGAAGTGATGACCACAGCAACGTGCTATGACCTCCTGGAATCCAAGAAGAAAATGCTGCGGGATTTGAATGAGCAGGTGGAGGTGCATAAGAGTTTGGATATCAAGCATGGGAAGTCATTTCTCGGCTTTAAGGAGAGTGAAGAGGTCGGTCAGCTTGGGACTCTGCTCTTGGAGGAGAAATGGGAGAGAGATGAAACCTTTGCAAACGTGCACGACAGCGGCCAACCTGCAGTGTACTCCACAAGTGAAATGGTTTTGGCAGGCAGTTATTGTCTGCTCACAGTGGATCCAGAGGGGAAGGTGTTATCTAAAAAGACCTACAAACCCAACCCTGATGAACCAAACGAACCCCATGATCCTAATGACATACAGAAAGCAACAGCTCTAGCCATCAACAAGGATGATCAACTTCTGATCCTAGACAATCCTGCAGTGAAGATCTTCACCAAGGAATACCAGCTCCTTCATCAGTTCCTACCGGGTAAAGAGGCCGGCGTGGACGGCACGCCGACGTGCCTGGCAGTGGACAGCAGCAATCTAATAGCAGTGGGTTACAAGGACAAGGAACAGATATCTCTACACAATGCAGATGGTTCCCTCGTCAGAACACTGCCTGCTCCAAATATTGATACGCATTTGATCTTCAGCAACAAGCGACTTATTTACACAAACAGCAAGGAGGGTTTGCTGATGGCTGTTGACTTACATGGCAACAAACTGTTTAATCAAAGTTGTAGTTATCCTCGTGGGCTGTGTTGTGATGATGCAGGTGATATTTACCTTTTTGGCCCAGCATGCACAATTTGCCATTTCAGTGCAGATGGCAACTTGTGCACTGACTCGTGGAGATACAATGATACAATTATACGTGTCTCAGCATGCATCACATACACACCTGCACATAAATTAGTACTTGCAACTAGGTCAACAGGGTGGTCGAGAATGTTTCACTTGGTTTAGAGACATCAACCAACATGAAATTGCAAATTCAGGCCAACAAAATATTAGGCAGGCATAAAAAAGGCATTTAGGCCTATATTTAATTACAAACTGAAAAGCAAAATGATTATCAACGTACCCGTAGATGTACAGTATGGATGCTCCATATGAAAATATATATGTGTACATTCATGTACAGGATGTCCAAAAAAAAGTAACACACACAAACAGGGGGATAATTTGAAGAGGTTATAAATTTAGTGGCCGTTATCATGATGTTATCATAAACTACATGTAGGGGCAGTAAGCTTTCCATTGATATCTTGGATGCATTCCTCTGGTCATGCAGCACTGAGTTCCATTGTTTTAAACAGTGGCGTCACCAGACTTTTCAGTCTGGGGGCACAGGGGGCACCAGCATTTGATGGGGGGCACTTAGGTGAATATATATATATTTTTTTACCAACCCAAATCTCAGATGGGGGGGGGGCACTCGGGGGGGCACTAGGTTTTCCCAGGGGGGGCACGTGACCCCCCTGGCCCCCCCTGGTGACGCCACTGGTTTTAAAAATTAGAATAGTAACTCTGTGTATTTGTTTTGTTATTGTTTGTAGAAATGTATAGATCTCCAAACATATCCAATAGGTTGCATTATTAGGTGCCCACAACATTGCAGCAATGTTCACAAGAGTGGTAGAAACGTGTGAAAAGGTAGCAAAAACCTGTCAACTAAGTTGCAGTAATGGGTCCACAAAGTTGTAGAAACGTGCCTTAAAAGTTGCAGTAACGATCCCATAAAGTTGCAAATACATGCCCACAAAGTTGCAGCAATAAGCAATTACATGCCCACAAAGTTGCAGCAACATGTCTATTAAATTGCAATTACGTGCCCACTAAATTGCAATTACATTCCCAGTGTAGTAACGTGCCCGTAAAATAGTGAAGGGTACAACGGAAAGTGGCAAGCGTATAGTGTCATGGGGCCATGTGTGTCATTTTGATATCACATACACACCTGCACATCAATTAGTCTTCACAACAAAGCTCATACATTGGGAGGGCATGTTCATGTATAAGGGTCATTCCATAAAAAAGGGGTCCAAAGTGGGATATTGTTATGTCTGGATGCAAAATATATTCTTTAACCTTTGGTGTTAAAATTTGTAGGACTGGTTGTTGTTAGTACTTTAAACATAACTTGTTCATCTTCCGACTTGATTTTCTTCTTTACATGACGCAAAACATGGTTTACCATGTAACCTGGGACACCAACATGTTACATGTGAAATTTGTGACTTATTTGTGCCATACTTCTGTTGGTTTTCATTAAAAATGTCTAAAATTCATATATTATATAAAGCAGTAAAGTTACTTGTGTCTGTTATGAACATTTGACTTTTCAATGACAGGCTTACCCTTAAGAAATATAGCGCAAATAAGTTGCTAATGTCACAAGTAACAGGGACACCATGGTGTCCCCCCAAATGTCCGTTACAGTGTGAAGCAAAATTTGGCTTTCTTTGAAAATTTCTGAATTGCATACATTTCATAAGCTAAATGACAGTTATTAAAACTCAGACATTTTCAGATGGATATATATTGCACAAAATAGTGACTATTTCCATATTTAGAGGTCGGTGTCCCCACATGTGAAACCATGTAACTTTTATGTACCATATATCTTACGCTTAGGCCCCCTAAAAAAGTCTCCGGTTTCTGGTATGCGCGCGCGTCGCCGTAGCCATGCCCGTCGGCAAAATGAAAAAGGTTTTTTTTCAATGAAAGATGATGTCTCAAAACCGCCAAACTCACTGGTTTGACTGGAATCCTGATGCTGCACAATTTTAATGTGTTTTTAAATTGGGTTATGGTCGAGAATAAGCTTTATGTGGCCTCTCTGGACTCCCATATATTTGCACTTAGTTTAGTCGGGCACCATTTGCAGTCATCAGCCGACATTTGAAGCAAAAAACATCATGTAAAAAAAAAAAAAAAAGCCGCGTCGCCGCACTACTTTTTGGGCAAGCTCCATACCAGAAACCGGAGACTTTTTTTTTTTGGCCTGACGTATTTCATTCAAAATGTCTGAATTTCTTTTAGTATGTAATCATACCAATTAGGTACGTTATGAAATAAATGAATTTCAGACTTTTTTTTATTGTAATCATGCAGATACATGTATTTATGACAAAACAAGACAGTGATTTAACGAGGACACCAAATTTGGTGTCCCCGTTACACATGAAACAAAGTTTTTCATCATGTTTGAAGAAGACAAATTTAATTTGTATGATTCATGTTTTGAGTGACAAGGA
This sequence comes from Patiria pectinifera, assembly GCA_029964075.1. NCBI lineage: Eukaryota > Metazoa > Echinodermata > Asteroidea > Valvatida > Asterinidae > Patiria > Patiria pectinifera. Next base: position 4,488,365 of record CM057131.1, on the reverse strand, counting down.
CAAACCATTACCATATTGAAACTGGAGCGCAGAAAATACTTTATGTACAAAGTTATGCATATAAGATGCATTGGCACCCTTATTTATACCGGCATATATACTAACATGCGAGTGCAACCATATGCTGGTGCAGGCAGCAGTCTGTGATGTGAAGTGGCTAAAAGTTTAAACATTTAAATTGTGCTTAAATAGATTTGCCAAACGTTTCCAATTTAAATGCCAATTCCCATCCATAGTGGGCGGTGCCAAATGGATCAGTCTATTCACCAAGGGCCAGCTCCATAAGAATGTACACATGTACCACAATACCTTGGAATGTTCTATACAAACGATTAAATTTCTTTTGCGACCCATGAGATCAGCTTCATTCTATTGGAGATTGAGAAATACTTACTTTAACAAGTTAACTTTCCAACCAAGCCCTCTTTGTATTGGTTTCGGTTTTAAATTAAATTATTAAATAATTGAACTTTTATCTGAATGCTTGCTGCTTTGTGTATCATGAACATATATTTAGGTTTTTGGGTTTTTGGTGGTTGGTGTTGGGTATTTTATCAATTTTTTTCAGGAAGAACAAACGATGATTCTCCATTTATTTACCCAAACAGTTTGACTATTTTCTATCCTTCTTGCTGTAGTTTGTAAAACTTTTGAACCAGCCTGCATTCAATGACAGCGTAACATTGTTTTTTTTACCACTGAAAACAAACTTTTCATTGGCAATGATTATCACTAAAAAAACAAGCATTGCATCTTGATTTTCAACCACTACTTATGGTTACCCAGGCCAAGCACCACAAATGGGGTCCAGATACTTGATTGCCTCTTTAAACTCAAATTGGGCCTCACTGCCGCCCATGGAAAAATGTGTGGACAATTTGATCTCTTCTGGCTTTGATACACACTTTCTAATGCATTACAACTTAATGGAGTTTAAAGGCACGCTTTTAACACAAACTCTTTATACCATGTGAAAAATAAAGGTGGGCTTTTCAAGAAGTATATTTTCTAATTACTCTACATGTGCATATGTACCGGTACACCTTATTTCCAAAAAAAAAAGTTGGAAAGTGTGAACTCTGCACTAATTTAAAGTTATGATACTGATTGGTTTTTGGTGTCTAAACTGTTTTTTGACTAAATCTGGTTCATGATCTTTTTACACTAGCAAGATGCCGTGTAAAGAGCTAGTGGAGTTGTGGCACGCGCTATACCGTAGCTGGGTGGAATCCTAAAGTTAAAACTTGACAGATTTATCAACTTACCGATGATGAATTTGGCTAATCATCGTATAACGTTGCTGTGAATCTTACAAAGGATCGGTGCGCCCTCAATTGACGTATTTTTCAGAAGGGCTCATTATACATGTACATACCGGTATGTATAGTCAGGTTTTGAATACATGTATTCATATCGTAAGAATTTTAACGATCGACGGAAAAAGGGTTATGTACTAATTTGTATAACTTTGACCTCAATTTTCATGTTGACCCCAAGTGGGCGTGGTAAACCTTGGTGAAGCGATGTTGTCACATTTTCATCATCAACGATATATTTGGAATAATAGCGTTACGTTTTAAAGTGTTTTCATAGAGACAATGTTGTAAAATTTAACTTTTCAAACGAAACCCACTTGGTTGAAGGTCCTGAGTACTGAATGCATGCATACTACCGGTACACGTAGGTCTGCGAACAAATGTGCTTCCACCTCAGTAATATGGTTTATTCTGGTCATAGACTATTATCATGTTGCAGCCATCAGGATTTTTCCATTCAAATCAACGTAACCGAAGCGAGGCTGGAAGGAAAAATAGCTAGTCTGGTTCCTTTTTGCACGAAAACATTATTATTCATTACTGTTATTGGATACTGGGGACATGACTGAAATGGTGGCAGCATGATAAAGTCTGTAGGGCAATTTGTTTTGTTTTCCCATTTTTTTTTTAAAGAACTACATGTATTTTCAAATCAATTTTTGTTACTGAATGGGTTTTGACCAGTGGATGATGAATGCAAGTGAATTTTAATTGTGGAAGAGGGATTACACTAAACGGTGAAATGATTATTTAACATGCACTGCATTTAACGAACGATATTTGATAGATGAACAGTTTAAATGGCATAAAATGGAATTTGCTTTAATGCAATTGTTGTTTTGGTGTCCCATTTAACTTTACTTTTTTAGTCCTCATATTGCCATTTTTAGTGCAGTTTGGCGACTTTTTGGTTTTACGCTACTGCCAATTTCATGAGCAAAACTGTGATGTCATTCAAGGCAGAAACTTCTGTGTCACATCTGCTTCAGCATAAACAGTCACCAGAAGTATGCGGGTTGGATGGGGTTCTGCTTTCAGTGATTCAGTTGTTATTTCAGTACATGACAGCAAGACTTTGAGAAAGCTTTACATTGTAATCAGCACAAATGTGTTCAATAAGCAGAATTTTGGGTTTACGATTTCAAGAAAAACTCTGATCTGAAGGGTGTGGGCCTAAAGGTGACATCACAACAACTGCGCCCAAGCCTGCCAACTCTCACGCATAACGGTGAGACTCCGGCATTTCAGGTTATTCACACTCTCTCGCGCAGTGGCGTAGCCAGGAATTTTTCAGTGTGTGTGTGTGTGGGAGGCTGGAACATTTCATGGGGGGGCATCATGTAGATCAATGACAATTTTTTTAGAAACTCAAAATTTCAGTGGGGGGCGACTGGGGGGGGGGCGACAAGGTTTCATGTGGGGACTGTCGCCCCCCCCCCCACGCCCCCTGGCTACGCTATTGCTCTCGCGCCCTCGCATGATTTCTCACGCTTAAAAAAATCCCGGAAAATGATAATTATCTTTTTGCTAAAAAAATTTGGTAAAAGTGGTCGGAAATTGCCTCAGATCGCACCACAGATCGTCTAGAATCCGATGTTTTTTGGGCCCCTTCAGCGGGCCCCATACCCACGCTGTTAGGGCTTCGCACTTGCGCCCTCTGTTGTCAGGAAAAGCATGATCACATTTTAAATTAAAAAAGTGCACTTTGCAAAATATATTACCAAAAAAAGAAATCTCATAGTTTGTATACAATTTAGAAGAATGTATAATTTCCTCAAATATGCTTCAGAGTAAAAATCATTTCATGGACCCTTCAATGTTTTTATATTTCTTGAAACATTAAATATGAGGTGGGCCTTATTCATCACCATTTTCTAGAAATGTTACCATCATAAAGTCTTGTTTCAATTTTTTTTTAACTGTAGTACACAGACCCATACATCTACACGGACAACAACAGCTGGGTATACATACACGTGTACATCTACAATGAACTTGAAATGGGCACACAACAACATTGTACAAAATGTAAAAGTATGTACGGTACATATGTAAGTGAGGTCAGAGGTGTCCTATAAAAAGCTTTTCATTCAATACCGGGGAATTCCCAATGAGAAATTGTATTCATGAGAAATACAGTTTAACTGTGACGTCACAACGGAAGCTTTGCTAGGAAGTGTTGGTGCAGTACATGTACATAGTACTTGTGCAGAAACATATATAGTGCTGTGCAAGTAGGGTGTGGCTGATAATCTGCTGACAGCTACATGTAGAGTGCATACAGGAAAAGACTTTCAAACTGTACCTAGAAAACATCTACAATACGTTGTACAGGTAAGTGGATACAATTACAGTATGCGATAAAGAAGAAAATAAAAAAACAGCACCATGGAACCCCCATGGAAATGGGCTCTGTATGAAAAAAAAATTGCCTAACTGTCCAATTGACTTATCTTTACCAGCTGTTACATGTCTGTATACGCAATACACATGATGTTGATTTCATCAGCATAAAATAGAATGAAATTGCATGTACCGTAAACTGTTGTTAGTGGAGTAACTGAACATCAGCCACTCTAGACCAAGTTACCGTAACATGCAAGTTAACATTTAAAAATTTGTTTTCACTTATAGAGTACAACTGAAATGGCAGAGGGAGGTGTGACCAATCTAGCATGTCTAGTCTTGGATGAGACTCAGAAGGAACTTCAAGAATGTCCTATCTGTTACACTGAGTACAGGGATCCTAGGATGCTAGACTGCTCACACAGCTTCTGCCTGAAATGTCTCCAAGAACTTCAACAGACACAAAGTGATGACAAGATGATTGTTTGTCCATTGTGTCGAAGGGAAACTGCCCTGACTGAAGCTGGTGTGAACATGCTACCTGGAGGATCAAAGGACGTCAATCAACAGGAGCAGACTGAAGGTCAGGGGTTACAAGTCATGTGTCAGGCATGTGATGAGGAAAATGAAGCCATTTCTCGATGTATGGATTGCAAGCATTATCTCTGTCAAGAGTGTCTCAAGGCACATCAACGTTGGGCTGCGCTGAGGGTTCACAAGATTATGGATTTAACAGAGCTACCGCTTGAGTTCGCAAAATTAACAGAGGACACTGAACTCAAGAAAGTTCCCAAGTGTCGCAAACATCCAGATCAAGATCTCTGTCTGTATTGTAACACATGTGATGTCCTGATATGCAATGAATGCACAAACTTTGACCACAAAATCTCCATGCATTCTTATGAAGGTATAGACGAAGCATTCAGCAAATGTGAACAAGAAGTACATGAATCTGTATCTAAAACAAAAATGTGCATTCAAAAATTTATTTTTGCCAACCCCTCTTCAGCTGGTTCACGAAACAGACTTGAGGAAATGCTGACAAAAACGTACACTCTAATTTCACAGAAGGCAGCAAAGGAAATTGCCAAACTCAGAGAGAAAGAAAAACAACTCAAAAAAGAGGCCAGGGACATTGCCACTAAACGAGATACAGAGTTTGCATATGCAGAAACGTCTGAGCAGATTCTGAGTAAAGTGAATGAAGTGATGACTACAGCAACGCGCTATGAGATCCTGGAGTCCAAGAAGAAAATGCTGCGGGATTTGAATGAGCAGGTGGAGGTGCATAAGAGGTTGGATATCAGGCATGGGAAGTCATTCCTTGGCTTTAAGGAGAGTGCAAAGGATGGTCAACTTGGGACTCTATTGTTGGAGGAAAATGTTGGGTCTAGTTTTGGATCTGCAGGGTTTAGTTTTAGAGCTACTGTTGCACCGTAACTTGTAGCAGCCAGTGTAGCAGCCTGTGCAGCAGCCGGAACACGTTACAAGTGAAATGGTTGTGGTATGTGATAAACTGCATACATGTACACTGGACGGTGACTGCTCTATGTTCCGACACCCTTACGTTCTGAAAACCGCACATAAGATTGTGTTATTCCAAGTTAGGGTTAGGGTAAGGGTTAGGGTTAGGAATAGGAATATGTGCAGTCGGAACATATACATGTAGGGGTGTCGGAACATAGGGGTGTAACCACACTGGATCTAGAGCTAGGGAAGGTAATTTCCACAAAGACCTACAAACCTGACCCTGATAAACCAAATGAACATGATGACTCTTGGGCAAAGCAACTTACATGATCATACCATGCTGTCATACATACCGGTATGTATGCATTCTCTTCAAAGAACGCATGCAGTACATACACCGGTATAACACAGTACCAGCTCGATCACATAATAAGACTATATCGGCAGCACTGTGCGCGATGATTGTGCGACATTTTGTGGTCTCATACATGGACGTGCACAACGGTCACGTGCTGGAGGAAAGTGAGTAAGATTTGAGGCTTTGCATGGTGGAGATACTAAATAATGAAAGGTTTGCAGAAACACCATGTGGGAATAATTTCTCAACTAAGAGAATGGTTCTGAAAAGAACCAGAGGTATAAACTCGGAATTCCGGTCAGTATGCTCTGCTCTGACCGTCTTCAGGAGACAGTCAGGGCATACTGACCTGAAGACGGTCAGAGCATACTGACCGGAACGCTGAGTTTATATCTCTGGTTCTTTTCAGAACCATTCTCTTAGTTGAGAAATTATTCGCACATGGTGCTTCCTCAAACCTTTCATTATTTATGGAGGAAAGTGACAACTTTTAATTAACCCACAGCTAAAATATGTAATGACCACCGAGTATGCACACACTGCGCACCCACTCTTGAATTACTATACTCCCGAGGACAATGCTTTGTGTTTCCCTTAGGATAAGTCTGAATCTTATTAGAGTGAAGTCAATCTTCTCAAACCAAGGCTCTTCCCTAGACGAGAGATCACTCAGAGCGATCTTCAAGGGCCAAGGCTAAGGGTGCAGGTCCGTTTTGATGGAAATCTACCGCTGATTGTGAATGCTTGTTAATTATTATCTCTGTTAATTAATTGCACAATAAACCTGTAAACAAAAACACCTGAAGCAGAATTGTTAGTGATTTCAAGCAACAATGATCACAGTTTATTCAACAATAATTGGGTGGGTTGTTTTATTAATTGGGTCCTTTCGTATTGGAGATAACCTGCTGCTCGCCAATGCAACAACGCATTGAGTTCTAAACAACAACGACAGCAATGAGCAACTACTGGTATGCACAGCGCCAGTAATGCGTCGCTAAGTCAGCAATAACACAGTATCACCAGCGCACAACAGCCTAAACAATGCGCAGCAGCTTAGCAATGTACAGTCAAGGTACTCGCTGCGCCGTATGTAAGCCAGTATTCGCAGCGTACAGCCTGCTATAACAGCTTTGTAGTTGCAACACATCAGCAACCCCAGCACGGCTATAACAAACTTTGTACAAATCGCGCATAAGCAATTACACATACGCAGAGCACATGGAACTTACTTTTGCACGCCGCATGTTGTTTGCAGCTCTCTAGCTCTATGCTCTAGACCGCTCAGCTCTGCTCAACTCGAAAACCAGGTCAACAACAACACCTAAAACAACGACACACTCAAAGCAATCCTAGAACCATCAAAAAACCCTGAAAACAATCTAACGCGCGCTCTCCGAGGCACCCAGGTACATGTATAGACACGCAGTCTCACGTGCGCGCACAATAAACCTATGGGACTTCACCAATCACGCACGTGCAGCAACTCACGCAGCTCCTAAGCTCCGCCCAGTCACAAACACAGTGGATTTTAAGCATTAGTGCTAAACGCATGACATCACAAATAACTAGCTCTAACTCACACACTTCCCGTCACAGTTTCTATGCCCCTTCATCTCAAACTTTTATACTGCTTTGCATTATCATTAACTTGAATGAGGAGTCTTTACTTATTGATCCTTCTGCTATTTAAACAGTCACAGAGAGTCAACATTCACTTCCACTGAATTAATTTCCCTGCTATACTTTTAACAAATGCTAGTCACCAGCAGTCAGATCATATGTCAAGCAAGCACTATATGACTAGTCAAACTGGATCAACAGACAAAGCAGGCAAGTTGTGGTCACAGCTGTTTTATCACTCACCCAGAGGCAAAGCATGTATCCAGTTACTAAAAACAGTCCCAGCCAGTCAATCCTGCTTTATGTAGGCTTGGAATTCTTAACCGTTGAAAACAGTCACTTGTTTGATTTTGACTGAAAGGACTGTCGACTTAATTGACACATGTACGTTTGCATATAGGAGGGTTAAAGTAAATTGGCCTTATGTAATTGATCAGGCATTCAATTTGATCAGGCATTTGTAGCCTCAGAATAAATGATGGTTCTCTTTATACCCAAACAGTTTTATTTCTCTCCTTCTTGCTGTGGATTATTTATTTAACCTGCATTTCAATGATTGTGTAACATTGTTTTGCACCACTGAAAACAAACTTTTCATTGCCAATGATTACCATTTAACAAAAATGGTTATTGCAGATACATTGTAAGTAGGCCTACCGTTTCATCTTGAGTTTTAATCACTACCGATAGTTATCGAGGCCAATCGCCATCAATGCGGCCCAGATACTAGACTGCCTCTATAACCTGCACTGGGCCTCACTGCCGCGCCCATCAGGAAAAGTGTGTGGAAAATTTGATTTCTTTTGGCTTTGATACACACTAATTCATGCATTTACAACTTTATTGGGTTTGGAGACACGCTTACAAAGACTGGTTACTGATAATGACTAACATAGGAAAATTAAAATGGGCATTTGGATTTTATTCCCCTTATATACAGTTGATTCATAACAAGCAAGGTCACTATCAACAAGATGAATCAAGTCCTGTCTTGGCAATATTTACAAATGTACCATGCTACACAGGAAATTCTGATACCTTAGTTAATGCCTGTGTGTGAGGTTTGCTCATAATTTCTCGGGAAGCGCTGCTATTTATAATTGCCAAGTCTACAGATTTGATCCATCTTGTTGATAGAGGCCTCCACTTCGAGGCACTGGCTGCAAAATAAGGGAATATCAAAAAATCAATTCCAGTCTTGAACCAAGACTAGTGTGGTGCCACCTCAGCAATGATTTATTTTGGTCATCAGATAAGGCTTTAAGGAGTAGTTTTTGTGCTATTTTTTTCATCCAATTCTAAGGATATTGTTTTCAAGAGAAACTTTTTTGTTTAATTGGATGGGCCTCGACCACCGGATGGTGTTTTATAGATCAGTGTGTTTCAATTATCTGTGTGGGAGCTATGGATATTGCACTAAATGTCTTACAGAAATCAAGTGTATAGTGATTATTTAATATGTGCACACTTTTTTGGTAATTAAAATATAGCATTTGTATAATATGTTTTATTACATTTTAATGTTTTCATGTGCCTTGAAGCATAAATTCATATGAGATGGACCTCATTGATCACCATTTCCTAGAATGGTTACCCTCATAACGTTTAAAAATTTTTTTTTTTTAATAAACTGTAATACACAGATCCAATCCATACACCTACATGCATGCACAAGCAGGTGGGTACAATGTTCAAGTATCATGTGCACACAACCGACAACATCATGTATGCTTGAGGTCAGAGGTGTCTCATAAAAAGCTATTTATAAAAACCTGGAAATTTCCCATATGAGAAATTGTGTTCATGAAGAAACAGTTCAACTGTGACGTCACAATACACAGCCGTTGCAACTCAGTAACTGTGAACTTAAATGTGGTAGTGAGGCACTATACAACGTGAACAACACGTACAGCTAATACAGCAGTGAGCGCTGTTGTAGTACATGTAGCAGTACATGTAGGGTGTGGCTGATTCTGCTGACAGACTGTATGCAAGAAAAAACTTCAAACTGTACCCATAAAACGGCTACATTGTAGGTAAGTGGAGGATGAGAAATAATGTTCATGAGGAAACAGTTCAACTGCGACGTCGCAATGAAAGCTGTTACAACTCAGTAAAGTGAACTTGACTGTGGTAGTGAGGGACTATACAACGTGTACAACACGTACAGTACAGCAGTGGGCACTGTTGTAGTACGTGTAGCAGTACATGTAGGGTGTGGCTGATTCTGCTGACAGACTGTATGCGAGAAAAACTTTCAAACTGTACCCATAAAACGGCTACATTGTAGGTAAGTGGAGGATGATAATCAAGCTAGCACAGGAGAAATACAGCACCATGGGACCCTAATGGAATAAGCCAATGTAATTAGCTTTTGGGGCCCTGTATCACATCCAGACAAAATTGATTGTCCTTTGATTCTTTCTGACTGTCCTATCTCTATCTTCAGGCAAACTGTTAAATCTTTGATCCTGATTGGTCAATCCATGGCGACAACAGTGTGGTATTATCCCATACAACATATGATCTCTATCGCACTGCACATATTGCGATATTCTACGATGCGCGCACCATTCCTGCCGCAGCGCACGAACGAGTGATTATGATTTACATACAACTGCTCAAGGTTCATGCTTGTAAAGTCGTATGTATGGTGAGTGTTCCAACGTTACTGTGCATTAAGTTTGCTTGAAGATAACTTTGTTATTGCACTCGCGGAACACAGAAAATGCGTCTGCGTTCCCTATGCCACATACAGAGGCACTACTATATTGTGTGTTTTACTCACGCCCATTGTGTTGCATGTTGTTGATTTCTTCTGAATGGATTAAACATTGAACATTGAAGTGAGTTGAATAAAGTTTTCATGTGCATGTAAACTGTTTTAGTGGACTCACTGAACATGAGTCAATCTACATACTATGTACATGTACTGTATGTTCACATGTATAATGTGAACATACAGTACATGTACATATTTATTTTTCATTCTTATACAGACAACTGAGCAAGATGGCAGAGGGGGGTGTGACCGATCTAGTCTTGGATGAGACTCAGAAGGAACTTCAAGAATGTCCTATCTGTTACACTGAGTACAAGGATCCTAGGATGCTGGACTGCTCACACAACTTCTGCCTGAAATGTCTCCAAGAACTCAGACTGACACAAAATAAGGACAAGAATATTGTCTGTCCTTTGTGTCGCAAGGAAACTGCCCTAACTGAAGCTGGCGTGGACATGCTACCTGGAGGATCAAAGGATGTCAATCAACTGGAACAGACTAAAGGTCAGGGGTTAGAAGTCATGTGTCAGGTATGCGATGAGGCGGAGAACGAAGCTATTTCTCTATGTTTGGATTGCAAGCATTATCTCTGTCAAGATTGCCAGAAGGCACATCAACGTTGGGCTGCCATGAGGGCTCACAAGATTGTGGCTTTGACAGAGCTACATGTTCAGTCCCAAGAAATATCTGAAGACACTGCAGAACTCAAGAAAGTTTCCAAATGTCGTAAGCATCAAGATCAAGATGTCTGTCTGTATTGTGACACATGTGATGTCCTCATATGCAGTGAATGCACAAACATTGATCACAAAGAATCCATGCATTCTCACCTCAGTATTGATGATGCATTCAGCAAATGTAAACAAGAAGTAAACAAAAGCGTATCTATAACAGAAAAGTACATTAGCGCATTAACTGCTGCCAACCCCATTTCAATAGATCATTCACGTTACAGACTTGACAAGATGCTCGCAAAAACGTACAACCAAATTTCCCAGAAAGCAGAAAAGGAAATTGCCAAAATCAGAGTGAAAGAAAAACAACTCAAAGAAAAGGCCAGGGACATTGCCACTAAACGAGATACTGAGTTTGCATATGCAGAAACGTCTGAGCAGATTCTGAGTAAAGTGAATGAAGTGATGACTACAGCAACGCGCTATGAGATCCTGGAGTCCAAGAAGAAAATGCTGTGGGAATTGAATGAGCAGGTGGAGGTGCATAAGAGTTTGGATATCAAGCATGGAAAGTCATTCCTTGGCTTTAAGGAGAGTAAAGAGGTCGGTCAGCTTGGATCTCTGCTCTTGGAGGAGAAATGGGAGGAAGATGAGACCTTTTCAGAAATGGTGTATGGCAGAGACTATCTACATACAGCAGCATACTTCACAAATGAAATTGCTGTGGCATGCAGTGATAAACTGCATACATTGGATCCAGAGGGGAAGGTGATTTCTACAAAGACCTACAAACCTGTCCCTGGTAAACCGAACGAACCCCATGACCCTAATGACATACAGAAAGCAACAGCTCTAGCCATCAACAAGGATGATCAACTTCTGATCCTAGACAATCCTGCAGTCAAGATCTTCACCAAGGAATACCAGCTCCTTCATCAGTTCCTACCGGGTAAAGAGGCCGGCGTGGACGGCACGCCGACGTGCCTGGCAGTGGACAGCAGCAATCTGATAGCAGTGGGTTACAAGGACAAGGAACAGATATCTCTACACAACCCGGATGGCTCCCTCGTCAGAACACTGCCTGCTCCAAAAATAGATACGCATTTGATCTTCGGCAACAAGCGACTTATTTACACCAACAACAATGAGGGTTTGCTGATGGCTGTTGACTTACACGGCAACAAACTGTTTAATCAAAGTTGCACTTCTCCTGGTGGGCTGTGTTGTGATGATGCAGGTGATATTTACCTTCTTCAGTCAAAAGAAATTCGCCATTTCAGTGCAGATGGCAAGTTCATTGTCTCATGGCAATCTAAGGATCATTGTGATATCACATACACACCTGCACATAAATTAGCATGTACAGGGTATGACTTGAGAAGGTATCACTTGGTTTAGAGACATAAACCAACATGGAATTGCAAACTCAAACGATCACATTTATGGGCGAATAAATTTTTTTTAAAATTAAATACCAAATGATATGAACACATTATCTACAAAAAGTAAACATGTAGGCAAGTACCGGTATTATTGATGCTCCATGCATCCATAGGCAAGTGAAATGTATAGAAACTTTCTGATTGCAACTTCACAAACAGGACAAAAAACACTTTGAACTGGATATGGGATTGTACAGATAGAAAGTTTACATGTGTTAGGCCTATATTACATTCAGTATCTTACACTAACTGTAGTCTTATACCGGTATGTGCAAACTTATTTGGAGCTATATATGCACATGTGTGTAAACGGAAGAGCAAATTTGATATTACATATTTTTTAAACTTCCCAAAATGACAACATTTGTCCCAAACTTGTAACATTGCCTCAGAAATTGATACATTTTTACATGGGGTGTTTTACATTGTAGGTTGAATAAATACTTAATATTTCCAATCAGCCTTGAAAAAAACCCCCTATGTATCGCATGTTTATAAAGCTTCTACCGGTACATGTATTGCTATCTACATGCATACAAGTGTAAATACATGTACTGATGGTTATCGTGCAGCAACATTCATTTAGTATAGAATTTTTGCATGGTTTTTCTGTGTCTTAGTACTTAGTACAATCTTGATTGATCAGGCTGCGAAGCTTTTTCCACACATTCTTACAAATTTGAGGAACCTGTAATTTAAAAACCTTATTGTTTTAAGGAGTGCATTCATACTACCTGTGTACAAGAGTGGTGCTAGTCTTGATCCAAGTCTGGATTTGCATGTTATTCTGTGCTCATGATTCATGACAAGCTAGGCCACTATTAACAGGATGAATCAAATGCAAACTTGGCAATATTCACAAATGTATACATGTAGTGCTACCCAGGAAGAGCTTGTACCGGTATAAGTGCTTGATTGATATACATGTACCGGCACATTTTTTTCCAACTTCCCAAAACGAAAAAAATTGTCCCAAATTTGTAACATTGCCTCAGAAATGTAGCAACATTACATGATGCATTATATAAGTTGAAAACAAACACCTTAATATTTCCATTGCCTTGTACAAAAGTGCAAGTGTCACATGAATAAAGCATTTTCTACTATCGGGTTCGTTAGTAAAAACGTCATACACGCGCGCACCACTGATTACTTGCGCCAATTGGATAAACGCTCAAGGTGCGTTAACTTGTGGTTCCATTCGTGCTATGCTTCACCATGTGAAGTATGCATGGTTGAATTGACATGACGTCACACTAAGGAACCGGATAGTGTCATGCTGGTTACCAACCATTGTGCATTACATTCACTTGCGTTCCAGCAACATGTACTCTTCTCCATGAGGCACGAAAACAGGTGCATGGGCAATAGACTGATCCACACATCCTGCTCGATGAAGTTTTGACCAATCACAACCATGATTTAGCCTATGTCCACGATGTCTGACAAACGGTATGTGCACACAAATTTCCAACATGCTTGCATTTGCATGTGACGTGTACAACTGGTACATTAAGGCATATGAGGTGCACGTGTTGATTCCCGCATGCATAGTGGGCGGTGCCAAATGGATCAGTCTCATCATTGAGGACCATCTCTATGTATGTATTTAAGGATCACTATGATATACTTGTAATGTTCCATAAAATGGATCCATTTTTTAAGACAAGTAAGAATGTCTTGGACATTCAGATAACACAAACTTCAGCCAGTTAACTTCCAAACCAAGCCCTCTTTGTAACTTGGGTTTTGCACAATACTTTGTATTCCCTTTTTCTCTCTCACTTTTATACTGCTTTGTATTATGAGTATATGAGGAGTCTTTACGTAAAGGATTTTGGCCTTACTTAATTCACCAAGCATTCAATTTGTTTGGGCATTTGTAGCTTCAGAATAAATGATGGATCTCCTTTAATTTACCCAAACCATTTGACTGTTTCTCAGTCTCCTAATTCTTGCTGTGGTTTATTAATTTAACCTACATTTCAATGACTGTGTAGCATTGTTTTTCACCAATGAAAACAAACTTTTCATTACCAATGATTAGTATTGAACAGAACTGGTTACTGCAGATAACTTCTGTTTCATCTTGAGTTTTAAACACTATATATGGATGGTTACCGAGGCCAGTGCTATAAATGAGGCCCATGTAACATGCCTGTAACCTGCACTGGGTCTCGTTGTCGCCTATGGCAACATGTCAGGGAGGGGGGAAATCTGATTTCTTTTGGCTTTGATACACAGATGCATAAAGTTAAACTTTATATTGGGTTTGGAGTCCTACAGACTTGTTACTGACATTGGAAAATTAAAGTAGGCACTTCAAGATGTCTATCTACCACATGTAATTCCCTAATGTAGTGAGAAAAGTTTGCAAAAACAAATTTGTCATGAATTTTAAACTGTGATAGAATGTTTGCATTGTTTTTCTGTGCCTTAGTAGTACAATCTTGATTAATCAGGCTGCCAAGCTTTTTCCACAATTTCTTACAAATTTGAGGCATGCCTGTAAATTGAAAACCATATTGCTTTAAGGAGCACAGAGTGTATGCATACTACCGGTACCTGTGTACAAGTGTGGTGCTAGTCTTGATCCAAGACTGGATTTGGATTTTATTCCCTTTATACCGCCGATCTGTGCCAAGCGAGGTTGCCATCAACAGGATGCATCAAATGCAGTCTTAGGCAATATTTACAGTGCTACTCAGGAAATTCTGATACCTAATACATATATGTACACGTGTTAAACAAGTTAATGCCTGTGCGTGAGGTTTGCTCAGAATTTCTCGGGAAGCCCTGCCAATTATTGCCGAGACAAAAATTTGATTCATCTTTTTGATAAGAGGCCTCCATCGCCATGGCAAGTGTTTGTCACGGCACTGGCTGCAAAATAGAGGAATCAAAAACGAATCCGCCAGTCTTGAACAAAGACTAGTGGTGCCTCAACAATGGTTTATTTTGGTCATCGGATAAGGCTGTAAGGGGTTAGTTTTTGTTCTGTATTTTTCCAAATTCTAAGAATTGTTTTCAAAAGATCCTTTTTTTTTTCAATGGGCCTCGACCACTGGATGGTGTTTCATAGATCAGTGTGTTTCATTGATCTGTGTGGGAGCTATGGATATTGCACCAAATGTCTTACAGAAATTAAGCGTAGTGATTATTTAATATGTGCACACTTTTTTGGTAAAATATAGTATTTGTATAATATGTTCTATTACATTTTAATGTTTTAACATTCCTTGAAGCATTAATTCATATGAGATGGACCTCATTGATCACCATTTGCTAGAATGCATGGTTACCCTCATAACTTTTTATTTTTTTGTAATAAACTGTAATACACAGATCCATACGCGTATGCATGCACAAGCAGTTGGGTGGTGTACAAGTATTATGTGCACACAACCGTCAACATCCGTGCATGCTGGAGGTCAGAGGTGTCTAATGAAAAGCTATTCGTAAAAACCCGGGAGTTTCCCATATGAGAAATTGTGTTCATGAGGAAACAGTTCAACTGTGACGTCACAATGAAAGCTGTTGCAACTCAGTAACTGTGAACTTGACTGTGGTAGTGAGGCACTATGCAATGTGTACAACACGTACAGTACAGCAGTGGGCACTGTTGTAGTACATGTAGCAGTACATGTAGGGTGTGGCTGATTCTGCTGACAGACTGTATACATAAAGGGGAGAAAAATTTTGAACTCAACCCATTCAACGGCTACATTGTAGGTAAGTGGAGGATGATAATCAAGCTAGCACAGGAGAAGTACAGCACCATGGGACCCTAATGGCATAAGTAATTAGCTTTTGGGGGTCTGTATCCCAGATGAAATTGATTGTACGTTGATTCTTTCTGACTGTCCTTTCTCTATATTCAGGCAAACTTAAATCTTTGATCCTGATTAATGGCCACAACAGTGTGGTATTATCCCATACAACATATGATCCCTATCGCACTATTTGCGATATTCTACGATGCGCGCACCATTCCTGCCACAGCGCACGAACGAGTGATATGATTTACATACAACTGCTCAAGGTTCATGCTTGTAAAGTTGTATGTGTGGTGAGTGTTCCAACATTACTGTGCATTAAGTTTGCTTGAAGATAACTTTGTTATTGCACTTGCGGAACACAGAAAATGCGTCTGTGTTCCCTATGCCACTATGGTCTCGAGGCGTATAGAATACAGAGGCACTACTATATTGTGTGTTTTACTCACGCCCGTTGAGTTGCATGTTGTTGATTTCCTCTGAATGGATTAAAAATTGAACATTGAAGTGAGTTGAATAAAGTTTTCATGTGCATGTAAACTGTCACAGTGGACTCACTGAACATGAGTCAATCTACATGTACATGTACTGTATTTTCACATGCATAATCCTTCAAATATTTATTTTTCATTCTTATACAGGACAGCTGAGCAAGATGGCACAGGGGGGTGTGACCGATCTAGTCTTGGATGAGACTCAGAAGGAACTTCAAGAATGTCCTATCTGTTACACTGAGTACAAGGATCCTAGGATGCTGGACTGCTCACACAACTTCTGCCTGAAATGTCTGCAAGAACTCAAACTGACACAAAATAAGGATGACAAAAGCATTGTCTGTCCGTTGTGTCGAAAGGAAACTGCTCTGACTGAAGCTGGTGTGACCATGCTACCTGGAGGATCAAAGGATGTCAATCAACAGGAACAGACTGAAGGCCAAGGGTTAAAAGTCATGTGTCAGGCATGTGATGAAGAAAATGAAGCCATTTCTCGATGCGTGGATTGCAAAAATTTTCTCTGTCAAGAATGCCTGAAGGCACATCAACGTTGGGCTGCGCTGAGGGCTCACCAAATTGTGCCTTTGACAGAGCTACATGCCGAGTCCGAAGAAATAATTGAGGACACTGAACTCAAGAAAGTTCCCAAGTGTTTCAAGCATCCGGATCAAGATCTCTGTCTGTATTGTAACACATGTGACGTCCTCATATGCAATGAATGCACAAACTTTGATCACAGAGAATCCATGCATTCTCACATCAGCGTTGATGAGGCATTCAGCAAATGTAAACAAGAAGTACAGGAATCCATATCTAAAACAGAAAGGTACATTAAAGCATTCATTTCTGCCAACCCCGTTTCAGTAGATCATTCACGTTACAGACTTGACATGATGCTGGCAAAAACTTACTCTCAAATTACACTGAAAGCAGAAAAAGAAATCACCAAAATCAGAGAGAAAGAAAAACAACTCAAAAAAGAGGCCAAGGACATTGTCATTAAACGAGATAGAGAGTTTGCATGTGCAGCAATACCAGAGCAGACTCTGAGTAAAGTGAATGAAGTGATGACTACAGCAACGTGCTATGAGATCCTGGAGTCCAAGAAGAAAATGATGTGGGATTTGAATGAGCAGGTGGAGGTGCATAAGAGTTTGGATATCAAGCATGGGAAGTCATTCCTTGGCTTTAAGGAGAGTGAAGAGGTTGGTCAGCTTGGGACTCCACTATTAGAGGAGAAATGGGAGAGAGATAAAACATTTTCACCAAGAACACGTATTGACGGTCCCACACATCTAGCAGCATACTCCACAAGTGAAATGGTTGTGGCATGCAGTGATGAACTGCGTACATTGGATCCAGAGGGGAAGGTGATTTCTACAAAGACCTACAAACCTGACCCTGATAAACCAAATGAACCCCATGACCCTAATGACATACAGAAAGCAACAGCTCTAGCAATCAACAAGGATGATCAACTTCTGATCCTAGACAATCCTGTAGTCAAGATCTTCAACAAGGAATACCAGCTCCTTCATCAGTTCCTACCGGGTAAAGAGGCCGGCGAAGACGGCACGCGGACGTGCCTGGCAGTGGACAGCAGCAATCTGATAGCAGTGGGTTACAAGGACAAGGAACAGATATCTCTACACAACCCAGATGGTTCCCTCGTCAGAACACTGCCTGCTCCAAAGATAGATACGCATTTAATCTTCAGCAACAAGCGACTTATTTACACCAACAGCAATGAGGGTTTGATGATGGCTGTTGACTTACATGGCAACAAACTGTTTAATCAAAGTTGCTCTTCTCCTGGTGGGCTGTGTTGTGATGATGCAGGTGATATTTACCTTTGTGTGTCAGGTAACATTGGCCATTTCAGTGCAGATGGCAAGCGCATCGAGTCAGTGTCCAGGTACAATACTTGTTTTTATTTTGCTGTTACATGTACATACACACCTGCACATAAATTAGTAGTCACCGCAAAGTATTCAGGGTTAGGGAGTGACGACATACCATATGTCATGCGTGTGTATCACTTGGTTTGATGACATTAACCAACATGAATTCAGGCAATTGACATATAACTAATAGGCAAGCAATCAAATATTTATTTTATTACAAAAGTGCTATCAGGATAGCATGTACAGCGCTAGCGGAAGATAATCACGGGGATTTGCGTTTACACGTACCTACTGCTATAGTGGTACGATCCAAGTGAGTGGCCAGCAGAGGTTAACAGACGCTGGATTATCACCAATCATATCCAGGATATATGATTGGTGAACATTTCTAAATAATTCCTTTATCCGATGAAACTGAGTAACCAATGAAAACAAGTTTGACATCAAATGAAAGCTTAGGAAAAGCTCCTTCATAATCCGTTTGCGCCGTGGCCGCACGACCACAGGGGAACCAGTGAGGGCTCGCGAAAGAGGCCAAGGGACTGTAAAACAGGCCATTTTCGTCCAAACTCCACACAAAAATATCAAATATTTACAGTCTTTAAACATTTTTTCCGACGAATGTGTGCATTATTTAAGTTTTCTTTTCTGGTTTTGGTTTCTACGAATAGTTCTTTAAGTAAAATCCGTTCACGCCAGTGCTGGTACTCTGCGAAGTTTTTAGAAAAATGGGTATTTTGGAGAAAAATGACAGATTTGGCCTCTATGTATAATACGTATTAAGCAGATGAGACCAACGTTTCCATATGGTGACATGTTTGTATACATGTACTCGTACATTTAATGTAGTGTTCTAACAAAAAGTGCCAGTTTGATAAGTATTTTTTAAACTTTGAAGAATGGTTGTAGGGATGTCAAACATTTGGTTTGGTTTCCACTTAAAACTTCCTGACTTCAACAATGACTATCGTATGTGATTTGTTTGCTGGTTTGTTTGGTTTTCTGGTTTGGGCTTGGGTTTTTTTGGTTAACAAATGTACAAAGTTTGCATAACAAGTAACTTTTGGACCACAATTGTGTACTTACATGTAAGCGTTATAGTCACCAACTTTTTCGATAAAAACTTACATGTACTGTACAGTACAAGCAGCTGTTGCAGAAAGCTATTTACCTGACCAAATTACTTACATTTTATTGAACAGTGCACAATTTTTGATGAATGATTCTGCAATTTGAGCTTGGAAAAAAACATGCGGTCCCCACAGACCATTCCGAGCATTATCACTGTACATGTAAAGCATTCAACAAAAGCAATTGTCCCATGACAATTTGGGGAAAAATGTTGCAACCTGACGCAACTTCAGCGGTTGTGTACAAAGTCTATGGAGAGTCAAGTATTTTTTCAAGTATTCCTTAACTAAATTGGAAATGTTTCTCAGTCCTAGATTCATGTCTTATCATCATTTTTGCAAAGACTGACCTTCATTAAGATGAAGACAAAAAATGGCGTCAGGTTGCAACATTTTTTCCTTCATTTGTACTGAACTAGGTTCACACAAACAAAATTGAAAAACCATTATGAAGAAAGATGTGTTGAAGATTAACGACTGATTTAGCATGTGGCATAATATTAGTTATCTTGCGAGCGCGAGTGGAACACGGAATAATGTAGTGCGTCTGTGTCCCACATACCACGAGGCCGAAGGCCGAGTGGTATATGGGACACAGACGCACTACATTTTCCGTGTTCCACTCGCGCGAGCGCGATAACGAATTTATCTTCAAGCAAACTTGACGCACAGTAAAGTTGGAACACGCATGCTGTGTAACCTACGCCCTGCTGAAGGACACCACTAGAACTAGTAGGAGTACGAATATTTGTGATTTCATATACTGGTGAGCACTAGAATATTAACAGACAGTACACCAAAGATTGAAATATTGTCAACACTTTTAATTTGACAAGTTAATAGCATTCTCAAATTCGGCAACGTATCCGCATTTTCATCAGTAGATGCTGAAAACAGGAGAAAGTAAAAGCGAGCCGGGAAACGTGTGTGACGATCCTCTTTGGACGCGTGACGCAAACGCGCAACTCTTGAATTCACAGTGAATTGTGCAGCACTAATCGCATCACGTAGGCTTAGAATAGCGCAATACGCAGAGTGCGGTATGGACCGTGGCCGTGCGGTATGGTTATGTAGCACGGCTTGTTGCCATGGATCGACCAATCAGGATCGAGGATTCAAGTTTGCTTGAAGATAATGTACAATGTTACATTGTACATTGGTAATTTTGAGTTTAGCATGTAAAAATTACTTTAAAATTTTGTATGCAGGTAATTTGTCTGTTTAACTCAATTGTACGTACACTCTAAATGTATGCCTCTAAAAATGCTGCCTGGTTGAAATTAAAATGTAGAAGACTAGTCTATTTACATGTATCTGCTCAGTGTTGCTGGACTTTAACATGTACCTATTCACTCAGAATTGGTGTAAATGCACAATAAGTACATGTACAATTCGGGCGATTCACAATGCCGAGCGCCACCAATAGTTTGCCACGGAGAGTTATTTTTTCCCAGTCCATTGTGGGAGATGGTCGACAAATTCGCAGCGCGGGACATTTGAAATTGTTTGTTTTTTCTGGTCATTAGTTTCGTAAGTGTGTGATTCGAGTATGTTTGCCCTATTCTTTTCTTTGTACATATGTATCAATATGGTGATTTTTGGTAAGGCGGCAGAACGCTCTGCCCAAATCTGTAACAAATTAGCTCAAGTGTCTACTGACACTCATTCATATGGGCCATATTGTGTCGACCATAAACTTGAAAAGTTGAGTCTCCATGGCAAACTCTTGGTGGCGCACTGCCTTGTGAATCGTCCAAATTACAAAAAAAAAGATATTTAAATGTGCCCTTTTGCCAGTCAACCATGTTTAATGCAACATTAGCAAGTGAATTCATTCCTTGTTTATAGTGGGGGAGTGTGGCCTAGTAGTTAGGGTTCTTGACTATCATGATCAGAGGCTAGGAGTTCGAATCCAGCTGCTGGTCATTAGCTGTGTCCTTGGGCAAGCCACTCCACCCCCATGGGTACTCACATCATGTAGCTTGGGAGTAACCTGCAATGGACTACATGTAGCATCCCGTCCAGGGGGAGTAGAAATATTCTCAGTCGTTTCATGCTAATGCAACCGGAGATAAACGCCGGCCTGATGGGCCACATTTACTTTACTTATTTCTTAGTAAGCCAATATCCAGCAAGGGGGGGGGGGTATATTTTTTAACTTTTTTTTAAAGGAAATGAATACACAGCATCCCACCCTGTTCTGCTTTTCAACTACATGTACCGGTATGTTTGCAATTTTTTTTTTAAATGGAGCCATTTGTGTTGAAACTTTTTACATTTTGCCCCATTAATTGACCGAAAACCTGGACAGATTGGGGAGGCCTGGTCACCTGGACCAGTATGAATGTAGATGTTGAATCCATTTGTAAATGTGAAGTTGTACTCAATAAATACACCTTAAGCTTTTGCTGGAAAGTGTATGGATTTCAGTTCGGGGTCCGCTCATAAGTCCGACGCCTCATAGGTCCGACGCCTCATAAGTCCGACAAAATCGTATCCCCTAACCAAATAAAGGCACATAAGTCCGACGCCTCATAGGTCTGACGCCTCATAATTCCGAAGCCTCATAGGTCCGACGCCTCATAGCTCCGACGCCTCGTAAGTCCGACAAATTAAACGCCTCGTTTTTCCGTTGTCGGACTTATGAAGCGTCGGACTTATGAGGCGTCGGACCTATGAGGCGGAATAAATAAATGTTATGCCTCAAAAGTCCGACGCCTCATTAGTCCGAAATTTCGGACTTATGAGGCGTCGGACCTATGAGGCGTCGGACTTATTATACGGCCCCTTCAGTTCCACAGCACTCTTCTCTTAAATGTGCCTACCTGCGTTATTGATCAAAATATCAATGTGCGATTCCTCCCGGATGATTTGCTCAGCAAATTTCCGCACGGATTGCAGGCTTGCAAGGTTCAGGTGACGGTACAAGATCTCCGGTCCTTGAGGTACCTTCTGCTCGATCTCGCTGATGACTTGGGCCGTCTTTTCTTCGTTCCGGCAGGCGAGGATGAGGCGCGCCCCGCGACGGGCCAGATCCAGGGCGGTGGCTTTTCCAATGCCAGACGAGGCTCCTGCAAAATGGAAACGTGGGTTACACTGAACTAAAATGTGGAATAGATCAATTTATTAAATTTGTTATTAATGAACTCTATGGAAACTTTTTTTAAAAAAAGCACTTATTATTGACATTTAATTTTTTTATATTTTTTTTAGATAAAAACATGAAAAATCACCCCCAAAAGCTAGAAAAAAGTTAGTTCAAGTATAAACTAGGACTCTATGAATCGCCTTTTTTAACATTTGGGGATGGTCGGGCTATAGTGGGGTCCTACATGTTGGATCATAAAGAACATGGCGTTATCAATAACCGTTTTTGACCATTTTCATTGTACCTCCTATCAAAATCTTCAGATTTTACCCCCAACACAGTCCTCAAACTGTTCACATACATGTACCTTTGGGAAGGAAAGACTGAGAAATTTCACCTTCAATTTTTCCTGATTTCAAAATAAAAGCCTCAAACAAGGCGTGTGCCACGAGGATGTTTCCTGAATTGAAGGTGAAATTTCTCTTTTCTTCCCAAAGGTATGTGAACCTAACCACCACCGTTTGTATTTCCAATTCCCACTGAAGCCTACAGGGGCGCATCAGGCAGTTTGAGGACTGTGTTTGGGGTGAAATCTGAAGATTTTGATAGGGAGTACGAGTGAAAATGGTCAAAAAAGGTTATTGGTAGGCAGTGGATATTTTGCCGGAGACGGCAAACCTTCAGTAAACGTTAGTTTGCCGGATATGCACTGAACATGCGCAGTTACTGTATTTTTGTACTTAAAACATTTTCCGGTGACAAATTTTAGTCTGGCTCCATGCCAATATTATCGTTGTATTTTTGTATTAACAAGATGGGAATCAGACCATTTTATAATTTCGGACTTTATTTCCCTTTAAAAAAAAATCCTCCAGAGCCACAAATCTGAAAAAGAAAAAGTAATACTCTGCAATAAAATATTTGAGACATATTAAAATAATAAAAGAAGAATATTCTTATTTATTTGGGGATGGGAAAAAAAACCCTTAAAATTGTGGCGGGTGTCAGGAATGGAACTCGGGACATCCCACTCTCTAGAGCTATTGCTTAACCACTACACCGACTGTGCTACACAAATTTGGTGGGAATCTAATACATGTTATAATTCAGCCCTATCTTAAAGAGTACAGCGCCCTCTGTTGATATGGATTGCCGCCGGCAAACCTTTAGTAAACGTTAGTTTGCCGGCGTTACCTCCGGCAAAATATACACTACCTTATTGGTAACCTTGATCCTAGGACCTTACTTTCGCCCGCCCATCTCCAAATGTTAAAAAAAGGCGATAATTCGTACGCCGAGTTCGGGCCGTCTGTTTTTGACCCGGATATATTGGTATATATACCCGGATATATATAACAGGATCACACACCACCTACATCTGTATCCATCAGGGTTTTGCAATAACAGTTCGCCCGGACTTGGCCGTAGAGTCCTAGTTATTCGGACTCGGAAAAAGTCCAATGTAGGTTGATCCCCAGAGTGGCTACACAGCCACGGAGTGAAAGTGTGTCGGGGATGGCCAAAAGAGGGCGCTATCTTTTTTATATTGAGGGTGATCAACCATAACTGTAGCTGGCTACGAGCGGCCGGGGTTTCTTCAAATTTGAGCCATTTTATTTAACTCACTGAAATGTAAATTATTAAATAAATATTAAAAAGTATTAAATCTGGCCCATTTTTTTTTGGGGGGGGGTCATTTGCAGGCCATATGGCTATAAAACGCAGCATGTTTTGGAGGCCTACAAAAAGTTACTTTAAATACTACTCAGGCTGTCAAATTTTACATTTAACATTGTCAACTAAAGTTGCTTGTACTCCCTGAAATTATAGGCATATTTATTTCTTTCTGCCAGGCCAGACTTGTCGTACCTGTTATAATTATTGTCTTGCCTTTCATTGACACACTGCTGGAAGCGACTCGGTACCGGAGAACGAACCAGTAATAAACAAAACTCAGTAGACACATCACGGCTAAGACGGAGCCGATGACAACCAGCGCGACTGCCCAATCTTCCAGCGCCATGATGCTGTCACCGTCAACATGTCCCCCGTCGTCTGCTCGACCTGTCATCCCCGGGTACGAATCTCCACTTTCACCTGTGCCTTTGTAAGCTGCTCCGTGGAGTGCTTCCCGATCCTCCACACATTCCATTATTGGACAATCGATACTGTAGTTGTACAGGTAGGGCCTATTATAAAAACTGCTGAACAACCTTCACTGGCAGTGGCACTGCTCATTTGTCGTCGTTATGTAACTTGCTGTGTGTGCATGTGCCGCGCATACCAGGCACGTGTCCCAAAGAGCGCCCTCCTTCGTTAAGTACGTACATATGGTGGGTGGGTGGGGAACAGGCCTCAAACTTGGGAGAGGGGGGGGGGGGGGGCTCTACCCTAGGTTCCTGCATACCCCTCCCCTCCCCACACAACCCAATCCAAAGCCAGTAACCCATACAGAGAATCAATAACATTTAGTTTTATTCCTCAATGATACGCCAACAACCACTCATCCACCCAACCCAAATGAACTTACAAATGCTAAAACAAAAGAGAAATCAATTCCATAAGTCCAAAAATTATGTAAAAATTGGGACCTTGGAAAAGTAAGTGTTTAGAACAGGGAGTCTTGAAAAAGATTCAACATGAAGCAACATCCTTGGGGTGGGGAGAGGGGTTGGGTTGGGGTGGGTTGGGGTGGGTTGGGGTGGGGTGGGGTGGGGTGGGGCAGGATGGGGTTTGGGCAGGTTGGGGTGGAGTGGGGTTGGGGTTACAGAATTGTTGAATGAAGTATTCCACACACAACATATAGAGCCAAGTCCTTTACTTTAATACACACACGTACATGAATAAGAACATTAATTTGTACACCCCAAGTTATAGATATGCTCCGATAGATATACTTTTTAGAATAACCTTTACGTAAACACACTTCATATTAAACAATTTGCTGTAATTTTTTACAGTATGAAATAGAATTGATATCAGATAGAAAGAGTGATTCATAAAATCATTAGAAAATAAAACATTTCAAACAGCTGCAAACACAAGTCATTAGTACAATTTCAAACAATCGCGACACAAAAAAATGGGGGAAAACAAAGAAGATATAATTTCAGCATTACAATTAACCATAGATTTATACCAGACATCTTTCTCCAAGCAAATACGATAGACATTGATTTTTTTTTTTGATATAAATTTAAATATTTACATATTCACAACACAAAAAAGTACATTATATATTCTGTATTCATATAATACTGTTAGAAGAATAGACTTAATATACTCCATTGTTATTTTTCAGTGAAATTTTTGAAGCCAGAATATTGGTTATAAACACTATTCACAATTGTGAAGCCACTGTGACAATTAACTGCTAATAATATTCTTCTTTTGTATAGCCATATCAAGGTCCATCTTATTTACAAATATTCAGAATTCCGCAAGCATGAATTATTCTACCACTTGTTACACACGTCACATTTTCACGACAAGAAATTCTGAGCAGAATCATTGAACTGAATGATATTTACCGTGGGCTCTCTCTTTTTATGGCAAGAGTAGATCATTTGCAGCTTTCGAAAAAGTAACTGATGAAATTGTTGTTAAAAAGCATTCTTGGTTTAAAGATAGTATAGTAATGGCCAGTGGCGTCATCAGACTTTTCAGTCTGGGGGGGCACAGGGGGGGCACCAGCATTTGATGGGGGGGCACTTAGGTGAATATATATATATTTTTTAACCAACCCAAATCTCAGATGGGGGGGCACTCGGGGGGGCACTAGGTTTTCCAGGGGGGGCACGTGCCCCCCCTGGCCCCCCCTTGGCGACGCCACTGGTAATGGCGCTCCCTGTGAAATAGTTCTTTTTGGCACGCTGTCCTTTTGAAGAAAACAATTGTAAAGAAGGTAATTTCCAAAGATGCATCTGAAGTTAAAACGCATTTTGTGAAATTTTCGTTAGTAGTTTGTTTTTA
Source organism: Patiria pectinifera (assembly GCA_029964075.1). Classification (NCBI taxonomy): domain Eukaryota; kingdom Metazoa; phylum Echinodermata; class Asteroidea; order Valvatida; family Asterinidae; genus Patiria; species Patiria pectinifera. Next base: position 4,461,990 of record CM057131.1, on the reverse strand, counting down.
ATTTGACAAACTGTGAATGGGTGCACGCAAGCGTTGACATGATGCACACAGGCGCGGTTGCTATAATTCATCGGTTCAGTGCGTGACATTGTGTAGCATTAGCTGCTATAGGCTGAATGAGAACGTGTCCCGGATGCTGATTTCGGGGACAAATTCTAAACGCGACTCGGCAACGAATTGAAATTGAGATCCTAGAATATTGTGTTCTCGGAATATACAGCATTCTCTGAGCTAAAACTTACTTCAGGTTTAGTTGTTAACCATCCTTCCTTAGATTTTGAGCACTTTTGTTGCTTCAAAAGAAAAAAATGCACAACCTTCAAATGATTTACTCTACCTTTAAGCATACCCACAATGATACAATTGACAGTTTTTTGGGGGTCACTGTTGTTTTGTTACATTTGGGGGCTCAATTTATCTAAAATTACTTTGTGAAAGTGAAAGCATCCATTCCGAATAGCTTTCTCACTTTCTTTTCAATTAAAAAAAGGTTTTTTTTATCTAGCATATTTATCTTAATTTTGTGATAATCTGCTCTTACATGTAGTAATCTGTGGAAGGCCATCAACGACAATCTGATTGTGGATCAGTGCCAAAAGCTGAGTAGAACTTCTACACTTGTATACAATAGGATGGTGCGGACATCCAGGAACTTCTGAAATCTGCTTATCTCATTCCCAGACTCATTTCCATAAAACTGAATGGTTCTTGAGTCGGGAGCCTGGAGCCGAAGGCCAAGGGTACTACACATGGCAACCGGTGAAAATGTACGTGTTAATGAAAAGATCTTTTCATTAGCTCGGCTACATTGCCCTATTGAGGGAATTCTGGCTTTTGCACAATCGCTCTCACAATTCTTGAACTGAATTCTTATACTGCCTCACTGATCACTTATGTACAAAAACCAGAGCAATTGTACTGGACAAATAATATACAAAATGTACAAACAACTGAACAAATTGATATGTGGTATCACTCTTTATGATTTTTACATCTGCACACTTTACAAGTATGCCACAATTTTTGATTTTTGTACAAAAAGATTGTTCACGTTCTTTTGTATACATGTACTCTTATATTTACAATGTACAAACAAAACATGGTTTGAGGGCGGATAGTCGATATTAGCTCCCTGAGATATTGAAAGTTGACAGACAAGTTCCCCAGGCAAAGCCGAGGGAGCTACCGGTAGTCTGTCAACTTCCATAATCTTCAAGTAAACTTCAATCCTCGATCCTGATTGGTCGATCCATGGCAACAAGCCGTGCTACATATAACCATGTAGCACGGCCTCGGTTCATACCGCACTCCGCGTATTGCGCTTTTCTAAGATGCGAGCGCCATTCCGTACAACACGCACGTGCAATAGGATAACTGCTGAAAAGTGTACAATGTGTGTGTTCCATCTTTACTGTGCGTCAAGTTTGCTTAAAGATAAATTCGTTATCACGCTCGCGCTCGTGGAACACGGAAAATGTAGTGCGTCTGTGTCCCACAAACCACTCGGCCGTTTGTGGGACACAGATGCACTACATTATTCCGTGTTCCACTCGCGCTGGCGGGATAACTTATAATACCGAGAGGAGTTAATGTCGACTATCCAACCGAAATAAACCATATTTTACTTTACTACACTTAATACATATTCACCACAATTTTGTCGAGTAATGCATCACTGCATCAGTTTTCTTGGCAAAACATTGCTGTACGTGCGTGTGCCCCTATCTTTACACAGAGCTAGGGGGATGTTTGCACATGTGCACTTCCCCCATGCGTTAGTTCCACGATTGCTTCGTAGAGCACATAAACAGTACACAAGCGCACGAGTACATGGAGTAGCCTGTTTGCTAGTGTACTTTAACCTGTGCGTGAAACCTAGTGGGTGCCATTGGTAAACAGCAAAACTAGCTATTGACAACATGTGATGGTGAATGAACCAGTGGGAAATCAGCTCCCGATCATGAATATGTATGAGGTATAAGAATATGGAATAATCCAAGTTTGCCATTGCTGTACTGGTTTTGGCCGCTGTTGGGATGCTACAGTGTGCAGGGCAAATCACACACACACAACACAAAATCTACTCATCTTCAAAGACTTGTTTTAAACCTGACAAAAAAAGGCACACGTGGTGTCAGTTTTCTGTGATGTGCACTTGAGCACAGGAGCATCCAAAAAAGAGCATCCCAAAATGGTCCCAGTGTCCCAGCAATGGGAAAATTGGGTTATTCTACAACTGCTAAATGGATATATCTTTACAAAGGATTGTCTGAAACACTGAGTTCAATAAAAACCTACTTGAAGAGGACAATTAAAGGGCATATACAACATTTGCAAACATCAGAAAACAAAACTACCAAATTATCACAAAATACCTTAGTGGACTGTTAGTGAATGACAGTCTAAAAAGCATCCTGTAAAATCATGGCACCTGGTGTGCTGTCAGTTTCAAGAAAAGTGGTATTTTTGTATCAATTTCCAACGCTGGTCGGCCAACCAGCATTGGAAAAAAACTGTGTTTTTTTTTCCAAATACTGCCCCCAATTTACTATATTTAGTTAGTACGCATTCTGTTTACAATCAAATACACACCTACAAATGGTTACAAACCAGCTAGATTTGTTCCCGTACATTACAATTCCCCGATGTATATAAATCACTCCGTTTCATCATACGTGGGGTAAGGGAACCAGACTACAGTTACAAGACTGTTTTCTTAGTTTTTCCAGCGTCTACGAACACAAAACTTCAAACAAGTCAGTGTAACAATATTTGCTATAAAATACTAACCCCAAACCCATCCATTTTTGAAAACTACAGCAAAAGCAAATGTTGTATAGTCCCTTTAAGCATCACATGCCTCTTCAGATTAAGTTTCACTGAGACAATACCGTACCTCAGCTAGTTATAAAAATAGTATCATAACACGTATTGTATCATTAAAATTGCTAACTTTACACCCCCAATATTCATACTATGTACAAGTGTGTGCGTAATTCAGTGAAGAACTCATTACTAGTTGAAAATGAAGAGTTTATATCCAAAACGTCATTTTTCACTTCTTATAGTTATGTTTAAAGGGAATGTACATTATTGGCTTTCATTGTAATCTTCTATTTGGGGTTAGTATAATAGATCAAATATTGTTACACTGACATGTTTGAAGTTTTGTGTTCGAAAATGCTGGAAAACCAAGAAAACCAAAAATGTTCAAGTAGTCTGGTTCCCTGACTCCACTAAAGATAAAATGGATAAAAAATGCCAGAAACTTGTAAGGTAAGGGAACCAGTATAGCTGGCCTGCACCTGTTCATGAACATGCAACCAATAGAAAACAGTTAGGTTTTTCCAACGGTTGTCGGCTGACCACCATTGGAAATGTATACAAAAGTACCATTTTTCTTGAAAATGACTTCACACCAGGTGCCCTAATTTTACAGGGTGCTTTAGACTGTCATTTACCAACATCCTAGTAAGGTATTTCGTAACAACTTGGTAGTTTTATTTTTCGATGTTTGCAAATGTTGTATTTTCCCTTTAAGTATAGAAGCCGGCGAAATTGCTTTTGGGCAGCCAGAAGAGAGTAGGATTGTAAAAGGGAACAGAATGAAGTATATCGCATTTTGGAAATAAACTCTTCAACTTTTTACTCAATACACAGGGAAACTCTTCATATATTTTTGGTCAATAGACATTGTTTACCTGTACCGTGTGTATGCATACAACCACAATGACAACGTTATGGCCAAAAAGAAAAATACACTGTACATGTAGGCTACCACAGCACAATGTACATGTACACCCTGGTATCTGAAGAAAAAATGGTCGATATAGATTATCTTATTTTTTTTTCAATTTAAAAGATAAAGGTACATCATATGTACAGTATGTACACGTGCCTACAAATCTTATATATCTTTTTTAATCTTATATACACCTGTATATAATATATTAACACGTACACTAAGAAAATATTGTGTATGGTAAAGTTGGTTCCGCTCATAAGTCCGACGCCTCATAAGTCCGACAAAATCGTATCCCCAACCAAATAAAGGCCCACAAGTCCGACGCCTCATAGGTCTGACACCTCATAAGTCCGACGCCTCATAGCTCCGACACCTCATAGCTCCAACGCCTTGAATGCTTCGTTTTTCCGACGTCAGACTTATGAGGCGTCGGACCTTTGAGGCGGAATAAATAAATGTTATGCCTCATAAGTCTGACGCCTCATAAGTCCGAAATTTTGGACTTATGAGGCGTCGGACCTATGAGGTGTCGGACTTATGATACGGCCCCGATAGAGAAACAAAAAACTTGTGACTTACAGATACTGTCTGTGCTTTCCAACAAATTTATTCTTTTCTATGAATGCCAAGTTTCATTTTCTATTTTGGTGTGTTTAATCCTCTGAATAAAGGCATTGACTTTAACACACTAACATACACACCTAAAACTAAGGGACCGTGACCATTCAGCCCTGGTATGAAAAGGGATCCCCCGGTACCTCGTCTGGTCCAGAGCCAGTCCGGTCTTCAGCCCAGTCTCGTCCAGTACATGGTCCTGTCTGACCAGAAGTTTTGAAGTCAGTCAGGCGCATCAATTTATTGCCCTTCAGAGAACGTCCAGAGCAGAACAATAGCAGAATTACCGGATTAAAGATAAAATCCTTCCAAACACCTTGGTAATTTATGGTCCTATTGTGCACGAAACCCCATGGTAGGGGTTTGATCTGTGCCGACGAAAGTGTTCTATTGTTTCGTGCTGAGAGATGAAAACCACAAGCACTTTTCTTCTGGGATATTTTACATGTGTCAATACTTGCACACAATAGACCCCAGGATAGAGGAGTTCTTGATTAGCAACCAGACCAGCTCCTAGGCCGGTAGCTGGGACGGTACGAAAGGACTTCTTGGGAGGGGACGAGCTTACCGGGGGGCCCTTTTCATACCGGGGCTGAATGGTCATGGTCCCTAATCTGGTTCCTGGCCCATACATTACCAATTCTTATGGGGATGAGGTGGGAACCACTCTAGCCTGCGAGAAATGATCACCGCAGGCCCAAAATAGTTCAATATACGTGAAGCGATTATATTCACATCTACATGTGTGTGTACAAGTACAGGTGCCAACTTTTTGGTTTCACGTCTCACTCAAAGGTGAAAAACCTTTGTATTGCTATTAAAATAGCAATTTCATCACAAAATTCACATTCCAAACCTTTCTGTAGCTGTTTCTGTTCAAGGTGCGTCCTTTGTACTGCTTTTTATCATCTCCCGCAATTGTGCCTCGGTAACATAGTCACTGTTCGTATCACGTGAGGCATCGTTCTTCAATCCATTGCACTTTGTGTTTGCCGCTTTAGGCACAGCCCACTTGGCTACCTCATCTGGGCTGACGTAACTGCCCATTTCAGAATCTATTTCACCGTTGCAACTGGTATCCCCAGTGCCAGAGTCGGCCGCGCTGTTAGCTTTGGTCAGGGACTGTAGCTGGTCTGGGGTGACGTAAGGACCATCATCCACAGTTGGATTAGCACATTTGTCGCCGTTTACGGCACTGGCTGAGGCTGGTGGAGGCAGCTGACCCACGGTGATGTAGCCCCCTTCACCGTTCGCTGTGCTGGAACCAGTACCAGGCTCCCCACCAGCAACAGCCGCGTGATTTGCCCTGCCCTCTTCATCCGATGGAGAGGAGCGATCAGAAACGTCACTGTCATTCAACATGAGAGGTGTGCTCTCACTCAACGAATCCCCATTGCTCAGTGAGACGGAGGAACTGCAGTCGCTATCTTGACTGGGATGACTCTCACACACGGGCTGAGGTGAGGCTGCATCTGGAAGTGGATTCGCCAGCAATGGCTCAGCACTACCAGACAGAACACAGGTGTTCAAGACATATGGCTGGATGTCATCCTGTGAACTGTCTGGCGAGTCCAACGAGCTTGGCGCTTCGACACTTTGGTTTGGAGGGGACAGAAGCCGGGAGTGGCCAGGCAAACCCTGCACTGGATTCTCAGTGGGATCTGTGTCACCCCTGGGTTGTGTGGGAGAACAAGATTCCAACAGTCTTGGAGTTGTCCTGCCAGAGGGGTTAGGTCTCGGAGATCCGGACCGAGAGGACGGAAGTTTGGGAGACGGAGACAGAAACAATCCCTGCTGGACGTAATTTCCAAGGGTATTGCAAGGGTCATCCTGAGCAGCTTCAAGAGACTTGTCATCAACAGCACAAGGATGAGAGTCACAAAGAGATTTGGGGTCATGCTGACTACCTGGCAGGTTCTGACGAGGTTGGTCCTTTAATTCCTGGCTCTCTTTCCTTTTCATATCGATGTAAGAGGAACCATGGCCGTCATTTTCAGGAAAGCCAGGATGCTGGGACAAGTTCCCAGATCCTCCTTTGACATTGCCAATACCCATGACAGTGTAGGGACATTCAGAAACATCTCGAGGTAGCTGCTCCAGGTCTGGTCTGTTGGCACCATCTTGAGGTAATGATTCTGGCCTGGTTTCCTGTGCATCCCCTAACCTATCCTTCCCCACTCTTTGGCCGTCTTCGCTGATAGGGGTCAGCCCTCCATCCGTCATGTTGGAGTAGCTGGCAGCATCTTCCTCCCTGAGATGCATGTAGCTGCCACCGCTGCGGATACTTAGAGCACTGTCTTTCCAGCCGCCATAGTGGTGGGAGTAATCTCCCGACGGCTCTTCGCACTTGTCAGGCTCCACCTCCGGCAGGAATGGGTCGTCGTTGAGAAGGGCCTCTTGCTCCGTCGGAGCCACCGAGTAGTTCTCGTTGACCAAACTGTTGGTCCTTCTAGCGCTTAGCAGCGGGTGTTTGCGCCGGTTCTCCAGGGGCTCCAGAATGGGTTCTTTGCTCAGGCCCTTGTCAATGACAAAGCCATTGGTCATGACTCCATTGCAGCAGGGAGCACAGCTGTCTGACTCTGGAGTCAGATCCACGATCAGGGTAGAGTTGATCAACTCATCGTAACTCTCTTTCTCACGGATGGGGCCCCGATGGGGACCTCCATATGTGTACAAGTTGTCTGTCTGTAAACAAAAAAGAAATTTAAAAATGTACTTTACTTCTGAGGACCCTTATTTGATGTCTTCTTTTGTTCCAGTTGTTTGGACTTTTTTTCTTGACATGTCGCATAAGTGTGTACACAAATCCCTTCTGAGGACTTGGGCTCCTATTGTCCTTCCATAGTTTATACTCAAGTTTAAAGCTATAGTCCATCATTTGCAGCTATCCGAAAAGTAACTGGCGTAATTATTGTTGAAAAACATACTTGGTTGAAAGAAAATTAGGGGACTATACTCCCTGTGAAATTATTCTTTTTGGCAAGCTGTCATTTTGAAGTAACGGTGCTTCTTAAGACGCACCGTAGGAAATTAAATTAGTAGTTCATTTTGTTACTCGGCGAAGCGCGCGCAAGCATTGGCTTGATGCACACGCAGTTGCTATAATTCGTCGGATCAGTGCGCGACATCGCGTAGCTGCAATCGACTCAGTGAGAACGTGTCTCGGACGCTGAATTCAGGCCCCAATTCTAAACATGATTCAGCAACTTTTGATTTGAAATTGAGATCCTAGAATGCTGTTTTTTTCTAGGAATATACAGCTGAAGCTGAGCTGAAACTTCATCAAGTTAGTTGTTCAGTACCCTTCTTTAGATTTTGAGCACTTTTGTTGCTTCAAACGAACAAAATGCACAAATTACAAATGATGGACTATATCTTTAAGTGAAGAACTCCCACATGTTTTATATTTTGTTTACTGGAAAGGAGGTTTGCGGTAACACAATGTGGATGATGTCTCTTTGTGAGTTGTGTGGTTCTGAGAAGAACCAGTTGGATTAACTCGACTTTTTTTTTTGTACGTAGCCGCCTTCTAAAAAACCAAAAGTGCCATCTGCGGTTTCTGCACAGAGTTCATATCTTTACCTGGATGTAGTTTGGCAGTCTGATGTCTGGGATGTGAACCATTGACTTCTTGACTCTCTGCCAGGCATAGACCAGAACGATGATACAAACAATGAAGAGGAGCGTCGCCACTATTATGCCTGCAACCACTGGGGTGGAACTTTCAACAACTGGAGCAGAAAAAAAGAGAACAAAATAAAACCCATATTTGTTCAGCAAATTTCAATATTTGGTTTTGCCTTTTGCCAACATAATACTTTTCAGCATGGCATGCCCTCTGAGAGTTGTGCCCAGAAAACATTTCACAAGAAAACATTTCACAAGTTTACACGGGTGGGACTAGTAGAACCCATGACTTTTTGCTTATCAGTGCAGAGTTCTTGCTGGATCGGGTCAAATTAAACAATGAAAAAATACATTTTGGGGGTTAGTCGTCCTTACTCGAAGCAGGAGCTGAATTGCGAAGGATGCAGTTACAACGCGGTTCAGCTGTGGGGGGAGTGTGGGTTTGTGACCCATGATCAGAGGGTCATGGGTTTGACTCCAGTTGCTGGCCATATGTTGTGTCCTTGGGCAAGCCACTTCACCCCCACTTGCCTCTCTCCTCCCAGGAGTACAAATGGGTACTGGCATTAGCTAGGGAGTAACCTGCGACAGACTAGCAATCCGTCCGGGGGAATAGAAATATTCTTAGTCATTTCATGCTACTGAATATGGAGATAAAAAAAAGACCAAGCAGGCAAGTTGTGGTCACAGCTGTTTTATCACTCACCCAGAGTCAAAGCATGTATACATGTAGCTATATCAAGTTACATAAACAGTCCCAGCCAGTCAATCCTGCTTTACATGTATGTTGGCTGGAAATTCTTAACTGTTGAAAACAGTCACTTCATTTTGATTGCAAGGACAACTTGGCACAAAATAATAAATAATATTGGGTATTTATACAGCGCATATATCCACCATTATTGGTGCTCAAGGCGCTACATCATTATTACCCTGCTCATAGGGCCAATGAAACATTCCAAAGACCATCTCAGCTCCCTGGGGAGTATACAGCTCAATGCTGCCCTTTTGGCACAAAGCAGCTAAAATCAACCACAATAACCATCTCTGCCCTCACAGGTACCCATTTACTCCTGGGTGGAGAGAAGCCTTGCCCAAGGGCGCACGCACCATAACCACAGGCTAGACTCAAACCCACAACCTGCAGAATTACCCGCAGACCACAAATTCAATGCCCCAGACCACTAGGCCACGGTACTCCACAGATTGTATGTTTGCATAGGAGGGTTAACGTCAAAGGATAGAAATATTCTAATGGCTTTACCTGCAGGCATGGGATGCACTTCACAAGTATCTTCGTCAGTGGCTCCAACAGAGTTGAACCCGACAATAGAAATTTGGTAGTACTTGTATGGGTTTAGACCTGTACCCAAAACAAAACAACAAAACAATTTAAAGGATTCATTATCAAAAGCTGGGGAAAAAAATGCTGAATTAGTACTTTTGGTTTTGCTTTACACTAGTTCGAAGCAACAATCACATCAAGTTCTTGCATTGCGCATGAATGAAGTCCAACTGAATATGCAGAAAACACCTATGCACACTCTGTGTCCTTGTGCTAATACAGTGGAACGTCGCTATACTGAGCACTGCTATATCGAACATTCGGCTACACCGAACATCAGCCTTGGCTCCTGATTTTTGTGTACAAAACATACCGAAACATTGTTGTTGAAAAAAGTCAACAGAAGAGCAACAAGTGGCTACTATTTCCCCAAGGAAAAGAAGGGAAAGCCACCCATTGCTGTAGGTAGTAAGCTCAAAAACTGTGTAATTACATAATTTAATAGTCGACATGTAGTCAAAGTCATCTTTCAGTAATTAACAGGGCATGCAGGGTGAAGTTCTGAAGGGCGCTATTTATTGAAAAGTCAGCTTCAAATTGCTGTAATTTCTGTGGATCCCACGATGTTCGTTATAACGGCGTTTCACTGTATTTGTGGCACAGAAATGCAGGACATGGTGGAGCAAGCTGGAATGCTGCACAACCTCATGCATCCAATTAAAGTTATAGTTGGCAAGAACTCTGTGCACAAGTACTCCCTCAACAATTTGGGCGATTCACAATGCAGTGCGCCACCAAGAGTTTGCCATGGAGAGTCCATTTTTCAAGTTTAAGGTCGACAAAACATGGCCCATTTGAATGAGTGTCAGTAGACAACTTGAGCTAATTTGTTATAGACTTGGACATTGCATTCTGCCACCTTACAAAAAAACACCATTTAAGAAAACAAAAGGGCAAGCATATACTGGAATCATATGCTTACGAAACTGCTGACTGGAAAAACTAACAATTTCAAATGTCCCGTGCTGCGATTTTGTCGACCATTTCCCATGAAGCACTGGGAAAAATGAACTCTCCGTGGCAAATTCTTGGTGGCGCACTGCATTGTGAATCGGCCGAATTAAAAGAGAATAAGCGAGTTCGGTATTCTCACCCAAAGACCACCCCCAACACAAAAGGTATTTCCCAAACTGAAAAATTAGCTATTTGAAAAAGGATCCCTCCACAACATAGCTATGCAGAGCCACTTTCAGACCCAATTGCATCCGAAATGCTCAGAATTAAACGCCCGAAGTCCAGGCCAGAGGTGCAATACCATATGTCTTCAATCCCCCACTTCCAAGGCTCAGAGCTCTAATAATAATAATAATAATAATAATAAACAGTTCTTATGTAGCGCAAAATAAATTAAGTCTCTTTGCGCTTGTGCAAGTGAACAGGTGAGTTTTAAAAAGTTGTTTGAATTGATCCAAGGTGGGACAGGTTTTGATATGGTTAGAGAGATCATTCCATAGTTTGGGAGCAGTGAATTGAAAGGCACGCTGACCGTATGACTTGGTGGTAACTGGATAAGGAGTAAGAAGATCTTTGGAACTAGAGGGAGGGTTCTTGGTGGTTGATATTTGTTGATTAATCCTAGGAGGTAAATTGGGGCTAATCCATGTATGCATTTGAAAATCAGAAACAGTAATTTGGAAGTGAGTACATGCAATACAGAATAATTTGAATGTAACAATTATTCATGAGCTCGGCGGATGGATTTTTGGCCTTTTTACATGTACACGGACTACGTTGCACCCCTAGCTGCCCCACATGGAACCGGGTGCGTGTACGTGGTGCCTTCTCCAACTGGAGCTCTCATGACTGGCAGAAGAGCGCCCTCTATGTTCATGCACAGAGCCCGTTACCACTGGTTCTGCTACACGTACTCACCTCTTTCCAAGTGACTGCTGGAGTTTCCTGTTGCGTTAAATAACGAGCCATTGACGTTGATGACATAATACAGAACCAATCCATTCATCTTGTACTCGGGCAGTGGCTGTAAGCAAGCAATAGACCATTATCATGTTGCGGCCATCTTGATTTTTTTTTCCCAATTCAAACCAACTTAACCAAAGCGAGGCTGGAAGGAACAAGAAAAGTGTGTCTTCCAACACAAATGCCCCTCCACCATAACCGTCCCATAACTTGACACACTGCCACCCTCTTGATATGATAATTTATACGAGCTATCTGGTTCTGTGGGACTATTCAGTTACATAACCATTGATTTGTTTAGTTAACACTGATCTTGACCTGTGGCACCCCCCTCCCTCTGAATTAAAACTGGTTTCACAGGGTAGGTGTTGTGTAATTAAATGTGAAGTGAAAAACAACAAGATCCTACAAAATGAAGTAGAAAGAGATGTACCACTTGTAAGCTACCTGACAAGTTTCATGACAATACACCAAGTCTAAATTGAGTTATCGTGATGACAAGCGTTTCTTTTGTTTTAGCCATATTGACCTTGACCTTGTACCTGCAGCCCCGAAATTCAATAGGCTTCTTGGAGAATCCACTGTCAAACTACCTGCCAAGTTTCATGACAATCCATCAAGTCTATCTTGAGTTATCATGATGAAAGCATTTCTTTTGCTTTAGCCATATTGACCTTGACCTTTGACCTGTAACCCCCAAATTCAATAGGCTTCGTTGGGGTTCCACTAGCAAGCCATCTTTAAAGTTTCATGACAATACATCAATGCTAATTTGAGTTATCGTGATGACAAGCACTTCTTTTGTTTACGTTATCATAATGCATTTCTTTTGTTTTAGCCATATTGACCTTGACCTTTGACTGGTAACCCCCAAATTCAATAGGCTTCTTGGGCGTACCCCTAGCAAGCCACCTGTCAAGTTTTATGACAATCCATCAAGTCTTCCTTGAGTTATCGTGATGACAAGCATTTCTTTTGTTTTAGCCATATTGACCTTGACCTTTGACCTGTAACCCCCAAATTCAATAGGCTTCTTTGGGGTTCCACTAGCAAGCCATCTTTAAAGTTTCATGACAATACATCAATGCTAATTTGAGTTATCGTGATGACAAGCACTTCTTTTGTTTACATTATCATAATGCATTTCTTTTGTTTTAGCCATATTGACCTTGACCTTTGACTGGTAACCCCCAAATTCAATAGGCTTCTTGGGGGTTCCACTAGCAAGCCATCTTTGAAGTTTCATGACAATACATCAATGCTAATTTGAGTTATCGTGATGACAAGCACTTCTTTTGTTTACGTTATCATAATGCATTTCTTTTGTTTTAGCCATATTGACCTTTACCTTTGACTGGTAACCCCCAAATTCAATAGGCTTCTTTGGGAACCCACTAGTAAACTACCTGCTAAGTTTCATGACAATCCATCAAGTTTATCTTGAGTTATCTTGATGAAAGCATTTTCTTTTGTTTTAGCCATATTGACCTTGACCTTGTACATGTAGCCCTCAAATTCAATAGGCTTCTTGGGGAATCCACTATCAAACTAAATGCCAAGTTTCATGACAATCCATCAAGTCTATCTTGACCTATCGTGATGAAAGCAAAAGTGTGACATACACACACACACACACCCCCACACACACACACACACACACCCCGACTTACGTTACATACCTTGTGTGGACATTGCTTTGTTTTCGTGTAGTTAAGAAAACTCGGTACAAAAAATAACTTTACTTAAACTGTGAAAACTCTTTTAACCCAATTTTTTTTCTATGATTCCCTATAGTGTTTCTCTTCATTCTGCTACAGATAAACCTAACCCAAAAATGCCTCTAAACCTGTTTTCCAGAAAGGGCAAAACCTTATGTGGACACGGCTTAGTCCACATAAGGTTAACACAACCTGCATTATGTGGACCTCTTTTGGTCACAAGTCCACATAGGGTATGTAACACAAACTCACCCCCCCCCCCCACACACACGGAAGGACATGACAGAAACAGTATGCCCTTCGGCTTCGCCGGGGCATAAAAATAGACTGGTTCCTTTTTGCACGGAAAACATTATCATTCAGTCCTGTTATTAGATACATGACTGAAATGGTGGCAGCGTGAAAAATTTCTGTAAACCATTAGGCCAACAAAAAAAAGGCTCCGGTTTCTGGTCTGCGCGCGCATGGCCGTAGCCATGCGCGTCCGCAAAATAAAAAAGTTTTTTTTTCAATGTAAGATGATGTCTCAAAACCGACAAACTCACTAGTTTGACTGGAATCCTGCTGCTGCACGATATTAACGTGTTTTTAGATGGTGTTACGGTCGAGTATAAGCTTTATGTGGCCTCTCTGGGCTCTGATACATTTTGCACTGAACTTAGTCGGGTACCATTTGCAGTCATCAGCCGACATTTGACGGAAAAAACAAGTAAAATAAAATTTAAAAAAGCCGCATCGCCGTCTTTTTTTTGCCTTATCATGTTGCCTTATCATATTCCCATTCAAATCAGCGTAACCAAAGCGAGGCTGGAAGGAAAAATAGTCTGGTTCCTTTTCGCACAAAAACAAAATATCATTCAGTACTGTTATTGGATACAGGGAACATGACTGAAAATAGTTGCAGCATGATAAAGGTACATGTATATGCACAACAACGTTAGTTTGACCTGGAATGAGTTGTAAATACACCACGCAGACGTGGATGATTTCCCTAAAAAGAAAACTGAAAAGACAACTGCAAGCTATTCTTCCATTTTGTCGACGAAAAACATGTTTTCTTGAAGTAATGTACGAGGCGTTCTGGCAAAATGAGACAGAACTGGGCAGAGGTCAAAATGAGGCTTTGTAGGTACTAAGAAAGAGATATATAAATAAAAACAAATAGTATTGTTTCGGCCCTACTCTTCATGGCATTGCTTCGGCCCTGCTTTTCAAAGTACAGCCTTCCTACCTACCTGCTATGGTCTATAACATTTGAGCAGATTCGCTGATTAATTATGCAATTCAACCGCATCTTGACCTGTACATTTTGACCAATCAGCAGGGGCTTTCTATATCCGGTCTTCAGTCATTCACCATTGTCGCGTCATAGACATGGATGAAAAACCTAGACACAGCAACAAAGACTTGTGGTCAGGCGCTCTGTATTATGTTACGCGACACGCGCCCGGCTGTTGTGTAACAAAACACTGCATTCGAATTGACTAATCACAGTTTCAGTCCTAATTTGGCTATGAAATGACGTCACGATTGAGTAAAGCCGACTCCGATTGGCTGTGGCGCGAGATCGCAAAAATCTGCATGCTGTGACATATCAGACGTTATACAGGAGACTTGGCTCCGTGGATAACGGGTGATACTCAAACTACCTACCTGCCAGAACAGTTGGACATCCCTCTCTGCTGCAGTCGCGGTCTTGTTGACTGCTATACAAGTTAGGCCCAGGCTTACTCCGGACAGTGGAGCTAAAAGAGAAAGGATAAACAATTATAAGAGCTACAGAATAAACAAACCATTAACATCCTTAGTATTGTTTTAGTGAGAAACTTTCCTAGGTTTGCAGCATTGGTAATAATGCTAGCATCGTGGCTTTGGGTGTGATCCCTGCATGACATATCGTTGTGTCTGTGCAACAAGGTCGTATAAGGTCGTATCTCCTGAATGGGACGTACGTGAAACACGAGTTTCAGAATGTCACAAGGTCGTATCTCACTTAACATGGCCTGGATGTACACACAAAGTCAATGGATGTTGAGATACGACCTTGTTGCACGGAGCATATTCGTGCGAGATACATTTTGTTGCAGAATAGAGTTTACACGACCTTGTTGCACGGAGCATATTCGTGCGAGATACATTTTTGTTGCAGAATAGTGTTACGACCTTGTTGCACTGATGCGATGATATACGGGCTTATGGTTTCTGACTAGTACCCCTTGAGCAAAGACGGACAAAATGGGGAACCCGTCAAAAATAGGGCTGGATAGCTCAGTCGGTAGAGCACCAGAACAGTTTACGCATTCAGTAATTTCACCAGTCGAAATGGAGGGCTCAGTTCAAATTTTAACCCTAACGTATGTACCTGATCATGAATCCTTCAAAATCCACACCCCTGTTTAGGAGGAATTCGGCGGATTCAGGATACTTCAGTATAAAAAAAAGTTTGAGGGATTTTGATGGATTCAGGACTATAAGCCTAGCGGTACTGCAGGATTTTGCTGGATTCAGGATACCACCATATTGTAATATTCAGCAGTTGGGAGACTTTGATGGATTCAGTATCTCAACAGTTTAACTCCTTGGCTATATGTTTGCTGTTTACGAGGTATATGCACTACACTGGTGGATTCTGATGGGGTAACTGGCAGATTCTGATGGACTCAGGCCACCAACATATTTTTACATGACAAAATTGGTGGATATTGGCAGATTCAGGATACTTTCTTGTAAAAGTGCTCAAGGGGTTAGGGTTAAAAGAGACTATTCCCCATTATTTCACATGACAAAGCAAAGACTCCAAATCTGAATTTAAAGTTTAAGAATAGAAGAATGGAACCTTTCCAGTTTTTGTTCCAATAATGATGGACTCTTTAGTAGTCTGGTGTCATGCCTGTTGAGGAAAACAGTAACGAAGTTGAGACTGGGCCACCAAAATTGTCTAATGACATACTTCTGCTATGCAGTGCTTACACGGCTAACTAAAGAAGTGTTTCATTCAAGTCTTTTTGTTCCCGACCTTTTTCACAGTCGAAAGTCTTAAAACATCCTGGTTTACCTGCTTCGCTTGTTCTTCCTAATTTGATGTTGGACCAATCACCCCAGTGCTTGGCAACTGGAGCTTGTCCTCTCAAGCTGATGCGATACAACCCGTAGGGTTGAGACAAACTGCCAAGAATGTAGCTGGGATGGGTCAAGTTTTTGATGCCGAACATGCTTACCTCCACCACCTGGTAAAGAGAAGAAAAATAGAGTTGGAAAAGCAAAAATGTTATAAAAGCACCAAAAAACCTATCAGCAATCATGGGTATCGCTCGTTGGAGTGGTGTGAGCGTGACACCCCCCTAACCTCTCCTTCCCAGCAAATTTGTCAGTAAAATTGTTGTCTAGGAAAGATCAACGCATGGCATCATGGGTGGGCCCCAAGAGGCGTATTATTGTGCAATTAAATGCTTAGTGAATTGGCCTGCCGGCAAAGGGAAATATGCAAATATAGTGGCTATTTGGGTAAGATTAACGAAGTAGACTACGTAATACATTCATGAATACCTTTTACCCGGTTGATAAAGACATGGCTGGCTGGTCTTAAACACTTTTCTAGGGTCACATGAAATTTGGGGTCTTGTGAAATCCAGTGCCTTTTACCATTTTAATGGTTGAACATTCAAACTTCTCATGAAGGCATGTGCAATACTACCAGTGAGTTAGAATTTCATGGTCCTATATTCACAATACACCGGCACAGCTGCGTTGTGCACCACATCGCTCAGTACGTGCAATGCGCACGCCAATTTCCATATAAGGAATTGTTTACAAGACAGGACATACAAAATTATAGCTAGAGAGTTGTCTCGAAAAACATGAGGTAAAATTGTTGAACAAAATCTTGGATATTTATAAATTTGGACTTGTTTTGACGTTTGGACCTAAAAGTTTGGATTATAGGCCGAAAAGGTATTTATGAATGGGAATTTATGAATGGGAGTACTTGGCTGGTATTACACACTCTGTTTTAGACCGGTCGGAGTCTGGATGCTGATAATATGGTAATTTATTAGCATCCAGACTCCAAGCGGTCACAAACAGAGTGTTTAAAACCGGCCAAGCACACATTTATTCCTTTGGTAATAACATTAAAGATTTATAAATGGGAGTACTTGGCTGGTATTACACACTTTGTTTAAGACCGGTCGGAGTCTGGATGTGGATAATTACCCTCGCCATTGGCTCCGGTAATTTATTAGCATCCAGACTCCAACCGGTCACAAACAGAGTGTTTAAAACCGGCCAAGCACACATTTATTCCTTTTAATAACATTAACCCTAACTCCCTAACTCCCTAGGGGGTGTGCAAAATCGTATTGAAATTGGAGGATTCAGGACTGTTAGGGCTATAGAAATATACTAAGATTATATATAAAACATTTATTGCTGCTAAAATAATCTTAAAATGACACTCAGAATGATTAAAATTTAAGAGGCATTTAAAATGGTAATTTTTGTATGAAAAATAAAGGATCATTTTCACCCCATCCATTTTGTTCATTTCGAATAATAACAGCACTCAAAACCCAAAGAAGAACGCTCGAAACCTAACCCTTTGAAGTTTCAGCTCAGTGGATAATACACGTTTGAGAAAATAGTGATAAAATCATGTGCAATCTTTTGGCCACAAAACACAATCATTGACAATTTTGTCGATAGCACTCTTTACTTCCAAAAATCAGTCAATTGACTGATCGTTGGAAATCATCTACGTTTCTTGATTTCTTCTAAATATATAAACTGCAGCAAGTCAGACAGAACAATTTCATGGGGTGTGTATTACATGTACCAGTAGAATCTTGGAAGGGCCCGTGCAATGTAATTTTTTTTTATGTAATCTTGGAAATGAAACATTGTGTCCCATTTTAACGTTATTTTCAAGTTTCATTTTGCCACTTTTAAGGGTATTTTGGTGCCCTTTTGGTTTTTATGCACATGAAATGTGCATATTCATGAGCAAAAGTGTGATGTCATTTTAGGCAGAAACCTCAATGTTACAGCTATTTCAGCATCAAAATTTGCCACAAATTTGGATAGTTTGCCGTCATCATTTTTTTTCTTTGGTGATTCGCTGTTTTTGATTCAGTACATGACATTAGGCAAATGAGCAAAGTTCACCCCACAAATGTATTCAATGAGCAATTTTTGGAAAACCCTTAAACTGAACAGTGTCTTCCTGAAATGACATCACAGCAACAGCGCCCTCATTTGTCAAGAAAAACATGTAAAAGTTTGTAATGCTAAAAAGTGTAAAGAAAAAAGTGCGCTTTTCAATCAAATTAACCAAAAAGGGATGTCAAATAGGTTTCTTACATTTCAGAGGAGTAAATTGCACAATATATGAGCCCAAGTAAAAATTCATGTCATGGGAAATTTTATCTGGGTATTTTTTTTAATAATGATTCGGTAGGTAAGTTTTTGGGATAAATACAAATGAAATCCCATTACCACAAACATCCTTGCAGATCAACCGACTCAAGATTGCGACAAAATGGGATCTCACCGTGGTTGCAGGAGAGCATTTCTGCCAGGAAGAATTGGAGTCTTTGTATTCGCACCGCAGCTGGTAGTCCAAATGAATCTGGACTGCTGTGGGATAGTCGCCATAATCAACTGGTGGCTGCCACTTAATGAGCAAGGCTGACTCGGACTTGGCAGTCACAGCGGTGAGTCTTGGTGGGTTAAGCACAACAACTAAAAATACAAGACAACCGCAAAAAAAAACTGAAGAGGTAACTAACAACTCAATCATTTATTCCATGCACAAGTAAAGTTACCTCCTCACTTGATTATAAGAACACAAAGACCGTTCGGTTTTGTGCTCGTTCAAGGGTGGATCCAGGGGGCCAACAGGGGTCATGGCCCCCCCCCCCCCAAAAAAATAACGAACCCAATTTTTTTGAGGTGACGTCGCAAAAAAGCAGGCACTGCGTACACCACCATTTTTCCTCACAAAAATTTGGTTAAAGTGGTCAGAAATTGCCTCAACTCGCACCACAGAGCATCTAGAATCAAACAAATTTCGGGGCCCTTAAGCGGGCCCTGAGCCGAGCCCCTTGCCATAATTTTTTGGACCCACTTTTTGGAGGACCAAAAATACTTGGCCCCCAAAAATATTGTGTTCTGGATCTGCCCTGATATAATATTTGTACGTACTTCATGCCATACGTGTTCAAATCGGTGTCCAGCCCACAGAGCTCTCAGAATTGGGTCGACACAATTCTGTCGACCGTATCCCACAATGCACTGCGAAAAATGAACTCTCTGTTGAACCTCTTGGTGGCACGCTGTATTTGGAATCGCTCGTATTGGATGAAAGGTCTGAGTGATGCACATATTTCTGTACTGATCATGTTTTTCTCTCAAATTCAAAAAAGTCTGAATAATCTCATGCCTGCCACAGACTTTTGCGACTAGTGAAATTTCCCCAGGGTAAGCACTTACTGAAAATGAGCTCCGCTGAGATAGAAGTTTACATCTGGGTTCAATGCAGATTGACGTTTTTCCCCTTGGGGGGGGGGGGGTGTTAGTTCAAGACTGAGGTATACATATGTGAATCCAGGAGCAAGTTTGGACGAGGATCATTAGGCTCCCCCAAAGTCCCCAGTTTCTGGTCTGCGCGTGCGTCGCTGTAGCCATGCGCGTCGGCAAAATTAAAAAGTTTTTTTCAATGTAAGATGATGTCTCAAAACCGCCAAACTCACTTGTTTGACTGGAATCCTGCTGCTGCACAAATAAACATGTTTTTAGATGGGGCTACGATCGAGTATAACCTTTATGTGGCCTCTCTGGGCTCCCCTACATTTTGCACTAAATTTAGTCGGGCACCATTTGCAGTCATCAGCCGACATTTGAAGAAAAAAAAATAAAATAAAAATAAAAATAAAAGCTGCCTGCGTCGCCACACCACTTTTGCGGCAAGCTCCATACCAGAACCGGAGACTCTTTTTTTTGGCCTTAGTGGACTAGTGGTTGATCTGTGATGTAACGTGCACATCCGCAATGGCAACCTGCGAACGCCTCTAGTCAATTCGCTGGTCAAAACGTCTTCACAAAAGTTCTTGGTCCTGGCTCCCCGCTGTGCATTATGATACGCGTGGCTATTGGTAACCAGTGATGGAACCTTGCCCCGTGGTCTGGTTCCAAATAATCGACTAGAGAAGTCCCACCATCCTGCGTTCGAGCGAAGTTAGTCAAACTATGGTTAACTCGCCCAAACCTGCTCCAGGAATAACCCTGATCCTTGTGTGTCTCCCATGTACCGTACTTACTTTCATCTCTCGTAATGCTAATTTGGTCACTCTTAGTATGGTCCAGTGCGTTGGAAGAGTTGACCATGAAACAAGCAAAGTGCGAACCTCCCAGGTCACATACCGTCATGTTGCACGGCATAAAAACAGCGTCATAACTGAGGACAAAATGAAATTACAAAGATGATCCTGATTAGTCAATAAATGTTATCATTTTCGGTTTGTACAGAGTGACCCAAGAAAATGCAACTCTAAAACATTTGCCTTTAAAAAAAAAAAAAGGGATGGTTGGATTTTTATGTTTTGGGTATCGATTAAAGCTGAGAGCTTTTTCTTTTAAATACTGAAAAAATCATAAAAATAGCACTTTGGGTTGCTGAAAAAATACCATTTATGTAAAAGTAGTCATTTTAAATTTTTTTTGACAAATTTATGATGCTGAAAGGGTTTAAAATACGACTAAAAAGGATGAGATACCTGTTCAGGTGGAAAATAAAAGGTATTTCCATCAAATTCATTTGTACTCGTATCATATTATGTGCCATGTTGTTTGTAAGGACTAGGACATGCACAAATAGGTACAGTGAAAATCCCTTAATGAATACAATTTACATCTATATTAACAACCCTGCTTTAATTGACTAACAATAGGATTGATAAAATCCGCCTTTTTTTTTTAAAGACGGGCCAAAAATTGTACTCGGATAAAAAAAAAAAAAATATCACAAATGCACCTGACATCCTGTGTAACAATAGTAAGAATATCCAATCATGGTGTCAAGTTAAAGAACAAACAGGATTCTGTTATCAGAAATGTTATTAAAATACAGGAATTCGTTGAGATCATGTCATTTCCCAAAAGGAACAACATGTCCTCAGTTTACGTGTTGACCACTAGGGGAAAAACAAAGGAAGTTTGCATACACGGTGTGTATCCTGTTAAGAAATAGTGTCTGGTATCAATTCAAAGGTAGCTGATGTTCTGTGCAAAGATTTTATCTCTATCTATTTCAATTTCCTTGAAAGCATAACAACATACATGTACAGGGATATTGTGGTTTAAAAGCCAACCTCAACCCTCCCTTTGCTCTTTGGGGCCATAAAAGGCCCATGCAATGTAATTTTATTTTATACAATCCTTGAAAGTACACCTTTGCATCCCATTTAAAGGGAATGTACATCATTGGCTTTTGCTGTAATTTTCAGAAATGAACTATTTGAGGGGTTAGTATAATAGATCAAACACTGTTACACTGACAAGTTTGAAGTTTTGTGTTCGAAAACGCTGGAAAAACCAAGAAAAACAAAAATATTGAAGTAGTCTGGTTCCCTGACTCCAATAAAGATGAAATGAATCAATTTATTGATGCCCGAAAATTGTAAGGTAAGGAAACCAGTCTAGCTGGCCTGCACCCGTTCATGAACATGTAACCAATAGCAAACAAAATTTGGACTGAAAAAAAGAGGTAAATTTGGAGCAGCAGTTGAAAAATAGTGGTCGGCCAACCACCGTTGGAAATTTATACAAAATACCACTTTTCTTGACAATGACTTCACACCAGGTGCCATAATTTTACAGGATGCTTTAGACTTTCATTTACCAACATCCTATTACATGTAAGGTATTTCGTAAAAAATTTGGTAGTTTTGTTTTCCAATGTTTGCAAATGTTGTATATTCCCTTTAACCTAAGTATAAATGTTCATTTGGCCATTTTTTTAAAGGGTATTTTGGTGCCTTTTTGGTTTGTACATAGTATGCTTATGCCAATTTTCATATTCATGATTAATAGGTGTTAAGTCATTTTCAGGCAAAGATCTCAATGTTACAATTACACTTATTTCAGCACCACAAGTTAGCAGAATTTTGGATATTTTGCCTTTGCAAATATATTTCTTTTCTTTGGTGATTCACTGTTGTGTCTGTACATAACAGCAAGCCAATGAGCAAACTTTTCTCACAAAATAATATATTCAATGAGCACATTTTTGGGTTCACAATTTGAACAGAAAACCCCTAAACTGAACAGTGTCTTCCTGTAATGACATCACAGCATCAGCGCCCTCAGTTGTCCGGAAATGCATGGACATTTTTGTTTGAATCATAAATTCGTATATGCTGTTATTATCATCGTCCACGATGTTTTAAATTATTTATATCGTTGCGCAGCTACGCCAAGTTTCGTGAAATGGACCCTAAGTTTATTGCGCAAACAAATTTGTTGCGTAAGTCTCTACGCTCTTTTCCATGAAGTCAGCTGCAGAGACTAGTCTACAGAAAATTAAAACATCAAGTTTCCCTGTCTGAAACAAAAACAATTGGGTCGACCTGAGTCACTCATAAGGCTTTTTGGTTCGAGGCCCTTTTGGAGCACCGCAGTACTCACCAGTACTCCTTCCATAGCAGTTGGTGTGACGTGGGCAGGTTGGTGTCGGGTCCGTTGGTCCACGAGCAGTGCGCTGTCATGAAGTTGCGGCTGTAACAGCGCAGGTCCGTTATCTTGGCAGGTGGCACTGTTTATTAAATAATAAAAAAACAACAACAACAACAACAAAATTTTAAAAATTGGAACTGTGCCAACATTTGTTCAATATTAAATTTTTCGCATGAAATCCTTTAAAAAAAAAAATACAGCAATTTAAACTTGTGTGATCCTCCTCGGCATGCTGGCAATATTTCTACAGTCAGTTAGTAAGCACACTTTTCAGCGTATCTAACCAAAATCAACAATGACCTCATTTGACCCCTAGGTGACCTTTGACCTGAAATGTCTTGAAGTCATCTGAAGTCCCCCTACCCAACGATTATTGTCACCAAATTTGGCTGTGAGTGAAGTCTGACTTTTCATATGACAGCCCTTTTCAGTTTACCTAACCAAAAGCAATGACCTCATTTGACCCTCTAGATGACCTTTGACCTTGAATGTCTCAAGTCATAATAAGTCCCCTTACCGAAAGATTATTGTCACCACATTTGGTTGAGATTGAAGTCTGACTTTTCACATCATAGCACTAAACAGTTAACATTACCAAAAACACACAACTTGTATATTTTCGGCTAAAAGCTCTTGTAAGTTTGTGCTGCACTTACATCCAACTTGTATGGTGACGGTCGACGGCAGTGAGCCATCATCCAGCCTACAAGCATAGACACCACTGTCATCAAACTGCACCCTGTCGAGTATGAGCTGTGATGAGCCCACGACCTCCACCCGGGCATTAGCCTTGGTGATTGGTTCTCCGTCTCGAGTCCATGTAATGTCCGTAGCGTTGGTTGCGGCCCGGCCCGGCCTGGTGAATGTACAGTTGAGCTGAAGGGTGGTGTTGACTTGGACCACGCTGTGCTCCACTTGGATCGTCACTGAAGATACAGATTGTGGGAACAGAAATGGTTCACGTCCTGAACCCATTTGTCCCTGTACCGCCCGAAACTGCCCCACCTATTTCCCTGTAACACCTGAAACTGCCCGAGTGCTCTATAGTTTTATGGATTCTTCAGTGTATAAATATATATGTCATACAATGCTCTGCTAATGGGCTTCAAGCTTTTTCACACTTCACGCGAAAGCAAAAGTGAAGCGAACTTAACGTCAGAAAAAAAGTCACAGTGAAATTTGACGGAACTGAAATTTATTCACACTGATGATAATTTGCAGATCAAATATTTGCTGTGACATCACAAGTTCGCATGAATGTGCATTGTTTTGATTTCGCGCCAAATATGAACCCGCTTTAAAGCTTCTTCACGCTTCACGCGAAAGCAAAAGTGAAGCGAACTTAACGTCAGGAAAAAAGTCACAGTGAAATTTGACGGAACTAAAATGTATTCAAACTGTTGATAATTTGCAGAGCAAATATTTGCTGTGACATCACAAGTTCGCATGAATGTGCATTGTTTTGATTTCGCGCCAAATATGAACCCGCTTTAAAGCTTCTTCACGCGAAAGCAAAAGTGAAGCGAACTTAACGTCAGGAAAAAGTCACAGTGAAATTTGACGGAACTGAAATGTATTCAAAATGTTGATAATTTGTGGAGCAAATATTTGCTGTGACATCACAAGTTCGCATGAATTTGCATTGTTTTGATTTCGCGCCAAATATGAACCCACTTTAAAGCTTCTTCACGCTTCACGCGAAAGCAAAAGTGAAGCGAACTTAACGTCAGGAAAAAAGTCACAGTGAAATTTGACGGAACTAAAATGTATTCAAACTGTTGATAATTTGCAGAGCAAATATTTGCTGTGACATCACAAGTTCGCATGAATGTGCATTGTTTTGATTTCGCGCCAAATATGAACCCGCTTTAAAGCTTCTTCACGCGAAAGCAAAAGTGAAGCGAACTTAACGTCAGGAAAAAAGTCACAGTGAAATTTGACGGAACTAAAATGTATTCAAACTGTTGATAATTTGCAGAGCAAATATTTGCTGTGACATCACAAGTTCGCATGAATTTGCATTATTTTGATTTCACGCCAAATATGAACCCGCTTTAATGCACTGTGAACCAGGTACATGCTTTATCTTGTCTGTGCAGTACATGGAAAGATCATGAGCAACCCCCTCAAAAAACTCCTCAAATGCTGCTTGAACCAACTAAAAATTGTTGACTAAAAGCTAGTTCATACTTCTGGTCTAGTGAAACTGTGGGCTACTAGCCTCAGGGCTGTTCCATTTCTAAAATAATCTAGTATTAGATTTTTTTGTGGAAGCTTCGTTTGACCGAATATTCCAAATTCAAACTCGCCAATCAAGTTGCGGGTCAAAAGTTGGACGCAAAAAGCACCGGTTTAATTGTGTGTGTGGGGATTCATATTATGGGCCAGTGAAGCGTTTTGCATTAAGCATTTTGAAACTGTAACGGCTTTAACCTGCTAATAAACAGGATGGGAAAATGCAATGAACCGCCTTGACAAAATGTCCCCATCGAAAAGTGACATCTGCCAAAAAGGGGGGGGGGGGGGATTCAAAACCACGGTGTCATGCTGACTAGTTACAAATGCCTTAACCTTCTCAATCACAAAGCTTGCCAGGGTTGGCTGGCCATTTGAAATCTCATAAACACAGCAGCAGGTCTCCCAATCATAGACTTGCACTAATTTGTTTTTTCATTTTTACTTGAAATTTGAGCCTGAAGATGTACATGTAATGCACTTACAAGGGCCGTCCTCCAGGGCACAAGACGACCCAGCTAGGGCAAAGATCATGGCCACAATGAAGAGCAGTCCAGTCTTTGAGTCCCGGTTGAGGTTGTCGGGGGAAAGTGGCACAGCAACGAGTAGTCCCCTGAAGATATCCATGCTCAGTCCATGTAGCCACGCAGCATCATTTGCCACTGTTGAGAAAACATTTTTTTTTTTAACTTCCAAGTTGGACAAAATATAAGTTGATAATGTGGTGCTTACTTTAATAAAGCTTTATGCCAAAGTCGTTAAGTGCTTCACAATTATTACCCCTGTTCTTCAGTTCATGAGACCACTTTCCTTCAACAGCTTGAGATCTACCCTCACAGAGGTACCCATTTATAAATACTCCCGGGTGAAGAAGGCAACTAAAGTACAGTGCTTTGCTCAATAACACCGGCACCACTTTCCCAGTCAGGGTTCGAACCCATGGACATCGCAAACGGGTCAAGACATCACAGCCATTGCCGCACTCCAAACACACAAAACATTTTCACATTACAACCCTAACCCTAGTAGTTCCTCAGGACTACCCGGCTAAATCCAACAGAGTCCAACTGTGCCTTATTTTCAGTTGTCTGCTGTATCCAACAGAGTCCAACTTGGCGTTATAATGGTTCAGTTGCCTGCTGAATCCAACATATTGCAATCAGGAATGTACATCAGGGGTTTACTGCTCAGTCCAACAGGCTCCTGCGGGTATACATACGTATGATATAGTTGGATCCTGTTGGATTCAGCGGGGTTAGGGCAATGCCAACTGTAGTGGGATTTGAAACTATAAGAAGTTGGAGCTTCAGGAAAATCATGACAATATACCGGTGAAGTACCACCAGGGCTATCTAGCCCTATTGTCCAGTCCATTGGTCAAGGCACGTTGTCAGAAACCACAAGTCATGCGGCCAGTGATCATGCATCCCTCACAGAAACAAAATCGTCTGTGAAATGAATCAGTGTTTCCAGTGCATCAATCCATGTACAAACTTACAAAAGTGTCACTACATGTAAGTGATCTTCAAATGTGTCATGCAGGTGTTGAAGTCATCCATCAAATTTCTTTTGGTCTAGCATTTGGACCTACCATATGTACATGGTGCTTCATGACCAGTGGTGAGAGCTCAACATGTATGTGCGAGACACCAGCAGCGTCAACCCTGCCATGATTAATCAGCTCTGGTGGCCCCTTCAAGAACGGCGTGCACAGGCCAATTAAGGCAGTGATGATGTTCCAAATAGTCAACAACCTGGTTGATGTCCCTTATACCTACCTGACACCAACAGTTGCCCTGAGAGATACGTTGTAACTCCCTCAGATACCGGGTACCTCATATCAACAGGACATGGTACCATTCACCAGGACAGGGGTACATGTATATCAGCAGTCATTCTTTCCAGAAAGCATCATAATCTGGAACACCCTTCCACAAGACCTTGTCAACTGCACATCACTTGCAAGCTTCAACTTCAAGCAGGGTACGCAGCAAGTCCAGCTGTTTTTGGCCGCACCTTATGTTATATTAGCTAATCACCTGCACTGTATCCTCACTTTGCATGCACACAACCACCGCAGTACATTAAAAACCAGTTTGTGGGCTGTACTTCACCAGAAGAGAGAGAGACACACACACACTTGCGTGTGCAATTAATGGTTCAAGTGTTCAAAGAACGTAAGGCAAGGCACAATATTTTTTTCTAGCAGAAACTTGCGCACAATCCTTGGACCACTGGCCATTACTTAATTACACAAACATTATTTTTGTAGACAATTGTGAAGAAAAAGTAAAGAAAAGAAAAGAAAGAAACCAAAGTTCTTAGGCGACTGGGGATCAACCCTGCCCTCTATAGCCCTTTTCACACTAGACAAATCTCGGGGTTGACGCAGGGTTGACGCAGGGTTGAAAACATGCATCGGTTCACACTTGAAGAATTTCAACCCTGCGTCAACCCTGCATCTACCCCAAGATTGATTTCGCCCCGGGTTGAACTCAACCCTGCTCCAGACCAGGGTTGAGATTTTCAACCCGGGTTGAAAATCTTGCCAGGGTCCAAAACGGTAGTAACTGAGCATGATAAGCTTGATTTGCATGAAACAAGTGTGAAACGATGCGGGGTTGAACGCTGGGTTGAAAAATCAAAACCTCAACCTGGGGCGGCACTGGATTCGCCCAGGGTCAAGTTCAACCCGGGATGAGAGGCTCTAGTGTGAAAAGGGCTTATATGTATTATAACCCTGCCTTCTAAATTACTGCTTCCAGCAATCAGTATTTTCTTTCTGAACATTGTGCAGTGGAATGCCTCATGCATCTCCTGCCAATGCTGGTTTTTCCAACAAGATCTAACCAGTATCCACTTTGATTTGTGAGCTGTTTAAATACACAAATGCAACCTCAGTTTACAACAAACAATCCGGGCTTACCTGACGGAGATTTGAAGCCAAGATGATGAACAAGCATTTAATTCAGGTGTTTTTATTTTAATAGTTTCCAATGATCCCCCAAATGGCATGGGGAGATTTACAAATGTAGGTTAAAGCTTTCTCGACTCATGACTTGCACTTCCCACAAAAACGTGACAACTGTTCTGCAGGTGAAGGCCTCTCTTCGTTTAATAAAAGCAAAGTTTTTTTATGTACAACTGCTGTCACACAGGCACATCTGTGCCTTCACAGTCAAATTTCAGAGAAGTAAATACCATGGTTGGCTGAACACAAATTGCATTTGGACCTTTTCTCTGCTTGTTACAAAACCATTTCGATCGGTATAGAAATTGTGTTCACAGTCGAAAGATTGCATACAAAAGCCACACATTAAAAACAATACATATCTGGCAGTTCACGCCCACAAAAATTGGAAGTGAACCGCAATATGTACATTCTTGTTGACTGTGGGGACTACACGCGAGTTGTCCCATGGTACTATGGGGACCGAAGGCACTATAGGACAGCAGAAAGTCCCCATATTTCGGTCCTAATTTGCCTAAGGCCAAAAAACACACACACAAAAGTTGGTCTATGGCCAGCGTGCGCGTCGATTTTGATCATGCGCATCAATCTTTTTTTCCTTCAAATTTTCAGCGGTAGCTACAACAGCGCCCTCTACTGTGGTACCGCCTTACATTTTCCTACCAAGGAGCACAAAGGAATGGGGAGGGGCACAAAGGCAAATGATGGAGTTCACAAATGTATATGAGGACACAAAAAATGCAAAATTGTCTGCACAATCCAAGCTTGGAAAAAACCCCCAAAAAAACCGCATCGCCGCATCAATTCCGGAACTTTTGGTCTGACCAGAGACCGACCATTGTTTTTTGGGGGCCTAACAATAAAAAGTTACCCATAACGTGGTGGCGGCCCGCCCACTATAGTACTGGCACCGCACATGTGTAGAATATTGTAACGGCGGTGCCGGGCCGCCGGCAGAGGGCGCCAGCACGGACCCACGGTGCAACCGTAGCGTTGGGACCCCTGCTGCTGGGCCAGGGAGACCCGTTGCCAGACTGCGCCGACTCAGTAGTGTGACTTTTATATAGCGTCCTTTTTGTTGTGAGTTGTATAAAGAGAGAGCCTCGTGTAAAGAAAGTGGAGAGAATAAATGGCCGGAGAGCACCGAAGCCCTGAAGAATAGTGTCTGTGGTTTCCTTCGTCTGGCGTGTGAGAACCCTAGATTCGTTCTACGTTACAATATGGTTAATGAACGTCATGAATAAAACACATACATACACACATTACACGTAGTAAAGAAAAAATGGTGTACCGGTAGATACACATACGGTACATGTACACTTACACGTACCGTATACCGGTATGTACCGGTATGTAACTTTCAAACACCTAGGCCGAATTTCAAACCAGTCTTGAAGGAAAGAAAAACTTCTCACAGAAATGACAAAGATTTCAAGAGAATTGAAATCACAATTTATAGCCTCAAAGAAACAAATTACATGCCTTACCATGACTACAGAATGGAATTTGCGAAGTTCTTATCTTCATCTTGAGTGAACCGCAGTCGCATGCAATGAACGCCCCATCACCATTAACTCGTTGCTTCTCATACATTTCGGTTTGTCTCTCAACGCAAAACACTCTGCGTTCCTCAATGAATGTTCAATGTAGAATTTGTAGTGCGGTCCAAACCCTTTATTCAGTTTTCTGTCCCAAATTCCAAGGAACGCACTACTACCGCGAAGGCAGGGGAAAAAAGTTCAAACGGTCATAATTTGATTCCTTTTCCAAATATACCAATTACTTAACAGGTGACTAGTAACTTGATTTTTTTTAGATGCTGGGTGTTAGAAACCTTGCCCCTGGTGACCTACCTTTAGTTATTTTCCAGAAATTCTCAACCACTCTTTCTGAAAGTCGTTAATCCTGTGTACACATGGTAACAGGATACCACATGTTTAATTTACTTGGTAGCAGAAGATACCGGAATGAGGAAAAGGAAAGAAAAAAAAATCACCAGGAATAGGATACAATCTTTTGACCAATTCAGCATTCTTAGAATTACAATACACATATTTACATGCACATCGTCATCCGTTAACAAACTCATTACATTTTTTTGGAAGTTATATTGGTAACTACATGTACATGTAGATTTTGTGCAGATCTCAAGAGAAAAAAAAACAAATTGCGGTCACATACGGCTTGTCGGCAATGGCCTAGATTTACGCAGTCTGAGTCTCAAAATACCGGTACATGTACACGTTAAAGGGAAATTGTACAACATTTGCAAACATCAAAAAACCAAACAGCCAAATTATTATGAAATACCGGTACCTTGCTGGACTGTTAGTGAATGACAGTCTGAAGCATCCTATGATATCATGCATGTGCTGTCATTTTCAAGAAAAACCGTATTTTTGTATCAATTTGAACTGTTTTTTTCCCCTTCAAATAGGCCTACTGCCCCAAAATACCAAATTTTTGTTTGCAATTGATTACACACCTACCATATGATGAACGGGTACGTACATATATGTACCGGTATGTATACCGCCAGCTGGACTGGTTCCCTGACCTTACACTTCCTTGACATTTATAAATTGCTCTGTTTCATCTTACGTGAGGTCAGGGAACCAGACTACAGGAACATGATTGTTTTTCTTGGTTTTTCCAGCATCTACGAACACAAAACTTCAAACACGTCAGTGTAACAAAATTTGCTTTGAAATACCGACTCCCCAAATCCATCCATTTCTGAAAATACATTTGTAACAGCAAAATTATATATATATTCCCTTTAAGTCCACGTACATGCGAGTTGATGAACATGTACATGACGCTTGTCAGGTAGCAAAAAACTCTATCCATTTTTATATATTGTAGCACAATAATATAAATCATCATTCAACCCCTGTATCTAAATCTAATGTACCCATAATGTACTGTATGTAGTACATGTACCGGTACCACAAAAATGAACAAAATGAATGAAATTGATTTCCAATCAATGGCAATTCAGAATTTGATCATACCGGTACCATCACGGTACCATGGAGCTCTATAAAAAGATATACATACTTACACTGGGTTTTTACGACCATAATGCAAGTGGTACAGCTGTGCGTAATTCCCAGGCCCAGTCAGACAGATACATGGACCCACTCCCGGCTAGCAGTTAAATGTGTTTGTCCGGACATGCACAGAAGAAAATCAGGAAACTTGATTTCTTCCAAAGTTAATCAACCATTTCAAAATGAGAGTATCGATAAAATAAGGCCGTGGTAAGTCAAGCTATATACCATTTTTTCTCCAGTACTGCTATTCGAGTTCGAGTACTTTGATGATCGAGTACTTCGCTGCCTGGAGTAGGAGTGCTAGCCATTTCGAGTACAAGTTCTTTGACATTCGAATACGAGTACAAGTACGCGAGTACTCTAAAAGAAACCATTCGAGTAGTACTAGTACCGAGTACAAGTACTACAACACTGGATTTGTTTATCAAGCACTGCATTAGTAATACCTTTAGTTGAAAAATTATAGCACAAATTACAGACAAGTACCAGTGCATGTACAGGTAGATGAGCACATTTTCCAGTTTCAAAAAACTATTCTGCAACAGAAATATTCTTCAGACTCTTTTGTTATGCAATAGAAATCTTCAAAAGTCCGTCCTGAATAAAAAAAAATACGGTAGCACTACGACCTTTACTGCTACCGGTACATGCATACAAATGTACACGTACCATCTTTGAAAAAGTACAACGGCTTTCCTTTACATAATTCCCTCATTTAAAAACATCATTGAATACAATGAGTCTATGGAAGGGGATAGCAGACAGCGCGTACTTTTTTTGGAATGTCGGCAGTAAAGCGTGACTGAGATTATTATGCACTTGATAATGGAAAACTGTACTTCATGCAACAAGAAAAGACCGCCTGTAGAATGCACATTGATTGTCTCTGACAATGAATGCCCCAGCGACAGGGGCAAGCAAGCGAATCAAACACGTTGTAGGAAACGAGGACAGCTGCAACCAAGGGACCAACAAGGGTTGCTGTACTTTTTCCCCCCTGTGGAGCAGAACTCAATTATCACAGGAAATTGTACTTAGTTTTTCACCAGTTTACAAAACTGGATAGATTTTGTTGTGGCAAATCTGAACAACTGACAGGAGGACTTGTCAAGGCCTCTATATTTGTAGGAGGAGAAGACGTCCATTGACAGAGACGTGTACACTGATTGATAACCCCACTCCCTCCATATCCTTAACTCTAAAAGGGCCGGGCTGTTTTGACCATCTCTCAGCCGGATAGGGGGGGGGGGGGGGGGGGGGGGGGAGCTGCCCCCCCCCCCAAGATCTCGGCCATCTAGTAATGAAAAATTTTGAAACTTGGTACATGTACATGTATGCATAGAGCGACTCATCATGAACATACGTGAACATGTACCCAAGAAATGTCATGACTAAAGTCAAGGGCAGATCCAGGGGGGGGGGGCCAAAGGGGGCCATGGCCCCCCCCAAAACGAAACCAATTTTTTTTTTTTTTATGTGACATCGCAATAAAGGCAGGTAATGAGTACACCACCATCTTTTCCTCAAAAAAACATTGGTTAAAGTGGTCAGAAATTGCCTCAGATCGCACCACAGAGCATCTAGAATCCAAAAATTTTTCGGGGCCCTTAAGCGGGCCCCGAACCCCACGCCGTAATTTTTTTGACCCACTTTTTTGGGGCACCAAAATTTTTTTTGGCCCCCCAAAAAATTGTGTTCTGGATCCGCCCTTGACTAAAGGTCAAAGGGTTTGGGAATTATGGCTAATTAATTATTCATATGTACAATGTACATATACCGGTACATGTATTTGAGGACTTTCAGTTGCAAATTTTCATGCCCAAGTGCTACAAATACATGTACATGTATGTATGTAATAATTGTGGTCCCTCGTATACCAGTGCTAAATGTTAAGACAAGGTTTTCAATATGTTTTTCATAATGTGTGATCTGTGCAAACCTACCGGTACACGTACATGTTGTATGTATGTGTACATGTACATGAATGCTCCCATGCATTGTGCATCTCATGAGTTATATTTTAATGTAAAGAATTAACAGAGTGATGGGTTGTGGGCACCTTGTTTTCCCGTTTAAAGGGAATATACATCATTTGCTTTTGCTGTAATTTTCAGAAATGGATGGAATTGGGGGGTTGGAAATATATAGCAAATATAGTTACACTGACTTTTTTGAGGTTTTGGGTTCGAAAATGCTATAAAAACCAAGAAAAACAATCATTTTCCTGTAGTCTAGTTCCCTGACTCCATATAAGAAGAAACAGAGCAGTTTACATACATTGGGGAATTGTAAGGTCAGGGAACCAGTCTAGCTGGCTTGTACCCGTTCATAGGTGTGTAATCGATTGCAAACAAGTGCGATGGTCAATTGGGGCCAGTATTTGAAAAAAAGCCAGTTTTTTCCAACGCTGGTCGGCTGACCAGCGTTGGAAATTGATACAAAAATACCACTTTTCTTGAAAATGACAGTATACCAGGTGCCATGATTTTACAGGATGCTTTACACTGTCATTCACTAACAGTCCAGCAAGGTATTTCAAAATGATTTGGTAGTTTTATTTTTTGATGTTTGCAAATGTTGTATTTTCCCTTTAAGAATGAACAGCACATGCACACTGATCCCTGTAAGAGGGTAGGTCTCTGCATTATGGGGAAGTTCTTTTATGTTATAGGCAAACTACATGTACATGTAGGACTGAGTTATGGGGACTTTCTGCTGTCCCCACAGCTTTTTCGGCTCCCACACCTTATTTTCCCGTTTATGAATAAACAGCACCTGCACACTGACCCCTGTAAGAGGGTAGGCCTCCGTGTAATGGGGAAGTTCTTTTATGTTACATGTACCAGTATAGGCAAATTACCCCGGTACCGGTACATGTAGGACCGAGTTATGGGGACTTTCTGCTGTCCCTCAGCTTTTTCGGTCCCCACAGCTTTTTTGGTCCCCACAGCTTTTTTGGTCCCCACAGCTTTTTTGGTCCGTAGCGACGAGTGTTTGTCCCCACAACTACGGAACAAGAAGGGGTGTCGACTCCACGTACCGATATACTGGTACCGTACATTGTACAGTGTGTGAATGACCATTGTGAACAGTGATGCTCCAGATCAACTGGCCAAAAGACATACCGGTACATGTACATGTGTAACATGCACAATTTGCTAGTTTAAAAATATCCATTTTGGCCTAGATGCCATGCCATGCCAGGTCTTTTAAACCATAACACCCCCCCTCCAAATTTCACTACCTCAGACCTGCCAAAAATAGACACCCAGGGTTTATTTCTGTCCCGGACTGTAAACTGTCCGGGGCCGTTTGTTCAGTCACCCACTTTCCTGTTTGGTGTTCAACATCTCAATGGGCCGTGAATGCAGGGGCCTGATGAAACCGAGCCCCCGGTAACCTGAGACTTCTCGCGCCGACCACACTGCCGGGGTTCGGATTACGGGGATCAACCCAAAAGGATGGTCTGATACTGTTTGTGAAAAAAGCCGTGAATTGACTCCCTATTCCTGCGCAAAACAACAATCCGTCTGTGTGTAGGAGAATCGTGACCATTGTGAAGTCTGACAAGCCTCTATTTTACACATGTGGCTCATGTTTGCTGCGAGCTCATGGTGCAAAATTTAAGAAAAATACATGGAACAAAAAGTACAGATGACTTTATACTGTACATTGTCCTATCCATTTCTTTGTACTGTACACTACATGTATATATTTGTCCAACCGCATGCCTGTGCCTAGCTGTCCCTGCAAAATGGTGTTCGTTTATAGAGGACTTTGCATTCCCTGTGCTATTTTCGAGTTTCATCTTGAAAAATAGATTCCTTTTCTAAATTGCTATTTTTCTAGCAATACAAAAGTTATTCCCTTTTGTTATAATTTTGACATCAACCAGAAAAAAAACCCACAGGCCACAGGTTTCGTTATTGAATTGTTCCTTTACAACCTGGACAAGTATTAAAATCCATTGTTGCGGGGAAGGCTGGTTCCCACCCCAGTATCGAATCAGTATAGACAGTCTGCTAGCAAAGTGGATCTGTTTGTGCCCAAAACAAAAATTTTTCCACAGGATTGCAGACATCCAAAAAAAGGGAAAAAATGAGTTTGTTTTTGTCAGAAAAAGCATACAAGTTGAACATTTATAAATATAGAAAAAAAAATTGTTACTGAGGGGTTAACAGAGCATTGTCTGTGCCCATGCAGACCCACCTGCATGTACATACATGTACGCATACATACATACATTTACTGTACATGTGCAGGGTAGTTCTACATGTAAACATTCATATTGTGTGGATGGTGTGTAGGCCTACATGTACCGGTATGGTGAATACCTACATACATTTAGAATGGTCCAGTGGTTGCTGTGTTTGACTTGTACAATGGTACGTGGGTTCGAACCCCGCCATGAGCATGGTGTTTGTGCCCTTGGGCAAGACACTTCACTACTATTACCTCTCTCCACTCAGGAGTATGATGCATGAGTACCTGTGAGGGTGCCTGAATGTGAATGTGTGCCGATATCGCTGCCGCGTTGTCTCATGGCCTGATCGATCGATGAACGGGGCAAAATTGCAAAGCGCTTTGAGTTTGAGATACGATATGATGGAAAGCGATGCCTCACAATTTATTATTTGCATGGTGTACATGATGTTGGCACCTCTAAAGATCAACAGTGAGCACGGTTATAACTTTAGGCCTATATATTTTTTCTACTATTTTTTACCTCTTTTTCAATTACCAAAGTACATGGTGTATGTTTGTTCATATGTACATGTACGTACATGTACGTACATGTACCGGTATGTACGGCACATGTACACTTGTGTGATACACTATACAAACATGTGTGGGCGGACGGGCCGTCAACGCCTTATGGGAAAGTTTTTATTGTTAGGCAAACTAGGACTGAGTTATGGGGACTTTCTGCTGTCCCCACAGCGTCTTCGGTCCCCATACAATGTACTACCATGGGGCAACTCGTGGATAGTCCCCACAGTCACAGAACAAGTATGTGTGTACATGTACCGGCGGCACCTAATTGTGTTTAATATGAATTCTGCGAGAGACTTGTATTTTGACTACTAATAAAGGACTTGTGATGTGAATAAGCTTCACCTCTCTAGCAAAATTACCATTCCAGTACGGAATTCCAGTACATACATGTAGATAAGATCACTCAACCTCCATTCGCTCCAGAAAATTGTCAGGCACATCTTCTTCAAATGGGCATGGGAATACTCCGGAATCCACTTGTGTATTAAATAACTTGTTGTGTAAAAATAACTTGTACACGATGTATCTGAACAGATCATCTGAAGAACCCACTATATCGTTTAAGCCTCGTACAATGCACATCTACATGTACATGGACAAATCTTATATCTTGAGGCATCTTGCAGAGCTAGCTGTGCTATCATTTGTATTTTTGGCATGTTTCCATGGCAATTTGAGATGGTGCAGATGTGAAGTATTAGTTATCATAAATTTGTTTCTCACTCAACATGAGTATTTGATTGGAAAACCATGTGCAGTACCGGTATATGTACAATGTATGAGGGAGTACATCTCTTTACATTTGACGTACATGTAGAAATGATTTTGATTTTATTCTTACGATGATCAAACCAGGGACGTCTCCAAATAAGTACACAAGTTGTACTAACTTTTAAGGTACAATTTTTATGAAAACTATTTCAAAGTCAGTACGCCTATGGGATTTTGTTCTTAACGGTACAAGTAACTGTAATTTCTCGTACATGTAATACGGCCTGCTGAAAATGTGTGAAGATTCAGTACACAAGAGATCGCATCTTTCATTTTCAAAATTACTAAACTCAAAACTTTAACCATGTTAACCCTAACCCCTTGGGTATTTTTACTAGAAAGTATCCTGAAACCGCCCAAAATCTATCAATTTTGCCACGCCAAAAAATGTTGGTGGCCAGTGAGTCCATCAGAATCCACCAGTTAGCCGGGAGTAAATCTGTCGACATCCTGAATCCATCAGAGTCCCCCAACTTCTCAATATGGAGGTATCCTGAATCCATCAAAATCCTGCAGTACTGCTAGGCTTACTGTCCTGAATCCATCGAAATTCCCCAACTTTTTCAATATGGAGGTGTCCTGATTCCGCCGAAATCCTCCAAAACAGGGGTGTGGATTTTGATGGATTTAGGTATGTTAGGGTTAAGGGCCTTTTCTCAGTATTTTTCTTTTTTGACATGTCGGCAAATACTTACTTTAAACAGCTATAACTATATCAATGAAAATAATTGAATATTCCATTAAATCAGCACCAAAAACAACTTGGCAAATTAAAAAAAAATTCCAACCATCCAAGCATGTTTGGCGATCGTGTGCCTGGTATCTATTTTCCACGAACTTCCCTTTCGTTGCTATTGCGTTGGTCTTGTAAAATGTATCCTGATCCACTAAATTTTAAAAGGAACTGGCCCTGATTTTTCATGAAATTAGGCCCCTCTATTAAACAATGCGTGCATGTTATGAACCGGTACAACCGTACATGCAATGAATTATTGATGTCCACACTTACCTACGGTGCTATATTTGCTGGGGGTTGATTTATCGGGCTGGAAGTTGTCATCGCTGGTAACTAGTCGTGGAAGCAAAGATGGTTCACATTCCAGAGAGGCCGAGTTCAGACATAACACTGTGTGGTTTTTCCTGGCATGGCACGGAAGCCGCTGCATCATCAAAGCCTACCCCAGCCTGCGGAGAATCCAGAGAACCAAAAATAAATAACAACTCTCATTGATTCTCATACCAAATTCGAAAGGGAAACATTGGGGAAAGCATTTTTGTATGGAACGCCAAAGCCTCCTTCTCTTGTTCACTTTGATTCCATTTGCCAATTTTATCATTTTATTCATCAATTCCATTATTTCATTTGGCAATTTCATCATTTTATTCATCGATTCCATTATTTCATTTGGCAGTCTCATCATTTTATTCATCAATTCCATTAATTTCATTCGGCAATTTCATCAATCATCATTTCATTCGGCATTTTCATTGGAATGGAACGATGAAATTGCCAAATGAAATAATGAAATTGCGGAATGGAATAAAAGGGAACCATAGAAGGCGGCTTTGGCGTTCCATGGTTTTGTCTGTCATTGGTCATGTACTGCATGTATGTATGCGAGGTGTTCTGGCAAAATGAGACGGAACTGGGCACAGGCCTTATTGGAAAAAAATGCAAAAACCAAATGGGGGCGATTTTTTTTCTTCGATTTTCAGATTATTGATATTTGTACCGGTAATCTTTGATATGTTTACTACACATATTTTAAATAAATAGTTTAAAAATCATTGAATAAAAGTGGTTTTAATGGAAAACAATTCACATGTTACATTTTCACGAATACAAAACTTGAAAATTTAAACGCTTTTCTAATTCTACATACAATAGGCCTATTTTACTTTTTTGACATGTCGATAAATGCCAACTTTAAACAGCCATGGCTTGTCAATGGAATGTCCGATTGAAGTGCAACAAACAGTATTGTAAGGCGATGTTCATTCTCTGTCCAAATACTTGCAAACCCGCATTTTGACCTTTGCCCAAATCTGTCTCATTTTCTCAGAATTGCCTCCCACATGTGTATTGGATTTTGAGGGTCTACGGTGGTTTACCCTCACAATATTGCAGTATTCGTTATTAGTACTTTTCTATTACATGTATACATGTCATCAAAATATAATTTAAGACACCACATGCAATCAGAGAAACTGCAAATACGCAACATGGGTAGAACCTCAAAGGCCTTGCTCAGTAACTAGTATTTGCAAGCACAATTTGTACTTAAAATAAATCTAGATCATGTGACTTCAAGGAATTTAGACAATTATCTGGCCAATCTATTTTTGTCACTTTTTTTAAGGGCTTTTGCACACATACATGTAACCACATTTACGGTACAAGGATACCGGAACATCGTGGTAATCAAATTCTTTACCGAGGTTGTTTGTATTTCATTAAACTAACAACATTCGATATCACTCGGTATCGCACAAATATTTGTCACTGTATACATGTACAGTATTTTTTGAAATACAGTCCAAGCCACATTAACTCTACAAAAAATATTTTAAAAAAAAATCACCAATTAAAGATTTATGGGACCGCGTAATTTATTATCACCATCATTACATGATTCCTTTTTTCCCAGCGACACATACTGCACATTCCTGTGTACATACATGTACAAACAAATCCTCGACATGTACATGTATGTAATTGTAAAGTGCATGCCACTGTTGAACATGTATAAGCGGACATTACATGTATATGTACACAATGTACATGTACATGTACTTTGCATAATGTGTAATGTACATGTACTATGGTACATGTATAAACTGTGTGTACGTGTACTATGCACAGTCATGCCAGGTGAAACGTCCACACTGTTTTCACTTTTTAATTCAATGGCTGCATTAGACAAGGACTTATGTATACAGCATCTGAGTGGCCATGGACTGACCATGGCCCAAGCCACGAATGACCAGCAAAAATTGTTCTGACCATCACTCAAACAAATATTGAGGATGCACTTGCATTCCTTTCCTCTATAAAGGGGAAATTGACAAGAACATTGTATGAAAAAACAAAGATATTTCTTACATGTCTTACGGAATGCAGCATTATTTTAATGTCTTTTTTTTTAAATCAGGTTTTAAACATTAGGGCATTTTTAATTACAAATTTAAAATTATTCATTGAAGCAGACTGGAATTAAACAGGAATTAACTAGTGCTTTCATTTCTCTTCGCAAGTTCCAAAAATTAAGACTTTACCTCACTTTCAATTCAAAATGGCCGACTCGTGAATAAGGCCCATTATATGTACATACATACATCAACACATACAACAGGATCTTGAGGTCTTGGTGAATGCATGGACCTCAGATACCAGGCCTAATTGGCCTCAAGAATACCACGCCTTAGTCTCATCGATATCATCCCATCAATATCAGTCCTTAAGACCTTTAACCAAATGTAATTAGTTGTTCAGCATGGCCAAGGTTATGGAAAAGCAGCCAGACACACTCTCATGAACACCCAGTCGTGTTTTACTATACGCCTGAGGACAACCTATTGTGTTTCCCTTTGTCCCTCTAATATAACACTTTCCCATAGACTAAGAACATAACCGTACGATCGAGGACCGGTTTTAACAATACATGTAGGCACCATCGTCCGAGGATCAATTAAAGGCCCCTTTGTGCTCCTTTTGTTGTCTGTCCTCGAGCGTAATACAATACAAGAGCACACATACGGTACTTGACCACTACATGTACAGGTTCATGTGAAATCTTGATAAGTCAAACCTCAATGGAACGACAGGTTCAAAATTTGACTGAAGCAGAGTCAGCAACTTTGGTAACTTTTTTGTCGACACTTTGGTCCCATTTTTGTTACTGGGTAAAGTCCCGGCCTGGACAGTTATGTAATGCGATTGCAAAACACTCCAGCGGCCCATAGCCATCGCCGCATGCAAATTGTAATTGGAGGGCTTTGATTGAACACAACTTTTGACCAGTGAGGAAGGCAGCTGCAGCTGGCGTGTGTAAAACTTAATTGTCAAGTTTCGAATATTCGGTCAAGTGCAGTTTCAATAATCAAATCGTCGTTTCAATAAGACGAGGTCGTAACGCGATTCTGCAACAAAGTCATACATGTACCGGTATCTTGCGCGAATATGCTCTGTGCAACAGCGTCGTATCTTGCATATCTCGACTTTCAGTTTCAAATAATCAAATCGTCGTTTCAGTGCAACAAGGTCGTAACTCGATTCTGCAACAAAGTCGTATCTCACACGAATACGTTCTGTGCAACAACATCGCATCTCGCGTATCTTGACGTCCATTGACTTTGTGTGTGCATCTGGATATTTTAAGCGAGATACGACTTTTTGACATTCTAAAACTTGCGTTTCACGTACATGACGGCATTGCTATTTTAGGTGATAAACCTTGTTGCTCGGAAATGACGAAATACTACATTATTCGAAAATGGACAACCCTATTATTTGCCCATTGACCAACTCAACTTTGAAGGTCCAATCAAATGCAGAAGCACACAAATAAAACAGACACAAGAATCTGCATAATTTAAAAAGGCCTGAATGTACATCTGTAACTTTACTTACTGGATAGCTAACTTCTTGCGTACAATACCCTGATAATCTGCCTGACTGTATGAACGGCTGCCCCAATGATCTCTACTATGAGCAGCTGCCTATGCTGCCACTAACACGTACCAGTTGAGGAAAGGGTGAGCGAAAGGGTGAGCATGCTGTTCTGTCACACCTGATCCTTAAACATACGAAGGTCAAAATGTTGACTCCCTTTTCCAGTGAATTTCCCCAAATCATAATTCCAGTTAACACTTGAATTTCCCCAAATCATAATTCCAGTTAACACTTGTGGCTAAAACAGGTGTATGTTAGAAGTGATCTTCCTGTGTGGCGTACCGGTGTACCGGTATGTGCTTGGTAGACAGTGTTTTCATATTAAATGGCCTGATGTCATTTTTCCAGTTAAAGGGAAAATACAACATTTGCAAACATCAAAAAATAAAACTACCAAATCGTTTTGAAATACCTTGCTGGACTGTTAGTGAACGACAGTGTAAAGCATCCTGTAAAATCATGGCACCTGGTATACTGTCATTTTCAAGAAAAGTGGTATTTTTGTATCAACTTCCAACGCTAGTCCGCTTTTTTTCAAATACTGGCCCCAATTGACCATCGCACTTGTTTGCAATCGATTACACACCTATGAACGGGTACAAGCCAGCTAGACTGGTTCCCTGACCTTACAATTCCCCAATGTATGTAAACTGCTCTGTTTCTTCTGATATGGAGTCAGGGAACCAGACTACAGGAAAATGATTGTTTTTCTTGGTTTTAATAACATGTTCGAACCCAAAACCTAAAAAAAGTCAGTGTAACTATATTTGCTATATATTTCCAACCCACCAATTCCATCCATTTCTGAAAATTACAGCAAAAGCAAATGATGTATATTCCCTTTAAAGGCAATACACAACATTTGCAAACATCGAAAAACACAACTATAAAACTATTATGAAATACCCTACTTGACTGTAAGTGACTATTACATGTAGTCTCAACCATCCTGTGAAATCATGGCACCTGGTGTGCTGTCATTGTCAAGAAAAGTGGAATTATTGTATCAATTTCCAACGATGGTCGGCTGACCATCGTTGGAAATTGATACAATAATTCCACTTTATTTGCTGACCATACTGTTTTTCTAATACTACATGTACCCCAAATTTTTCTAATACTACCGAGTCTACATTTTGTTTTTAATTGGCTACACATCCATGAACGGTTGCAAGCCAGCTAGTATTGTCCCTGACCTGACAATTCCCTGGCATCTATAATTAAATTGCTTTTATTTCGTCTGAAGTAGGGTCAAGGAACCAGATCACATGAACAGCATCTTTTTCTTGGTTTTCCAACATCTACGAACACAAAACTTTAAACAGGTCATTGTAATATTTGCTATAAAATAGATACTATAACCCCCAAATCCATCCATATCTGAAAATCACAGCAAAAGCATATGTACGGTACCTTTAATTGTCTTTCCATGAAGTTACGGTAGGTATACATGATTGTATTTATAGAACTTGAACGTTTCTTATGTTTGCCACATCTGTAGATG
This sequence comes from Patiria pectinifera, assembly GCA_029964075.1. Classification (NCBI taxonomy): domain Eukaryota; kingdom Metazoa; phylum Echinodermata; class Asteroidea; order Valvatida; family Asterinidae; genus Patiria; species Patiria pectinifera. Next base: position 4,419,312 of record CM057131.1, on the reverse strand, counting down.
GGGTGCATGGATACCGGTATGTACATCTATAGTCAGCGGTCCTTTTTAAGTGGTTCCTCTACATGTAGTTGTTTTATAATGTGTCATCAGTAGGTGTTCTTCATTATATTGCAAAAGAAAAGAAGAAAAGTGGAGACAAATGTACATTGTACATGTACATCATGGATACCAAATTTAAAGTGTTTCTTAGAATAAGCACTATACTTTCAATTTCCTCCCAAACAGCTACCGGTACATGTGAACAAATACTGGCTAAGCAAGTACCGGTACATTTTCTGCACTCTGCAATCTTTAGCACTTACAGTTGTAGCTATGTGAAACTTGAAACTGTAGTCATTAAAATTTGAGCGTTTTGATGAAATATAAAATGTAACTTATTGATAGCTCTAAACACAGCGTGAACCTGTCAAAAATTAATGAAGTCAAACTGAGGATGGTTAAATATTTAAGTACTGAACTGTATTTTGTAGTTTCAGCTATTTTGAGAAGCAAAACAAACAATAGTCCAGCTTGCATAAATATGTTGCTACAGCAACCTGAATTAATAAAAGAATGTCCAGGGTAGCGATAAAAACCTGGAGGTCATTACTACATGTAGACGTGTGCAACTTGTGCGACTAGTGCCACTCATTAGACTTGAAATCAAGCCGGTAATTGGCCGGGTTTAGTTCGCCCATGGAGCTCCTTTTTTATAGCTCCATGGTTCGCCCAGCTTTATCATACCGTACCACCTGAACTGGCGTACGTGACACAGTACTGTCATGACTGTGCTGCACTTTAACCTGATGATGTGCCTGCACCCGATTTCATCAAACTCTTCGTAACTTACGATGCATCGCAGCTGCGACGCGTCCTGCGATCCATTTCACTAAACACATCGTTAGTGCGACGCGTCGTAGGTGTATTTATAGCACAACTCGGTGACTGTTTTATGTCTTTAGTCAGCGTACAGTAAATAGTCGTCTGATATTCAACAAAGAGTCGTCGGATCTCAGCTTGAAATTTGTTAAAACGTAAAACAAAATGGCGGCCGTGCGATGCAATTTTGAAGGAAAACAAGCTCTCATTGGACTGTATAGCTACTTTGAAATTTCAACTCTAATATTCCGGTCTAATTCATAATTATTCAATGAATTTTCTATTTACACACATTGCCTCGGTATTATAATCTCGTTAATGTAATGTTTGTGGCATAAAACTGGCTTAGAAATGACTCTTCTTATTTTGCGATGACCACTAGACACGTCGTAACTTGCGAAGCTGTTGTCAAGGAACTTACGACGCGTTCAACACATCGCAACTTTAGTGAAATGGAAGATACGACGTGTCACGACTTGCGACGTGTTACACGTCGTAACTTGAGTTGCGACGCGTCGCAGCGCTTCGTGAAATCGTGTGCTGTTGTTTTTCTGCCCAGAATGCTTATTGCACACCCGCAGACCTTTTTTTAGATGTATTGCTACAAAGGTATTACTGGATAAATAAATAAATGTGTTACCGGTCGCGACTAGTCCACTAGTCACAACTTTTTATCGCAACTACGGTAGTCACGCCTACACCTAGTCAGCACTTACAGACTTGGATGAATGAGAAGGTTCAAATGCTGCAAAAATACCGTATGCACGCTCACTTATTATTCAGAGGGGACCGTGTTTATGGGAAAACAACCAGAATCGCAATGAACCTGTATTTTGTTGTTGTTGCAATTCAATGGCATTTACTTGTATTCAGTGATCAGGAGATTGTGAATTCTCAAGGTGCCTTTGTATATAATTTGGATTTCAGTCAATTGACTGCACTGACCTTTACAAGATGTATGTAAATTGCAGCGTACTATGCATCTTTACACACTGAAAGTCAAATTTGTGACATTTATGTCGAGTCAGTGAACGTTGACGAGCTTGAATGATCCAATAGCTTGGACAAAATCATATGCACTGTAACTCGTACCGGTGCCCAGACTAGCAAAATGCGAATGCAACGACTGTACTTAAAGGAAAGTTCAGGCAACGTCTTTTACTAGACCAAGGAACTGGACCAAGTCCATCAAAATCCATCAATCACTGTGCGTCCAATACAAAACTGTGCATGACATAATGGAATCCACCACTGATGCACTGGTTGACATGCATTGACTTGCTACACATGGCTTTTATCACATTAGCAGTACAGGAAGCTAGGCAAAATCAATCGGATACCCCTAGCACTGCTTCAGGCCATTAGGCCCAAGTCCATCATACACCATCAATATTAAGTCACGCCAGGCCTTCTGGACCACGTCCCCCTAAATCCACCAAAAATAGGGGGATGGATTTTGATGGAGTTGGGGTATAAGGGTTAATACATTTGTACTTGCCAAGCACGTATTTATTCCCATTCATAATTTTTTGGTCCAAAAGTTAAAACAAGTTGTATCAAGTTACTTAATCAGTCCAAGGCAGTCAATCCTGCTTTATTGTGGGCTGGGAATTCTTATTTGGTTAAAAACAGTCACTTGATTGATTTTGACTGCAAGGACAACTTGGCACAGAATGTATTTTCAGATCAAACATGTTTTGAATGCACTCCTTGCATGCCTTATTGCAGTCTTCCGGAGTGATTATGACTAGCAAAGTACCCTACCCCCAAAAAGACCAAAATGTTTGAAGTCATGATGAAAGGCAAATTTCAAAGTTCAGATGTAACACTAACACTGGGACAGGAACAGTGTCTCACTTTGGACCCTAAATTCGGAGAAAGACAAACATGCATGTGCACAGTCATCAACAGACCTGCTGACATTGCTTATTTCAAGGTTGCTTTGTATCAGTCACAGGTTGAATTGATTAAATCGGGCGTTTATTAAACATGGGATGTATGCTTATTAATTCCCCGGAGATCCCCAACAGACTCTGTTTTATCGACTCTGAGGTGGAATATTTTAGAAGAAAGGCGTACTTTTCACTTGAATACACTTGTCTAAGTACAAGAGTCTTACTTCGAAATTGCCACCCCAACTATGCAACTGTTTCACTCATACCATGAATGCTCACACACATAACACTAGGTCTGGGGCCAATTTCATAGTGCTGCTTAAGCACAAAATTTGCTTAAGCACAAAAACGTCTTGCTTAATAAAATCAGGTTACCGGCCAAAACTCCATGCGATTGTTATGCTAAGTAAACAACAGCTAAATACCAGTCACAAGCAATGTACATCACATGGAGTTTTGGCCGGTAACCTAATTTTACTAAGCAAGGTTTTTTCGTGCTTAAGCAAATTTTCTGCTTAAGCAGCTCTATGAAATTGGGCCCTGGTTCTCAAGGCAACCTTGTTCCCCCATTCAGTAAATCTAAATCAGGTAAACGGAAATTTGTGGTTCGTGGAGCTTATTCATTCAACGCCCTACCTACACCTCTTAAATGCCCTTTGGCCATATTGGCTGCTACTCTTGCCAGCTTTAAAAGCACATACAAAAAGCTGCCTTTTTAATGTTCTAGTGTCGTACCCATCGATAATGCGCCTGTATAATAATGGGGCAAACTGCTTGGCCTCTCTTTTTGGTTGCTTGCAGCTTTTTGATAACTGCTCATCATGCAGACAATTTATGCGCAAGATTTAATATTATTCACGCAGAGTTTTATGCAGTGCATAGGTGCTTTTTTTTTCAGTGCAATTTTTTTGGGTGTGTGTATCTGTTTTTTGTTTGTTTTTACTGAATGGTCCATGATTATTTTTTATATATTTTAAGTGTTTTTATGTACCCATATTTTACTATTTACTATTTTTAGTGTTTTCTGTAAGGCCTAAAAAAAAAAAGTGTTATGTTGGCGTAACCCGACCGACCCTAAAAATGCGGCCGACCCTGGATATTTTAATTTTTTTTGAAGGGAAGAAATATAATTAAAATCTATAGAAATGAATTTTAAATACGTTTTGAAACCATTTCTGACCGTTTCTCCTCAATTGTATGACGATAGCGCGCGTGGAACTTTGGAGTGCACAATGTTTTGCACCTTCCTCTCCAAAGACTCCATGACACAACGAACATGCAGAAGATCGCGCAGGCCTACAGGTAGTGCGCGTGCGGAGATCGATGCACGATGCATGTACATGTATGAGAGATGCACATGTACATGTACAGTACATGTATAGCCTCGTCCTAGACTGTTGCACGGCGCGAACTGCTACATACACTATTGAAAATCAACCCCGCGACCACGCGCGACGCCGCCCGCGCGCCCAGCCCGGCCCGTGGTTGGTGTGGCGCCGCCGTCGCATCATGCCGCCACGTACGCACTGCGTGCAGTTCCATCCAAGCAGGGTGGGGATCTTGGTCATTTTCGGATCATAATGTAAATTTGAGATAAGAGTGAGTAGAGCTGGGGGTCATGCCCAGAGCCAGCCCGATGGTGTAAAAGCAAAGCAGTTACACCGTAAAAAAAAAAAAAAAAGGAAGGGAAGGGTCCAGATGAAACGGCTAACATTTTGTCTGATTTTGGATTCCATTTTGATGATTAAAAAAAAAAAAAAAACCTACCTACCTATTTTTTTTTCTTCCGTTACGCCACAATGACTTTTTTTTTTTTTTTTTAAATTTAGTTTAAATGAGTTGTTCTGTATAATTGCTGGGCACCTCTGGAAAACAGTACACTGAGAAGAGGTTTCCCAATAATAAATAAAAAAAATAAAATATAAATAAATAAATTCTAATCTCTATCATCACACAACACAAAAGACAACAGAACACAACAGACTTCATAGTCCAGATGTACATGTACACATACTGAACATTTGCTTCTTTGCTTCAGATCTCTGCATCTACATTATGATGTACAATGCATGTACAGTACATGTAGTCAGCGTTTTGGAAACATCATGGGTCATTCAACAACAGCAATAAGGGGGGAAAAGGGACTTCAATTTCATGTGACACTGGAAAAGTGTTGAAGACTAGCCAGCCGGTCCTTATCATCTGTTTAAGACCAGGCATGTGACAGGCTCTGGACTAATAGGAATGGGTCAACTGTTTTAGGTACCAGTATTTGTGAATATTATTTAATTTCTGGTATTAATGAAACCAAGGATTCCTCAAATCGCCCTAGGCACTGCAGCTCGCAAGCCTCTAGAGGAGACATTGAGAAGAAATTACAGTGTTAGAGGTTGACAGAAAAACCCCTGAGGAATATTCTGGGGAAAACCCACAGAATCAGGTAGGGACTGAAAACCCAATTCACAGCCCAGGCAGGATTCGAACCCAGGTCACAGCCGTGGAAGGCGAGGGTGTACCGCTACACTACACGACTGCCCTGTATGTGTACACTCTACGATATTGTTCAATCCATTTTTTTTTTAACAGCAGCTGTCATAACTTACATAATGATGTACGTATACATGTACATGTACCCGTAATAGATACACGTACATGTACATGTAGGGGGTATACATGTAAAAGATGTACATGTAAAATGTACATGTACATGTAGGGGGTATACACGTGTAGTACAAGTACCGCTAGTGCATGTACAATACTTTGTAAACAATGATATTACCATTGAATATCCAAAATATATTATCTATCATGTTGATCTTCACAAGTCTTGATGGAATGAGAACTACTGTACATGTACATGTACATGTTCATTTTATGTACAACAGAATACCTTACCATAATCAGGGATGTGAGTGACCACTGATAAAAAATAGCTGAACACAGGTGAAAAAGGTGTAAAAAAGCTGAACTTGGGAAATCTCCTATACTTTGGACAGAGCAAGCGAGGAGAAAAAAGCTGCAATCCAAAACAAAAAAAAGCTGAAATCAGCTTTAAAGCTGAGATTTCAGTCATTTCACACCCCTGCATAATGCAAAATGTACATTTAACGCTGACAAACAAGATTGAAAGTTATTTTTAGTACCTAAAATATGTATCATTTTACAAAAACAGGACATGTGTACAATGTACATGTATGCATGAACATGTACGGTAAGTTCTTGATTGGCAACTTGTATTGGGAGAGTTAACACATGTGTGGGTCATTATATAAAAATATATGAAAGTAGTCGAAGTGTGACATTTACCCTCTCCTGTAATGTGCCATTCAAGTACCGGTATACTAGTACATGTACCATTGGGTGCGTTCGAGTAGCAGAGGGGTTATAGCCACGACAGCCGGGCTAATCGAATGCTCAACCGTGGGACATCATGATCCGCATGTTCGTAGCCCCAGCCGTAGCCACTAACAAAACACTCATTTCGTGCTGGGTATTCGTTTGAGATTTACTGCTTTTCAATCAATTGCATAACGCAAAAAAAAGTTGCGCTGGAATTGTAGACTCTAAAGTCGCAATGAACACAATAATAAATTACCTTTAGAGTTTAAATAAAGTTGATTTTTAGGTCCACTTGACATTTCCGCTGTCCGGCCGCCATATTTGTCCGTTTCTAGGGATGAACAATGCATGCGTGTGACGTACTTCCACCAGTGACTCTGCTCCACGAGCAGGGTCTGTGGTGGCTGACCCGGGTGAGCCCCGAGAATGACGTCAGAGCTAATCGAATGGCACAGGGCTGACCCATGTCGACCCAAGTGAGCTAAATGAATGCACCCATTATGAATGACTTTGAACATTTTTCTAAAATTTGTTGAATAGGCCACAAAAAAAAAGTCTCCGGTTTCTGGTATGGAGCTTGTCCAAAAAGTGGTGCGGCGACGCGGCTTTTTTTTTTTTTTTTTTTTTTTTTTTTGTCTTCAATGACTGCAAACTGCAAATGGACTAAACTTAGTGCAAATATAAATATATAAGAGATGAGAGGCCACATAAAGCATAATCTCGATCATAAACCATCTAAAAAACACGTAAAAAATTGCGCAGCAGTCAAATTCCAGTCAAACCAGTGAGTTTGGTTTTTTTGCATTTTTGAAATCATAAAAAACTTTCAAAAATTTCATTTTGTGGACGCGACGTGACGCTTCGCGGAGGCGCACCAGATTTTTTTTATGGCCATAGGTACCGGTAGTTTTCTATTCACAATCACTCTTGTACAAGTTTGCTTTTGTCTGTGGATGGAATATGAGTGTGACTGATCAAACAAAAGGTTATTAAGGAGTGCATCAGACTTATAAAAATAATAGATGTCAGATGAAACAGTGACAGAAAAAAAGTTGATCCCAAATTTATTAGGGCTGTCCCGATTATACTAGACTTGACTCAAGTCGGAATTGCCTTGAGTTGGTACCGGTATCTCAAAACAAATCAAAGTTTAAAATATAAAAAAAAATCACAAAAACGACATACGTGCACGTGTACGGTACTTTACATTAAATGTACATCTTCGAAGAAGTGCGACAAGTTACACTAAAGTGCCGTTCAACAATGCGCGCACACTGTTATCAAATTCAATTTGAAAAATTCCAGTCAAGGTGGGAGTAAGCAGAGATTTCAAAATCCGGTTATAAATCGTAAAAAAAAACAAAAAAAACATTCAAAACCAGATAATGGTTACATATATAAAGCTGATTTCGCTGGAAGTTCCCATCCACGGTCATACCAACAAAAACTGACGGGGGTTGGGGATGGTTTTTGATAGAATTGGGGAGGTTATAGGGTGATGGAGTTGGGGAGGTTGTACAATTGTACAATTGTACCGTACCGGTACATACTAGTAGCCTGCTTATTTCCTTATATCCTGGTATCCAAAGAATCCTGATAGGAAAAAAAACCACACATGTAAACTATTTACAAAATACTGGAAATTCCCAGTAAAACAAAAAACAATTGGAACTTTAAAAAAGTAGAGCATACATGTACGTGTACCGGTAGATCTAACTACTGGTAGTACAGAGATGTTACAAATATGGACAAAATATGTTTAGTAATACCGGTACTTGACCAACTGTGATGTGCCATTAAAAAAATCACTTACATTGTAACTTGATAAATTACCAAGGCCCGTTAATTAAAATTTGAAGTTAGGCATTTATCTCTTCGTAAATTTTGCATTGACAGTCTTTCAGAATCAAGTGGGTGTTTCCATGTATACAAAATGCAGGCCTACAGTTTAATAAAACTCCCGATCAAGTCCTGAATATTTTTTTTTACCAACATCAGTGGAATACAGAAGTGGAGAATAGTCATTTTGAATTGGATGTCGGTTTTGGTGTAAATACATACATGTACATGTAGTACAGTAATAATAATAACAATAATAATAATAATAAACAATTAGGTACTCAAAAGGTAAATAAAGGAGACCCATTATGTAGCACCTTATAATGGTTTACAAGGTGCTGCGGCGCACATTGCAGCCACTGCCAGAAACACCAGGGCAAACCCCTTCCCTTAGGGATATGTAAAACCTACCGGTACTTGTGAGAGTAAAAATAAAATACAAATTTAAACAAGAAAAAAAGAAGGGAAAAAAGTATCCCACCAAACCTCAACAATTAATTCCAGTGAAATAATTTCTTCATACTCAAAACATGTATATGTAGTTCACACTTTTTAAGGTTTGGTAAACTTTGCTTGTAATTTGTACTCCTCAACTATTTGAAAGAATAAGAGTATGTACTACAATGGCCATGATCACAACCATAAAAAACCTGAATCTTTTAGAAACATGCGTACATACTGGTACCTTAGTATCAGGTTACCAAGTTGATTTGTATTATACCTGTGGGCAGACTATAGGGAAAATATTCAGGGGAATTGTGCCTTGATGATACAAGTATAGCATTTGGCACACGGTCAGAGTATAATTGGGAAAGATATTTGGCTATAGGGCCATTGCAGACTTTTCCTTTGGGAAATACATTAGACAGGTAATTTTCAAAATGTTCAAAATGGCTGCCATTGCTTGTTATTCTACTAATATTTTTCATGACATACTCTGACTGTGTGCCAAATGATCATCAAAGGTACAATCCCACCACCCATCTGCTGTACTAATCATGTTTTGAACATGTTGGTTACTGTGATTTCATCGGTCTAGAACAGCCAAGTTTCCAGTCTAAAAAAAATACTGTATTTTAATAGTAAACACTGCCTTAAATATTACCTCATGTACACCATGCACATTGGATATAAATAATTCAATATATAACCGCATTACAATGACCTTGTACAGGTACATGTAAAGGCAGTTTGAATGATTTTCTACCTATCCATCTGCAGGTTGGGGTAATAAAGTCTTCATTTTCAAAATTATGCTTCATCTAATCATGGAGCTATAAAAAGTGTTTATAGCTCCATGATCTAATAACCTTCATGTACACTACAGTACTGGTACATATTTCATAAGCTGTACATGTACATTTTACAGACGTACACCGTAACCTGTAGTCCCCATATGTTTGCTTGATTGTTTAGAGCTTAATTGATTCTTTGTGTGTATTACTGTCTTGTAATCATTTAAACATGAGTAAAAAATACCGTTACTAATATCTTTGAATAAACATACCCAAAAAACTAGTACATGTACAAATGTATGTAGTGCCTCCTTTACTTACCGCGGTACAAGATTTGACCATCACTATGCCACAGGATGTGCTCCTATAGTCTAAGGTACATGTAGCGCCAGTAGCAGCAGCAAACCACACTAGTTGTTTATGGCATCCCTGGATCAGTTAAAAATGTCACAAATGTCAGGGCAGACCCGTACCCAGTGCACACCACACATGTCCAAAACTGACTCCGATCAACGATGGGAATGACACTTGCGCCGGAGAATTAAAGCACACGGAATGTCCATCCTGGCCAGTCAAACAAAATACATGTACATCCCTTTTGTGATGTAAAGCGAGTGAAGCCACGGAGTGTCAGAATGGGGCAGCATCACTTACGTGTACATGTACATGTACATACTGTACTGTACATGTACCGGTATACGTGTCTAGCTCCATGCTGTTCAGTTGGAGACCTCGGCATTGACACAGTAAGGGCTGATCACTTATTGGGCTGCCCTGGACATCTACCCTGGCTGGGGATGTGTATATTTTCAAGGTCTGTACAAATTAAAGGTCCAGTGACAGGACCTTCCTATGTAGGCCCTACTGTATTGGTACATATACAATGTACATAATGTTATTGTTGCACATGCAAATAGCAAAACCAAATATAGCACCCCAATAAAAAATAGCATACCCAATAACTAACAAAAAAATATCTCAACCAGTTAGACAGTCACTATAAAACCTGAGCCTGGATATGCCTAATTATAGCCCAACCCCAGCTTCCCCAATATAAAAAAAGAGTAAACAACCCCCCCCCCAAGAAAAAAGTAAATGAAAGACTAATTCTGACATCATTTTCTCCTCAGAATTTCTAAATACTCATTTATAGGCCTACATAGTATTTTTTTAGAGGTGTCACTGTTTACAGACAAGATCTGTGGAATGAAAGTGCCAGCTCAGCAAGTGAATAAAAGAATGAACAAACCATATTATAACTGGGGGGAGGGGGGAATAAAACAGAAATATTTCATCAACAAATTATACTGTACATTGTGCATACATAGGCCTATGTACAACATGTACGTGTACTTTTGACCTTGTTTTGACTGATCACAACTTCCAGATGTACAAGGCATGAAAGTAAAATTTACGACATTGCATTTGAAACCGAATGGGAGTGGGTCACATTCGACAACAGATGTTTCCAAGAAATGAAACACCACCAAGACAACATTCTGAAAGGGGTATTTGACCTGATAAACCCACAGTGCTGGAGGGCTGTGGCCTCATGGTTTAATAAGGCCATTGGATTTGTGGTCTGCGGGTAAAGCTGCAGGTTGTGGGTTCGAGTCCAGCCTGGGGTCATGGCGCGTGTGCCCTTGGGCAAGGCACTTTGTCACTCAATGCTTCTCTCCACCCAGGAGTAAATGGGTACCTGTGAGGGCAGAGATGGTTAGTGTGGTTGATTTAGCTGCTTTGCTCCGAAATGGCAGCATGGAGCTGTATACTCCCCAGGGAGCTGAGATGGTGTTAGGAATGTTTCATAGGCTCAATGAGCAGGGGTAATAATGATGTAGTGCCTTGGGCACCATTCATGGTGGATATGTACGCTTTATTGCTCACTATTATTAATATACATGTAGTGGCTCATGAACCCATAGCGGCTCATAGGCCCATTATAACAACAGGCCAAAGTATGAAGAAAGAAATTACCAGATGAAACAACTTTGAAACGTTTACACAAGATACACACGTTGCTACTACATGTACAGGGTGGCCCTAAGCACCGTCGATATATATCGATATTACTTGATTATTCGACATTATTTTATATCGATATTGCCGATAGCAATTTTTTAATATCAAAATATTGAAATTTTCTATATTGAGGAATGATTTCGTAAATATCGAAAATGTGTTAGATTATCATCAAAATAAATCTCCCGTTTGTGCTTTCACTTTGTGTTTAACGTTTGCTGTATAATAAAATAAATTCTGCGGCAACTTGTGCCTCAAAATCAAAATCAAAACATTGTGGAATGCCAAGCGACTGCGGTGCCGTCGGGTGATCCACAGAATTTGAAGTTTTGTGATATCACTTCGAAAACATCTATCACAATGTCACACCATGCAAGCTGAATTCAAAAGATGACCCAAACTATTCATATCATGAATGTTATTATAAAGAACATACATGTACGCAAAATGTATACTTACAGCTGACTATAGCTTGCTTGTAACATCAGCTGGTGCACTGTTATCTTGAAAAGCTTGTTGGCGCTTGGCACACAAATACATGTACAGTGTACATTGTCAGTGATACTGTGTGGCTGATTTACAATTGAAAAACTATTTCTAGCCGCTTGATTGGCTTGCGCCGGTTGAACGCAAAACGCATGGACAAAAGGACCCCTACGGGAACGCATGGATCTATTCCAGGCATTGGATATTGTGTATGCTGCATTCAAACTACATTGTATTTGTCAAGGCTGAAGAATGGGCAGGATGCATGCACACAGAACCAGTAATTTATTGATTTTATGGGGAAGAATAATTCACAAACAGAGTGTGTGTACTGTACACGTAACCCTATCACACAGACCATCATAAAGATCCTAGATAAATCCATAATACCGTAGCTATCCAAAAGCTCCATTCTGGACCTGGGTCCAATATTACCAAGATTTCGGGAACCCCTTTCACTCTAGCAAGAATCCAACAAGGCTTCTACTATAAACAGGCCCTGCTCTCTACAGGGGTAAAATTCACCCCTGATTGGGACCATGGTTATGAGTAAACTTTACCCAGGTAAAAAATGCCAAACCTACAACCGACCTGTGCCATAACGGTGTATCCATTTTTGTGAACGGTATGCCTTGACTACCCTTGTTTGATTGGACCAGCTGGATTCCACTTACATTACGTTGGAGCGCCTTTTTTATTTCAACACGGGTCCACCGGCAAGACAATACACGTAGTGTGAAAAGGCCTAGTATGGGGCTAGGGTACAGTGTTCATGTACATGAAGTGCTCCACCCAGTTGGCCTACATGTAGTTTTACATGTTAAGCCTTCATTAACCCTCCTGCTATTTAAACAGTCACAGACAGTCCAAATGTCCATCCGCTTCCCCTGCTATTCTTTTAATACAGGCTTGTCACCAGCAGTCAAATCATATGTCAAGCCATGGGTGTCACGAGGGGGGGAGGCCCCCCCCCCCCCCGGAAAATGGAAAAAAAAAAAAAAAGGAAAGGAAAAAAAAAAAAAAAGGAAAAAGAGGTGCGAAGCCATATTGCTGTTAATTTGATGGGGGAGAGGACAAATGCTCCCCTGCTCACGCTAGGAAAAATGATAAATTGAGAAAATAATGAAAAAGTTAAGGAATCTTGGGGAAAAAATTTGCTTTACCCCCCCTCCGGAAACTATCCTGGCGACGCCCATGCAAGCAAGCACTGTGACTAGTCAAACTCAGTCAGTGTAAATGGTCCGTAGTCTACAGACCATGAGCAGACAAAGCAGGCAAGTTGTGTGGGCACGTACAGCTGGCTTATCAATTATCAAGTTGTACATTTTGTATGCTTAATTATTACTGTTTGCTTCATTGATATGCAGTGCATAACAGCCAACCAATGAGCAAACTATATACTATGTGATTGTTACAAAACATCTAAAAATTAAAATCATTGGGAACAGTACTTAATGGTGAAAGGAAACAGCGTGGATTAACAATTGAAAATACATAAAGTGAAAAGAAAAAAAAAATTCACCTTGAAAATAATTTTAAAAAAAAAGGAGTTTCATCGTTTTCATGTTATTAAAGGGAATGTACATGTACATGTACAACATTTGCTCTTGCTGTAATTTTCAGTAGTAAATGGACTTGGGGGATTAAAATGTTATAGCAATTATTATTAAACTGACTTGTTTCACGCTTTGGGCTTGAATATGCTGGAAATACCAAGAAAAACATCATGTTCTTGTACATGTAGTCTGCTTCCCTGACCCCACTTAAGATGAAACGGAGCAGTTTGTTGACTTTGGGGAATTGTAAGGTCAGAGAACCAGTCCAACAGGCTTGTTCCCCTTCACAAGTGTGTAATCAATTGCACAAAAAAATACAGAAAAAATAATTATGAAAAATTAAGAGCAATTTTTGAAAAAAGCCAGTTTTCTCCAACGCTGGTCGGCCGACCAGCGTTGGAAAAATACAATTTTTCTTAAAAATGCCATCACACCAGGAGCCATGATTTTATTGGGTGCTTTAGAATGTCGATCCCTAACAATCCAGTAAGATATTTCGTGATAGTTTGATCATTTCGTGTTTTGATGTTTGCAAATGTTGTATCTTCCCTTTAAGAGGCATGTACAATGTACATGTAGAATTTCACCTCCCAAACACCAACTCATAACAGTAATTACTCATCTCATGCCCCTTTAAATTAAATGTGTCTTTCAGCTTGATGTTCTAAGGAAGTTATATCCCCCTTGCAGATGGTACACCTATCATTTACAGGTGCACCATCTGCATGGGGGAAGTGACCTACGGTATCTAAATTACACTGTACAAATCAAAAATATACCCTGCCCAAAGTAATTACTCTAACAGAATATCCACACATCAGCAGGCTCATACCGGTAACTGTGTACATCTACATGTACCCAGATTATCCACCCCCGGCCCCGTGATAAATGACAATAATTGTTGATACTAACGCATGCACTGATGCGCCACAGTTATTACCACTTGTGCACTAATGTAATACATGTAAGCCTTGCGGTTTTATCATTAATTTGTGTTTTTTTTATTGCATCAATTCAGAGCTCACGTGGGCGACTGTTCACTTTAAGTTAATTGATACATAAATTACATTTGGAATTGAAATACCCGTACACTGCGTAGGCTACGGGAACACATAAATGTTACTTTAAAACACCATTAGCATGATTAGGTACATATTAATTTAAATTTAGTACGTGGAAATTGATTTCTGTACCTGGTATTGTTAACATGCATTATGTACGCATGTTCATCAACCCTAACTCTGCTAGGATGCAACCTCAATCCTGCAAAATCCTCTGACTGCCTCAATGTAAAACTTGCATACACTATCAGCCTCAACCCTCCAATTTAACAGGCATGCAACTGGGAAGTCACAAAAAAGAGGAAATTCACATCTTTCCAAGATTTTGTACAGCGTTTTTCTATTTTCAATGGCACACATGGGAAATGAAAAAAGAGGAAATCAGCTGATCCGAGGAAAAGTTGCATGCCTGTGACAAAGTCATCTGTTATTTCTTGATTGTGGTCCTTGGAGGGGTGACCACTGCCCCAATCCTGCAAAATCCTCCAGCAATGACTGTCAATATGTTGAGGCAGAGCACATCCTGGAGCAGTGCGGAGGATTTCAAGTATAATCTAGGCCTAAATGTACATGTATGCACAGCTGAACATTATAAACAAGTAAAACAACACAAGGTCCGGCCTAAGACCTTGACACAGTGCATCCTCCAAAATCAGCCACACATTGTTGCCATAGCCTAAATCCTGCAAAATCCTCCACTTTGCAAAGAAAATTTTGGAGGATTTGGGAAGGTCAAAGGTTAAAAACTTGAATATACATGTACGTTTACAAATGCACACAATGCATTTTCCTTTCATGGTTAGGCAGTTAGACTTCTACCTTCTTTGCATTCTAAATAGGGTTGGTGCAAGAAAGTGAATGTTCACAAATAAAACACTTACACGGTAATCTGTCCTTCATTCAAATTACTTTACATGTACAATGTAGATTACGGCCTCAATCCTCCAAAATCATCCATCTTTTCTTGAATTTGTTCAGTGAATTAGATTTGACCACCACACAATTCTTCGAAATCCTCCAACAATTACTGTCTGTTTATGTAGAGACAGTGCTGATGATATCCAGTAAATATGTATTTTGCCTATAAATGTATGCGTGGCTAAGCATAAAACAACAAAAGTGACAGCTTTAAACTTTGACAGAGATACATTTGTACATGTACACATGTAACAGCATGTACCTGTACATTGAAGACTCCATCCTTAGTGTTTGTACCGGTACCTTGCCTTACATTACATGTGTTAGCGGTCTCCTTCCAAATTTTTCAAAGATGTTGTTCAAGGGCACTTGTCAGTAGTCAAGTTAAAGGGACATTGCGATTGCAGCCTACAATGCACCCAATTGGGCAACAAAATGCATTTTTAACGCAACTGTTTTAATTAGAAGGAGCATTTTAAGGAAGGAGTATTTTATTTTAATTGGAAGGAGAACGAATTTTGGGGGTCACAATTTTGTCCCCCCCCCCCAAACATCGAGCTGTTGAGGCTAGTTGCGAATCCAGCAGCACAGTGAAATCTTCGCAGTATGCGGACATGTAAGAAACAACATTTGTGTGACACACACACAACGTGTACTGTTCATTGAATAGAGACTGAGATATCTTGAAAATGCCTAAGCATGCTTATGCCACACACACACACACACACACCCACACACACCCCAATGTGTCTGATGTAAACAACCGGGTTTTTTCCATCCCAATACCAAACGGTAAGAGATTAGGTTAGTTTCCTTTCAACCAGACCTTTCAAATAGGACCTTACATGTAAGAAAACCATCCAAATCTTGAATTTTGGGGATTTCAGAGTTCAGACTGTAATGCCCCTTTAAACCCGAAATGAAAAAAAAGCCTGCTTAGGCCAAAAAAAATAAGTCTACGGTTTCTGGTATAGAGCTTGTCCAAAAAGTGGTGCGGCGACGCGGCCTTTTTTTTTTTTTTTTACTTGATTTTTTTGCTTCAAATGTCGGCTGATGACTGCAAATGGTGCCCGACTAAACTTAGTGCAAATATAGAGTCCAGAGAGGCCACATAAAGCTTATTCTCGATCATAACCCCATCTAAAAACATGTTAAAATTGTGCAGTAGCAGGATTCCAGTCAAACCAGTGAGTTTGGCGGTTTTGAGGCATCATCTTTCATTAAAAAAAAAACTTTTTCATTTTGCCGACGCGCATGGCTACGGCGACGCGCGCGCATACCAGAAACCGGAGACTTTTTTTCGGCCTTACACATGTAGGATCACTTTCTAACTTTGTATAATAACCTGCAAAGTGACAGTATGGAGATGATTTAATGAGGATACCATTTTTCATCACATGATAAATAATCATAAAAGAAAAGAAGAAAAAAAAGTGACCCTACAGTCTCACCATGAGAGTGAAAATGACATTTGACAAGGGTTTTTTGATCAACGTATAATATGTATGAGAAATTTTTCTCATACAATCTATGTTTTTGATGAGCACATTTTTTGGGTTCACAATTTGAACCGAAACCCCTAAACCTGAACAGTGTCTTCCCGAAATGACATCACAACAACAGCACACTCAGTTGTCCGGAAAAATACAGACAATTTTAATGTATATAGAAGTGCACTTTTCAATAAAAATTAACCAAAAAGGGATGTCAAATAGTGTTCATACATTTAAGAGGAGTAGAAAGTTGCACAAAATATTTTCTTAAGAAAAATTCATTCCGTGAGCCCTTTATAAGGATATGCTTTATATTTTTTCAAGCCACTAATGACGGATGTCGACCAAGCCAGAAAGTATGTGAATTACTTCCTGTATGGTCCTCTGAAAATGAAACCACATTCAGTATTGTCTGTCAAAAGGAATACAGATCTATATTAATTAATGTTTAGTTTTCCATTACACTGCAATGACTGCATGGTGTAAATTGGACAGTGCTCAGACAAAATGAAACAACACTATCAAGTTTTAGGTGTTATGCAGATTGTCAAATGTCATGATTACATTTTCTAGTTTTGATGTTTTTTTTCATCCTCAGAGGCATACATAAAAAATTCCAACTGGGATTGAATTCTGCCTAGCACTAAAAAAGGAATCAAAAGAATTTACAATTTGTTTAGATTTTTTTGTCCATGAAAACATAAACCTTTAACCCTAACCAGCCCAAATCGTCTAAATCCTCTTTGCAAAATGGAGGCTACCGGCAGTGTTCGATTTCCTTTAAAAACATTGCATAGCAACAGGGCTTGAATTGAACGACGGCCATGACGGCCAGTGCCGTCGTTGCCTTTGTACTGGCCGAGGTGCCCCACAAAAAATCCCCGTCTTCACGGCCAGTTTTGCCTTGCCCCATATTTACCTTGGCCGTCGTGCCCTTTTTGCAAAAACATCCATAAGCCTATTAAAACCACTACAATCCTTGATACTGTATTTAGTTGTTTTTCCACACATTGACAATGTATTTCGATGCCATGCCAGCCCGATCAGTTGTCTTAAAATCTGGCTGAATCAATCACAGTACGGTCGTGGCCAAACACTTGAAATCACATGCAGATGTTGTAATATTGCCTTAATTAAGGTTCAAACTACATTATAAACAGTCTATATTCATATAAAGGTGTTATGAAATTACGTAAATTTCAGTCAAAACGAGGTTGCCTCATGACGAAATCTGATTCCCAGTGAACCTCAGCACATACACAAGGCAACCTGTCCTATTTTGCAAGGGTTTGTTTGAAAAAGATTGAAATTTTTTTAAACAAATCTTCCTTTTTTTCAAATTTGCTATGTTTTTCTGTTAAATAACCATTTTTGCAGAATTCTGCCAGAAATCTGCCATTCTGTCAAATTTTTTGTCAAACTCATTTTTGAACAAAAAATCTGTCAAAGTTAGCCGAAAATCAGCTAAAACGGTCACCATGGTATGCACACGTACACTGACAACTGAATCTCCAGTTCCTGTATGCGCCGATACTTCAAGCAGTGACACTCCCGCCGCAAAAATATATGTCTGTATTCATACACACACATACCAGCAGGAGTACGTACGGCAGATCTTACGTGCAGTCAACCGACTTTCTTTTTCTCAGTGCTTGCATGGCCGGTACAGAACGCATTGATGTTCGTGTACGAGGCAAACGAGCTCGGACATAGTCAAAACATGCGTGCACATGGCGTTTCGATTGTCAAAAGGGGAGATGGCGATCGTGTATTAATTATGGGCCCGATTCCCTAAGATAACAAAATCAACTTTTAATCCACATTAAGAACATGCAGGTGCAATGTAGGTCATAGAAAAAGGGAAGGGTTTTGAATTTTTGAGGGGAATTTGGGGGTAAAATGACGATGACGACGACAAAACGCAACACGAAAATACTATAGAGATGGCGATTGCATGTCACCAACCATAAAACCGCTTCCAAAAAACGTAATTTCTAAACGTAAATTGTTCAAAATTACAAAATAGTTGTCTTTTAAGCTAAGAGAAGTCTGCTTTAGGTTGAAAAGTAATTTTTTGAATAACAACACCTTTGACTAAAATTTGATCGAAACTAAAGAGGGGCCCTAAACTACATGATCGCCGATATAAATTCGCATTTTTTTTGCAGGCCTCTGTGCCCCTTCTGCAGATATTAGTTTGGCCTTGGTGCCCTCCCAACTGGCCTTGGTGCCCTCTATAATTTTGTTTCATTCAAGGCCAAAGTGGCCTTGCCCTAAAAATTCCCAAATTCAAGGCCTGTAGCAAGGCTGTTGGACAATTTATTTTGCAGTGCATTGTCACCTGTGTCATTGTCCGTAGCAAAAATGCTTGACCTTCATTCAGATGATATAGCTTGAAATTTCCAGCTTTATGGGGAGTCTTGCGAATCTCCCCAGACATATCAATTGTCATGAGTCCAGTAGAAAGCTAGAAATTTCAAGCTAGTACTTCAATTCTAGGCCTACCTATGAAGAAAAAAAGTGGCGTTCGGGTTGCAACATTCTTTACGCAGTCAGCATGGTCTCACATGTCACAGGTCATTTTAAAAAAACAAAAGAAATATCAGAATGTCACTTAAAATTGAGTGTCAGCTGTTTTGGTGAGTCTTTTCAGGAACAGGGTCCTGAGGGCGATCGTGAATTGTAGGGCCCCTGTTTTGTTTTTTCAAACATGTCAAATTAGAGTCAAAAATGTTTTTTTATTGCTCAAAAATCACCTTTAGGCTTTACAATCAAAAGCAGACTTTTATCAATTCTAATGACACCTGTTTTGTAGCTCTACTGAGTGGAGCGTTGAATTACGGGTACCCCTCCATACAAACGCTCCACCGATTTGCCATACTTTGGTAGCACTTACACGGTCGTCATGACGGTTTGCATTTTGTGCATGCCCTCGCGAGGACAAGGCCCAAAAAAACTGATAAAGAAAATACAAATGAGGAAGACAGTAACCCTGGATAGATCCACACATTCATGACATTCCATAAGACCCCTCAAATTGTTTCAAACAACCGGTAATTTTGAAAAAAAAGAACAAAATAGTCTGAACTTACCGCTCACAATTAAATGTATCTGCCGAGTTGCACAGTCTATTTCACTGACATGACTGATGCATAATTCATTGCGCGCGTGTGTGACGTCACTATTGAAGAAAAACAAGTTGCGCTTACTCAATAGCTGTTTCATGTAGTCATATGTACCCCGCGCCGTCTGACTGTGGGTTTTTGGTGCGGGGCACATATCAGTACATGAAACAGTTATTGATTAAGCGCAACTTGTTTTTCTTCAATAGTGACGTCACGCACGCGCGCAATGAATTATGCATCAGTCATGTCAGTGAAATAGACTGTGCAACTCGGCAGACACATTTAATTGTGAGCGGTAAGTTCAGACTATTTTGTTCTTTTTTCAAAATTACCGGTTGTTTGAAACAATTTGAGGGGTCTTATGGAATGTCATGAATGTGTGGATCTATCCAGGGTTACTGTCTTCCTCATTTGTATTTTCTTTATCAGTTTTTTTGGGCCTTGTCCTCGCGAGGGCATGCACAAAATGCAAACCGTCATGACGACCGTGTAAGTGCTACCAAAGTATGGCAAATCGGTGGAGCGTTTGTATGGAGGGGTACCCGTAATTCAACGCTCCACTCAGTAGAGCTACCTGTTTTGCAATTTTGAACAGATTCTTGGGGTAGAAATCCTAAAAACAATCCAAAAACTCCCAACAGAATGGGGGACCATGACAATACACAACTGCCTTAAATTTGTCGATTATTTCGATTGTCAAATTAATTTCGGTTTTGGGGAAAGTGCGCCATCAAGTCATCGATCGTCATTTCCAAATTAAATACAAACACTCCGTTTGCCCAGTTTCCGGACGAGGACTTTTCTGTCTGATGATCTGGGCCAAGCTTGGAGTTTTGAGGTCCCAAAGAGTGAGATTTTAATATATTATAATATAATTCAAACATATACATGTAGGCACTAAACGGAAAGCAAAAACTGAAAATTTGTAGCGATTTACCTGGTATGCTGGTCAAACGAACTGTGCTGCGCATCCATGCTCATCGGCCTCGGCATTCATCGTAGGTCCCCGCAGGTACCTAGGGTGACCGTATGAAAAAGACTCAATTCTGCTAGATGCGCTTCAAAAATATGCTAGACTTATCAAAAATCTGCTATTTCCAGTGCTAATTAGCTTGAGCATGGAGGTAGAATTAGACCAGCTCTAATGCGATAGGCATTAGAGCTGGAGTTACTCAAGCTAAGTGCTAATCACCAATAATTACACAAAACACATTAACACTGATGATACGGACATGCAGATGTCAGAAGATTTCCTGTAAAACAAATTTTAAAAAATATAAAATTTCCTTCAAAAAATGACAAATTAAAAAATTCACTACAAAAATGGCGCTTATCTAGCCTGGCATTTATATTTATTTTCTGCAAGGATCACCGATTTTACAGAATTATTGTTCATTCTGCTAGAGTGCTAGAGTTTCTGCCAGATCCCATTTTGTTGAAACAAAAATATGTCAGATCTAGCCGAAAATCGGCTAAAACGGTCACCGAAACCCATGCCAGGCCGCATCGATCGCCTGCCCCCCCCCCCCTCCGCCCCCGCCCATTTTATTTTCTTCATGGGGGCCGGGGGGGGGGGGGTGGGGAGAAAAGGGAAAGGACACTGTCTGAATATTGGGGGCGCTGATCAAGAAGAACGATATTATTATTGTGCACAATGATAGTAGTACTGAAAAACAACTTCGATCATTGTTTTCTTCCGAACGATAAGTTCCTGGTTGAAATCCTTTCACAGGGCACAACATAAGACATAACACATAAGAAAACTTTATTAATCTGCAGATGAAGAAATTACAATGCTCGCAAAGCTTATTAAAAAGGGAAGTACACTGAATACAAAATACATCAGTTACAATTTACAGATACCAGGTAAAAACATTGCACGTGAAGGAGAAGCCTGTACCTGCCACCCACTGTCTAGTCATTAAAAACAAAATTCACCTTTTAAAAATGGCATTGAAGAATTTAATTCCCATTTGGGAAAAAGGGTGAAGATGGCAATTGGTACGAGCAGCCGGCAGTCTCATTCTTCCACTTCTAGGAATAATATGACCTGCAAGCTCAGCGCACAGTGGGTATTTGGTACCAGCCCTATTTTTCAGTCAGAACACTAAGCCTTTTCTCATTTTATATTGATGCATATTGCATGTATAATAACCAGCGTGTCTGAGGTGCGCAGGATCGCATACCGTTTGAAGCATTGAAGTGATGGTGACTTGAAGTGCTAAGTCTTCCTCTCCAGCCTTCAAAAGCTCCATCCAAAACCAACAAAAACATCACAGCCCCTGCTAGACATTAATCCCCCCCCCCCCCCCCTTAGACAGCCCCCGCTAGACAGGGGAGTCAGGTTGGCGTAGCGGTACTTTCCTCGTCTTCCACCGCTGTGACCCGTGTTCGAATCCCGCCTGGGCCAATATGTGGATTGGGTTTTCAGTCCCTGCCTGATTCCGTGGGTTTTCCCCAGAATATTCTTCCTCCCACCTCTAAAACTGTAACTTCTTCTCATTGTCTTCTCTCCACAGGTTTCTTCAGGCTTGCGAGCTACAGTGCCTAGGGCGCTTTTGAGGAATCCTTGGTTTCATTACCAGAAATGATTAATAATAATAATAATAATAATCCACTCTCGTCAACTTCCAGTTTAGTCCCTGGTGGACCGTTCGGGAGTTTGATCTACAAAGTACAATGTACAAGTCGGGTTGAAGATCTGTTCCTTGAGTTGTAGCTACAGGAGCATTTTCTGGGGCATTGTCCTTAAGTAAAGTCTAGAAAAATGAATTTCCTTCAATTAATTCTATTCCTCGGCTCGGAGATTGAGAGGGGAGAGGGGGGGGGGGGTCTGTTCCTTTGATGTAGGAGCGTTTTCCGGGGCATTTTCCTTAATTAAAGTCTTCACAAATAAATGTTTCCGTGCAGGACCGGGACGGCACCATGGTCAGCCATGACATGATTTTCCAAGTCTTGATTTTCGGGCAATTTGTCAATAGAAGATTCCCAATATTTTTGCATGTGTACTTGATACTTTCTACACTCGGAAAAGTCTGCAGCCTATGGGGCCTTATGCACGAGTCGGCCTTATTCGAAAGCCGGGAGGAAAAACTTCTTCTTTTTTTTGAACTTTCGAAGAGAAATGAAAACAAATTAATTAATTAAATTCCAGTCTGCTTCAATGAATAACTTAAGATTTGTAATTTTACAGTGCCTAATGTTTAAAGCCAGATTAAAAAAAAAACCAAATCAAATAAGGCTACCTATGTTATCCCTGCAAAAATAGTCTAGCGCCATCACATTCAACGTGAGCTAACATTTGGGGAACTCGACAAATTAATATGTCCAACTAGGCCCGCCGGCATCACGTTTTGGCCGTATTTATTTTTCTGTGCAGCTTTTCCACGCCTTTGAATGTCTGTCATTTAGGCTTTGGCCAGCAATGACATAACATAACTCGAATTTCGGGCATTTTGCCAATAAAAATTACAGGACACATTGTAGCTGGCTAGTTTCGCTACTGTGCAGATTGTACCATAAATTTGAAGTCCGCAGACCAATATAACTGGAGACAAATAGACATAGGCCTAGCACTGAAAAATGAACTATATATAAACACATCAGAAATTCCTGACTAGTCTGAAAAGACTATGGAAAATTGCAATGGAATATTGCAAACAAACTCTTCATCGTTCAAAAGTCGGCCAATCAGGGCTACAACATGCAAAAACAACCAAGTCTTAATTAACACCAAGACTTTTGGAGAAAATACAAGATATAGTAATCCCGCTAGTTTCGTTTAGTGCAGTAACCCCTATAGCGAGGCCTGTCAGCGCCGTGTAGGACTGGCTCTCTATAATTATGTCAGTCACTACAATGGAATATTGCAAACAAACTCTTCATCGTTCAAAAGTCAGCTAATCAGGGCTACAACATGCACAAACAACCAAGTCTTAATTCACACCCAAGACTTTTGGAGAAAATGCGAGATGTAATAATTATTGAGTTCCTCCAGTTTCGTTTTGTGCATATTAAACTCACATAGCAAGTCCTGTAAGCGCCGTTCTCGACTGGCTCTCTATATCTCGATCAAAAGGTACCTCAAAATTTGAAATTAGAGACAAACTCTACACCGTTGGAAAGCTGTTGAATAGGCCTACATTGTGCAAAAAAAAACAAGTCTTCAGATCCAAGACTTTTGGAGAAAATGCAAGATGTAGTAACTGAGTTTCTCGAGTTTCGTTTTGTACAGTAACTCCCATAGCAAGACCTGTCAGCACTCTGCTCAACTGGCTCTCTATATCTCGATCAAAAGCTACCTCAACATAAATGGTTCTGTACAAACTTTATACTGTTGCAAAGCAGATGAAAAGGCCAACCAGCATGCAAATCGGCAAGGCCCTAGACCTGAACATTTTGGAGAAAACGCATATGTATTACCTGATGCCACTAGTTTCGTTTTTGTGCAGTAAATCCCATAGCAAGGCCTGTCAGCGCCAACCCGCATGGCTCTCATGTATCGCAGTCTAAAGGTATCTTAACATGAATGGTTCTGGACAAACTTAATACCGTTAGAAAGCGGATGAATAGGCAAACCATCATGCAAATCGGCAAGGCTCTAGACCTGAAACTGTTGGAGAAAACCGCAGATGTAGTACCTGATGCCACTAGTTCCGTTTTTGTGTAGTACATCCCATAGCATGGCCTGTCAGCGCCAACCCACATGGCTCTCAAGTGTCGCCGTCTAAAGGTACCGTAACAAGAATGGTTCTGGACAAACTTTATACTGCTGGAAAGCAGATTAATAGGCCAACCAGCATGCAAATCGGGAAGGCCCTAGACCTGAAACTTTTGGAGAAAACCGCAGATGTAGTACCTGATGCCACTAGTTTCGTTTTTGTGCAGTAAATCCCATAGCAAGTCCTGTCAGCGCCAACCCGCATGGCTCTAATGTATCGCTGTCTAATTGGACATTAGCGACAAACTCTGCACCGTTGGAAAGCTGTAGAATAGGCCTACATTGGGCAAAAGAACCAAGTCTTCAGACCCAAGACTTTTGGAGAAAATGCAACATGTAGTAACTGAGATTCTTGAGTTTCTTTTAGTACAGCAACTCCGGTAGCAAGACCTGTCAGCACTCTGCTCAACTGGCTCTCTATATCTTGATCAAAAGGTACCTTAAAGTTGGAAATTAGAGACAAACTTTACACAGTTGGAAAGCTGTTGAATAGGCCTATATCGTGCAAAAGAGCCAAGTCTTCAGATCCAAGACTTTTGGAGAAAATGCAAGATGTAGTAACTGAGTCCCGCGAGTTTCGTTTCATGCAGTAACTCCCATAGCAAGGCCTGTCAGCGCCGTGTTCGACTGGCTCTGTATATCTCAATCAAAAAGTACCTTTAAACAGAAAATTGCAAACAAACTTTACGTCGTTCAAAAGCTGTTAAGTAGGGCTACATCATGCAAAAGAACCAAATCTTCACACCCAAGTCTTTTGGAGAACATGCAAGATGTAGTAACTAATTTCGTTTTGTGCACGTCGTATCGCTTTAATAAAACAGTTATGTGATATATCTGACGGTTGTTTTCCATTTACATTGTTTCCGCAGTACAGTTATCGTACAATCATGAATCCATGGTATCTGTGATTAGTTATCTATAGTAATGTGTAGTATTGTGAAAATTATCTACACCTTTAACAATAGTGTGACGTCGCAAAAATCGTTTTAACATTGTTGAAGGACGATTGGATGTCGTTCCCACCTGGCTCCCATAGGACGGCGCACATGTAAACAAAGCGGGACGTCATTATGTATTAGGTCTATAGAATGTGAAGAGTAAACAATATTTCCCGGTGAATTTCTATTGTGTGTTTGAAATTCCCGCTCCTAGGTCTGTCGACTGCGGGGCGCGACCGCGCTGCTCTGTAATCTCTTCAAGCAGGGAACCCTTTGAAACAACAACCCATTTGTTTTTCTTTCCAACAACAGTGTTTATTTCGGGATAAATTGTGGGATAATTAACCCCGACCCCGACGCCTAGTGCAAGTACTTATGAGTCAATTTGCCGGTTTCATCGACGATGGTACAAAGTGTAGCCCGAACAAGTGCTGGCTGCCTGGTGCAACCCTTGGCCAATGAGGGCACACACCAAACGAACTCCGGACTTCTGGCCTCAAAATTTGTTATAGCAAACTGCAGAGCAATAATCGCATGACACAAATACATTTATAGTACGGCAGATATAGGTGATGGGAATGTGACTTTTATGATGCAAACATGGCATTTGGCAGTATGTCATGAGAAAGATATTTTACCATAGGGCCAACGCAGATTGTCCTTTGAAAAAAATTTGGGTAGAATAACAACCAATGGCAGCCATTTTGAGAATTGCTTATTCTGTCTATAATTACGTTTTCAAAAGACAAATCTGCGATGGCCCTGTGGCCAAATATCTTTCGTAAGACACACTCTGACTGTGTGCCAAATGCCATGCTTATTTCATCAAAGGCACAATTCCCCAAATATTTCCGGTACTGCCCCACTATTATTCGTACTCAGTGATATTTCAACCACAACCATGTTTTTGTCTTCCAAACAGGCTTTCATGTATTCTTTTTTTATTTATGTATCACGTTCTACATCTGCGATCGAAACACCTTTCAGCTTTACTCTTGTAATCGGAGATATTGCCTCTGCCAATCAGGCCCAACGATTGAAAACTACACGCTAACGAGATGAGGAAGGTGTCTATTCGCCTGCTGTTGCTATCTACAGCATTTCTGCTTCGGAAAGCAGTGTGCGTTGAGGGTATGTACAGGCATTATATTCACTGTGTGGACTTCTGAACAATTAATTATGTCCACATAAACCAGGTTTTAGATACGTTGTGTGGACTTGCCCACGTCCACAAGGTTTCCCCCTCTCTGGAAAACAGGTTTAGATGCATTTTGGGGTAGGGTTTATGTGTCGCAAATGAAGAGCAACACTCCAGGGAATTATAGTAAAAAAGAAAATTGGGTTGAAAGAATTTTTTACAGTGTGAGTATAAAAACGAGTTTTTTTTCACAGGTTTTTCTTAACTACAAGAAAACAAAGGAATGTCCACACTAGGTATTTAACGTAAACATGTATGTTTCCACTACGTCACATTGTTGTCATCAAAACTTTTTTCATGTTCTTTCTTGTCCTCCCACTCGAACAGTTCACATACATTACCCCAATTCAGGGGCGTTAATTTTTAAATTAAGGCTATTCTTATTCGGGGGGTAAAAAGTTCGTGAAAAGGGCACATCTGTGCTGAAATGTAGACAGGTTTTCTTCTCCAGACACTTGGCCTCTGCAAAATATATATAGTGGGAGGGGAGGGGAGGGGAGGGGCTGTTCAAACCGGATGATCTAGATGCCGCTATTTGGGGGCACAATGATTGCCGACGGTCCCGCGAAATTCCAAACAGGGCACTCGTAAAAGGCCGCTAGTGAAAAAAAGGGCACTTGTTTAAAAAAGGCACTCTTTACAAATATGAGGGGGGGGGGGTAAACGCTGAAAAAAAGGCACTTGAATGTGAAAAGGCAGGGGGTAAATACATGATTATCTATTGGACGATGTTTGTTCAGCGTTGGTGAACAAAGACCATTGGGCTGCTGCACAGCTAGTTGCTGATTTTGGGACGGGAAAGTCTCCAACAAAAAAGGTGATGTACTTCACGAATACTATAGTTGTATTTGCGACAGTCTGTTTAATGTTCATTTTGTGCCATGTGGTTGGGATATGGGCTGTCGTACACCGTTCACTCGTTCACTTTATCCCAACGCTATAGATATACATAAGACGATGAAGTTACACATTGTATTCGCCCAGGTATAACGAGGTTGATTGCCCTTGAAAGATGATGTAAAGAACATCATCTGACTCCTGTACAATGGTTAATTTCGGGGATTCGGAAAGGTCTCGGTCTAAAGATGCTATTTGTTTATATTAAATTGACCCTAGCAAATTTTTCTGTATGCCAACTTGGTTTCAAAGCCAGGGGTGTAGTGGGGATATTTTTCGTCGGCACTTGATTTGTAAATGTGCGGTGTTAACGTTCATTATAATATGTAATTTACATTATGCCGTGATACCACAAAGCTTATTCACAAAAGTCATTGCCTCCACAGACGCAACACCACCTCCAAAACGGCCGATGCTTCCACCGCCTCCTCCCCCTCCCCCTAACGCCCCGCCCACATTCCGAGACGGTGCTGATCAGACGACAATCGCATTCGCCCCGACCCCAACCACATTCGCCCCGACCACAGACCCAAGGGAACCCATCGAGGAGCTGATTGACAGCGGTGGATTTGAGCTCAGAATTGATGTCCAATTTGCATGGGTACGATTGTCTGTCTCCGGAATAAAGACCGGTGTCTTATGAAATTTTGACTTTTTACCTTATATGGATTTTAACCCTCACACGTGACCTATCACTGCCCAAATCATCTCCACTCAGGCATGCGCAATACAGCCAAGGAGTCCGTATTTCACATCTAGAGTGATCCAAATTTCACACCACAATGAGGCTCTGTACACACTTTGTTTACACGCGTGCTTCCTTATGGGAACCTGGTGGGGACGACGGTTTCGTAGTCCCATAGAAAAGCGCATACGTAAACAAAGTGTGACGTCATCAGTACAGCGGCTGATTAAAACGGTTCTTGCGAAAGTCGGAGCGAATGCGAATTAATTGTGACGTCATGGCGCGGCAAGTATTCGCGCTGAAAATTCGCAAAAGTGAACACATCTCGACTCCGGCGAAGTTCGCAGCGAAGGTTTCATGACGTCAAATTCGATTCGCTTTCCCATTCATGTCAAGTATGAAACGGCCTTAAAGATGGCGATTTGTTGGTGTCTGGCCTCATCATTTTGCTGCTTACCACGAAAATATGCGCTGCTGACATGTCCAGCTTGTGTAAAGGCAATAGGACAGAAACTCTACAATAACCCCGTAAGCACAAATCCTTAATAAACGGGGATGTAAACACGCGTACAAGTCACAATTCAGTACCTTTATAAGCTGGTATATTCTTGGCTTATGACGGTACACAAAATCATGAAATTTGGCCCAATGCTTCTGATAAAATTCTATTCTTAAATTTAATTTTCTGTGCTTTGTTTCACGCAGATTTACTTTGAAATTCACCTGTACTATATTAATTAATATAACATTTTAACTCAATTTAATTAGACTGTCCAATTTGAAATATTATACCCGATCAACCAATAGTTTAAGCCAAATGAAGTGGAGAGGTTCAAGGCAACTATGGGAACTACCTGTAACATTTACTGTGCAACGAAGGGAAACTGCTTAATAAACCCAAAGATAGCCGAGTAAGTATAGAATAGTATAAAAAATGTTTGTATTAATAATGATATGATTTTTTTGGTGAGGTGGAATTGAGATTCATCGTCAAGGTCAGTGGAAAAGTATTTACTTATTTGACTTTGAAATAATATACTTGTGACTGAAAGCTCCATTATAATTTCTCAATCTTTCTCTAAATATTAAAGGATTTCAGGACCATCGGTCACCCTTTCCTTTATTACCCAAGTAATTTAGTGGCGCGTTATTACGGAGGAAAATGGGCGGCAAAAACTGACAAAGTGACCTAAAAGGTCTGCATAATTTTACCTGCTTTGAAAGAAGATTGTGTTTCCTACGCATGCAATGCAGAATGATACCCAAGGGTGATGGATAAAGTAATTACGTGCACCAAATAAGCATGTAACCTTCTTAGCAGATTTTCTGCTAGATCTGACAGATCGTTTGGGGGAAAAAAACTAATCTAGCAGAATTTTGAAGTGCGTCTAGCAGAATTTTACGATTTTCAAAATAGAAAACAGTTCAAGTAAGTTGAGTTAGAAGGTTAAAATTCCAGTCAACGGTGCGTTTCCCTCTTTTTTTGCACCACCGTGTAGTGCAAGGAAACTTATTAAAACAATTGTTGCCCTCCCTGGCCCAGCTGAAAGTCGGGCAATCCCGAGTCTGGTGTAAACATTGGCGACCGCATCCTTCATCCCGGCTGTCACGCGCCTGCCCATAATGGTGACCGTTCTGCGGAAAGTCCAGCCCGGCGGATAACCGTGCCTACAACGGTAACGTGCTCGATTATCCCGGCACTGAATTCGTCCGGAAAGATCAGTACGCAGGATAATTGAGACCGTTACACCGGTGGAAAGTCTCTTTCAAGCCAACCGCGCACGCGCAAAAGCCTATCATTTCTGTTTTTGCACCTTTTTTTCATCAACAGTGCAGATGACGTAATGGTCTATAAAATCCAGCTTGTTTCTGAGGTCAAACGAACGGCAGTGTCTTTCTACATCAAGAATCCTTACGCTAGGAAAGAGCTCACCCTAACGTCCAAACAGCTTAAAAAGATGATTGTTACAAAGAGGATATCAATAGAGGCCGCTCTTGGATACCGGTAAAGCATAAGTTTAAAAGGAAATCGATATTGGTAGTGATATTCCCCAATCAGTGGCGTCAATTTATTGTAATGCTGCCATGATAATTGTACATAGATGCTGAAGACTTGCTTCAATCTCATACTTATATTAGTGCTGGTGTCAGGGCCATATAGGCAGCGGCATATAGCCATGGTTCTCACCACAGGGAGGGGGGGGGGAATGGGGCGCCTGATTTCTGTTATTTAAACCTGTTAACCGGCCATGGTCATGGTCACTTATAAAACTAACAATGTACTTGCGTGAAAAGACTCCGGTGGCTAATCATTCTGAATCGATTGAATAAAATTTGGTGCACTCTGGGACCTGCTTTGCTATGTTTGCCTATATATAGTCTTGTTTTATTTCACAGACTCGATTTGGGTGACCTGGATGGTGTTGTCCCAACCCAACCAACAAAGATTTTCCCAACGGGGCCAGCGTTGGAGTGGTGGGCTATTACGTTGCTGGCTGTCGGTGGGGCATTGATACCTACCGGTGCCATTGTTATCGTGGTTCTTGATAAAAGAAAGAAAAGGTATTAAATCTCTGTCATTTTTTTAGCCCAACTGCAAATCGGCCTACCCAGAACTGTGATTGGGAGTCGAGTTGAAAATGTTAGGAACATATGTTAAGAACTACCGCGGCACGGACAAGCTAATGAAACAAATTAAAATTGTGTTTGAAAACAAAATTTCAAAGAAACCAAAATCGTCCATTTCTTTCCCCATGCATTATGTCGGATGCCACCACATTACTCATTTTCAAAAGGACAGACATGTGCTGGTCTGTTATACTTCAATTAAATTGAATCACTTGGCTTTGTTGAAAAAGGGTTTAAGAAATTTCTCGGAAAATTGTATCAAAACATTAACTTTTTTAATATTCAGGGGTTGATCTTTGGATTGTTTGAAAGTTGTTTCTAAATATCACTTTTCGCTTTAATTAACTATATTAAACCTGTCGAAACTGACAGGTGTGATTCTAACAGGTAACAGAATCGCATGTATCGCGGTTTGGAAATAAACTCTTTATAATCATAAGCTGTTTATAAAATGACCTAGCAATTAGAATGACCTAGCAATTAGGACACTGAAACTTATCACATAGTGTCCATTAGGCCGAGAAAAAAAGTCTCCAGTTTCTGGTATGCTCGCGCGTCGCCGTAGCCATGCGCGTCGGCAAAATGAAAAAGTTTTTTTTCTCAATAAAAGATTATGTCTCAAAACCGCCAAACTCACTGGTTTGACTGGAATCCTGCTGCTGCTCAATTTTAACGTGTTTTTAGATGGGGTTATGATCGAGAATAAGCTTTATGTGGCCTCTCTGGACTCCCATATATTTACACTAAGTTTAGTCGGGCACCATTTGCAGTCATCAGCGTACATTTGAAGCAAAAAAAAAAAAGCCGCGTCGCCGCACCACTTTTTGGGCAAGCTCCATACCAGAAACCGGAGACTTTTGTTTTTTGGCCTTCAACGATCGGATTTTTTTTCTTTCAGAGCTGCAAAGAAGGCTTTTGATTACATGGAAATGCACAGTGATGTGAGTACAGTGGTCAGATATCAGGTCACGTCTTCGCCTCAGCGAATAGATCGTCTGCAATATACTGTTATCATGTTGCGGCCATCTTGATTATTTCCCATTCAAATTAACGTAACCAAAGCGAGGCTGGAAGGAAAAACAGTCTGGTTCCTTCTGCACAAAGAACATTATCATTCAGTACTGTTATTGGATACAGGGAACGTGACTGAAATGGTGGCAGCATGATAAAGGTCTATAGACTGTTTGCCATCTTTAAGGCGTGTACTTTTGATCCACAGGATACGCACAAGTAGTAACACATTTATGTGGCCTATTTTCGAGTAATATAAGTGGCGCCACCAGCGTCAAAATAGTCCCCCCCCCAAAAAAAAAAAATTAAAAAAAACAACAACAACAACAACAACAAACACACTTCTGCGGCCAAAAATTTTGGGCAACAATTTTTTTTAACTTCTACAAAATTTGGAGAGAAAAATGTGAGCCCCCCCCCCCCAGCCAAATCCTGGGTGCACCACTAAGACAGGCTCAATATGCAGGGTGAGTAAAAACAACCAACGAATCCCAAATGTCGGGACCAGGTATTCCAGGTAAGTAATCTTTCAGCAAAACGAAAACAAATCACATAGGGATATGAGTGAATTGTTTAAGTTTTGCTGAAGGAACGCATACTTTTTTTGTGATCCGTGGACGGAACTTTAAAACAGTGGTTGTGTTTAAAATTCCGTAACTTGAAAAATACAGAGTGATTTGAATGACTCTTCTGAAAGAGAGCTTAATGAATTGGGCTTTCATATCCTAGATTTTGAAAGTGCTACATGCAGAACTTCACTCAAACAATAGTCCCGATATTTGGGTTTCGGTTTTTTTTACTCACTCTGTATAACCTCCATATAACCTGGTGCTCTGCTCAGACGTCTCCTGCAAGAGTTCTGACTCTGGCCCGCACGTATAACGTTACGATTTTTGCAACTAAAATCAAATGTGACATTCGGTTTGGATTGTTTACTTTCTCACGTCTTACAAAGGCCTTTTTTCCCGTCTTCAGGCTGATACATGTGCCACAAGGTTTACATATTTTTTCCTTACCTCACGACTTCATTGCCTCACCATTTAAAATTTTTAAAGTCTACTGAATCTGCATTTAAAAACTTTCGATAAATCATTTAAATTCCAATGTTTTACACAGGACAGCAACCGAGGGAGCCTGCGGGAAAGTGTGGAACCGGAAGATTAGTTAAGTTGAAGGTATAATCAATAAGTAGAATCATTAAGGGAAAATTAATATGTAGAATCGATTCCTGAAATATATGATGAGAATCAACTTATTAAATAAATAAAAGAAGAAAAAATAGAAAATACCTATAGGAATCCACATTTATTTATCAGATATTCTGTGAGTAATTTACAACATTGCACAAGAAATATACGATTGGATTTCTAAAGACCCGTAATCCTGGTGTAGGTGTTGCCCTATCCATATGATGTATAAACAGACGTAATTAATTTGTCGCATTTGAACAGCAACTTTGTTACGATGCTCTGTTGATATTTTATATTTTTGCCTTTATTTTAATAGTAGTGGCAGCAAGTGCGTTGCAAAATGCAGACATGAGTGGAGTCAGCAAAGCTGTGAACTTTCATCCGGATAGAATAATTAATAATTTCAAATTGCAATGTCGAAATATTTTATGAAAATTCTTTCTTTCAGCACTGAAAAAAATCGAATAATCTTTTTTTTAATTCTCAATCTCAATGTACCTTGAGTCAGAGAAGTAACCTTTCTTGAAGCCTTTCCAAATGGCCACACTAAGTATTGGCTACAGGCCTATTTTCAGAAATATATATCACTGTACCGATCCGCAAGAACTCTAACTTCTTAAGCATCTTATTACCATGTTATTACAGGCGATGCCTCTCTGCACCTTCTCTTGTACTTTATTACCACAGTTAAGAGCTATGTAGCTATAAATTAGTCTGGAAATTAGTCAAGAATTGTATCGCCAGAAGTCAGATTAGCGATGATCAGATATGTTTTTAAAAAAAACCACCTTCTACAACAAACATAGACAAATGGAATATCCTACCATCCACTTCAAAATTAACATTCAAGTTGAAACTTAACTGAATGTTAATTTACAGATGTGTGTCTGTGTGTCATTACATGCAATGTATACCGAATAATCACAATGTACTTATTTTCTTAGCCAATAAAATAACAACCACAATGAACGCCCTTAAGGTTTGATGGTGTGTTGTATGTTTATAGATAAACTATCATTTTTATGGGGTCTCAGTCACTTGACATGACGTAATAACTTGGGAGGGGAGAACGCCGCACGACGGCCATGCCTCATCAAAGTGACCAGTCCACCGCTCTGAATTTGGAGGAGGAAAGCATTGTACTTAAGACATACCTGACCTATCCTATTCTGAAAGTATGGACAAATGCACCCCGGAAATTGAACCCTACATTGAACCCTCTTTAATTCCTTTGTAAGCATTTTCTGGGGCGGCCCGTGGAGCCTAGGGGGAGAAAGTTTGATATGAGAGAGAGAGGGAAAACTGTTAATTTAATTTAAACAGTTAAAAAAAAATGATTACGTCTTTTCAAGGCCACCATAGGTGGTGGTCTGTGCGAGCGCCCTCTTGCGTGATGGACTACTTTCAGCGTAACGCTGGAATTAAAATCAGGGTGACCGTTTTAGCCGAATTTCGGCTAAATGTGACCGAGTTTGACAGAAAATTTAGCAAATGAATTTTTTCAGCAGATTTCTAGGGCCATGGAGCTATGAAAATTACATGTAGACATGGGCGTCGCGAGGGGGGGGGGCACTTGCCCCCCCCCCGAAAAAACAAAAAAAAAAAAAAAAAAAAAAAGAGGCCCAAAGACAAAGTGGTGTAAATTTAATGAGTTGGGGGGGGGGCAAAATGTCCCTGCCCCCCTCTAAAACTGATAAATCGAGAATGTGTTGAGAAATACAAGCATTTTTTGGCAAATCTTTTTTTTTTTGCCCCCCTCTAGAAAAAATCCTGGCGACGCCCATGAATGTAGATCTTTGATAAGTACACAGTAAAGAACTTTAGACTTGCAAGCCAGGCTATAGACCAAGGGCGGATCCAGAACACATTTTTTTTGGGGGGGGGGGATTGGTCCCCAAAATGACGCTCTATATGGTGCGATCTGGGCAACTTCTGTCCACTTTAACCCAATTTTTTTTCAGGTGAAGATGGTGGTGTACGCAACTTGCCTGCCTTTATTGCGACGTCATTTAAAAAAAAAGCCTTGGGTTCGTTTTTGGGGACCATGGCCCCGTTGCCGCCCCCCCCCCCCTCCGGATCTGCCCTTGGGGCTAGATCACGTGCAATTTT
The DNA here is from genome assembly GCA_029964075.1 of Patiria pectinifera. NCBI lineage: Eukaryota > Metazoa > Echinodermata > Asteroidea > Valvatida > Asterinidae > Patiria > Patiria pectinifera. The sequence continues at coordinate 4,384,109 of CM057131.1, read as the reverse complement.
TATTTAAACATCTGCATCTGAGCTCCTTTTTATAGCTCCATGATCTGAGTAAAACTCTTCATAATGTATTTCGTGTAATAATAGCTGATTGGCAGCTTTTTGTCAACTCTAGCAGATTTTTGAGGCGCACCTAGCAGAATTTTGCCGTTGACTGACGGTCACCCAGGCCTGATTACAATAACAGAACGGAACGAGGTTATCAATGAGAGCGCATGCGCCGTCATTGATCGCACATGTATGCATGTGAGAAGTCGTACAGCTTGAGATCGAGAATGCTAAGAAGGAATTATTGTTCGTAGGCAAAGTGCATGCAGTGTGCAGTCTTCTTGTCTTTGCGGAGCTTCGTTTTTCGTTCTTAATTCATGACTTTACGACCAGCTCCACTGTGAAAAAATCACTTGAAATCAGAGATGTCTTCACCGACGATTGCCTATTTTTACGACGCAGATGTTGGCAATTTCCATTATGGTATGTACGAAGCGTTATTAATCGGGACATTGTTCATCATTCATGAATCATGTCATCAGGTCATTGTCATTTGGGCATTGTTTTTGCGGCAAATGCGGGAACTCCAAGTCAGGTTTGTAAATAACATTATTGCACATAGGCCTACGTTTGTAAGTTAGGAAAGAATGTTGCAACCTGACGCCACTTTTTTTTCTTCATTACAATGGGTCAGTCATTGCAAAAATGTTGACAAGACTAGTCCGAGTAACTTGGACCCAACTTATCGCCTTTTTTAACATTTGGACATGGTCTGGCGATAGTAAGGTCCAAGCTAATACCGCGACCTCGACAACACAATACCAAAACCAACATTTTCCAACAAAAAACATCAGATTTCACCTTCAAAACGGCCTCCAAATGACTAGATATGCCACCTGAGGTACAAGTAGACATCGATAATTAAGATGGTTGTACTGAAGTTTACTTACGATCCGGAAAAAAAGTGAAATTTTCCGTTCATTTCGAAGAGCTCCCCTCGCGATCTTGAGCACGTTAAATTTCCGATCGTGTTTAATGTTTGAACGACGCGATTTCTTCTACATGCCCAGCGTACATTCGATGGTCCCCGTATCCCGTGTGCGATTCCGTTACCGAGCGCGCGCGATGCATCGATTATGATAATGAGTCACGTTTGTAAACACATACATGTGCATTTCGAACTGTAAAAGGGAATCGGGAACCAGCTTGAACTGGTACCCGCCATAAAAGCTGCGCTAGTTCCCGACTCCCTATTATCGTTTGAAATGCACATGTGTTTACAAACGTGATCCAGTCTACTCATTATCATAATCGATGCATCGCGCGCGCTCGGTAACGGAATCGCACTCGGGATACGGGGACCATCGAATGTACGCTGGGCATGTAGAAGAAATCGCGTAGTTCAAACATTAAACACGATCGGAAATTTAACGTGTTCAAGATCGCGAGGGGAGCTCTCCGAAATGAACGGAAAATTTCACTTTTTTTCCGGATCGTAAGTAAACTTCAGTACAACCATCTTAATTATCGATGTCTACTTGTACCTCAGGTGGCATATCTAGTCATTTGGAGGCCGTTTTGAAGGTGAAATCTGATGTTTTTTGTTGGAAAATGTTGGTTTTTGGTATTGTGTTGTCGAGGTCGCGGTATTAGCTTGGACCTTACTATCGCCAGACCATGTCCAAATGTTAAAAAAGGCGATAAGTTGGGTCCAAGTTACTCGGACTATGACAAGACATGAATCTGGGACTGAGAAACATTTCCAAGTTTGTTTCCTGACTCTCCGTAGACTCACTTTGTACACAATTCAACCGCTGACATGGCTGAAGTGGCGTCAGGATGCAACATTCTTTCCGTAAAGATGCAGGATCCCGACACCACTGTTTACAATATGTTACCTAAATGGGGATTAGTTATTTTTATTTTTAACACTCCTCTTATTTTAAACTCGCCTACAAAATACCTGGTGAAGGACAGATTTAATTTTTTTTCTGAGTAAACCCATTGAATAGAAAAGTAAAGTCCTTATTCGGTTGAAAACTGACGCATGCGTGACTTCCATAAAAATGCGCAACTATTACAAACGTATTAAAAGAATTTAGCATTGTGGACCATTAATCAATCAAGTTTAAGAAAATATTGCCCTTACTATAAAGTGCCTTAGCATTTTGATGATGACTCATTTACTATGTACAAAACCACCAAATTACATAACAAACGTCATATCATTCAGGGTAACTTCCTCTTTCAAGCGAGACTCTGACTTCAAGTACCTCGCATCGTCAATGGCAAGCTTGGAAAAGGATATCCAAGATATAGCGTAGTGCAGTTTTGGAATTTGTATAAAATGTAAAAACATTTAAGTAGTAATTTTAAAACAAAAACATGTACATCTCTTCCTTTTGAGTAAAGTTGTACAAGGAATGTCATGGATGCGTATTTTCTTTTGACAGTCTTAATCTTTTGGATCGTTTCAAAACAGATTCTCCCACAGTCCCAGGACTACATGTGTATATTCGACAGAGTTCTTTCTGAATGACCTCTCTCTTAAATGTATTTATTCACTCTATCAGGCCCGGGTCATCCGATGAAACCACACCGCTTATCGCTGACACACAACTTGGTGCTCAACTATGGGCTCTACAAAAAACTTCAAGTAAGTATGTGGGCTAAATATGTACCAGTAGTTGCTTTAACACGAGCTGCTTTTAACCTTTACAACCCACCTTCCACCCCTGAAAAAACCTTCAAATTCCAACAAGGATTTTTTGAGGATTTTAGGAGATTTAAGGAAGCATAGAACATCAAAGTTCAATAAAAATGAGAGATTTGAATTTCAGTATTCTTAAAAAAATCCCTTCTGAATCTGAAATCTTGAATTTTCCTAATTTGCTACCATGAAGGTGTTATTAACTTTAAAGTTAGTGTAAAACAAAAGAATTTGGTATTTTGGGGGGTGGTTTTTGTGTACAAATAAAAACATTGCATGGTAAGCCAGCTTTATATGTACCTAACAGACGCTTGCTTTGTCTGTTAATGGAATTGAACTAGTCATAGTGCCTACAAGAAATATGATCTGACTGTTGGTGACTGGCCTGTGTATAAAGGCATGGCATTCCAGGGAACAGAATTTAATTTGTGACCGTCTGTGACTGTTCAGAGAGCAGGAGGGCTTTAATACATACTTGTGTTTTCTTTTGTAGGTATACCGACCATACAAGGCCAACATGCATGACATGTGCCGCTTCCATTCCGAAGACTACATCGACTTCTTACAAAGAGTCACCCCACAGAATCTACAGACGTTCACCAAACATCTTAGCCATTTCAATGTAGGGGATGACTGTCCAGTATTTCCCGGCCTGTTCGACTTCTGTTCTATGTATACGGGCGCGTCGTTGGAAGGAACGACAAAACTCAATAACAATGTAAGTCTGTAACTGTCCCGCTCGGTTGCTTTTGGTATCTACCCTCCAATTGCAAACATACATTCTGTGCCAAGTTGTCCTTTCAGTCCAAATCAATCAAGTGACTGTTTTCAACAGTTAAGAGCTCCCACTCTACATAAAATCAGGATTGACTGGCTGTGACTATTTATGTATTAAATTTGATACAGCTATGCTTTGACTGTAGGTGATTGATAATTCAGCTGTGCCTGCCACTTTTACTGCATGCTTAGTAAAACACCCCTCTGGCCATGTCTGTTGTGTGTGCCTTGCATGCGTTATGCTAAAAAATCTCCTTACATGGAGATTGGCACGCACACCACGCATACTGTGTGACGTGCATGTGGCGCAGAACACAGCGATATCTTACTGATGGTTTAAAACCACCCACGTGACGGGATCTTGACCAATAGAAATTGATAAACTGTCTCAGGTTTTTATGAATATTAATTTACTTTGACATGTTTAAGCAATGAGTGCAGTAGACTGTTGGATTAACAATTTAAATCTCACTGTGCCAAATGTCCAGGTACTCGTATGTAGGTTCACATTGTGTTGTATATTGTGTGGTGCATTCATGCAAAGCTAGACTTTAAATATTTATGAGGTACATGTTAACCTGTACGTTTAATGCATATGCAATTAATGACCTGATTCTGCTGGTTGTTCTTTTAGCTGTGTGACATAGCAATCAACTGGGCCGGGGGCTTACACCATGCCAAGAAATTTGAAGCCTCAGGATTTTGTTACGTCAACGACATAGTCATCGCCATTCTTGAATTACTGAAGTAAGTTTGTCAGAGAGGCTTACAGTAAATAGACTTTCACAGCATCTTGTTCCTGAAAGTTTTTCCCTAAAGTAACCTTAGTTTTGCACCCACACCATACTTAACCCTTTAGGCCCCCCAAAAAAGTCTCCGGTTTCTGGTATGCGTGCGTTGCCGTAGCCATGTGCGTCAGCAAAATGAAAAGAAAAAATTTTCAATGTAAGATGATGTCTCAAAACTGCCAAACTCACTGGTTTGACTGGAATCCTGCTGCTGCACAATTTTAACGTGTTTTTAGATGGGGTTACGATCGAGTATAAGCTTTATGTGGCCTCTCTGGACTCCCATATATTTTGCACTAAATTTAGTCGGGCACCATTTGCAGTCATCAGCCAACATTTTGAAGAAGAAAAAAAGTTTAAAGAAAGAAAAAAAGCTGAGTCGCCGCACCACTTTTGGGGCAAGCTCCATACCAGAAACCGGAGAATTTTTCTTTTGACCTTAGTTACTGTAGCGCCAGAAACCACCCGGCCTGTTACTCCCTGTAGGACCCGAAAACCGACTGAGCACTTTATGGTTTTATTGATTTTCCAGTGAATAAATACAGTGCAATATAGTGACGTCCAGGTGCTAATGGGTTAAAGAGTCTACAAGTGTCACTTTGGGAGTGCCCACATCTCTACCCCTTGGGCACTATTGTTTTTACAGAAGTTAAGCTTTTTTTTTGCACTGACAATGCCCAGATCCCAAGCCCAATTTAGCCGTAAGCCAAAACACATATACATTTATCTGTTAAACAGAGTGGACAGTTGGTACAAAAATTAATCCAAAACAGTGGAACTGCTAAAGGCACATTAAATTTTTCCATCATTTCTCTTAAACCAGATACCATCCGCGCGTATTGTACATAGACATCGATATACATCATGGCGACGGTGTGCAAGAAGCGTTTTATCTCACAGACCGAGTCATGACAGTTTCCTTCCACAAGTATGGCAACCACTTCTTCCCTGGTACAGGTAAGATACCAATCTTAGTCCAAGAAACGGCTGGATTTGGATTGTATTCCTGACAAGTGCAGTAAAGCTAACTCTGAATACTAACAAAACCAAAAGTATGTTGTTCGGTACTCGAGCCAAACTAGGTCGAAGCGAGGACAATTTACATGTCAAGATCAATAATATTGCCATTGATAATGTTACTCAGTTTAAGTATCTTGGTGTACTGTTAGATCCATCTGTAACATGGAATGTGCATATTGAGAAACTGTCTAAGAAATTAACAAGTGTGTGGGGGTTCTCCATAGAGTCAGAAATGTCCTGCCTCAGCATACACTAAATTTGTTATACAAAACGCTGATTCTCCCGCACTTTGATTATTGTGATGTTGTGTGGGGTAACGCTTCAAAAATGTCCCTCGTCAAGCTTGACAGACTCCAGAGTAGTGCTGGGCGAGTCATCTTGGGTCTTCCCCGGAGATCCCCAACAGACTCTGTTTTATCGACTCTGAGGTGGCATATTTTAGAAGAAAGGCGTACTTTTCACTTGAATACACTTGTCTACAAGAGTCTTACCTCGAAATTGCCACCCCAACTATGCAACTGTTTCGCTCATACCATGAATGCTCACACACATAACACTAGGTCTGGTTCTCAAGGCAACCTTGTTCCCCCATTCAGTAAATCTAAATCAGGTAAACAGAAATTTGTGGTTCGTGGAGCTTATTCATTCAACGCCCTACCTACACCTCTTAAATGCCCTTTGGCTGCTACTCTTGCCAGCTTTAAAAACACATACATAAACCTGTTTTTTTAATGTACTAGTGCAGTACCCATCGATAATGTGCCTGTTAACATGGGGCAAATTGCTTGACCTCTGGTTTTGGTTGCTTACAGCTTTTTGAGAACTGCTCATCATGCAGACAATTTATGCGCTAGATTTAATATTATTCACGCAGAGTTTTATGCAGTGCATGGGTGCTCTTGGGTTTTTTTTTCAGTGCAATTCTTTGGGTGTGTGTATCTGTGTTTTGTTTGTTTTTAATGAATGGTCCATGATTATTTTTTATGCATGTATATTTTAAGTGTTTTTATGTACCCATATTTTACTATTTACTATTTTTAGTGTTTTCTGTAATTGTAGTTTTAAATGAATTGTTCTGTATAATTGCTGGGCACCTCTGGAAAACAGTGTACCACTGAGAGGTTTCCCCAGGGTAAATAATAAATAAATAAATAAATAAATAAAGCAACGGCAGCAGTCGTTTTCAACAAGACAAATCGATCCAGTCTTTGGAATGACGGCAGGGTTACCAAGAAAATTGCGAGCATACCTCACACGTGCCGTATTTATGCATTCTTGTGAGGTACGCGTATGGTTGGAATTTCCTCCATAGTGCTTTGGAAGTTCCCAAGACAGGTTTTGGTTCATCTTGCTGATAGCAACCTTTTTCTGTCACTGCGGCTTTTCCAGGCTTGTCTGGGACCTATAGACCTTTCTCAGGGTATGCCATCTTGAAAATCATTGTGAGGCAAATTGTACGTGTGTGGTGAATGAGTGACTCTCGCAAAGTTACAGCAGATTGACAATCTTATAAATGGATGGATAGCTTAAATTCCCCCGAAACATCAATCCTTGTTCTTGGTGGGTCATGTCTCATTGCATTTTGAAGAAGGATCTTAGAATGAAAAGCCTAAAACAGTGGCCAAACTGAAGTTTCCGTGAAGTAGTTAATGCCACAGCAGAAGGGTGTTTTGAAGGCCCATATTGTTTTGCACGTAAACAAGTTGGGGTACAGTGCATGACAGTTGAGAAATTTCTTCATGTAAGAGAAATTTTTCATGTTCCTATCGTGCTGCAGTTCCTCTATATAAATACGGCACGTGAACACACAAATTGTTGTTGCAGTCAGATTTGGGAAGTACAATTCTGGTGATTTGAGTAGCATTGCTATGCTGATTTAAATGTCCATATTCATGAGCACAGCAATGATGTCATCAAGTAAACAGCTGCTTTTGTAATCCCATTGGTTTCCAGGTGATATGTACGAGATCGGCATGGAGAGTGGGCGGTACTACTCCATCAATGTCCCCTTGAAGGATGGCATTGATGATCAGATGTATTTCGGTCTCTTCAAGCCGGTCATCCAGAGTGTTATGGAGTTCTACAGACCCAGCTGCATTGTCCTACAGGTAAACTGGTACCCCAGGTCAAGAGTCAGGGCCCTCTTTGCAGGCCCGGATTAAGTGTTTCGTAGGCCCTAGGCACCAGTGTTCCGTAGGCCCTACTCTGCCCTAGCCACCGGCACCAAATTCAGCGTACAAAGCACTGTACAAATCAAGCTGGGCCAAACTGGTTTAGGTCCAAGCTCTAAAAGCCTGTTGTCACCAAGGGCGTCAATCGTTTCTCAAAAGTGAGGGGGGTGGTACAAACATGTGTATCCTGATGAGAACTAATTCGAGTGCAAAGACTAAATGGCATAGGGCTCGTGACCCGGCTCGCTTAAGGGCCCTGTGGAAAAACATTGATTCTAGACGCTCTGTGGTGTGATCTGAGGCAATTTCTGACTACTGGCAAGGTTTTAGCATTTTATATTTCAGATCCTCATTTACACATCATTTTCGAGTTAGGAGTCATTGAATCAGCTATTCTGAGCTACAGAATTAAATGAAGGCTACAATTATTTATTCAGGGAGGAAAATAGTTGGGTGGGGGGGGTAATGACATGTGAAAAAGAGTTAAGGTAGAACCCTGATGTAATGTCCGAAACCGAGGCTTTGGGTCCAGCTCAGCTGGGCAAATCTAGTCCTGTTTGATTGAAATCTAACGTTTTTGTTGTGTACTCCATTGGCAGTGTGGTGCAGACTCGTTGGGTTGCGACCGGCTGGGCTGCTTCAATCTCAGCATCAAGGGCCACGGAGAGTGCGTCAAGTTTGTCAAGACGTTCAACGTCCCTACGCTGGTGCTGGGTGGAGGGGGCTACACGGTCCGGAACGTCGCACGCTGTTGGTACGTCAACTATAAAAACAGATTGTCTGAAACTCAATCTGCGTTCAAAAATCGTACCCAGTCAACTTACTTCACTGCTGAACTCTGTGACACCACAATATACCACATACCGCCCATAATGCGCTCACGATTCCTGTACGATATGGATTATGGCAGCCTCGTTTTTCGCTAGAAAAAACCTGTATCTTCGGTTGTAAAGGGACGAAAGGGGTACGTGCATTTAATACAAATCTTTGCTAAATAACGCAACGTCCAAACGTTATGTTTGAAAGGATTGATTCTTCAAAATCACAACTTTTAACATTTTATAGATGGTGTCGGTACGTAAAACGGATAAACTGCAGCCTAATTATAATGTGCCATATTTTGACACATTTAAATTACACAATTCCAGGGGTTAAGATCGCACAAGGCATGACAATGCATGATGGGAAACAACCTGGCGCAGCAAGATCGTACCCATGGGGAAGGAGGTTTGCCCTCTTTGTAACTGTTCATGAGAAGGTCTATAGTCTGGCGAGGTGCCAGAGTAATAATTCTGATGACCATCACCAAGGTTGACAGTCTGGGAACATGACTAGCCTAAAAAAAAATTGCACCAGCTCAGGCCAAGGAGTTAGTACGAGGAATATGTGTGAAGGAGTGGACTATCATTATTTCCCATACTCGTTTGAATATTCACCAATGGAAAAGGTGCGCTTGCTGTTAAATATGTAAGAAGTGTATTTTTGTGTTGTAAATGAATGGCTGTTATTTTTAAAATGCAATTTTTGGGGTTGAATTCGATTGCAGGACGTTTGAGACAGCACTTCTGCTTGATGAAGATATTAGCAATGAACTTCCTTACAACGGTGAGTGGATCAGACATATATTAGACAGCTACTAAGCACATGAAAGATGGGCTTAGCCAAAACAACTTATAGGCCAATATTTCAGTTTAGCATATTGTTGTTGACTGGCTTTCCACTGAATTTTGCTTTGTAACTTTGCCTGGTATTTTTTTTCTGCTAAATAGTGACATGAATTCAAAAATGAAATCCAGTTACTCAGGAGGAACTGCAAGTTCAAAAGTTCAAGTCGTGCTTTACCTGCAGTGCATCGTGGTGGAAAGCAGTATTCTTTTCTTTCTTAATGAGCATTAGGGTGTTAATTATAGATGTACTGTTGTGATTGAAATTGTTAATAGCCCAACACTAATCTGGTATAGTTGTGCATGAAGAAAACTTTGTGTTTTCTTGTTTTGATTTGCATAGACTACTTTGAATACTTTGGGCCGGATTTCACATTGCATCCGGACACGACAACTCGAATTGAAAACCTCAACACAAAGCAGGTAAGTTCAGCAAGTTTAAATTAAAGTTAAGTAAAACTGTTGCGGAGTTGTTACTTGTTGCAGAGTTGTAGGTGTATAATATGTGTAGACAAGGCAGTTTTATTTTTTACTTCTGGGACCAAAGTTATGGAGTGGCCAGGTCCAGAAAATATGTGGTCAGCAAAACAAAACCCAGGTTACCCGCCATTATAGGTGTGATGTGTATAGGTTGAGCCAAAAAATGCAACCCTGAAACGTTTGTGATGCCATCAACTTCAAGCTAAATGAGTTGTTTGTCGACCCTGGTCAAAATGAAAATTCCTGACAAAAGACTCATTTGGAATGATAGCATCACATTTGCTTTTTTTTTCAAAAATGTGATCTGTGAATTGTTATGCTTTGGAAATCAGATTAAAGCGCAGAGTTTTTTCCTTTCAAATACTGAAAAATCATGAAAACAGCACATGGGGTTGCTGAGACGTTGCCAATTATGTAACAACTCTCTTTTGGTCCGTTCCAGCTTTAATCTTATATCCAAAACATAAAAATTCACCGATCACGTTTTTGAAAGAAGGCATATGTTTCAGGGTTACATTTTTGGGGGGTCACACGGTATTGCCCAGGACCCGTACTCAGCTGATTTCTGCAGGCATCATAGTCTAATTCTTCCACTTTTGGTCAAATTATTGCGAATTTAAAAAGTTACAACATTTTTCCTTCCCTTTCGGTTTCATTCTGTAGTACATAGACCAAGTTAGGCAGACAGTACAAGAGAACCTCAAATGCATAGCGCATGCCCCAAGCGTTCAGATGCAGGACGTACCACCAGACCTACTCAGCTTAGAAGAAACAGAAGAACAAGACCCCGATGTCAGAAATAGCACCAAGGACCAAGACACGAGGTGAGATTACCTGACCTTTGACTTACTAGGTGACCTACGACCTCATTAATTCAGTACCGCAGTTCTCATGCAGGAACTATAGGTACCGATTGTGTGACATCAAAGGACCACGTGACAATCAGTTTCCCCGTGATCGGCCACCATTGCAGTAGACAAGCGTTTGGTTAGCAACCACGTTGTGCATTGTAAAGTAGACCGTAGGGCTTATTGTCACGTAAAATAACCCTGAATTCTTTCTCAAGTGGCAAGATGGTCACTACCTGTGCCGTGTACGGTTGTCATAATCATACCGACCCAGCACTGGGTGTCTGCCCTACATTTTCTCACAGTTTTTGCCATCAATCACAGCTTTAAAGACTGCACAATATGTGATCTTTGCCAAAAATTTTGCACATTAAGTACATTAGTGCACTGGTTCAGAGAATGGCTTTATATTTACCAGCAAATTACTTGACACACATGTGACCCATTTCCCTTTGAATGTGCATAACTCCACATTGTTGTAGAGAAATACCAATGAAAATATTGCTCAAAGATTGTGAAAAAAAAATTGCTGAAATGAAAATAATCAGCAGCTAATTGTGATTCTGTAGGATTGAGGCGGCGAATGAGTTCTACGATGGTGACAAGGATCAAGATAAAGAAGATGTGGATCTGGACGTATGACATCACCATCACCACAGCAATACTAGTTAGAAATCATGGCTCCGTCAGGATACATTTTCTGGATCTGGCTGAATGGATGGACGCCCCTACCATTCTTACTAAGATTGACACTTAACAAAAACCTGAGTCATAGGTTCAATTTTGTACTGATTTAAAATTTGTATTACATTCGTAATAATTTTAGCATTATTTCAATGATGGCATCGTAGGGAATTAAACACCATCGATATCAGAAATGTCAATAATCGATCTATTGGAAATCCAGTATCGAGAATATGTCATGTATTGATTATCCCGTGTTAAAGACCATAAAGATGACACTTTAAATTTCAAAAAAAAAATCTTTAGTCCCAATTTTCCACGGCCTCCTCCATATTGCCCAAACTTTTTAAAACAAACTCAGCACTGACAGTTTGTCCAGTCAGGCGGTTTGTTTTGAGGTTTTTCATTGGGGAGACTGCAAATTCCAGTGAACGCAGAGCACAAAGTGATGCCGCTTGGTCTTTTTTGATGAGTTTATTTTGAGTCACAAGCACAAGTTGATGCCAACTTTTATTGCATTGTACAGCAAACGTTAAACACAAAGTAAAAGCTGAAACAGGAGATTTATTTTGACAATAATCTGACGCATTTTCGATATTTCAATACGATAACAATTGCTATCGGCAATTTCGATATCAAAGTAATATTGAATGATCAAGTAATATTGATATATATTGATGGTGCTTACAGGGAATGGACACTTCAGAGATTTATTTTCTTTCTGAGAAACCATTTTCAAAAAGCAGATGTATCCCAGGACATGTCATGGTATATCTCAACAAAATGTTAATGTCCCAGTCTGCTTAGAGTATTAAGTTCATAAAGATCACCTGCATTCAAATTAGTCCGAGTATCACCATTTGGAAAGATTTCCATATACGAAGTTCACTCAACACTCTGTGTACAAACCCTATGAGAGTGGACTGAAAACTTGTAAGTGTTTTCTAAGAAAATGCTTGTATTTTCTCACTGCTCAAATTGACTTTGATGACATGAAATTGCTATCTGGGGGCTTGTTAGTCAATACAGAAGAAAATTAGTGAACTTCGTATATGGAAATCTTTCCCACCATTTATCCACGGAGCAATACTCCTGTATAACGTCTGATATGTCTAGACATGCAGATATATGCAAGCCGCGCGCCACGCCAACCAATCGGAGTCAACTTTACTAAATCGTGACGCCATTTCATTCCTAAATCAGGACTAAATGGTTTGATTGGTCAATTCGAATGCAGTGTTTTGTAATACACCAACAGCCGGGCGTGATACCGCGTAACATGATACACAGCGCGTGACACATTTGTTTTATCCATTGTCTATAACGCCAACGGGTGAATGACCACAGACCCGATATAGAAAGTGCCCGCTGATTGGTCAAAATCTAGAAGGTCAAGAGGCGAGGTCTTGTCTAATTAATCAGCAAATCTGTTCACACATACAGCGTGTGTCAATAAAAACGCAGGATTCAAAGCGATTTTTTATCTGAGAAAATTATGCTACTGGTGTGCCTAATTTGATAAGGATTTGATTGTCCATAATTTCATCTTTGACAAGATTTTTGTTTGGTAGAATTTGGACTTTTGGTTCAAAAGTTATGACAAGTTTCGTGAAGCCCTTCTGAAGCGGGTTGGTCTGATTCAATGACCTTAACACAACGACCAGTTATGTACAATGCAGGTATGCATTGAAGACAATTAAACTAGAACAAAACTTTCTTTGAAACAACTGATGATAAGTGTCACTTAAATTTAATAACTGGACTATCATTGTTTCAAAGCAATAACATTGATTGTGGACTAAAGGATTATGTAAACCTAATCCTGCCACACATGTCCTTCTTTGTGATCCACAAATACTTTCACCTGTACCGAATTCAAACCTTTCATTAGGTATGTGTGATTTCACAAATCAGACCAGCTTGGAATTTATAACCCTTCTTCAATGTACTCTGTCTCTGGACAGGATTGTCCAAATGAGATGGGATAAAAAGCATAGTGAAGAGAAGGAAAGGTACTTTGAAAAGAGGGTTAACATTATGATGAATAGGGGTGGTTTATATTCTTAATATTTTTGTTTCTAATCCTGCGTTTTTATTGACACATGCTGTATATCATAGACTACATTCAAACAAACACCATGTGAAATTATGGAATCTGGCCTTCTTTTTTGTTAAAGATAATTGTAAATCATTTATTAATTAAAAGTTATTCTTTTGGGGAATTTCGCATTTGAACTGGAATTTTTTTGAAGGTTTTTGTATTTAAAATTGCATTTTATTTGCATCTAATATCACTAATTGTAAATTTCAAATTTTGAACCTTTCACAGCAGCATGCTTTCCAGTCTGCTGGTGTACTCGCTGAATGTGTTGCAGATTGGGACAAAATCACAAATGGGTCAAAAGAATTGGGCCCTGCAGCATTTTGCGGATTCCACACATTAATTTAATTTGTTCTGGATTGGTGGTTTGCAAAGTTGTTGTGAATCAATCACAAGCCAAATCACAAGTCAGTCACAAGCAAGAGGGCAAGCAGCGAAAGAGGGAAGAGCTTGTCACAATTCATTTAAATAGCTGGCGATTAGAGACCAAAAGACTTGTGATTGACTTGCAAGGACATGACAACTCCAGTGTTTTTTGTTGCCCCGCCCGCCCTCATTTGCTGTTCCCCTCCGCAAATTGTCTTACTTGCCCCTTCCACCCCTCCCCCCCCCCCCAGTTTGCCCGCCCAAAAATAATCAAAAAGACTTAAAAGAACAGACTGTAAATTAAATTTATAGTCGAGACTGGAAACCGTCTGAATGACCCTAAAACGCGAGTATAATGTACATAAATACGTATATGGACGTTTTGAGCAGTGTTTCAAGCGTCTTATGTTGTCCAGCCCCCCCCCCCCCCCTATGTTTTTCCACGGCCGGTTATTTGTCTTAATTGCTCCCCCCCCCCAAAAAAAAGGTTGCTTTGCCCCTCACTTTGTCCCAAAGCTTGTCGAGTATTATGCCGCCGCCACTTTGAGAGCCATTGTGCAATTAGCTTGTAAAATGGCAAAAATGTGACTGATGCTCATGTGCCCATAACAAGCTTTGTGTCCGTATATTTCATTTTCATGGTTAGTGTTGTGGGAATCGTAATAGGTTTTATCATTTTCGTGGACAAAAAATCATGCAAGACTCAAGTCACAAATGGTTGAAGAGTCAAGGTTATAGTTGACAACTTTTACGCAATTTGTTTTGTTATAAGACCGGTTTTTGAGTAGGGTTATTAAGAAAACTTCATTTACCAAAATGCAAATCGATGAGTACATTAAACTGTTTATTTGGCATACTTATTTATGATCGAAATGAAATAAATTGGAGAAAAGTTAATTGCAAGATAAAATACAGCATCAGTGTTCTTTTTATTGGTAATTTTAGGGCGTTACTCATTGCGTATGATTGTGTTGTGACAAATTCAAATTTATTAAAATTTGGTAAATGTAATGTTTTTAAGTTGGGTGCACGTGTTTGAACCTACACAAATGCCCCCTCCACCCAGCCTTCACAAATCGTGTTACTGTGTTATTGTATTAAAGACACATTTTCACAATAAGATAAATTTAAGTCCCGCAGAAACGCCTTTATCCTTTAAAGTCAGTAATTTCGGAATTTTTTCTCTTGCTTCTTCTGATCAATTTTCTATTGTTTTAGCTTTGTGGCCAAATCTAGAAGCCTATTCACCAACTTTGATATGTGTTTGTCAAGTTGCTTTGCTGCCGAGTAACCAGAGTTTCGTTGTTGATGCTAAAGTCATATGGGATCATTTACATGTATCTAAAAGGTAGCCTGTCAAAGTATTTTCTAAAACGCTTACTTCGATTAAAGATCGCACTGGCACTAAACGTACGCCCCCCTCCCAACAGAAATTCCCAGTGCCCCAGCCTCCCCTCTACAACTTCAAATTCCGAAATGTGCCGCTTGTCAAGTTAGTGTTGAGTTCTTAAAACGACGCACTTGGAGGATAAACAACTCCTTATATGGAGATGGTGTGCGTAGCCCACTGTACTGCGCGAAATGGCGCAGAACGCAGCTGTGCCGGTGTAGTGAATTATAGGACTATGAAATTTGGACTCATTGTTAGTACTGCGCATGCCTAACCGAGGACTGTGAATGTTCTACCAGTAAAGGGTAAAAGGGACCGGATTTCATCGGAGTCCAAATTTTATGCGACACGGGGAAAATGTTTAAGACCAGCCAGCCGGTGTTTTATCAACCGTTTAAGACCGGCACCGGCCATGACTAGGGCTCTCCACCAATGGGAATGGATAAACTGTCTTATGATGTAAACAAGGTTACTTTGCCATCTTTACTGCAACAAGTGCTGATCCAGGATTTTTCAAGGCGGGGGGGGGGGGGGTGTTTAGTTAGTTTCAAATCTGCTCTTAAATCTGCTTAATTCCGCCAGAAAAATGGGCCGTACGTTTTACAGGGCATGCAGTCAGGTTCTCGTGAACAGTTTCAGGAAAACCAACGCATTGCAGTCAATTGCATGGGCCTGATGGGTAAATTTAAGGCATACCGACAAGTTGAGACGTTCAAGGCGCCATACATAATTAATTCAGTGTTCATTGGGCCCATGAGAACATGTCATTTGATCTTATATTTCTCTTGATAGATAAGTGCCTTTTTCAGAAAATGTCATCCAGTGATCGGTCTTGATGTGTAACACTAATAGATTCAATCACTTGAGAAACTGTCAAACATTTAAAATAAAACGACTGAAAAATGTAGTGTTTTAAACTCGAAAAATAGAATCCCAATGAAACTCGGACTGACTACGACCTAAGGTACTGACTGACTCAGGCTAAGGTACGACTTAAACCGATTGATTAAATAAGCCGACATGTACAGCTTGGCACGATTTCGGCGGGATTTCGAAATGGGATGGTGTCTTCATACATCCCTCGGATTAGTCGGACTTTTTAAGAGAAACGTATGGAACTTTCAGGAGCTAGCTATTGTAAAACTCAGTCGAGTGAATTCGTGTTCCAAGCTGCCCTATAGTAAAGAACTGCACTCCGTTATGTGTGTTATCGTCTCTGCTGCTTATACGAAGCAAGATGAATCTGCAAAGATAAAAGAAATATATTTAGTGTTTCACATTTTGTTCACATTCGAAGCACAACCAATTTCAAACTATCGGATTGAGAACAACATGCCATTTCTCGAAGACTAAGAAAAAAATTGAGAATGAATAAATGAAAAATACATCTAAATCCCTTTTGCTTATTACCTCAAGAATTGGTGAAGACTTGCTCTGCAAGCAGGTCATCAGTCCTTCCGTCGGTCCTCCTCCCTGCTTCCGGTTCCTTGGAATTCAAAATTGGTCATATCTTCGTCCAGAATGATATCTCATCTCTGCTGCTTATATGAAGCAAGAGGAATCTGCAAAGATAAAAGAAATATATTTAATGTTTTACATTTTCGTTCACATTCGAAGCACATCCAATTCCAAACTATCGGATTGAGAACAACATGCCACTTCTCGAATACTAAGAAAAAAATTGAAAACGAATAAATGAAAAATACATCTAAATCCCTTTTGCTTATTACCTCAAGAATTGGTGAAGACTTGCTCTGCAAGCAGGTCATCAGTCCTTCCGTCGGTCCTCCTCCCTGCTTCCGGTTCCTTGGGATTCAGAAGTGATCGCATCTTCGTCCCGAATGATATCTCATCTCTGCTGGTTATATAAAGCAAAAGGAATCTGCAAAGATAAAAAATATATATTTAATGTTTTACATTTTCGTTCACATTCGAAGCACATCCAATTCCAAACTATCGGATTGAGAACAACATGCCACTTCTCGAAGACTGAGAAAAAAATTGAGAATGAAAAATACATCTAAATCCCTGTTGCTTATTACCTCAAGAATTGGTGAAGACTTGCTCTGCAAGCAGGTCATCAGTCCTTCCGTCGGTCCTCCTCCCTGCTTCCGGTTCCTTGGGATTCAGAAGTGATCGCATCTTCGTCCAGAATGACATCTCATCTTGCAGACCGTCATCTCTGCCAGAAGATTAGAAGGAACACATGTAAGAAAATGTGTGCGGGACAATTGTGCAACGTTTGCTGTTCTTTTTTATTTGTGGATTTGTGAAGTTGCTAGTAAGTGATTGTTATTTCACATGACATTATTTTCCTCTAGATTAATCGTAGTTGTTTTTGTTTTTTAATATAAGGCATCATTAATCGCAGACACATCAAGCAGAGCAACTTGAAACATCCTAATAAGACGTTTTTTTCGAAAGGAAAACAACATTAATATTTTTACCTGGGAAATCAGTGATGGGATGCCCGGCAAGCAGGGTCCTCAGTCATCCGGTGTTCCTCCTCCCTGCTTCCGGTTCCTCCGTGACATCAGCTCCTGACATGAGCACTCTGGCTTACTGGTCCTCCTAATCTAATTGCAAGTTGCTGAAAATAAAAGAAGTCTTCCTAGCGGAACTAGGTTATATTACTACAATGTACGGTGGTTTCCTGATCAAATTTCTGACCGGTGCTGTGGTGTAAAAAGAAGGAAAACGTATGGTCCTTACCTGACCACTTGAAGACACACTCCTAGAAAAAAAGGAAACTTACTTTAGGTCTATAAGTGGGTGCAAAATATCTTACATGCAGACGGTGAAGATAATCCGATTAGTGGCCCTTACATGGCCACTGTAGTGGACTCAACCGTTGAGGAAGAAAACTTAGGGTATTCTAAATAGATAATATGGGCTATACTGGTTGCGAAGACGATAATTCAAGTATGGACAAAGCAACGCGCATCGTTTCAAAGGGAAACAACATTCACATTGCCAACCAGTTTTGATCGGACTTATCAGAGTTGAAAATTACAATCGATCAAAACCTTAACTGATGTTGTGGTTGTTAAAAAAATCAACTGATGAACATTGTTTCACCCTGTAAGTTCAGGTTATATACTATACAGAGCGATCGTAAAATGTATCCGACGTAACAGGTGTCATTACACCTGATTTACAATCAACCAAGTTGACACAATGGCCCTATAACACAAAAGGCCATTGTTGATCTTTGCGAATCGGATATTATGGAAGAACAAATCACAAACAATAATGATACATGTCAGTAGGACACATTTCGACAAGGATCAGAGACTATTATCATGTCGCAAAATAATCATGGAATCATTGAAACCATCATTCTGATCACGTTTCACGACGTTACATGTTTAACGGAATGGGTAAGAGCTGCACATGGCCCTATACATGTAGAGCAATATATCTCCAAAACAAATTTGTCACATGGACAAATAAAGAAGATTTTTATACATAGCCCAATTGAGTATTTCACTCCATGAACCACAGTGAACTGTGAGGAACACGTAGAGTATATACAAGAAATTAAAACGTAGATCCACCATTAATCAAATAGCTATTGTTACTTAACTGCACCACATGGCCCTAAAATAACTTTGCATAATTAGAAATATATTTTACAAAAACAAAGTAAGACATGTTCACATGGCCCTGGAATCCTGTAAATAATCTGTCAACATAATTACAGAGGATAACGCAAGAAAAATTGGGTTTGGCAGAAATTTCTACAAAACGGCGATGAAAGTTTTGTACACATGGCCCCATGATTTTATTTTTCACAATGAGAATCAATGTAGAACGACGAGAAAATGCACGATAGATGCGACTGGGATTTTAAAAAGTTTAATTCGTACACATGGCCCTAAATATCTAACACGAATTGTTACGAACGGAAACAAACATATATTCCGTACAAACGTGACCCTATTCATCTCAGCTCACAATACCTATGTAGAGGTTTTTTTAACAATAGATCTCCAAGAAAAAAAAGACAAATAAAGTAGATTTAATAACAAGGCCCTTTAGAGTATTTTACTTCATGAACCACGGTGAATTTGCAGGTGAGGAATACACAGGGTATACAAGAAAACGTAGATCGAACATTACAGCTTTTTTAAGCTTCAAAATAGCTATTGATACTTAACCCATGTCCATTCACGGCACCACACGGCCCTAAAATAATTTTGCATAATAGAAAAATGTTGTACAAAAACAAATTAAGACATGTTCACATGAAGCTGGAATCTGTAAAGAATCCGTCAACATAAGTACAAAAGATAACGCAAGAAAAAATGGGTTTGGTAGAAGTCTCTACAAAACAGCGATGAAAGTTGTGTACACATGGCCCTAGCATTTTTGTTTTCACAATGAGAATCAATGTAGAACGACGAGAAAATGCATGATAGACGCGATTGGAATTTGAAAAAGTTTGATTCGTACACAATGGCCCCTAACACGAATTGTTACGAACGGAAACAAACCTATGATTATTCCGTACAAACATGACATATTCATCTCATCATCAAGATTTTTTTTGTCACGCAGACAAGCAAAGTAGATTTTTAAACATGGTCCCTATAGGGTATTTCACTCCATGAACCACGGTGAAGTTACAACAGGTGAGGAATGCATAGAGTATACAACTTAAAATGTAGATCCAACAGCAGAGCTTTTTTAAGCTTCAAAATAGCTATTGATGCTGAACACATGTCCCTACTGCACCACATGGCCCAAAAATACATTTGCATAATAAATTAGAAAGATATTTTACAAAAGCATTATGTTCACATGGCCCGGATGGAATCCTAACGCAATAAAAATTGGGTTTGGCAGAAATCTATACAAAACAGCGATGAAAGTTTTGTACACTTGGCCCTATAATTTTTCTTTTAAAATAAGAATCAATGTTAAACGACAAAAAAATGCGTGATAGATGCGACTGGAATTTCAAAACGTTTGCAATCGTTTACAGACCCTTAATATCGTTTACATGACCCTAAATATCTAGCACGAATTGTTACAAACGGGAAAAATATTTCGTACAAACATGACCCTATACATCTCACAATCATTGTCTTTAAATGTCAAGCAGGAAACATTATAAATGTCAAGCAGGAGATATTATTGCGCAAGATAAAACAAAATTAATAATGCATATTTGGAAAAGAAGCAGAGTGATTTACTACACATGGCCCCACTCTGATTTCGACATAAAAAAAATCCTTCCTGGATAGCAGGTGCTATGTGGTTTAGCAGTTTTAAGTACTGTAATTTGTACATAATCGTCTTCCAACTTGAACTCGAGTATTTTTTCGCACTCGAACTCAAACACGAACTTGCAATTGTTAACGAACGATACATTTGTTATTTAATCCATACCTAATCCATATCCATCGTGTTATTTTCTTCCTATACACATATTGAGCAAAATAATGATTGACAGTCTTTTTTTTCTTCAGATTCCACGTCGTATGATTTTTCCGCATTTATTTATTAGCCTTGAGGCTTATCACCTTCTAATTTATTTATTTATGTCTTTTTGAAAATCGTTTTCAATTGAACGGAGATCAATCAAAAGATACACATGGCCCTATCAAAATTTCAAATAGAAATTCATTCCCAGTTTAAACACCCATGCAGACATACATATGTTGTTTACTAACGCACCCATTTAACGGTTCGCACTCGGGCTCGAACACGAACTTTGTTCGCACTCAAACTCAAACACGAACTCGTTATCGTGAACGAACGATACATTTGGCGTTTTAATCCATACCCGCAAGTCCATCGTCGTATTTTCTTCCCAAACACAAATCCGACAAAATTAATGATTTTAAAAACAATAGAAACAATGTAATGATTAACACTAACTTTGTTCGCACTCGAATTCAACACGAACTCGTAATCGATCACGAACGATACATTCGCTGTTTTAATAAACTCGCAGGTCGATATCCATCGGTTTATAGAACAAAATGATTGACAATCAAATTTTTTCCGATTTAACGGTTCCGCTTCCAAAATTTCTCCTCATTGATTTATTTTACCATCGAGGATGTTTGCCTTTTATTTTATACACGTTACCTTTTTGAAAGTCATTTTCAATCGAATCGAGCTGAGAGCGCGCTAGTGCTCATTTCGAATACATTTATATTGTCGGAATCGTACATTACCGACACCCAAAACGTTGGCATTGAGAAACAAATTACCTCCAATTTATTTTGCACACCCAAGCGGCAGTTTTTTTATTATTCCTTTCCCATCTGAAACTTGGTAAGATTGTGTCTTAAGTAAGAATCGTGCGGGGAGGTTCCTTGGGAAATTATAATTATTATCTTTAACTCCCTTTGTCTTCTTTACAAACAATCTCTAAATTACATCAACTTAATACATTATAAAATTGTTGGCGATGTAGCACCCATCAAGGGTGTCGTTCTTCTCAATAGTAGCACCCATCAAGGGTGTCGTCTTCTCAAATGTGGCACCCATCAAGGGTGTCGTCTTCTCAAATGTAGCACCCATCAAGGGTGAGGTCTTTCTCGATAGTATCACCCATTAAGGGCGTTGTCTTTCAATAGAGGCACCCATCAAGGGTGTCGTACTTCTCAATAGTAGCACCCATCAAGGGTGTCGTGTTCTCAAATGTAGCACCCATCAAGGGTGTCGTCCTTCTCAATAGTAGCACCCATCAAGGGTGTCGTGTTAATAAATACAGTATTAGCACCCATCAAGGGTGTCGTCCTTCTCAATAGTAGTACCCATCAAGGGTGTCGTCTTCTCAAAAGTAGCACCCATCAAGGGTGTCGTCCTTCTCAAATGTAGCACCCATCAAGGGCGTCGTCTTTCTCAATCATAATGCATGGATATACTTAAACGGCATTCCAATGGACATTATCCAACAAACATTTTACAGGATTATTTCGAAAAAGTTTTAATGAATGCATAATGAACATCTTCACACCATCAATTCTTTAAGGTAATTCCTTTGTCTTTATACAAAAATAATCAGCAAACTTATTGTTCTGATGTGGCAAAGCTCAAGGCAATGCCATTGATTCGACATTGATTTCTGTTGATATGATAACATCTCCTGGGGTCCGTCTTCATCGCAGATTCTTCAGTTTGCAAAAGTCCAAAACCTTTTTTTACACTTAAACCGGCGGTATTATTGCCAATGCGCAAGGCATTGCCAGGATAATGTTGGTAAAAATTAATAACCTTCGTTCCCTCCCCAATTCCCAAAGTTCCTCATTGTCTCGCAAGCTGCTATTTGCTCGCTTTTTGCAGAACGCTAAAGCTCCCTAAACTATATTCATTTATTATTATTATTTTATTACAACCTGCTCTTTATACACTTGTTTTATATATGTATACATGTTTATATTTTATTGGAGTACATATCTTTGCCTTAATCTTTTTCTTTAAAAGGGAAAACCTCGTCGAGTTTTTTGTGACCATAAGATTTAAAACTGATATACATTTTTATATTATTTTCCATTATTAGAAAAGCTGTTCTTAAAATTTTCATGTAGTAAAAGATACTTATTTTATACTATAATTATATTTTAAAGAGCTCCGCAATAGCTATGAGTTGATAAAATCAAGTGTTTTTTTTATCACGGAAGGTAGACATCTATCATCTGTTATAATGAAATAATTAACTGATTTGGTATCGGGAAATATGAACATCAAGATATCGTCAACCAGTGAATAATCATCTCTGGAATACGATATCCTACAAGATATCATCTACCCGAGAAATATTTGACTTTCTCGAGAAGATAACATCTCACCCAGAAGATATAGTCAACCCGAGAAATATTATTTGTCCTCGAGAAGACGACATCTCACCTAGATATCCCCAATCCGTGATGAAATATTGTCTCAGAAAGGCGATATCTAACCTACAAGACATCATCCACCCGAGATATATTTTGTTCTCGAGAAGATGACATCTATCCAGCACGATATCTTCAACCCGAGAAATGTTTTCTTTCTCGGGAAGAGGATATTTCCCTACAAGATATCATCGACCAGAGAATTTTGCTCTCGAGAAGACAACATCTCACCCTACAAACAAGATATCACCAACCCGTGATGACACATTATCTCGGGAAGACGATGTCTTACTTACAAGATATCATCAACCCGGGAAATATTTTCTTCTCGGGAAGACGGCATCTCACCTACAAGATATCACCAACCCGTGAACACTTTCTCGGGAAGACGATATCATACCTACAAATAACATCGCGAAAACTACCCCAAAGATGTCCTCCTATTTTATAAATGACGGATGCTTATCAACCCACGTATTAACCTGGGAGCTCAGTAACGTGTTTATACTTCAGTGTATATTTCAAAAACCAACTTGATATTAAAAAGAAATGTTCTTATATTAATAAGATTGTATTTTTTTCCAATTATAATGCATTACCTCGATACAGATTTTTATTCAACTATCATTAATACATTTTTTTAAGGATTAAGCTACAATTTGCCCCAATGTTTTTACTGTGCCTCGAAAAGGTAATTTTTGTAACTTTGTAATTGTTTTGTTAATTAAAGGATTTTTATAAGTTAATTTTTACACCATGGCTGTGCCAGGTCACGCTCCCCTACGCTGCTGCTGGTGTGCTCGGCTGCCTACGCGCGCCATGTGCCTATACCCCCACCCACCCCGCCTTAATCCTACGCCTTAACCTGAATCTTAATCGTTCACTTAATACAATCATAACTTTTCCTTATTTTCCTTCGTCCAAACGTCGAATTCCGCTGGTTTCAACAGCCAGTCTCTCCAATTCTTATGAGCTTCAAACAATTCCGTCGGCTATCTTTTATAATCTAAATTTATACAATCATAATCAAAATAATTCAGCTCTCAATATGTTTTCTTCCGCTGTCCTCTTGAACTTATTGTAGCAGTTATAATATTATGTAAAAAAAAGTTACCCAAGAGCTAATGGTGTAATGTTCATTATTTTGAGCAATTTGTACAAATTTGAAATCCGTGGATACATTGTCCATAAAATGTATTTTGGTCCATTGGAATGCCGCCCTATAATACTCTTAACCGTTGGCTCTGTTGTTAACTCCTCGAATTTATGGTGTTCAGGTTTCTCATTTCATCTTTAAATAATTAAATAAAAGCTCGAAACTATTTGTTTTGTTAAAATTTAAACCAGTAATTTTAATACAATGATAAGAAATAGGCAAACCAAATTCCAAGGAACCCTCCATTCTTAATCTACATGTTTACTCCAACGTTTGAGTAAACCCCTAAAAGCCCCTGCCTTGCTGGAATGTCTTTGAAAGCTAAGCAAAGACGGTGCACCTGGCCGCATACCGCGCGCGCGGCCTTTCAACTTTTCGACCAATAAGAATCCTCGGAGTCTATGAACACGCCCACACTACGCCGGCCACGAGCGTCTCACGTGCTCGACTCTCGCACACTGGCTCTCGATTTCGCTCTGAAGCAATGCGTGAAATGCACAATGCACCAAAAGGCACGTACATGACTTTTGTATATATTTTGACACAAAAATTCGTAGGTATTCACATGCAAATTACTCAAAAGTCAAAAGGGCTTTCGCCTACAGGAATGGCATGTCAACGTACAATGTTTGGTAATGCAAGACAAACTCAATGTATAGGAGACTCAAAATGGACGCCATTTTGTTGGCAACAAACACACAGATGTATCATGCTTATTCTAATAATATCTAGATATATTAAAATGAAATACTTAAAGAGAAGATTTTATCGCACAACATAAAAACAAAGTAAAGTACAACCTCATGTACAAATTGCAATAGGATTTTGCTCATTGCAAATAACATTTAAAAAAAATGCATTTATGCGATTTAAGGTTCAAACTGAGTCAAAGAGAGGAATTTTTATGGCTCTACTTTTAATACTTGGAAGTGAGGTTTAAAATGCAAGCGGAAATATCAGCTGCCTTATTGCTCAAAATGCAGAATATTGAGATGCTTTTTCCTCTTTTGTTTCTGTGTGACCGGAGAAGGTAAAGTTTCACTCACCTCGGTAGTTCCTTATTTAAAGTGGGACTTACCCCGACGAACTCCAAAAGCTTGACTTCAGTATTTTCCAAAACGTCAGATCATTCGACAAAATTATTAGTTCACAAAAATTCAGTTCAGTTCAGTTCAGTTCAGCACAAAATGAGCATTTAAAGGAATGCAGTTGCGAAGCCCGTTCCAGTTCTGTAAAACAAAAGTTATGACAAGTTCTGTAGGCCTACAGCAAAGTTCAAGTCAGTTTTTCAATAATGGGTGACGACGCCCATGTCTGTGTCGAAATGCTGCAGTGACCCCGTACATGAGGCCGGTTTTCTGGTCGAATTGCAAGACTCCAAGGGTCCACATTTGATGTTTTTCGCGACCATGACGACTCCGGGGTATGACTTACAAGTTTCCGCGTTGGTGGCTTGAAGCTGGACGGAAGACTCGGAGGTTAAAGTCTCAACTTGCTAGCGAATGTTGACGCATTTTTTGTGTGACTGACCAAAAATAGCGGCACTCGACTCGAGACATGGCGTGCTGCCTCCCAGCGTCCGTTGACCCCATTCTCGGTGATTTTACACGGCGTAATGATATGGAGGTGAACAGTGTCATTTTTATATCGCTGGCTATTGCTCCGTACCGGGGTCATTGCGCTGCCTTGGGTCCAAGTACTCAGTGTGTATTTCTCTGCATACTAATTTTCTCCACTTAGACCCATTTTAAACATAATGCCAAAAATTCATCGTGAATGGAAATGGTCATTTAAAGAAAAAGAAACAAATATGAAGCAATAGTTTTATTTCCAGATCGAGTAGCATCAATTTCGGGGGGAAATGCCCTAGACGGGAGGACATTCCAGGAAGTATCCGTGACGTAGCACGCGTTTGTCGCGTGGTCTGTCATTGGTCAGAAGTATGTAGTGTCGTCTTCTCGTCAATTTAGCCAATTTGATTGGACGAAGGAGTCTGTTAAAAAAAATGATCAGACGATAAATGTTGTACATTGATACCGTACAGGGTGACGTTTTAGCCGATTTTCTGCTAGATTTGACAGACTGCTTGGAACAAAACCCGCCCTAGCAGAAAATCTAACATAAGGAAAGTTTTAGCAGATGTCAAGCAGAATTTCAAAAATCGGTGATCCTACAGTAAAATAAAATATACTAGATTTTGTATTGAGCATGCGAACCCTTGAATGGCGGGGACGCAGGCATGGCAGCTATGCTTAGACCATGGTCCGTGGCTAGACACACGCCAATTAAAAAACATATTATCCTACGTATTTCTAAAGGAAACTTTATATATATTTTTTTTAATTTTATTTGTTTTTGTTTTTCAAAGGATTACCTTTTTTTTTTAAAAGAAAATTGTATAACATCTATATTTGAGTATAGTGTTTGTAATGTGCTTCATGTAATTCTGGGTGATTTAGCAGATTTTTGTTAGATGTAGCAGAACTTTGAAATGCATCTGGCAGAATTTTGCGATTTTCATCTGGTCACATTAATGTTGCACATCAAGACCGTATTTCTTCGATTATTGCCCGAACAACGAGGGTGTTATTTTTCCGACATGAAGTTGATTTCATAGTCGGATTGTATTTTTGGCACGTTTTCATCACTACATACGTTTTTTTCGGTCATATATTATTGTCAGATAGTTTCTCATGAAATTAAAGCTACTTATGTTACACATAATGATACACGTCTGTACAAAAATTTCAATTTAATCATATGTTTTTTTAGTTATTTCCCAAACAACGAGTTTGTTGATTTTTCTTCTATTCAATAGTGAGGCTCCGGCCGTGTTCTTTGTCAGCCTGCTGCTGGCTCACACAGCTAGCAGGCCATTATGTACGTCCGTGGCTGCTGCGCTCGCTGGTGACCACTATTTATGGTGTGCGCCCTCTATTGAAAGAAATTAAAGCGTACAGTGACGAATTTTGTGATGAACAACCAAAATGTAAGTAAGTCTTTGTCATGTTTTGGGTCAAAGGATGTGTCTTCTGTGTTCTTATTTTTTTGAATGTCGGGAATCTTAAGAAGTGATGCATTTTTGGGTTGGTCTATTTGATGTACATTTGTTGATCAATCCATCTATGGCATTTCTAGGAGCATGAAACGAATGTCAATTTTTCGCAACATGACTGCGCAGCGCTTGTGCGGTGGCCATTTTTGTTTACATGATCGATGATGCACCGTGTATCATAGGCATAGCCCCATAAATGTGGCCAATTTAGTGGACTACCTCCGTTAAAACAGGCCACACTTCCACCATGTACAAAAACATGTCGAACTTTGTCAAATTTTGATTTTCACATTTAGGCTTATTTTTTAGTTTATTTTTGCTTTAGACATGTTAGAAGCATACTCACCCACTCAGAAAGTGCTGCCTTTTTTTCAGATGTCTATTTTTCGTGAAATTTCCAGATTCGTTTTCACACGTGTGTGTATCAAAATTTCAACATGAAATTCCACGAAAATTAGACATCTGAAAAAGGCAGCACTTTCTGATTAGCCTATAAAGAGGGTGAGTATGCTTCTAAAGCAAAAATAAACTAAAAACTAAGCCTAAATGTGAAAATTAAAATTTGACAAAGTTTGACGTGTTTTTGTACATGGACTGGGGGACATGGTGGAAGTGTGGCCTTTATTTACGGAGGTAGTCCAGTAAATTGGCCACATTTATGGGGCTATGTGTATCACAGGGACAATGTATCGTCGTCAGACCTCCTAAAGCTACGCGCTCCTACTTCTACGCACTCACCTTTTAGTTTGCAAGGCGTGCATCCTAAAAAAAAATTACTTGGTATCGTATCCTTTGATGCACGAACTTTAACCAGAGGCCGAAAAAATGTAGAAATTGAAGGCTTTCCCGGAAATTCAGGCAAAAAATGAAAAACATCGGCTTTTTACAGCTTATTACCAAGTACAAATGCAGGCAGATGCTTTCGGGCCTGCAGAAGTAAACAATATGACCGAAAGGTGACCTTTCTTGGTCTCCCAATACCGTCAGTATTGAACTATAGTTAAGATGTCATAAATAAGAATTTGCAGTTTCTACAAGGGTGTCAAACTTACGGTGCAACTAAAAGACACATTTCTTATATTATTTTGGAATTTTTTGGGTCACAAGTTTTAAAATCCGACATCTTAAAAACTGTCTCTGTTGATTGGGATGATCAGAATAACAATATCATTGGGATCTACATTTAATAGGTAAATATGTATAAAATGTAAATATATGTAAATATAGGCCTTTGTATAAATCTCAAAATAGGATATTGAAAATAATCTTGAAATTACGAAAGGTGTATTGGCATTGAAAAAAAAAAGGAAAAAGGAAGAAAATATGTTTGAAAAGCTCAGGAAATATATTTTCCTCAAGCCAACAAGTCTAAGTTATTAAAAAAAAATGTTTATATTGAGTTACATGGCCCGGACAGCACATATTTTTCATGAAGTGTCGCCTGTGCAGAATTAGGCAAGATTCTTCACTACAACGCCAAAACTGCACGCTTTGGAATTCCCCGCTTCCTGCCACAAATAAAGAGATTTCGCTTTGTTAATCAGTATGGTGGATGATCGTAAGCCAACAATATAAGTTTTGTTGAGAAAAAGAGTGGTTGCTTTGATATTTTTTTAAAAAGCTACTTGGTTGCAAAGCCTTATCTGCGCAGAAATAGGAGGATCGAGGATACCTGTATCGTCAGACCCCCATGGAGGGAAATTTTTATTCGCCATTTTGGGAAAAGTGTTGCAACCTGACGCCACTTTTTTTCTTTATATATCATCTCAATGAAGGTCATTCATTGCAAAAATGACGGTGAGACATGAATCTGGGACTGAAAAATATTTCCAATTTTGTTAGGAAATTGTCTTGACTCTCCATAGACTTTGTACACAAATGCGGAAGTGGCGTCAGGATGCAACATTTTTTCCCAAGAATTGTTTCTATTCATTGTCGTCATACCCCCTAAAAGAAAAAGCTACGCGGTCCTTTTTGTACTACGCATTCACCTTCAATTTTGTGTGTGATATCGCGCATGCGTTGCAAGCATTACCTGTGCAGATTATGGAGGGTCAAGGATACCTAAAAATGACATTGTCAACGTAAAGCAGACTTCTCTCAATGTATTATTAGTTATCTTGCGAGCGCGAGTGGAACACGGAATAATGTAGTGCGTCTGTGTCCCACATGCCACGAGGCCGAAGGCCGAGTGGTATGTGGGACACAGACGCACTACATTTTCCGTGTTCCACGAGCGCGAGCGTGATAACGAATTTATCTTCAAGCAAACTTGATGCACAGTAAAGTTGGAACACGCATGCTGTGTAACCTACGCGCAAATTTTGAATTCACAGTGAATTGTGCAGCACTAATCGCGTCACGTAGGCTTAGAATAGTGCAATACGCAGAGTGCGGTATGGACCGTGGCCGTGCGGTATGGTTATATGTAGCACGGCTTGTTGCCATGGATCGACCAATCAGGATCGAGGAATCAAGTTTGCTTGAAGATAATATGTAATGCCACCTTTTTGGTAATTTTTGAACAGTTTCTAGGAGTAGATATTACGATTTTTCTATGCGGTTTGCAGGCTGGTTGGTGCCGTGAAGCCGCTCCACTTGCGTGATCATGGTGCATGGAGCGGTGATCGCCATCTTTATTTTCATGTTGCATTTGTTCATTGTCGTCGTCATTTTGACCCCCAAATTTCCCTCAACAATTCAAAACCCTGCCCTTTATCTATGACGTACCTGTATGTTCTTAATGTCGCCAACTAGTTTGGTACGTCAAATAATTTAAAAGTGGATTTTGTTCCCTTATACGAAGCAGGCCCATAAATACATGATCACCAAATTTTGCAATTGTCAGAAAAGAGAAAGGAAAGAATTTCAGATCCTAATGATACTTTTTATCATAGGCCTCGGCCTATCAACGAAGGTCAGTCAGTGTTGCAATCATGAATTTGAGAGTGAAACATTTCCAATTTTGTTAAAAAATCCTTTGAAATGCACTCGACTCTCCATAGACTTTGTACACAACCAAAGAAGTGGCATCTAGATACTACATTGTACATTCTTTGCAAGACAAATTTTGGAAATCATTTAAACATATCTGCTTGTTTTGTAAGGCCAAATAAAAAAAAAAAACATGTTTAAAAAGCGCCCTGTCTTTTTGGGAAAAAAGGACGGAGGAGGCCTTTTTTTTTCCAAAATGGCCACCCTACCCATTTTCCAGAACGACCAGCCGGGCTATTTTTCAAGGTTGCCGGCAGCTTTTCTTTAATGGCCTCCACTTGGACTTAGGAAATGACATAACAGCTTTGTATGAGCTAGACAATGCTAGATGCAACAGAAAAAGTGGCCAAAATGGTGTCACTGTTTAAAATTTATAATTTTGGGTTTTTTTAAATTTTAATTTGGCAGATGAGTAGATTACTTTGATGATCAGCAAATTGAAGCAGTCATGACATCCCTATCAGCCAATGCAGCGGTGTTTGTGCCAGGCAAGAGCTGGAGTTCAGCTCTTCCGTCGTACGCAGGCAGCACGAGTGTGCCGCCACAGCAGCAGTGGTCTGGCTCCGGACCCGCCGAGTTTGTGCCTGGCATGCCATGGCCGGGTGCTAGTGCAGCACCGGTGCCACAGCAGCAGCAACAGTGGTCAAACGGCAATGAACAGGTCAGTCATTTTGTCCAGTTGACCAGGGCACAATGATATTTCTGTAATATCGTGAGTGAATAATATTTGCCACTGGTAGCCAAAAATTCTGGGCTATTAATGTTAATTTCAAGGCTCTGCTAGTCACAGAATTCTGCGCGTACGATCGCCATTCTGTCCTTGCATTGATAGCAAAGTAATTACAGAACCTCAGTCACAGTTTGCACGCAGTGGCGTAGCCTTTGGGGGGGGGGGGCCTTGAGGGAATGTGGCCCCCCAGGTGCCCTTTTCCTCCCCCCAAAAAATCTGAAATTTGCCGCTTGCCAAGGAAGTGTCTTTGTGAAGTATTTTTTTGAATTATTAAAACGAAGAGGAAAACAATTTTTTTTTTTTTTTACTATTCTTGTAAACCGTACGCCTTTCTGAAAATTTACATGTATTGATGAGAAAAAAACACACTCTAGCTTCAAAAGAGGTACAGCGCCTCCTCCTCCCTCTCCCCGCCCCCTACCACCACCCCCACCACTTGCGGTGGCCTGGTAATGTGGGGAAACTGTTGGGTCTGCCCCTTGGTGCCCCCTCATAACATGCTGGGTCAAAATTTTGACTTTCAAAAATCCAGCTGTTGGGTGCTAGTCGTGAATCCTGCTGCACATGTTCCACAGGGTACAGTACAAACAGGACACAATATCACTGTACACTCAAACCCCATCCAACCCACCCCACCCAACCCCCCCGCCCTCCCCCCCGCCCTCCCCCACCCCTTCCAATGGCAAAAGCATTGCACATGTTATTACACAAATCAACTGCTTTGTAATGGTAATTATGAACAGTAGCAGTCAAACTCCTTTCTTAATACTTACAAGGCTTCAGTGCAAATTCAGTAATTCCTGTTCATGTAAATTAATTAATTGTTCAATTTTTGAGTGCCGTGGTCAAGTGGCTACGGTACATGGGTTCGAATCCTGACGTGGAACAGTGTTCTTTGGCAAGACACTTTACTTCAATTCCCTCTCTCCTACCATGAGTATAAGTGGGTACATGTACCTGTGAGGGTAGGGACCAGATTGCACTGAAGCTTGTGTATTTGGCAATACACTTTACTTCAATTGCCTCTCTCCACCCTGGAGTATGAATGGGTACATGTGAGGGAAGAGGCCAGATTGTGCTGATGCTTGTGTTCTTGGGCAAGACACTTCACTTCAATTGTCTCTCTCCACCTCGGAGTATAAACGGGTACCTGTGAGGGTAGAGACCAGATTGCACTGATCTTAAGCTAATATTCTGAAGTGCTTTGAGACTTGGGTATAAGCATTAGCCCCTACGTGGTTGATTTTTTTTTTCTCCGGTCTGGTTTCCAGTCCCCATATGTCAACAGCAGCTGGGAGCCAGACTATGTCATCATGGTGAAGGACATACTGTTCAGCCTCAGCATTAGCCCGGGTTCATTTGAGGACCACATGAGATCGTTGGTGGAGAACCTCAATGCCACCATCCGGACCGACAAGGACTTAGGCACCATCGCGGACATCATCTTTGAGCAGGTAATACAGACACTCCGTGCGAAAACTCTAGAAATATGGACTAAGCTGTTGATTGGTCAGTTTGGATTCCATGTGTTTGTAATACAGCAACGGTTTTAACGAAGACCCGATATAGAAGACGCCGCTGAATGTCTGAATCTTAAGGTCAAGACGCAGTCTTATTTTGTATAATTAATAGCCAAATCTGTTCGCATATCATAGACCCTTGCTGTGCAAGGGGATATTCAATAGACTAGCAGCCGGGTTCGACTTTAGCGGTAGCCCGCTAGCCAAATGCTAGTCCTAACAGCGGCAGGCTGGTCAAACTATTCCTTAAGTAGCCCGGCTGGCGAGTCAAAAATTATTGGGCTATGGCAAAGATGAAAGGACAGGAAGAAATAAATTATTAAATTCAGAAAGCAAACCTGAATCAATTTGTGTCTAATTGTATTAGCTGTTTGGGGTTGAATTATTAGATCTGTTTATTAAAAACACTGACAAGATTGCCTCAGGATACACGTTTTAAATGCATGCATATTGTTGTTTATGAGACACACTTTAAAAAACAAATATTCGGACTAGTGAAAATGCCTGTGTGCTACTTAAAAGTCTGTTTCAGTATCCCGGCTGGCTAGTGAAAAAAAAGAAGTTAAGGTCAAACCCTTCTAGTAGTCACCCCTCCACGGAACAAATGAAAAAAATGGTTATCCTAGTCAAAAGGGCCAAGGAGGTTCAAAGTAAATATTCTTCAGGTCCCAAAAGAAAGGAAATCTCCTTTTTGAATTTGAAAACTTTTTCTGCCAAAAGGAAAAATACAATTGTCTCAACTTTCCTTCTTCCAAACTCCAGAGTTTTCATGATTTTGTTGAAATTGTTTGTTTTTTTGTCTAGGCTGTCCTGGAGCCCAACTTCAGATACACCGGTGCCAGGGCGTGTGACTACCTCACATCACACTTAGTACTCCCACCAAATGTCAACAAATTCCGCAGCCACATCAATCAGAGGTAAGAGGGAAATTTTCAGGAAGCTGTTAAGCACAAACATTTGCTAAGCGTTGAAATTATTCCCTTAGCAAAAAATAGGTTACCAGTATGTTGTACTGTGTATATTGGTTGTGACTGGTTCCTGGCTCGATTTGCATAGCACTACCTTCTGTCCACAGGGCCCAATTTCACAGCGCTACTAAACACATAATAAAGCTTAAAAAAATTGAAAGGTGCATTAACCCTAAAAGGGCTGGGGGGGGGGGGCCGGAATCCCCCCCTTGACTTTTTCCGCAATAGCCTTGAAACAAAATTTTCGCGACCCCAGCTGTTATGAATTTTTAGCCTCGAGCCTTGCGCATCTTTTGATACCAAAAACATTAAAAAAATTCCAGCGCTACGCACCGTGAAAAATGAATTTTCCCATATACGTCGTGTACACAGGGCAGAATTACCATTCGTACATATGAATAATTAATTAGCCATAATTCCAAAACCCTTTGACCTATAGTCATGAAATTTCTTGGGTATGTTTATGATGAGTTGCTCTATGCATGTACCGAGTTTCAAAATTTTTCGTCACTCGATGGCCGAGATCTTAGGGGGATCCCCCCCTCCCGGCTGAGAGATGGTCAAAATAACCCGGCCCTTTTAGGGTTAAGCTGCAACTCCCTAGTGTCTTTTACTAGGAACTTGACCAACAAAAATATACATGACATAATGGAATCCACCACTGATGCACTGGTTGACATTCATGAACTTGCTACACATGGCTTATATGACAAAAGCAGTACAGAAATCTAGGCAAAATCAGTTGGATACCCATAGCACTACTTCAGGCCTTCAGGCCTTCAGGCCCAAGTCCATCGTATTCCCATCAGGTCACATCAGGCCTACTGGACCAAATCCTCCAAAATCCACCACAATGGGGGGATGGATTTTGATGGAGTTGTTTGGTTATGGTTAAAAGGTTTTTCATTCAAAAATCCTGTTTAATATCTTGTGCATTGGTGTTTGCATGCATGTTCCGACAGAGTTAAAGACGCAGTGATGAACAGAGAAATTATGGCTAAAGACCCGAACAAGATGGAGAGATTACACGGGGCAACCATGTTCCTGGCCGAGCTGTTCCTCACATCACAGGTATGGCTACCACAGTACACCAGAATAGAGCACGCAAGTCTCGCCAGTCCACGTTCACTTTTTGTGGGAACATTTTTGTACCAAACATTGACTAATCTAGTCACAGACTCCCATGTTTGGATTTACGCAATTGCTATCTGCATGATTGATTGAACGGAAAGTTGAGGTTAAAATTTTAAGATAGTTATCAATTTGGAATATTTTCAATATGTTGTAAATTGTAATATTTTCTTTTACTTTTGAAAAGGCTAGTTATTGCCTTTGATTGGATGGGCCCAGTCAGGACACAACATAACTGCAAAAAATAGGACTTTACATGTGTTGTAGCTCCTAAACGGATGTGCTGTATCCTCATAAAATCTCACAAGTTTTGGAAGTCAACTTGCGTGCTCTATTGTAGTCAAGTTATCTGTATGAGATCATCAATATATTTAAATGAAAGTATAATGAATATTGTTTTTTTAATAACTCACAGGTCCAGGTAGGAAATGGTCCACAGAGGATTAAAATCTACCGCACGGCTCTGAATGAGCTCATGGACACCCTGGTCAACAACGCGAGCAGCGAAAACCTGAAATGTCTTAGCTTACTTCTAAAGGTATGAAGTTGAGTAGATTGGGTTTCTTCTTAGTATTGAAACTGTATGAATTCTATTATTAGTCTTATAATGAGCTGTATTTTTTATAAAGCTCATTGTTGATGCAAATCCTGATCAGTTGACCATTCAATTCCCAATGGATGAAACAAAATTCTGAACTGGCACTTCCTAACTTCAATAGAGATGAAACTTTTCCGATTTTAATCAGAAAACTGACTTTTCCAACAAAATTTCCGATTCTCTTACAATGTGTCCCACAAAATTGGATTTTGTAACGATTTTTCCACAAAATGTGATTTTTTTTCTAAACTATAATTTAGAAAAAAAGGTGATGAAAAGTTGATGAAAATAGCAGGTAAAAAGAATCGCGAGCGTAGTTTTAATCTCTTTCACCAGTTGCAAATTGAGTGTTTCTTCGGTTGAGTGTTTCTGAGGTAGAAACACCTTAGAATTTCCGATTTTTTTTTGCTTAGGCCAGTTTCATCTCAGCTTTAAGATACAATTTACAACTTGCGCGAGCATGCAGTTTGAGCCGACGAATGTAAAACTGTCTGGTGTGTTCCCAATATTTGAATATTTGATCGGATCCAAGTTCGAACAACTGAATACTAGATTATTCGAAAACGCACATCCCTATCCCCAATCCCACAAAATGCTGCAAAATTGGTGATTTTTGAAGGACTTCGAAGGATAAGGGCCATGGGCGTCGCGAGGGGGGGCACTTGCCCCCCCCCCGGAAAAGCAACAACAAAAAAAGGAAGAAAAAAAAAGAAAAGAAAAGAAAAGAAAAAGAGGCGCGAAGACAAAGTGGTGTAAATTTAATGAGTTGGGGGGGGGGCAAAATGTCCCTGCCCCCCTCTAAATCTGATAAATCGAGAATGTGTTGAGAAATACAAGCATTTTTTGGCAAAAATGTTTTTTGGCCCCCCTCTAGAAAAAATCCTGGCGACGCCCATGATAAGGGCTTTTTCTGATTTTTTTAATTTTTTTTTTTCAGCTGTCAGGGAAAGAAATAGAAGATTACGACAGGGAACAGAATGACGGCAAGGCTTCAGATCAGCTGAATCAGATATTCCTGAAAGCCAGAAAACATGTGACGAATGAAGCCATTGACAAGTAAGTAAAATGAAATCACATGTGTACAAGCACGGCAGCCGATTTCACGAAAAAGTGCGCAGCTTGCGCCATGCGTAAGACTTACGCAACAAAGTTGTTGCGCAGCTGTGCAATAAACTTATGATCGATTTCACGAAACTTGGCGTAGCTGCACAACGTTTTAAATAATTGGACAAGGATGAAAACCACTATATACAATGGCTGTTTGTCTGTGAATATGTTCATTCGCAAAATATACGTTGGATTACCACAGCCTGCCATTTTTAAAATGATTTTGTCTGACTTTCTTCGGAATCGTTCAGTAACTCTAAAAATTATGGCCCTTGGCATCATATATCAGTACTCAACAGAATCTGACTCTGAATATGTACGTGTTCATTTGTACAAGGGGTTTTCTGCTCAATCCAACAGGCTTTAAAGAGGTTGTGGAATGCTCGAAGACATTTCCGTCATTTTTTGGGTATATGTAGCCTAAGGTGTGATGAAATAAAAACGACTATTGTTTCTGTCATGAAACGAGTACAAAGGTTACTTTTGAGAGCTATTTTTCAGGTCCTGTTTCGACCCGAACGTGCAATTGGTGTAAAAGTTGTCGTTGCGGGAAGCAAACAAAACGCAGTAAATCGTGACGTAATAAACAGGACTCGTTTATGCTACTCTGCATCGGGAGTCCTGTTTATTACGTCACGATTTACTGTGTTTTGTTTGCTGCCCGCAACGACGACTTTTACACAAATTGCACGTTCGGGTCGAAACAGGCATGACAGGACTTGAAAAACAGCTCTCAAAAGTACCTTTTGTACTCATTTTATGACAGAAACAATAGTCGTTTTTATTTCATCACACATTAGGCTACATATACCCGAAAAATGATGGAAATGTCTTTGAGCATTCCACAACCTCTTTAACAGGCTTATGATACAGTTGGATCCTGTTGGATTCAGCAAGGGTCACATTGCTGTTCACATCATTTGGTAATCCTGAGACCTCAACTAATTGATTAATTCACCTCTGACCTAGGAACGTGCGCGAGGTGTGGCTACAACTGATTGAGCTGCGAGCCAAGAGGTGGGGACAAGGCGATGCAGCCTCGTACAGCGGTGGCGCTGCAGCCCCACCACCAGCAAGCAGCGGTGATGGCTTCATGTCGGCGAGTGGGGATGCACCAATGTTTAGTGTAAGTAGGAGAGACATACAAACACATTGTTGGAAAAAAAGGACTTCTTGCATGTGGATCTTTCTATAAATTTGGGGTCCACTTTTTTTTCTTGTCCCTGTTTCTGACCTCTATGATATTAGAATTCTGATACACTCCTTAATGCAGTCGTCCTACAAGATTGATTGTAAATCGCAAACTACCAACCCAACAAGTAAAACAAATTGTTTGAAGGAAATAGCATTGGGAGACACGTTTAACAAAAACATGTAATTGTTACTTGATATGTATTTTTGTTCAACAGTCTCAGCCAGTCTTCTATAATACAAAGGGTCAGGTCATTTCAGCTGCTGAGGCAGGTATGTACCACGCTGATTTCTGACCGTCTCTACTTTGGTGCCAACTATTCCAGGTTTTTGGGATAAAGCCCAACTCCTTTAGCTCTTGCATTAGGTATAGTAGTACCAAACCTTATGAAGTCCAACAGCCTTGTGAAAAAGCTTACTGGCTTAAAGATATAGTCCATCATTTGTAATTTGTGCATTTTGTTCGTTTGAAGCAACAAAAGTGCTCAAAATCTAAAGAAGGGCACTAAACAACTAATCTGATGAAGTTTAAGCTCAGCTTCAGCTGTATATTCCGAGAAAAACAGCATTCTAGGATCTCAATTTCAAATCAAATGTTGCTGAATCATGTTTTGAATTGGGCCTGAATTCAGTGTCCGAGACCCATTCTCACTGTGCCGATTGCAGCTATGCAGCGACGAATTATAGCAACCGCGTGTGCGTGTGCATCTTGCCAATGCTTGCGCACGCTTCCCCGAATAACAAAACAAACTACTAATTTAAATCTCCTACGGTGCGTCTTAAGAAGCACCGTTGGAAAGTCCTTCTTTCGTTGATTACTTCAAAATGACAGCTTGCCAGAAAGAATAATTTCACAGGGAGTTTAGTCCCTTTACTATCTTTCAACCAAGTATGTTTTTCAACAATAATTACACGAGTTACTTTTCGGATAGCTGCAAATGATGGACTATAGCTTTAAAGATAGTAATTGCACTTAACTAAACCTGTGAAATTATTCTTTCTGGCATGCTGTCCTTTTGAAGAAAACACTTATAGAAGGCAACTTCCAAAGATGCGTCATGTGACACATTTGTGGAAATTTTTATTAGTAGTTGGTTTGTAATTCCGCAAATCCGTAATTGGGTGTATGCGTACGCTGAAGTGACGCACACACGTGCACGGTTGCTATTGTTTGTTGGTTCAGTGCATGACGTGGCGTAGCTGCAATCAACTGAATGAGCACTTGTGCTGATTTCGGGCGCAATTCAAAACATGACTCGGCACCTTTTGAATTGAAATTGAGATCCTAGAATATTGTTTTCTCAGAATGTACAGCATGCACTGAGATCAAACTTCATCAGGTTAGTTGTTAAACACCTGTCTTTAGATTTTGAGCACTTTTGTTGCTTCAAACAAACAAAAAACACACAAATAATCTACTCTACCTTCAAAATTTGATGTGGTATATTTTGTTTTGCCCCTATTTTTTCTTGAAGGCTTCGGAGATGAGTATGAGGGTGATTTTGAGAACTATGCAGACTACCAGAACTACGAGGAGTATAGTTCCGCCGACCCTTACACGGACTACACGTCGTCATCGGCAGACCCCTACGCAGAGTATGACTGGGATCCCAGTCATTACCAGCAGGAGGCAGCCGCCGAGCCAGAGTAAGTCGTGATGGTAGTATTTGTTGTTTGATGACATCATCATGATGTCATCAGTGTATGTGCGTCTTTGTCTGATTGTCATCATGTTGCCGTCAACAGTTTTCATATTCGAGTCCCTGCAAGTCAATCAATCATATACACATTTATTTCCTCTTAAGGCCATTTTAAATAAATTTTTAGGTTTTCATCACTCGGATTGAAAAAAATCATTTGGGATGGGAAATTATATTTTTAATTACAGTGTTACGTCGCTATAATAATAATAATAATAATAATAATAATGGGTTCTTATAGCGCTTTTAACTTTGATCAAAGCGCTTTACATTATTATTACCACTGATCATTGGGCCAATTAAACATTCCATATACCATCTCAGCTCCCTGGGGAGTACACAGCTCAATGCAGCCTGTTAGGCGCAAGGAAGCTAATTCAATAACAATAACCATCTCTGCCCTCACAGGTACCCATTTTACTCCTGGGTGGAGAGAAGCAATGAGTGACAAAGTGCCTTGGCCAAGGGCACACGCACCATGACCCCAGGCAGGACTCGAACCCACAACGTGCAGCTTAACCCACAGACCACGAATCCAGTGCCCTTAACCACAAGGCCATGAGGCTATACCGAACACCACTATACCGAACATTCTGCTATACTGAACATTGTCCTTGGCTCCCAATTTTTGTGTACAAAAGCAACTGAACATTGTTGTTGAAAAATGTCAACAGAAGAGCACAAGTGGCTATTTTTTCCCCAAGGAACAGAAGGGGAAAGCCACCCATCGATGTAGGTTGTAAGCTAAAAACCTGTGTACTTACATAATTCAATAGTCGGCACATATTCAAGGTCATCTTTCAGCGTGCAGGGTGAAGTTCTGAAGGGCGCCCTGTATTGAAAAGTGAGTATCGAAGCAAAACGATGGCTATTTCGAACAATTTCTGTGGATTCTGCGATGTTCATTATAGCGGCATTTCATTGTATATAAATCCAAATTTTTCACATCAGGGGTCCAATTCCAATGTTATGGTACTAAATCTAGAAGAGGCCACACCATTTAAAGGGTCTAATTCAGAAGAAAGGCGGTACTCGCTAAAAAAAAATGGCAAATTTAAGTCCTTTACATCACTACTTGCGAAGGGGAAGTGCTGGGCCAACACGGTCCATATCGCACGGTAACATGCATGGACAGCCATGTGGACCGGCCAGCCGCCGGCGGTCACAAGCTTACGGCGTTGGTCACACAGAAAATCGCGCTTCACTGAATAAGACCCTCGGAAAAAAATCGTGACAGCAGAAAACAACCAGCGATACCTTCTTTGCCTAGATGCTAGGTACTCCACAAAGACAAAAGTTGAAACACTCATAAATATGATTGCTAGGTTCAAACAAATCCTCAGAATTCTATATACAGTGCAATGCTGCTATATCGAACATCGCGGGATCCACAGAAATTGTTCGTAAAAGCGATCATTCGATATAGCGATTTTAAGCTGCCAGTACTCCGGTACTCACTTTTCAATAAACAGGACCGTTTAGAACTTAACCTTGCATGCCCTGGTAGTTACTGAAAGACGACTTTGAACACGTGCCAACCATTGAATTATGTAACAACACAGTTTTTGTGATTTATTTATTATCCACATCCAACAGCAGAAAAAAACGCCAAATACAGCAATGAATGGCTTTCTCCGTCTATTCCTTGGGTAAATAATAGCCACTTGTCGCTCTTTTGAATGTTTGGCACACTTTGTACAAAAAAATTCGGGGGCCAAGGATGACGTTTGGTATAGCCGAATGTTCGGTATAGCGGTGTTTGGCATAGTGGCGTTCCACTGTAGAAACAATTTTGACAGTTTTGACTGAAATTCTATCTAAAACATTTCATAAATATATATTTTTCCCCAGCTATGCCGATGGATTTGATGAGCTTGACGCAGAAATCCAAGCAGCATTTAGTGACTTCCTGATCGAGACGGGACAAGGAGACCACTCGTGAATAAAACATGAGTAGTATATGTATATGTAAAAAAAAAAAAAAAAATAACGGGCATTTTCATTTTGTCGACATGCTTCCATGCAAGGACTGTATGATTGAAGCCATTTAACGAATAAATCTGAGTATAAGTAATGAATATGTAAATTAGATGTTGATTATTAAAGATTAAGTGTCCTAGAGACATGAAAAAAAATATATTTCCCATCGCTTTACTCCAAGGTGCTTCAGACCGATCCATTGCACAATTGACCTATCACCGTTTGCAAATTAGCCACGCCCCTTTATAAACCTATGGAATTTTGTACGTTAAGTTTTGTTTGTCTCCAATTTTGCACGTTCCGCGTCCATTTGTGTATCATGTAATTGGACAATACTTCACAAGCTGCATTGACGCGCTTGTACTGCCATAGGTTAATTGGCAACAACACAAGAAACGGACAAAACATATGTGGGCTTAAAAATCAACTTTATTTGAAGTCAACAGATAATTGTTTATCGAGTTCATTGTGACTTTAGAGGCTTTAATTCCAGCCCATCCTTTTTGAGTTTTGTAGTTGACTGGAAAGCAGTAAATTTCAGACTAAGACCCAGTCCAAAACGGGTGTTTTATCAGTGGCTACAGCCACGGCTACGGGCGTCAAGTGAGGATCTTGATGGCCTGTGGTTTAGCCTTCAATTAGCCCAGCTGTTGTGGCTAACCCATCTGCCTTTATCCAGAGTTGTAATGACTCGAGCCAATGACTCCGACTCGAGTCACAATTTTTGGTGACTCGACTCGAGTCCCTAAGGGTAAATGACTCGACTCGAGTCACTGCGAGCAAATGACTCGACTCGAGTCCCTCATCAGAAGACTCAACTTGACTCGAGCGAAGGCTAATAAGACTCGAGTCCCAAAAATAAAAGCGCAACTTTGCGAAAAGTATTTGCAATGACTTACGGTGCAAAATTTATGCTCACTTTACTTTGCGAATAGCAGTCATGTACAAATATACAACGTGTCACAGACTCCCACCTCATGGTTCTAGAACGCACAAAATACTATCCAGGAACCAGATTTTCTAATTCGCTGTTTCATCATTGGTTTTGGGCGATTTCTTATAAAGCTCTTGGATTCGAAGGCTGGCTAAACTTATGGCCTCCTTTTATAAATTTTGGTATATAGTGTTCAAATAATCGTGACTCGAATTGACTCGAGCTAAATATTTGACTCGACTCGACCTTTTGACCTAATACTCGACTCGAGTCACTTCTTTAAAATGACTCGACTCGACTCGAGTCACTTCTTTAAAATGACCTGACTCGACTCAAGTCACAAAAATCAGTGACTCGTTGCAACTCTGCCTTTATCTGAGTCGATCCGGGTGAGCTACTCGAACGCACCCTTTGTGAAGCCCAAATTGCCTGACTTTATTTTGGGGGTTGCTCTGTTTTAGGAGGTGGAAAGTCTGTGGCAGACTGCTGGCCGTTTCTGAAATGCTTCATAGTTTCAGTTTATTAATGGCTTCAAACCTTCAATTCCTACTTGGAAGTCCTGGTTTGGAGATTACGGCTCAATATATTTAGAGGTGTGTTTTATGTTAATTCATTAACACTAACAGTGAATGCACAAGAGTTCTGCTCATGCGTGTCCCCGTTGAACAAAAGCACACGCCTTTTGCGGCACAAACAATCTATAGGTTTTTGCCCTAAAGTACAAAAACAGTTGTATGCACGTGAAAGAGACAAAACATAATGTTAAAATGCTCACCCAAAACTTAAGGTAATTTTTCCCCCACTTTTTTGGTACAGGGTCTAGCAGTGCATACAGCTTTTTACCAACTGTAGCTCCGACAGAATATTCATAAATGTCTATTCCAAATAGCCAAAGAATACCGGAATTCTGGGTTGTTGTTTTTCCGGATGTGTATATGTATAGATAATGTGGCGTTTAATACACAAGTATTATTGTAATGGTTTAATCGTGTACCCATCACTTAAAGATTGTGATACATGTATTTGAACATTCTGTTTACCTAGTTTCGCTTCAAAATATGAATCATTAAATGCTACGTCTCCCTAATCCACCACACATTGAAAAAGGTGAGTGGTCAGCAAGGTAAACTGGTATGACAAGCTCCTGTTCAAGAGCCAACATTTCAACCTTATTTTATTTATTACTTAACCCTCCTGCTATTTAAGCAGTCA
This sequence comes from Patiria pectinifera, assembly GCA_029964075.1. NCBI lineage: Eukaryota > Metazoa > Echinodermata > Asteroidea > Valvatida > Asterinidae > Patiria > Patiria pectinifera. The sequence goes on along the minus strand of CM057131.1, from coordinate 4,340,996 downwards.
AAGTCAAAGTTCACTTCCGCTTCCCGTGCTATACTTTTAACAAAGGCTAGTCACCAGCAGTCGGATCATATGTTAAGCAAGTACTGTGACCAGTCAGACTGGGTCAACAGACAAAACAGGCAAGTTGTGGTCACAGCTGTTTTATCACTGGACCCCAGTCAAAGCATAGCTGTATTATTTACTTAAACAGTTACCTGCTTTACGTAGGCTGGGAATTGTTAACTGTTGAAAACAGTCACTTGTTTGATTTTGACTGAAAGGACTACTTGGCACAGAATGTATGTTTACATAGGAGGTTTAATTAAGTGTTTTAAATAATTTTAACAAAATTGGAACCCTCCTTGAATTGATTGAATTAAAGGTCAACAAAGATCGGTCAGACGATCCTACAAAATTTGTGGGTTTTTTTTAATCGGTTGGATGTACCATACAAAGAGGGCCTAGTCACATTAGCACTCGTTCAATGAGGCTGCCACATACACTTTCACAGTATGTAAATTCAGGACAAATGTATTTCTTTATTTTCAGTAACTAAACAAATATTTCATCCTGAGTGAAAATTGATTTCCTTAGAGATTTCAATTTGTTTGGTTAACACGAGGTCCGTTATATTTGCAGTTTCTACTAATGTTGTGAGGTACTAGGTGCTATTTACTGTGTTTTATCTTCACTCCCAAACTTGAATCCTCGATTATGATTGGTTGACCCATGGCAACAACAGTGTGATATTAAACAAATACAGCATGGTTTGTGGGGACATAGTGAAAACTATTGACCCCGAGGTGTTGGATGATTGGGCCGAGGGAGATAGTCCCAATCATCCAACACCGAGGGGTCATTTGTTTTCACTATTTCCCCGCAAAAAAAAAACATGTTGTATTTGTTTTACTGTACCTCATAAATATTCATCAGGCAGCTGCGGTATTTCATTGGTCCATTCCACCATGTTTTTGATTGTGCAGTATTTTGTACCAATTCACTAATGCTCTTTTGACATAGGGTTCTCAACTACATGCAGACCTCGAATTAAAACAAAAATCATGCAAATGAAGTACTACCAAAGTTATGGCTTGTGACGCGATCACAGGATTACTCTAGTGTAAGATCATTTGGTTTTTATCAAAAAATAAGTCCAAGAACCGCCTGCAAATCTCAAGCTGGATGTTAATTTTTATTTACTAATTATCAGCTCAGACTATTTGAGAATACAGTGAAAATCTTCCCACAGTATTTGTTTTTTAAAAAAAGTAGGGGATCGTTGGCCAGACTTTAATACTTGATCCTCCATGCAGGATTGCCAACAGTTATTTTCTTCGGCATGACAATGTGCTAAAAAAATCGTGTGCTTTGCTGTTAAGTCTCGTGCGATTTTTGGTTATGCGATTTGTAAATGCTTTGTGAATTTATTTCATAAAGTAATTGAGTACTTTGTCTTGGAAAAAAAATTCCCATTTAGACTTTAAACTGATACCCAGTGGTTTAAAACTAATCTTGATGTAGCACATTATATAATTTTATGTATGTGTACTAAATCCTTGGACTGTTTTGTAATATATATACATTTATCTTCAAGCAAAGTTGAATCCTTGATCAGGATTGGTCGATCCATGGCAACAACAGTGTGATAATATACCTGAGATCATGGTCTATATTGCCCTTGGCATATTGCACTATTCCAAAATGCGTGCTATTCCAGCTGCATGCATGTGTAATAGGGTAACCACTGAAAAGTTCATGTTGAGCGTGTGTGTTCCATCTTTACTGCATGTCAAGTTTGCTTATTAAAAGATAAATTTGTTTTCCACTCGCGCGCCTGGAACATGGAAATGTAGCGCGTCTGTGTCCGACATACCACTTGGCCTAGCCTTCGGGGGACACAGACGCACGAAATTAGTACGTGTTACACTCGCGTTCTTGGGATAATAATAATTGATTTTTGAGGATTCAATGTAAGAGTGAACCCACAATACAAGGCACACAATTTGTCAGTGGAAAAGTAGTCTTCTTTCAAGGTGTGTTCAGAAATGCCTACGACCTGTAACAGTTTGCTTTGTAGGACCAATTGCTAAAAATCATACGTTTGGATCTTGTATTTAAATGAACTTAACGTTTTTTGTTTGCCAGACTTGTATTTATGAGTGTAAATACATTTTCAAATGAAATAAATAAAAACGACAAAACCCCATGCCGTCGTTTATGGACTTTTATTTTCTTGTTGACTGGCTAGAAACTAGTTACGTATTATCCACTATTTTCCAATCATGTAAATGTATTGTATTCTGTCGATTAAAACATATTTTGGTCACCCCTAGAGGCACTCATGAATACGCATGTTTGGGTCATCTTCAGAACCTGTAGGGGGACAATTATATTGTTAAAAAACTTAACCTTAAAGGGAAGATAGATTTACAAACATCAAAAAACGAAATGATCAAATTATCACGAAATACCTTACTGGATTGTTAGGTAACGACAGTCTAAAGCATCCTGTAAAATCGTGGCTCCTGGTGTGCTGACATTTGTTAGAGAAATTGTATATTTCCAATGCTGGTCGGCCGACCAGCGTTGGAGAAAACTGGCTCTTTTTTTTTTTTAAATCCTAATTCTTCATATTTAGTTATTCCGCATTTTCTTTACAATTGATTACACACATGAAGGGGTACAAGCCTGCTAGACTGATTATCTGACCTTACAATTCCCCAAAGTCTATAAATTGCTCATTTCATCTTAAGTGGGGTCACGGAAACAGACTACAAGAACATGATTGGTTTTCTTGGTTTTTCCAGCATCTAAAAGCCCAAAACGTGAAAAAAGTCAGTTTAACAAAGTTTGCTATAACATACTAATCCTCCAAATCAAATTTATTTCTGAAAATTGCAGCAAAAGCAAATGTACATTTTCTTTAACTTTAACATACACACTGGGAAACAGAAGTTGGGACTGGTAAGTGTCTCCCAAAACTTTGTTGAGGCGACACAATAAAGTAGTTTTTCTAGTTTACAATCCATTCTTTGAGAAATGCTGAAGAACTTCAAATGCTGAAGAAGTTCAAAGGCTGCGGCAATGAGAATTAACAAGTTTCTGGCTGTTTTAGAATCCATCTATTCATCACTGTCGCTACTGCTGTAGTCACAGGACACGAGTGACTTAGTAATATCTTTGTTAACTCTTGGTTCTCTTGATGAACTGGCTTCAGCTTGTACAGCGTGTTCATCTGAAATTCTTGTAGACTTTTTTCTATCTGACCAAGTATTCTCACTATTATTTGGCTGCTGATGTGTGTTTGCGGTTTGTGAAAACTTTTTGTGGTCATGAGTATCTCTGCACTGACTTTTTGTTACAGATTTCCCATCAGTGTAAATGTCTGTTCTTTCCACATTTCCATCTGTCGGTCTGCGAATGTTCTCAGATAAACTACAAGCTTGTTCACCATCATGTTTCACGAGTGATACCTTCTGAAAATCCTCATTAGTCACAGTGCCTTTCAATGCTTCTGACTCTGGCCACGACCCATCTCCAACCTTTTGTGAAACACTAGTCTCTTGATCCGATCTATTCTTTTCATTCTGGCATTCAGGCAACCTCTCTCCATCGTGTGCGCTATCTTTCCGTTTCTTAGATGTGACGATCCCAATGCCTTTGCCCTGTCGAGCTGTTTTCCTATCCAAACAGGATCCGAAGTTATCGAAGCCGGCGCGCGTTCTCTTGGCAGCTTTCAGCTTATCGATCAGATTGTGTTGTTTCTTGACTCCCGAGTTTGTGTGCTCCCTTGAGGACTCCTGGGATTGAGGTGTGGATGATGTTGAGGACGCTGCAGAAGATGAAGACTGCGCATCTGATGACTTGGAAGAGAAGATGCTCCTATTTGATATTTCCTGCCTTTTCTTCTTTTGCTTCTCGTCGGAGGCTAAAACGAAACAAGATGAAAAGTCAGTGTTTAAGAAATTTGAAACGGTGCGGGTATTCTGTGTGAACAATACATGTTTTCCATTTTCAAGATGGCTTTAAAGTTGACTCAAATGATGATCGGTCATGTCCACTGTTTTATGACGAAGGTTTAATATTTAAATAAATAATTAGAAAAGCACATTTGCTATGAGTGGAAGAGGCATGTTTTGTAGCCGCAGCTAATGAAGTTGTATTTGGTGCCCAAAATCCAGTGTTAGAGAATAAAAGCACAGACTTTAAATGAAGGTATTAGGACCTATGTGTTAAAGATGCTTAAACAAACTGAAGTATTGCCTTTCAATAGATACATTTATTCTCTGTATATTCAATGCTGGCATAGTCTCACACAGTTCACAATGCATCCAAAATGCTCATCAATGCACCCGAAATTGCCTTCTTTTATTGTTTCCTTCAAAATGACAGCATGCCAGAAAGAATAACTTCGCAGGTAGTTTAGTGCCATTACTATGAGCTTTTCAACAATAATTTCATCAGTTACATTTTGGATAGCTGCAAATGATCTACTCTACCTTTAAGTAAAGCAAGCAACAATACTTCATGGCTACTGAGCAAAATATCGTGGCAAACAACAATGCCACTCATTTTTAAACCAACTAGACTTGTACTAGGCTCTGACTGATCAAATATACTCAGGTTTGATTATTGTAAGTGTACTCACATTCCACAGTGTTGTATTTCATGAGCGATGCCAGCTTCTTGTCATCTTCATGTTCAGGGACTAGCGCAATGTCTAGGGACGATTTGGTCAGAAGGGCTTTGTCTTTTTCCATGGCCGTCTTTAATTCAACTTTCTCCTCCTGAAAAGAAATGTCGGTAATTTAACCATCTGCAGCTGTACTACAGTGCACTTCATTGTGTTTATTCATTGAAGAGTTCCTCAAACCGTGGAGTGCTCGGGAGGTTTGGGGCACTACGGGGAGGATTGGACTGGGTAGGGCAGTTTCGAGCGCTGCAGTGACTAACAGGTTAAGTTCACCATTCTATTTGTGGCAAATACAGGGCGAGTAAAAAAAACGAAACCCAAATGTTGGGACCATATTTTAGTGAAGTTCTGCATGTAGCACTTTCAAAATCTAGGATATAAAAGCCCAATTCATAAACTTTCTTTTAGTATAAGAATCACTCAAAACACTTACTTTTCAAGTTACGGAATTTTAAATACAACCACCGGTTTTGTCCACGGATCACAAAAAAGTTCAGTGTTCTTTCAGCAAAATGAAAACAAATCGCATAGGGATGTGTAAACTAAAAGAAAGCATCCTACATTTTGAAAGTGTTGCATGCAGAACTTCACTAAACCAATGGTCCCGACATTTGGGTTTCGTTTTTGTTACTCACCCTGTAGAATACATTGAGATAAAAACTGAGAGTTTTATATGAATGGTTATTACCTTGTCTTCCACAAGAATTTTGAATTTTTCAAATTAGCGGCTGTAATATGGAGTTATGCCATTTTCATTGAAGTGGCTCATTTTCCAGTCTGCACACGGAATTGGCTTTGCCTTCTTTAAACGTGTCAATGACTTCAAGTGAGTCAGTCACCATGACTAGCTTTTTATTTGTTATTACACTGCTTCACATCAGTACCCGATTTCAATAACTTTGTTGAAACATGGAACCGTGGTCAGAGTGTTTTTGAGCGTGTGTTCTTTGCTAGCGCTTTTCTTCAAAATGCTACAATGTATATGTACACATGAAAGTTTCACCAAATATGTTCAAAATACCAGCCTGTAACATATTTCCTTCACACTTGTTTTGATAATTGCTACGTATTTTAATATTTCTTTAATTTGGGTCCAGATCAATTTGACTCACCCTGTTCTACTGTCTTACCCTGAATTTGTTCCTGAGCATTTTGTTCAGAATAAAGTCATCTTTCCAACCCGCCTGCGTCTGCTGCAGCTCATGGAGTGTTGGGGCCACGGCTTGTAGTTTCTTGGTGTCATCCACGCCGTGTTCCAGCTTGAACATAGGGTCTGCTGCCAACTTTTTAACCGTCGCCCGATCTTCAAACAGATAAAAATGCCAAATTTTAAGCAATTTTGTAGCTTACACATTTTGGGGGATTCAGGTATATTTGACCCTCAGGAGAAATTGGGAAAAAGGGTCATGCAGATATTCCGAAATTGTAATGTCTGCAGTACAGAATGCTGACATTGTAGGAAATAATATGAAATACAAGGAGAAAATATAGATATTAGTACCGTCGATATCAGAATTTTCAATCATATCGAGCATATTCGATATATCCATTATCCCAGGTAAAAGTTAAACACCATAAAGATGACACTTAGTTTGGAAAAAAAAAAAAAATCTCAAGTCACAATTTTCCACAGCTTTCTCTAGAGCATATTGCTCAAATTTTTTAAACAAATCTCAGCACTGACAGTTTGTCCAAAACAGGCGGTTTCATGTGTTTCTTTTGAGGTTTTACATTCGAGGAGACGGCTAATTCCAGCAAACGCAGAGCACAAAGCTACACCACTTGGCATTTCGCGATGTTTATATTTTGAGTCACAAACACAAGTTTGCGCCAAGGTTTATTTCATAATACAGCAAACACTAAACACAAAGTGAAAGCACAAACGGGAGATTTATTTTGAAGATAAGCTGACGCATTTTCGGTGTTTTCGATATCATTCCTCAATATCGAAAATGTCGATATTCGATATGATTAAACTTATCAATATCAAAATAATATCAAATAAATCGAGTAATATCGATATATAATATGCATATAGAAAATCCTATTAGAAAAGGAAAACCAACATACATGTTGAGTATATTAGTTATCCCATTAGTGCGATTTGAATATAAAATAATAGCTACGAGGCCTAAGTCTGAGTGGCATTTAAAGAGACACAGACGCATTGCATTTGCCATGTTCAACGAGAGCGAGCGTGATAACAAAATTATCTTTAGCAGCTCCAAGAAGACAGCTTACCCTGTACGCTTAACTTTGACCTGTACAATGAGCACAAGAGAACTCCGAGACCCACCTTCTGTTAGGACCTGTTCATTCTCGGCCATGTCCCACTTTTGGTTCTTGCGGTGGGCCCCCGTCACGATGGTGTAGTCGCACTCCATCGGGTTGGTCTCCATCTCGAAGTAGTGGTCGCACAGGTGACACTTCATCCTGAAGCGATAGATGGGCGTGGTGTAGTAGTTGCCCACTTTGGTCTTCTCGGCGTTATAGCGCACACCTAGAAAGAGAAAAGTCTGTTGCTATTCTAAAGGCGATAAAAGTATAGGCTCCTTACAATAAAGCTGTATTAACCGTAACCCCAGGCCCTTTTGGCTAGGATGCTTCCTCCATCCTTTAAAACCCCCCAACTGCTTCCGTGTAAAATATTGGATAATACCTCAATCTAGTGGTGGGATTTAAATCCAGATTTTTTTTATTTTGGTTTGAATTTATTTTGGAAAACAGATATTCGAATCCAAGCTTAAGAAAATTAAGCCCTCCATTTTTTTTGACCCAGTATAAAAATTAACCTGCCCATTTGAGTTCCCATCCATTTTTTTTTTCAACATTACAGTTCTGCAGTGCTTTTGTAGAGGCCCGGTGCAGTCATTCTGTTTTGAGGCGTGTGATCACACCCCCATGCCATCACACACCTCAATGCTTCCTGAGAAGTGTGAATAATCGCACGCCTGAATCCCTCAGTACCGCACCCTCGGCATACCTTTACAGCATAATTATACTTCATAATTTGTGAAAAATAAAGTATGTCGGTGAAGAGAAAATAGCTTTATTGTAAACCAAGATGAATATTATGAAAAAAAATACCAGATTGTTCAGTCCCAGCTTGGACCACAGAATCACACACTTAGAAAAATCACACGCCTAGAAAAATCACACGCCTAGAAAAATCACACGCCTAGAAAAATCCAGGTGTGTGTTTTTCCACAAACCTGTGATTTTCAAATCAGAAGGACTGCAGTGGTCATTGAATCCTGTTGCAAAAATATAACCACACATGTACGTTTGACAAACAATCGCATGCCAACAATCACAAAAGGCCCTTTCTGGCCCAACTTTTCAAAACTGGCATCTTGCTCACCCATGCCGATGTGCTTGCCGCAGCCCCCACACCAGATGTTGTAGGGCATCTCAAAGCGAATGACCAGGATGCCTTCGTCGAGTCGCTTGGCCCGCTCCCGCAGAGGATGGGAGTTGCGGTATTTGTTGATGGAGCCATGCTTGGTGGGGTCAAAGTCTGGCGGGTAGTAGCGGTTGACAGCCTTTCTGTCGGCCTATGAAAAAAAGTTTATTTTTTTGTATTAAACGAGACCAATCAGACCTACTAGCTGTATATGAATCTGGCACAAGATTATTTTTCGCCATAGAACCGCAACGGCGGTGATGCCCACACCATGTCATCAAGTTTTCTACCGAATTTGGATCCTTTTCAAATTAGGTTTTGCCCTTCACCGACGTATAAACACTGTATACTCAGTGTGTTACCTCCCGAGTGAATGTTGGAAAAAATCTCTTGGGTGGGACTCGAACCTACGGCCTCCTGCTTTCTACTAATTCTAGTGCAGACGTCTTACCACTAACGGGATCAGTTGGCTGGTTTGAATCTGATGTACATAGTAGCGGGTACCACATTAATTATTCCATATTATGGATAGCCTCGGGATCTTTTTATTACAGCTTTTTGAGCTTTTGTAAAAATGGAGGTGTCCTAAACTACACGATGGCCCACTTATCCATGGTTGTTACAGTACAGTAGGCCTACCATGCATGCCTACAGGCTACAGGCTACACACAAAAAGTCACAAGTGGATTTGGTCGAATCACAATTGCAAAAGTAACACATCACTTTACTCTATCATCATTTCATCAACCCCCTCCCCCATGTCACTCTACTAACATCAATAAGGATCGGATATATTTACCATTTTTAATCGAAGCTTCTTGAAAACTGTCTTTTTAAAAGACCGATGTGAAGAGAAACATTCCCAGGTCACATCAAGCTCACGTCCACCGCTGTTTACAAAGGGCGCCCTCTATTGTCTACTTCTTGCGTTCTTCAAACCATTTTGTGGAGAAAATTATGAAACAAAAATGTATTGTTTTTGTACGGCTTTTGTATGGCTATTTGCATATAATCTGCGTTTGTGTTTCTATTTTTAGTAATTTTTAGTAACATTCATAGAATATAATCTATGGTAATATTCTACGATCACGCACCGTTTCGGGAAGTGTCCTTGGAATACTTGCGATGGAATATCGAATGGGGAGTTAAGTGTTTGTAATCCTCCGCATTGGACTGTAGGATAGAGGAAAGAAGTTAAAATCATTTGTTTCTCCATATTTTCAGATCCCAATAAACATACACACCATGTACAACGGCTTGAGCCGGCAGCACAGATCAGCAGATCAGCAGATCAGCAGATTTTCCTTGGCCAATCAGGTGCCACCTTGTAAACTTTTTGACCAATCAAATTGCGAAATCAGCCGTTGTTTTGCACAGGTGGTTTGGCCGTAGCACGATCATGTCCATACATCGTTACAAAACGTAGTGCGCTTCCCATAATTTTTGTTTTTTAAATCTCATGTCAAAGAAAACTTAAAAGAAACTATTTATTTCGTAAACTTTTATTTAAACTTCATTATTCGATTTCAAACGAGACCCCCATCCCGAGTTTAATTTTCTCCGCGCAATAATTTTATGGTGATGCGGTCTCAGGACTTTCTTTTTTGGACAAAGTTAAATTTACGTCTGCTTCACACGGTATTGCGGTGAGCTGACATCAACTGCAATGCACCTCCTTTCTTTTTGGCATTTTAAACTCAGGCAAAATTAGCATTATCCACAAAATTTGAAGTCTTGTTCCTGTGAAACTTACCTACTGGTCTACAGCTCAGGTATACCCGGTAAGTTGGGGAAATTTTCTTTTTTGTTTCGAGTCAGAAAAATATATACCGAACCACCGGCCGGTCGGTCGTGTGAAAATCGAACGCCATTCTGCATGGACGAGTTACGAGTCGGTGTATGGTAACCGTAGTGCTAGTAGTAGTAGGCCTAATCCCGCTGCGCGCAGCTATACAGTCTGCTCAGAGAAACGATAGCCCGGCCGTCGAGTGTCAACAATCATGAGAAAATCATTTTTGAATGACATTATGACACCCTTTCACAGTAGCATGATAACACACTGACGTGTCAAGATGGGTAAGTAAAACAACTTGGCACTAATTTATCATGATTATCCTTTGTATTTTCATTGAACTTTTTTTTCACTGGCGACCACAGGCCTACTAAAGTATAACCAGTTGTAGAATAGATAGCCCAAGGAAACTCCACCGGTGTAGACAAGTTAGGGAGTCCCAAGTTGTAGAGGTCTTAGTCAAGAATTAACAGCAGCAGTCAGGCAAATCACAAGGTGAATTTTTTAATTAGCCTAAAAAAAATGCCCTCAATTATTGTCCGTGCCCTATGCAGGATATCCAACATGTAGCCTAGGTTGGACGCCGTCTTTTTTGGGCTATCCAACATGTAGGAGTTTGCAATATTCAACAGATGTAGATGCATATCCCATAGGCCTAGTGCATAATGAAATTACATGTATGAGCAACATAGAAAAAAAACTTAATTAATTCGACGACGTGGACGTTGACGATGACATTTTGTCGTGTTCAAGATCAAGATCAAGGAAGATTAAGATCAAGTGTCATATGATCAGGTTCAGAAGATCCGGTATCAGGACTGCGATCGAGATCAGATCAGTTGATCTATGTATCACGGCACATAGGTTAGTTAAGGGGAATGATCAAGATGTATCGAGGTCAAGGGTCAGAGATCAAAGTATCCTGAATGCGACCGAGATCAATATCTTGCATCATTGACACGACTGGAAATGTCCAGTCATGTACAAACGACGAAACTACTTGTGTTAAATTTGAATTTACCGTAAATTAATCTTTAACAAAAATAATTGTCATGACGGCGACATGGGACTGAAGTCATGTTCAAAGTCGAGATCACGACCGAGATCAACATCGACAGCAAGTGCGCCCCCAAAGAAATGCAAACGCTGAGTACATGGTCAACGTCACGATCGAGACTGAGAATGTGATGGACAGGAATAATGCCAAAACAGCTAGCTAATATTCTCCATAAATATTCTTCATAAATATTCTTCATAAATATTCTTCATAAATATTCTTCATAAATATTCTTCATAAATATTCTTCATAAATATTCTTCACAAAAATTCTTCAAAAATATTCTTGGGGCTTGGGTTTAATATCAAATCAAGTTTCTAAACACAAAACATTTTTTTTTCTATTGCAGGATTTGTCCCTCATTGAACAAGTCGAAAATGAGAGTCGACAAAAAAAGGCGTCTGGAAGACAGAAACAATAGGTCAGAGGAACGAGGAACAAAAGGACATTTGTCAAAGTGTTCACCTACCGATGAGTAAAGAATTCCAGCGTTCAATTTTCGACTGCTGTTGCTCTAGGCCTAAATACGAGCAAAATGGGACCATCAATGACAAATAGTGAATAAAGCATGAAGTAAGCATTATGAACAGTTTCTCATCATGAATCCCAGGTATCAATTATGCCCAAGCACGCAGACTTTAATAAACAAAATACAGAAAGGAGACTCAGAACTATATATTTTGCAATATTTTCATTTTAATTTTTACCAAATATTTTGAAAATAGATTTTGTGAATATGAAAGTAACATTTGAAATATTTTTATATACTTATCTTACATTCATTGAGCATTAAACATATCATGCATCATATAGGCATTTGGCAAAAGTATAGTAAAAGAACAATTGCGTCATTGATAATATGGTACATTATTTGAATTATGATGATAAATGTAAAAAAAAAATTATTTAAACAAAAACACTAAAACTACAAAGTTTCAATATAGGGTTAAATATTACAATAACGGTTATTGCAAATACTATGTGATTGGTCACACAAAAAAAACATTAATTCAAGGCAGTAATTACAATAAAAATGTGGAAATCATCAATGCATATGTTGGATATTAGTTTCTTTCACAATGTCCCCACTGTCCCAATTCTAGATGAATACTTAAATTATACACCAACCTTCTTCTGGCACAAAAATTATTTGGGGGAAAAAACACTTAATGCAAAGACTAGTTCATGCAATAAGTTTCAAGAAAGTCAATGCTATATTATATTATTCTCTAGGTGTCAAAAGGTATGAAATGGGATGTTCAGGAGATACTTGTTATAAACTTGCTTCAGAATTAATATCAAATTTTCATTCGGTCTTGAGAAAACAAGTATGGATATTGGCACTGAAAAAAACCCAATCTCGGAAGAGTTTGTCCTTTTTGTGTGGTCAATCATGTAATTACATGATCTGCATAAATAGGGTTCATTTGCATATTTCTTGTGACATTTATGAGGCATTCTGGCAAAATGAGACAGAACTGATGGGCAGATGTCGAAATGAGGGTTTGCAGGTGCTAGGAAAGAATATAATTTTCCTTACCAAAGAAATGTTTGTTGCACTTCAATCAGACATTGCATTGACCAGTTATGGCTGTTGAAATTTCACATTTATCGACATGTCAAAAAAAGTAAAATACTGAGAAAAAGGCCTTTAAAGTATCGAAAGTTTGTATTCGTGAACATGAAAAATGCCAATTTTATTTCTTTAAACCAAAAAATCATTCCATGATTTCTTTCTTTAAAATAGGTGTAGTAGACATCAAATATTAAATATATCAATAAATCTCAAAATCGAAAAAAAAAAAATTACTTCCCATTGTTCATTTTTCTCCACTGAGGTCTACGCCCAGTGCCGTCTCATTTCGCCAGTATGCCTCACATTTATCATACAAATCTGGTAGCTATTTTCATGGAAGAATAAAAGACAAAACTTTGTAAAGATTCATAATACTGAAAGTCATTCTAAGCAATTGGCAAACGTTCTGACTACGAAGTTCTCATTTAAAGTGTTGTATGCAGCCAAAATGTAATGAAACAGAGCACATCTTTCAACAAGAAAAAGTTTCGTAGATTATAAAAATGTCCACTTTCCCCACAATATCACTGAGGTCATATACGATTTAGCATTATTTATGTTACCAATACATCAACATGCCTTTTAACTGCAGCTAAGTATGCAGCTAAATCGTGCTAAACCGTAAGACAACAATGTGATCAAATATGATACGAGAAGCTGTAGGTTACCTTGCGGCAAAAGTATACAGCTTGATATTCATAAAGATCATTAAAGATCATAATCCCAGTGATGATAAACTACTTTAAACCAGTGTAAACTTCAGGAAGGCACAAACATACTTCCAATTCTTTTCTAAGCATCACATAGCACAAATTCGCCAGTAATAAGTTCTTTAACTCAATTCTGATAACAGTTTAAAGTATGTGAAAATTGGAGATAAAAGTTACATTATGCACAAACTTTCTCACATCTCCACCCCCCCCCCCAAGTTGTACAAAGCAACACTGACAGTTTTAAAACTCTGTATTTGAAGTGCACTGCAGTGTACAATACAGTGTTTTTTCCCCTATATACATGTATATTGGCACCGTGTGTACACAGGATGCAGTTTATAAACAAAAGTGACATTGCCTTTACTCTCTAAAGTGCAATGTAAAATATTATACAACGCCTGAATAAATCCCTGTTATTGTTGATCACATGCCATGGAATTAGTCGTCCCAACCCACAGCCCGATGGCACTGCAAAACAGAAGTTCTATTCCACGGTTAATAGAACTTCCATTGCACGGTCACATGATGCGGCTCTGTCCAATCAGATGACAAGGCTTTATTCAGTTGTGGTATAAAACAAATAATGAATGTTTCACATTCGTGCCTCGGAAAGAAGAATTTCATTCGGTGCAAGATGGATTGTTCTCGGCCTCGCCTCGTGGAATGGAACATTCATCTGTCACCTCATGAAATTATTCTTACTATTGCACTCCTAAACTTTCATTATTTGTAAACCATTCCACTTGGGATCTACGTAAAATATCCAGTGCAGTGGAGATGATGTAACATGATCAAGAGAATGTTGGATACCAAAATGAAAATGTTCATTATCACAGCAGTGTTGTGTAGTACATGAACACAAATATACTCTGATGTGGGAGGGGTAGGTATGGGGGGGGGGCTTTTGGGCAAGGGTGACTCAAAAATGCACCCTCTCTCCAACAAGTAAGTTGTCTGTACATGTAAATGTATAACAACACTGAAAAAAAAATCCTCATGGAAGAACGCATTTCCGCTTGAGTTTTAAAACCCAATTTAAAAAAGTACTTGGAAGAAAAACTAACCTTAAAAAATGACCAGATTTTGAAGTAACACATCAACTGCTTATCTATACCTACATAATATAGTCTACAATATTTAATTAATACATGTAGCTTGTCCAATTAAAAAAAAGTAAGCATTAACATCAGAGGAGATAAAATTCAACAAAACCAGGGGCAATAAAAAAAAAGCTTATAAAAACATCCAAAAGTGTCACAATCATATTTTAGTGAGAATTTTGTACAAACATGGGTAAGATTGGAAGACATGAAATTTAAAAATTTTAAGCCAAAATGGGCAAAAGAAATGCGGCAGCACAAAGCAATGATACACATGCAAAATTTCATATTAATTAATAACTTTCGAAAGTTCAAGTTTTAAGTGAACTAAATGAAACGGGACGGGCTGGACAATGAAGTTTTTAAAACAATACATGTGAAGAGTAACCCTTCTTTGCAAATATAAATTCTGTGCGAAGTTGTCCTTTCAGTCGAAATCAATCAAGTGACAGTTTTTAACAGTTAAGAGCTCCAGCCTACATAAAGCAAGATTGACTGGCTGTGACTGTTTATGTAACTTGATACAGCTATGCTTTGACTGGAAGTGATTGATAAGCCAGCTGTGCCTAATTCTTGCCTGCTTCTGTCTGTTGACTGAATTTGACTGGTCACAGTGTTTGCTTTAAATATGTCCGACTATTGGTGACTAGCTTGTGTAACAGGCACGGCAGGGGAAGAGGATTGATTTTGACTGTCTGTGACTGTTCACATAGCAGGAGGGTTTAACTTGCTTCATGCAATTAAAATCTGATTAACATGAAATAAAAGCCTCCCTATCCATCAGAAACATACAATCGCAAGCATGACCTTGTTAGTTTGAACACAGTTTGAACTCTCTCTCTGAAATGATTTTGTGGGATTCAATTTCAGCTTGGGGTTAATAATCAGATGCAAATTAGTGGTGCCAACTCAGCAGCACTGAAAGTGCATAGAGAACATAAGCTGAAGTAATTTGGACGCCATCTTAAGAGGCCTAAACTTGTAGGCAAACAAATGGTGTGACAAATCTTGATGCAGCATTCGTGCAATACATGTATGTATGTTCGGAACATACATTTAACAGCTATTAAAAGCCATGATCAAGAGAAATAATGTAGAACATTATTTGAATATATGGAGTTATTATCAGATGGATGTCCACATTAGATCAAATTAATATCCACATTTATTTTCTTATACCGGTAAGTCTTTTAATGGCCACGTTAATTTGATTCTGTGTAAACATAAGTTCAAACAATGTCTCACAATAATACATCCCCAGCACAGCTTTCGAAGACAGGCGGCCACTGTAGGCTCAACATATGACTAGCACAAAAACTTGTCTTCTTCTGGCATGGTAGTGGGCTATTGAGCAATCAAGTTAGTACGGTATACATGTATGTGCTTCGTGCACAAGTACCCCCTCTATGGTGAAGAAGGGAGAGCTGGGGTTGACCACTTTGAGCGACATTCAAACGCATTGCCAACAACACCCAATGCTCACGCAAAGACACTATGCTTTGTGCATGTTCAGTCGTGCATACTTCGCGCCATATGCGTGCGAACCAGTTCACGCATGCGCTGCGTCTCATCCACAAGACTCTCAAAGGTAGTAAAAAAGCGCCCTCTCTTGTTCACTCTTGTTCAGTGGCTGGCATGCTGTCACTGCTGTGTCCTCCACTCATATTGGAGCTCTTGTGCATGGTCCCTGTCGTCCACTTAAACTGCACGGAGTATGTTGGACACTTGCAAAGCTACATGCAGTTCTTGCGTTAGATTAAAGGCAGCACACATGTTCAGGAATTTCAAACAAATTTAAGGTGATGATACAACTGAGGTGAATGCTTGTACCTGAGCAGATTTGCTTTTTCTTGGAGTTATAGTTAATTGGAATTGTTAGCCTGGACGGATCAATGACAAAACAAAAAACACTTGGCTTGCCACAGTAGCCTTAAGCTAACAATTACTTGTTTAATGGTAGCCAGGCTACATACAGCACACATTGTATCCGCACTTTACATGTAAGTTGTACTTAAAAAAATGAACTTTGAATATTAGCCTAATCTTTTCAATTTAAATTTTAATTTCTTTAATGGCAGTAAATTTGTTCAACAATGGCAGGGAAATGAAAATTACATTTAGATTTGAAGTGTCAATATTCATTTTGACAAATTACCAAACATCATTTTAAGACTGTCCTGAGATATCTAATCGACCTAATCATAGCCCATAAGACATGCGGAAATGAAAAGTACAAAGGCAAAAACACCACAGGATTTGTGGTAACCTGATAAGCGTACTTTGCTGTTCCAACTTTAGTAGCTTTCTTGGTAATCTTGGCCCAAGACCTCAGTGATCAATAGCGAAGGTTGCACTGCTGTAGAGCGCCTTTGCACAATTGTTTTTTGTTTTTTACTTTCATGCACTATCATCTTGGGAATCTTGCAGTAATGGGGGCGTGGCCATTTCATGTAAATTAGACTGTTGTTGTAAATATGAATATCTTCGAACAAAATGGCGGCTTCCCATTTGATACTGTTAGTAGCTCGTGCGGGGGTATCACTGCGTTGTATATCTTATTAGCGATGCTTGATCACTGCACATAGCGCGTATGTTTACAACCGTCGCGTGAGCTATAAACCATTTCGCAATCGCTGGTTCCCAAGGAAAGCCTCGGGAGAAATAAAGAAAAAGCTAAACAGCTACTACAGGATTTTCAAGACGTTAGTGGGAGCAAGTGCGCTGGTCTAATCATGCCGTTAGATATGCACGATCCACTATCGATCACTAGTGTCTTGGGCCCAGATTACTTCCTTGGATGAGAGCCACGGCTGCAAGCTGTTTGAAATGTGAAATTTTCCACTGTTTTTTCAGAACCACACTGTGTTGTAAATCCATCCATTGGATGAATTACAAGTCAAATCAGTTCAGAAAACAAGTAAAAGGGGATGGGTTCATTTGAATAGCCTTTCACTTGATTTGAGACAGGATGATTTACGAGTGAGTTGTAACAACTTGTGATGACTCTTGATTACAACTCGGAATAACATACATGTAACTGAAAATGTTACTTGAATCTCATGTACCTTGATTTTACTAAAATTCCATCCATGACACAGGGATGCTACAATTATGATTTTCTTACAACAGTAGCCTCTTTTTGCAATCAACAAGATTCTTCAACGTTTCGCTTCACTTCTTCTGCACTTTGATTTGGTATGTAAACATATCATTTAAAACGTTTTCTACACTTTAATGGAAATCAAAGCACCAATTTGTCATATTATTTTTTTAAGACTTTTGTGGTTTTTAAATAATCAGTATCATGCTTGTAATCATTGTAAAAAAAATTAACAATTTCAAAAGTTATCGCCAACTACACCTCGATGGATGGTTTTAGTTATCGCCAACTAAATACATTAACCACCTTGCACGAATAGTTTTGTTTG
Source organism: Patiria pectinifera (assembly GCA_029964075.1). Taxonomy (NCBI): domain Eukaryota; kingdom Metazoa; phylum Echinodermata; class Asteroidea; order Valvatida; family Asterinidae; genus Patiria; species Patiria pectinifera. The sequence goes on along the minus strand of CM057131.1, from coordinate 4,323,255 downwards.
CACTGTTTTGGACTTGTCTACAATTCTGGTTGACCTATTCCAGCATTTACAGTATGGCTGGAATGTGTACAATCAGAATTTTGATGGCCAAACGGTCAGGGAAATCTGTGGCCAGCAAACAGAGAAAAAATCCAACCTAGGAATACTGATCATTTGTTTGGCAGTCCACATTCTGGCATATTATCCAATATCACTCTATCAAAAGAAAATCCTGCTTACTTCATATACAGTCCAAAAAAGGAAGTAAATTTGGCTTTAATAATAGTTATGAATGAACCTCAAGATCCTAAAAGTCTTATGCATCATCCTTTACCGGGAATTATGCTTCCAAAGTACATACATTGTGTTACATTTGAGTGGCTCCGCTGCACAGCAATATTGTCCATGATACAGATGTCCAAACATTCTTGGCTTAATCTGTAAAATATAATTATTGTGTGATTCTATAATTTGTTTGGCAGTTGCCTCTGCAAAGTTTAAGGGTTTGCAGTAGCTACCTGGCTTGGTTCCAGATACAAAGGAGGGTAAAACATCAGGGCCCAATTTCTTGGCTCTGCTTACCGTTAGCCAAAAATCGCTGCTTAGTATAGCAGAAAATTCTGTGCTTACGGTAAGCGTATTTCAAGGGTTAGCAACGAATTTTGGCTTCTGCGCATACATACGTACATCCCGTAACTAAGGATTCTATGCTTACTGGGTTAGCACAGAATTTTTATGCTAGCGTGGCAATAGCCAATAAATGGTGATCGTCAACGTGGAATTCTGTGGTTAGCAGAGCCATGAAATTGGGCCCAGTTTTGATGACAGAGTTTTCGGAAATGTTCAGACAATTCCTGGAAATATATAAAAATGTGATATTGGTTATAACAGGTTTTCTGGGAGTAAACAACTTCTTGGGAGTTGGGTGGATCAAGTGATTCTTTGGTTTTGTGGTTAAACTCTGGCTGACTGAACTTGCAATACATACCTCAACATACTTTTGTGTCTGTATTACACAATTATCCATCTGGATAAAAAAACAACCTAATGCATGCCTAATTCTGTGCGATATTCCATACCCAGCTTCAAAGAAATTGCAATTGCAATTTCTTGGCTAAGCAGTATTACACTTTGTTGTTAAAAAAACAATTGTTGGATTGGATCTTCCTTAAGTATATGTATTAAAAGAAGAGCATCTCCTTCTAAAACCCAAGGTTTGGAAGAGGCACAACACTTCCAGAGTAGATTCAATACTTACAACTCAGTTTTTGTCAGGATTGCTGAAATCAAAGGCACCGAACGGAGAGTCATCAAACAGAGGCTGTCCACTGGCAGCTTTGGGTGCAGTCTGGCCTCCGACACCTCCGATTGCAAATGGATCTGTCCGTACATCAGAAATACAATTACTACCATTGGAGTTGTTGGTTGTGTTAGTGGTGGTAGTGACAGTACTTTGCGGCAAGGATGATGAAAATGAAGTTGATGAAAATGACGTTGTGAATGAGTCGCTAGTGCATGTTGGGACTGACGGGAAAGCAGCGTGAGGATCAGGCTTTTGCGGCATGACAAAGACTTTCTTGACCGTTGGCGAGCCACGCAAAAACGGGTCGTCAGCAAAAGGGTCGTCAGTGACGGGAAGAATTGGCACGGTGAGTTTGCTGAGCGAAGGGTTTGAGGAGGAGGATGTCATGGAAGCGTGGGCACGACGATGCGCAAAAAATGAGTCTGACACAGGTGCTGAGCTTGACAGTACATCCAGTGAGTTGTCACCCCCTGAGAATGGTGAGGGTCTTGTCGAGTCTATGGGCTTGCTGCTGGTGACATGCAACGGACCCGGCAATGATGGTGATTGATGTGATGATGGTGATGATTGTCTGTTGGGCAGCACAGAGTCTGTGTGTAATGAGGTTGATAATGAGCTGGCAGAGTCAGTTTGTGTTTTAGGGATGGGCTGTGCTCTCTGTGGCTCCCCCTGTTCTGTTGGAGAGCTCAGCCCTCTAACCGGTGAGGAAAGGTCCCCGGTGCTATTTGAATGACTTGAGGTGAGGTCTGATGTTGAGTTGGTCATGCCAGCATCTCTGCCAAGCATGTTACTGGTATCAATGCCCAAGGAAGCCAGGTTTGAAGGTGATGAGGAAGGGTTTCTGGTTAGCGAGGGGGATGTTAGCCTGCTGTTAGCACTGTCTGGGGTAGTCCTTAATGCATCCTCAGACTCTTGAGAGTCTGTGGATAAGCTAGGGGACACAGGGGATTGCGGCTTATTGCGTGGAGGGACAGGGAGTGGTGAGCCTTCTGAGGGTGCACTTCCCCTTGACCTCCTAGGAGGAGGTGGGGGAATGTCCCCGACATTGTCCAGATTCAAACTGATACCAATGTGCTGACTTAAGATGGTTGCTGGTAATGGTGGAGGTGGGCCCTGCGGTGAGGGGAGGGTAAAGTCCTCCGTGATGTCATGTGCCTTTACTAAATCAAGGGACAGAGAAATTGCATTACCGGAAGCGGCTCCGTTACTGGGGGTGCTTCCAGACTGGCTGAATTCTGGCACGCCGACTTCGCCCGGCTTGGCCATTTTGAAGCCGGCAAATGGGTCCTTCTTTTTGGGATCTTTAGTATCTGCAGGGCCCGATCCCAAAACGGCGATATCCCCAAAGGGGTCGGGTTTTCTCGCTGGCCCTCCATTTTTCTCTGTTGGCTTCGGATGAATTTGCTGGGGCTGTAAGGTGAAGGCATCGAAGGAGTTGGATGGGGCCTGTGGGGTCCCACCAAACAAATCTTGGCGCTGTTGCTGCTGCTGCTGCTGCTGCTGCTGCTGCTGCATTCCCATGGGGGCCATGCCCATCTGACCCATTCCCATAGGAGCTTGGCCCATTCCCATTGGAGCCTGGCCCATTCCCATGGGAGCCTGACCCATTCCCATGGGCATCTGGCCAAATGCTGGCTGCTGCTGTTGGAACCCGCCCATGCCAGGCTGAGCCATGCCGGGCTGAGCCATACCAAAGCCACCTCCCATCCCACCGCCACCCATACCGCCACCCATACCGCCACCGCCGAAGGGATTTGTGGATGCTGCAGCGGGTTGTGGTGGGGCAGTGAAGGTGTCCTTAAACTCTTTGAAGAGGTCATCTGAAGGTTTAGATTGCCCTGTGGCAACAGGAGCCTAGAACAGAGATACCAAGTAAAAAGTCAAAAAAAAAATCTTGTTAAACACAGGAGTGTGAGTGACCTCTGACAAAAATAGCTGAAAATAGCTGAAAACAGCTGAAAAAGGTGTAAAAAAGCTGAACTTTGGAAATCTCCTATACTTTTGTACACAGCAAGTAAGGGAAAATAGCTGAAATCCAAAACAAAAAAAGCTGAAATCAGCTATAAAGCTGAGATTTCACACCCCTGTAAACATCAAAATGAAATGACAAACATGATTATAGTTTATGTTATGATTGCTCCAGTGCAAACAATGAAACAGAAGAATTTAACCTAGGGCACGGTCAGCAATGGCAAGAGGATATTCCGATTCCAAAATCCAAGAATGTCTCTGGATATTAAAGTCTGAATCTGAGAATTCTATGTATCTTTGCATTTGACTTTTTCTCTCAATGCAACCTGTCTTCTCATCACATGATTGGTTTATTGATGGTAAATGATTTCCAGTGTATATTTCAAGCCTACACAGACCCAGTTCTACCCGATGGCACAAACTTTAAAACAAGTTGCACTGAAACTTGTTTTCCAAACTGTTCAGTAGAACTGTGTAGAGATAATTTATGTCAAGAAGGACCTTAATAAACTAGCCTTGGTCAAGGTGTTTGACAATGAAATCCGATGATCGATGGTTGGCTGCGAACTATGCATTCACGTCACACATACTGTGCAAAGTGCGAACAGCTACCACAGGCACGTCATGTGGCTAGGGAATACTATGCAAATCAGGTGGAGCTGAATAAACAACTTGGAACATGGGCTTTGGCATATGTTTTTCTTTATTTTGTCACTGGATTTCCAGCGACGACTCCGTATGCGAATAAAGATGAGATTATTAGTCAGTACTTGGTCATGGAGGGTTATATTTTACATTATATAACCGACATACAGATCCTTGTCATTTGATTGGTGGAACTCACATCACGTGTCATTCGTTATTACTGCCATTCACGCCGGGGCTCAAAAAGTACTATCCGCCCATGGGGAATGGGAAATACTATCGAACAGTTAGGATCATTCTTGTTCCATGACGCGGTATTTGTGTGCAAATGCATGCTGGTGTGCGCGTTCAGCGTTGCGGGTAGCGCGTATTGTTCCAAAGAGCCAGAGCTACAGCGTTGGGTTCAAACATTTTCGTGAAGGGGTGGTTTGGAAGAGAGAAATACATTTTTCACCAATTTTGTATTGAAATAAAAGTTCAAGTATATCAAATGACAAGGATCTATATGTCAGTTATATAAAACAAATATTGAGTGGCTTTAAAATGTGAAATGGGAGGAATATTATCGCTCGGTAAAATCTGGACTTTTCCAGTTCACTCGGCTCGCCTCGTGAAATGGAAAAGTCCAGATTTTACCTTGCGATAATATTCCTCCCATTCCACGCTGATCCACTCAATATTTGTATATGGACAGAGAGCCAGATAGTGTGGCTACATTTCCAAAAAGTTTTGTGTCCGCAGACAAAATGTAAGTTGATATAAATCCAGCGACAAAATAACAAAAATTGCCAGACATATTGAATATTGCCATCGCAATGATTGTTTCAAGGCGTTTATTCAGCCCGACCTGATTTGCATAGTGTAGCTAAGCCACGTGATGCATGTGAGGTCACTGTTCGCGCTTCGCACAGTACGTGTGACGTGAGTGCATTGTTCGCGGACAACCATCGATCGATCATCGGACTTAAGGCCTTTTCACACTGCACAGCCAATCCCCGGGAAATAAATCCCCGGGAAATTCCCGGGGATTTTTTTACCCCACCAACACCCATTCACACTAGACACATTTGATAACTCCCGGGGACACTATTTCCCGGGAATATGCACGATCGTTTCACACTCCCAATCAAACCCCGGGAATTGTGCAAAAGTTTTCAGGCGGACAGTCGGCTATTAATTTCGAGAAAACTTTCAGTTTGTCGTTGATGATGACGTTGACAAATACGCATCGAGAATTGCTACCTACCTATCCCCCGACGGACACGGAGCCGGCCCGGCGCCCGGCCAATTAACCCGCTCTTCCGAGCCGGGCCGATGAAATGTTCCCGCATGCATTGTCGGGAGCATTTCATAAGAACAAACAGGCCTCTTTTTACTACCAATCTTATCAAATTTTTATTTTTAGCAACGACTTTGCAACGTCAAAAAATCAACTTTTCCATCGCAATTTTCTTCGGAAAACATACGGCAATTCGCCTCGCATCATATGGACGGATCATCCAATGATACCGTAACTAAAGGGGTGCTTTTAATACCCTTTTTAAAGTTTTACATCGTTTCTCGAATAAATTCTTAACAAAAATTATATTGTGATGTTGAGGAGCTTCTTTTCTAACATTGAAATGTTTCGAACTTCATAAAGAGAATTTTGTATAATTTTGGAAATGCTGGTAAATATTCTTAAAAAAAAGAAAAAAGAAAGAATATGGTACACCCCTAAAGTAAATTGTGTGATCCACATTGGTCACGCAGTACTGCAGCTCAGCACATGCGTCGAAGAAATTTTCATGGAAAATGCATGTACACGTACGTTGTTGGATGACAGTTGTCCGTTTTGGAGGATAAAAGTGGGTGAGATTTTCCAGGCGCAGCGTACGCGAATTACAATGTAGTTGGGAGTCTTTCAGTTGGAAAATTATCATGGATATTGCCTACATGTTCGTTTAAACGTTGCTGGAAAATGGTTATGTTTTGAGGATAAAAGTTGCATTTTCAGGCGCTGCGAACTGAAATTTCCCGGGGATTTTTTTGTAGTGTGAACAGACCGACCGAAATTCCCCGGCAATTTCCCGGGGAATTGCCGGGGAATTCGTCTAGTTTGAAAGCCCCTTTAATCGTCGTACGCCTTGACCAAGGCTATACCTGCTCGTGCTGAGCACAAGACTGGACACTGTAAAATATCATTTCAGACACGGTACCAATTTAAGGAAACAAGTCCAAAACAACTGAAGCAGGCATGTCAATATTTGAAACAAGTCCCTTGCGTCGGATTGAAATTTTGTAGTGCCATCTTTACATGTATCAGTGCCATCACGTATTGCTAAACTTGACATGGCATTTTACCGGTGCTTCGCCAAACAGATCTGCAGATGGTTGGGTCGGTGCTGCGGCCGGTGCTGGGGCCGGTGCTGGTACAGCAGCAGCAGCAGGTGGTGGCTGTCTTGGGGCTGCTCGTGGGACCGCCTGTGGAGGGCGTAGTGGGGGAGGTGGCTGCTGAGGGGGGCCTGACGCCGCCGGAGCAAAGGGGTCATTCGTGGGAGTGGTAGCAGTCACTGCATTGGGATTGAACGGGTCTGGTTCGGCTGAATTAAGGTCTAGCTGCTCCATGGCTGTGATACCCTGATCAAGAAAAAGAATGACATTGGAAACTTTAGTATCGCCGGTATCATAAAAAATAGTTCAATAGAAACCTGGGAATGGTGACTGGCAAGGAATTTTCTACAGTGAGTTGTGATTTGAATGATTCACTTCACACAATCACATGCTGTCATCTCACAGTAAGTTGTAAATTGGTCCATAATCAGGTTCCTGGAGCTGCAACTGAAAAGCTTCTGTGACAGTATTTTTATTACTTTATCCAGCAGTTGTGCAAAGGCTTGAACTGAACACAAATATGTCAAGTTCAAGTTAAAAATAAAGTACTCCATTGATACAGAATCAAAGAATAGAATCACAGTAAATCTCAATATTTATTCATGCTTGCATGGTGCATTAACAAACTAACATCAGCCATTTGAGCTGTACATACTGTATATGTACATGTCCATGAATGTCAACCATACATGTACCTGTACATAAGGGTACAGGTACATTTAACAGCTCACAAGAAGTTCGACAGTCGAGAAAAAATGGAACACTTATCCTGTTAGGCCCAATTGGTTTATTTTTGATGACTGTTACAACCTCAGCTAAGGAAACATTAACTGTTTGCAAGTAAAGACACATCAGGTCAAAACGGCACTTACGGAAGACAGTCAGTCGATATTTTTGGTTGGAACGTCTTAGTGCATTGTTTTAATTCCGTCTCATTAAGCTTATTAATTCCACTGTCGAAGACAAAGAAAATCAACATTGATCTTACACTGATCATCGGCAACAGCTGTTGCTACAAGATGGATACCAGGCTAGATTAAGCTAATAATACAATGTGATCAACTATGACCCTGCCTCCATAAACTCACACAGGCGACGTCATTACAAAACTTCTTATGAATTTCCAAGAGGTGACGAGTCCAGGCCACGGTGTCATCGAATCCCTCCCCTCGCATTTGGCGCTCCCACTCCCTCTGGAGCTCGTCAGCGGACATGTCCCTGATCGCTGCACTGTACGGGGGGAAGTACTCAATCTCTCGTGAGAAGCGAACCCCTTTCGGCCGCGGAACTGCTGCAACCGACCGCTTCCGACGCATGGAGGCCGACATCTTGAAACCCAGTCTGGTTCACCCGTAAAATCTGATCCTAGGGACCGTGGGTAGTTGCTTTGTGGGTGTATGACGTCAGCAGGGTGTAAACTCTGTGAACTAGTCATTTTTCTGTCTGCTATCATGACACCGCACATGTACCATCCATCTTAAGTGCCAACTGTAGAAAGTGTTTAGGTTGCTACACAAAATGCACCGCACTGGGCTACACTGTCAACAATAAATGACACCACTGATACAGAACTTAAATCGTAAAGACAAATTTAAACACTATTTTTTTTCTTAATATTGAACGGATAGAATATTGTATAGTAGACAGTACTGATTACAGACATGTTGAACAGGAACCACTCAATATCCTGGCCGATTAGTCATTCCTTGTTGGGGAACTTTCCTCAAAGTTACCCAGTGGCTGTGTGAAAGAGGCAATACCCGACAGGCTCCTGGAAGTCACCAGCTGGGACTGATTGGATCGACAATACGGCCAGGTTAAACTTCACGTATCAGACACTTTACCAAGCATTCCAGGCTGAGACTCGTATAATCCTTATTGGACTTTTAAGATTAATTACTAATACTAAATAGCAGACACTTTAAGTGGAACAGGTGTAGCTAGCCAAAGACTTTGCAGGGTTCACGAATATTTACATGTACTTGTATAAGAAAAAAAAAATACATACATGTACTGGTATCACACAATGTACCACGTTGAAGGTAAAAATCTAACTACATATTAAAAAAAAATTATTCTCAGTGGCGTAACTATGGGGGGATGTGCCTCCCCCCATTTGAAATCTTGAATTGCACATAAACACAATACAAAATGTATACACTACCTTCAGTGCCCCCCTTGAAAAACTGGTGCACCCCCAGGTCCCCCCTAGAAGCTTAACCCTAGTTAAGCCGCTGATTATCCTTGCTTTAAGCTACCATCAAAGAACCTTGGTTTTGATCACAGCTTGAGCAAGACAGAGATACTGTTACACTGAAGCATCTAATTATTGTCATTGGACCCACTACAGCGTGTGGAAAAGCTCATTTCAACCTGCAATGTCCACGAGTGGAATGAGAACGGAACAAATTTGCAAGTGATGATATGAAGATTTGAAGAAAGTAAACGTGCTATTTTCAACCAGTGTGGTTATATTCAACCAGTGTGGTGATATTCAATTCCAAATTTCAAGAAGAATGGTGAACAAATTTTGACAATTCAACAAATCTGAACAAAATGTAACTTGCCAACAACTTTGATTTGCTGCCCAAGCCCCAGAAAAAGAGAAATAGACTAGCTATTCAAACTTTTGTTCTATTTTAAGGAAACTAAATTTTCAATCCTGGATTCTAAGAACAGTTTGAGCAAATTTGATCTATTCAACAAATGTTATACAATGTATATACATGGTTATTCAACAAATTTGGTTTGAACATTCCCCTCCCCAATAAAGAACTATGATTTCTGTAAACCTCCGTTATAGCAAACACCAACAACAATAAGTTGGACAACCCTCCTACTATTTAAGAGGTCACAAACGGTCAAAATTTCCTTCCTCACCTCCTGGCATACTGTTAACAAACCAATGGAGGTCTTGACCAATATTGACCCAAGTAATAAGGCTCACAACGCATGTTTCCATAGGAGGGTTTAAATAATGTAAATTAATAATGTATTAAAATAATGTACAAACATTTTTAATTGGATGTGCCTTATCTTTCCCAGTTTCACCACTTCCAACAATAATCACATTTCGATCAATAAACAATATAAACTTTCAACTGGCAAAGATGACCTTTGACCTGGATGGTCAACATGTAATGCGCCTGGTGGCACTGTTACTGTGTTGTGTTGGCAAACTACAATTTGCCCCAGTCTCCTTGGTAATCAGACCCAAACTTAACCCCTTCTTAAAAGACAACTTCCTGAACTTTTTTAATTCCCTAACACAGAAATGAACTGCAAGGCTCTGTGTCAGGACACTTTGTAACTGTACCATTGTATTACTTGTACTGTTTACATTGGCCCCAGAGACCAATGTTGGAGTGGTACAATGTAGTAGTCATGTTTTCATTCAGTCACAGGTTTGGAGCATGTGAGACTGAATCTGGTGGCACCACTTTCATAGATATTCATGATATTGGTCATTTATACTTGGGAGGCCATGTTTCAATCTCTTGTCCCAAACATAGTGCTACCCCATATTATTTCTCATTCATTCCCAACCATGCAAACCATACAGTCGCCCATGGTGTTATATTTTTCACAGAGTTCTAACGAGTCACTGATTTCTGTGACTCGAGTTGAGTCGAGTCATTTTAAAGAAGTGACTCGAGTCGAGTCATTAGGTAAAGAAGGTCGAGTCGAGTCGAGTCACAGAGTGTAGTCGAGTCGAGTCTTCAATATTTGAACACTATACAATAACTACACAGAGAAAGTCATTTTTTGGCTTTTTAATTTTACATTCCGGCTACTTCATTTGGTGACACCACATTTGACTCTTAATGAAAATACAAAAGGGGGCGGCAGCTGATCGCCATTCAACTAATGGGGACACTGATCAAACCACATTATTCGAGAAGATTCTAACGTGACGTGAACAAAAATTGGCACCGGCGTAAGTCTTTGCAAATATTTTTCGCAAAGTTTTGCTTTTATATTTGGGACTCGAGTCTTATTAGCCTTCCTCGAGTCGAGTCATTCTGATGAGGGACTCGAGTCGAGTTGAGTCATTTGCTCACAGTGACTCGAGTTGAGTCGAGTCATTTGCCCTTAGGGACTCGAGTCGAGTCGAGTCATTTGCTCGCAGTGACTCGAGTCCAGTCGAGTCATTTGCCCTTAGGGACTCGAGTCGAGTCACCAAAAAATGTGACTCGAGTCGGACTCGAGTCGAGTCATTGACTCGAGTCATTACAACTCTGATTTTTCATGAGTATGTGTACAGAAACTTTTCTTGAGTAGGTCCCTCTATGTATTTTGATGACTTTTAGTAAAGGTACAACAAACATTTATGTTGCAGCATAGTACAATTTGACATCAGGCATGCAACTGGGAAGTTAGAGAAAAAAAGTAAATTCCAAACCACACAAGACTTCCTTCAGTGTTTTTTTTAAATTGTAATAGCACTCATGAAAAGTAAAAAATAAGGAAATCAGCAGATCCAAGGAAAACTTGCATGCCTAGATATACAGTTCCATTGTATGAGTTATAAAACATTTGGTTTAAAACCGGTTAGGGGCCCCCAACAGGTTTTAAACGTATGTTTAAAAATGCTTCGTCACATTATTATTCTTACTCATAAATTTACCTTTTTGGTTGAAAACCTATTTTTAAAAAGGGTGAAATTTGGCAACATTCCAATGCTATTTTGTTCAACAATTTTAATCCATGTTTAGGCCAGTTCTATGGTATGGGTTGCGCGCGAGGTTTGCCCGGTCACTTACCCTAACTCCCTAGGGGGTGTGCAAAATCGTATTGAAATTGGAGGATTCAGGACTGTTAGGGACAGCACTTTAAGTCCACCCATGTGACGGGCTCTCGACCAATTAGAATGAATAAGCTGTCTCAGGTATTTAGGAATGAAGGTGAGCAGAACTTAAAGCTATAGTCCATCATTTGCAGCCATCCGAAAAGTAACTGGCGTAATTACTGTTGAAAAACAAACTTGGTTGAAAGATAGTAAGGGAACTAAACTCCCTGTGAAATTATTCTTTCTGGGAAGCTGTCATTTTGAAGTAATCAACGAAAGAAGGCATTTCCAACGGTGATTCTTAAGAAGCACCGTAGGAAAATTTAAATTAGTAGTTCGTTTTGTTATTCAGCGCAGCGCGCACAAGTATTGGAACGACGCACACGCGCGCGCGGTTGTTATAATTCGTCGGATCAGTGCGCGACGTCGCATATAGCTGCAATTCAAAACAATTCAAAACATGATTCAGTAACTTTTGATTTGAAATTGAGGTCTTAGAATGCTGCTTTTCTCGGAATGTACAGCTGAAGCTTAGCTGAAACTTTATCAGGTTAGTTGCTCAGTATCCTTCATTAGATTTTGAACACTTTTGTTGCTTCAAACGAACAAAATGCACTAATTACAAATGATGGACTATAGCTTTAAGGCTTACCACATTTTTTGATTCAAACTTTGCACACTGAATTTTACTAACCATTTGAAGACTGCTGACTTGGTTCTGCAAGGTGACCAGGCTTTCCCCAGCCGGAGCAGGTTGGGCAGCCGGGGATTCCTACAAAATAATCAAAGTAACACATTAACCCTCCTGCTATTTACACAGTCACAGACAGTCAAAATTCACTTCCACTTCCCCTGCCATACTTTTAACAAAAGCTAGTCACCAGCAGTCAGATCATATGTCAAGCAAGCACTCTGCCTAATCAAACTGGGTCAACAGACAAAGCAGTTGTGGTCACAGCTGTTTTATCACTAGCCCAGAGTCAAAACATAGCTGTATCGGTCTCGGTCAGTCATCAATCCTGCTTGATGAAGGCTGGGAATTCCTACCTGTTGAAAACAGTCACTTGTTTGATTTTGACTGAAAGGACAACTTGGCACAGAAATCAGCACCATGAAATTTGCCCCACAACTTACCGAGTAGACATTCTCAGCAGGCGCCTTGGAGGTTGGGGAGCCCAGGGGGTTGTCATAGCTTGGCTGCAGGTACACCGTGGTCTCCTCCATCCGTTTCTTCTGATCAGCGACTTCCTTCTGTTTATTGGCCAGCACAATCTCGAACAGGTCTTTCAGAGCCAACACCAGCTCATCAGCCTGTGGTGCAACAAATAATCAAAGCTGTCTGTCATTTGGGCTAGACAACTAAACCTCGTTGACTACAGAACTGATTCGCTTGATAGGATGTTATTACAACATTTTGCCATGATGTTCAGTAGACGCCATTGCGAGTCAATATAACTGGATCACTGTATGGAAAGCGTCAAGTATGATCACTTAAGCCCGGTTCTTACTGCATATGAACGCGAATGCGAAGCAAATTTGAAGTGATAAAACAGTCGCTGCGAAATTTGCCCGAGTTGAAATATGTTAAACTTTTGCGAATTTCAGCACGAATACTCCCCATTACATCACAAATTCGCATTCATTTCGCTTTCGTGCCGACGATGAACTGGGCTTTAAGTGTGGAAGTCGGGTAAGCACAGTGGGTGTTTTTTTTCCTTGCCTTTTACCTCTGCGACATGAGTTAATACTCCGGAGTTAAACTTGTGTTTAGCTGGTTTAAACACCTCAGATAGACCGAGGTGCTTGCATTTATAGAGGTTATAATGTATGGTATATTGTTCTTTTATGTAGCTTATCCTTGGTTAATGTCAAATAAAAACAACAAACTGACATAAAGTGCGGCTATTTAAAAATGCAAATATGGACTCATAACAACTTGGAAAACCAATTCCAATAAGAGTGGGCTACAGTTATCATGTACCTGTAGACGTATGAAATGTCTCTTGACCTTAACCTTAACTCCCTAGGGGGTATGCAAAATCGTATTGAAATTGGAGGATTCAGGACTGTTGGGGCTATACTGACCAAAGACATAACTGGTGCCTGTCTAGCTAGCCTCCTGAATAATAACTATTGTGTACCTGATTCTGTGTTTTGATTGCATAGAATTTGTGGTTTCCAGCTTCGCCGTAGACATAACCGAACGCTCGTTTGTCGCTGGGGTCTCTGGAGATGAAGGAGATCTTGATGACCTCGTGTGTGTGTAGGTTGGTCTGTCAAAGAAATATTTATTAAAAATAAAATTGTCCGTCAGAAAAATATTTGTGACACTTGTCAAAACATGTCAAAGCCTTAGGGTGCAGAAAACATGCTGTCAATGGTGCAGCAACAACGCAACATTCATGGGAACATCAACAGGCACACACTTGTGACACAATCATGAAACCCACGACAATTATGTTGGCGATGACAGTGACAAAATGACACCGATTGAAAATGACGACAGGGATATTTATGACATCACATGATACTGACAATGATGACAGTACACCAATAAAACATAGTTTGAGGGTTGATCATCGTTATTAGCTCCCCAGCCTGAGGTACTGGAAGTACATTTGCATGTAAATGTATTTGAAGTTCCCAAGGCAAAGCCAAAGAAACTAGTCCGTCAACTTTCAATGCCTAGGGGAACTAATACAAATATTGAGTGGCTCAGAGTGGAATGGGAGGAATATTATCGCAAGGCAAAATCTGCACTTTTCCAGTTCACGAGGCGAGGCCAAGTGAATCGGAAAAGTCGAGATTTTACTGAGCGATAATACATGTACCGATATTCCTCCCATTTCACAATTTAAAGCTACTTAATATTTGTTTTAAATAACTGACATATAGATCCTTGTCATTTGATATATTTGAACTTTTAATTCAATACAAAATTGGTGGTAAATGTATTTCTCTCTTCCAAACCACCCCTTCACAAAAAAATGTTTGAACCCAACTCTGTAGCGCTGGCTCTTTGGAACAATCACGAATATGTATGAGATACAGCAATATGATCTTCATAGTGACACTAATGATTTTAATAATTTGGATGAGACTTAAAAGTTGTGACTTTCATGACAACACTTCCACTATGATGATAAAGATTACAATGATGTAAACAATGTTGAAAAGGACTGTTAATTATTACCATAATAAAAAATACACATGTTGATATTACAAACTGCTACTTTGATAGTGAACATGCAGGTAGGAGCAATAGAAACACTGTAAGCAATCAAAAGTTTTCCTGTGAGCTAACTCAAAATCTAATAAATTTAACTTGTTCAGAAGATAACAAGCAAATTTAAGTGCTGAGCAAAATATCAGTAAAAAAGTAGACCACACAAAATGTTTACAACCAATTCTTGATCAGCAAATTTTCTGAGCTCAGCACAGTTCTAAAAATTTGGTCCCAGTAAATGTTAAGGATTGTACTCCTAAATTCATCTATAATTATGTAAGAAAAAGTTTTTCACTTTTCGTCGAAGAGTTATATATGAAACTGCAATTCATTAAACCCTATACCTAACCAAGCCCAGTCATTATCAAATCAGAACTCAGAATCAGACTTGTGAAGAAAATGTTTGCTTTTTGTGTGGTTTTTCCTATGACACAATCGCAAAGGTCCCAAAAGTAGTTTTTGGGAAGAAATTACATTCATGAGAAAGCAAACATGACTATTTCTTGTCTTACCAGTGTCTTCAGGTCAATAATCTTGATGCCTTCTAACGACACGTTGATGATGATCTGCTGTTTGTGTTCCCCAGCAGCTTTTACAATGGACTGAAAAACGAGATTATTTTAACTATAATATCTCCAGAATCCAAGCTCATATGAAACTAATTTAAACGTTATTGATTTTGTCGTGTGATTCTCTTTCCAATTATACCAAATTTTCCAGGGTTGTAAAAAAAAATCCAAAAAGTGCTTGACTCCCTACTGGTGGTCAGGGTGGTGGTAGGCCTACATTTTCACAAATAAATAGGGGCCTATGTAGGATTTTTTGGAAAAAAAATTCAATAATTTAAATCAATATTTTATTCACATATACTGCCCGAAAGTAAGAAGAAAGTAACCTTAAATGCCTCTTATTGCACCACGGATTGTCTAGAATGCAAAATTTTTCAGGGCCGCTTAAGGGCCCCGAAACCCAAGCCGCAAGGGCTTCGCGCATCGCGGGGTCTGTTTTCGACCAAATTTATTTTACCACCTCACACCTACCACCAACCCAGGGGAAACACTGTGCATAGCTTTAAACTACCCATGAACATAAAATCTGTTTACATGTAGGTTTTCCATGTAGCCTGGTTTTCATTTTGAAAATTCCCCAGAAACGACATTCAAAACCTCTCTTTTTTACTATCTGAAAAATTACTAAGTAGTTTGTAAATTTGGTTATGGGTACCCGATCCCATAATTTGGAACTGATTCCTGACATCAGCTGTCGTGTACTCTGGTGCCTGGTTCCGCCTCAGTAATGGCTTCTATTTGAGGTTGCCTAATTATTAGTCTAAAGGCCTTTTCACACTAGACAAAATCTTGGGGGTGGCCCCGCGGCGACGCAGGGGTGAAAATAAACCACATTTCACACTTGAAATTCTCAACCCTGTGCCACCCTTGAGCTACCCCCGAGATGGAACACCCGAGATGGAACCCCCGAGATTGCTACATTTCATATGTTGCTTTACAGGCCACCCCGAGTTCGAAAAATCGCGCGAGAAACGGTCATGCAAATCCCAGAGATGAACTCGCCCTGGGGCGAGTTAAACACGGTTTGCGCGAAACGAGTCTGAAACGGTGCGGGGTTGAACTCGAGGGTGAAACATCATAAGTCACCCCGGGGCATCCACTGGGCGAGTTCGCCCCGGGGATGTGTGTTCTAGTGTGAAAAGTCCTTATACCGATACCCTCATCGGCAATACCCACCTTGAGTTTTCCCATGGAGGTTAAGCACATGTTGTCACCCCTGGCATCTTCCACTGTGTCGATACCAATTAGCTTGGCACGGAAGTTCTCCCCAAAGTGTTTAAACCTTGATTCCCTATCTTCTGTTGGTTGCAGAAAACAACTTAATCATGTAATCATTTTCTTTACTGTAATAAGTTTAACAATAATGAATGGGGAAAAAACACCAGCAGAACCCCCCCCCCCCCCAAAAAAAATAACCCACAAATCGAAACTACAAGGTTTTTGTTACAGCCCACAAATCACATTTGTATACATGAACCGGAAAAGATTCATGTGCATACGTGCGTACCCGTACGTACCGGTACATTGTAAATTTCACTGTTAGTGGATTATTCTTGGGCCTCTTATTCTAAATGCAATTTTTTTGTTTTCTAAACAATTCCTCACAACAGCGTTCCCTGTCTGGTGACACAAAATCACAAAAAAATTCACAAAATCCAACTCATTCCGAGTCAACTCGGTCCCAATTCAACTCGGTTCCAGGTCAACTGTGAAATTTCAGGGAAAAACTCTAGCAAGGCACTAGGGGCGAAAATCAGTATCACACATTTGGGACATGCCACATTAGGGTACATCAGACAGTACAAGATGCCTGAAAATTATACGACCTTTGTTTGCATACATGTACATTAATTTGTTTTCATAGGGACGGAGTTGACTTGGGACGGAGTTGACCTGGGACCGAGTTGACCTGGGACCAAGTTGACTTGAGACTGAGTTGACTCGGACCGAGTTGATTTGGGATGAGTTGACCTGCACCCACAGAACAGGACAGAGTTTTGACGTCTTAATTTTGCTGATGAAATACATGCACGCATAACAAAATGAATTTTGGGTGTGTTGGTTGAATAGTGTAGAAATTTAATGGGTTCGGGAAGAGTCCTCGCAAAAATACAGATGAGTTATGGTTTTAAAAACTACATGTACTTACCTCTTTTCTTGTTGACAGACATGTTGATAGCTAAAACCTCACTGGATCATTACAAAGAGATCTGTCTTGTGGAGAGGAAAGAAACACAAAACTTATTCAAGAGAGTCAATTTTTTGCACCCAGAGCTCAGGCAGTGCAGTCATACACTTTACCTGTGAAGAGATAACCTGATGATCAACCGACACATGACACTGCAATGTAATTGGATCCAATTTCCTTCCTTTCCACTTTGTACATGTACATGTACATATACATGTAAAGCTGTATTGTGTACATGTGTAACATGTAATAAAACATGGGCATGATTCAAATGCACACATCCTGCAAATGTACATGTACATCCTGCAAGTGTACATGTAGCCTGTAGGGGCACGTGTGGTCTAGCGGTGGAGCACAGGATTCGTGATCGAGAGGTTGTGGGTTCGAGCCCCATCGTGGCCATGCGTGTTGTGCCCTTGAGTAAGGCACTTTACCTCAATTACTCCTCTCAACCCAAGTGTTAATGGGTACCGGTATTGTTCAATGCTGGGAAGGTAACAGACTCGCTGTGGAGGAGGTGTGGCGATCCCCCCACAGCAGCATATGAGTCTGGCCCAATCGCTAACGAAAGAGAGATGGGCACTCCGTTCCTGTGAATACAGGTTCGTCCCCTTTACCTTTACTTTACATGTACATACATGAATACACTGGTCTGAACATGTGTACATGTGCACACAAGTACATGTACATCATCCATATGCACCTGTTCATAGTGCTTCAATTCAACTGGTTAACTTTACTACGGAACACGATCATCTGGCATTAACAAATTAGAAGACAGCCAATATGTATGGGCTACACTATACAGCTGTACATGCATAAATTCAGTTTTCTTTTCAGAAATTATTTCTAGCCAAAATTAACATGTACGTGTCACACATATTTAACTTGCATGAACATGTTAATTTATTGACGGTCCTCATAATAATCTTAAAAGTTTTAGTTAAAAAAAAGACATCTTGGGAAAGATGTTATTTTCACAAACTCTAGGTTAATTCTTTCCATTAATACCCCCCCAAAAATAAAGTTTCCTTTTCAGTAATCATTTCTAGATAAAATGTACATGTACATGTCAAAAATATTTAAACAATTAACATGCACGAACATGCATGTTAATTTCCAGACAGTTCTCATGTAAGCTTAAAACATGTAGAAGTATTTAAAAAAAAAAAATTAATCTGAATAAAAACAGAACTCTTAAGATTTTATTTTCACAAACTGTGGTTGAATTTTTTCCATTAATCTGAATTTTAAGAAGAACTCTTAAGATTTTATTTTCACAAACTCTGGTTGAATTCTTTCCATTAATCTGAATTATAAGCAGAGCTCTTCATTTATGACAAAACAAACTTTCTTTCCCAGAAATCACTTTCTTTCCCAGCATATCAATTCCAAGTAAAACAGGACACTCATAATCTTTCTTGAATCTGACAATGATATGAAACATGTGTGTATCCGTTACCAAGAGTTGATCTGTATTGAATTACAAGCCTGTTGATAGATTTATAGACAAGTTTACATAGTACAATCCAAAGTAATATGACAAACAAACTTTCAAACTTTCTTCCAGGATCTGACTTTCACCTCTGCATGATCCGAAGAGGTCCATCTGACATCTGACCCTAAGTTGACCTGACAAGACTGCAAATTGGAATTCAACTTGATATACGAATGTAGGTTCATGAATTCTTGTGCAGGTGCAGTAGTTTTTCCCCGCTTTTGAAAAGATCCAATGGTGGGTCGCATTGCTTGTGCGCACTGGTTCGTGGGCGTATGGCGCGAAGTATAAACCTGTAGTGTTCTTGTATTACATACATTTTGTACTAGAGGACCGCAAGACAAAAAGAGAACAACAGATTCTTTGTTGTCCTCAAACATACATCTTTTGTTGAGATCCATCCTCATACACAAGTCTGTGTGCTTAGTGTATGGAAGAGTGTTATATTATAAGAAACACAATGTATCAGGGCATTAATCAGTTTTTATGACAAACAAACTAATTTCATGTTGCTTTATTTCTCAGAATGTCACTGAAACAGGAACTCACAATCTTCCCGGATCTGACCTTAATAACCTGAACAGGTGGTTCTGGCCCACCAGCTATTGATTCGACTACAAATCAAATACCATTACACAGAGGAATGTGTGTTAATAGGTCTAGGGTTAGTACCTGGTATTCAATTACTAAACTAAAACTTGCTTTATTTTAAACATTTGTACACGTACATGTACATGTAGGTATAAATACATGTACAAATAAGGTATGTGCTGATTTATTTATTTATTTTTTTATTTTTATTTTTTGACTTTCTGAGCTACCAGTTTGTTGGGAAACTTTCTCTTACATGTAGCTGTCTTTAATTGTACCATGGAGGAATTTATTCCTCCATGATTGTACAAGCCATTAACATAAATGTGAAATACAAAACAATGGGTAAGATATTTTCAACCACACACAAATGATTCACTTGAAGACACAGTTTTTCTACACTTTTTCAAAATAATGTAGTAGGTATTCTGAACAATATTCATGGCCTGTGTGGTATAGGTACTTTGGAAACTAATGACACATTGTTGTTAAATTTGGACTGCTTTAAAATCATGCAATGGGAAAGATTTCCATATAAGAAGTTCACTAATTTTCCTCTGTATTGACTAACAAGCCCCCAGATAGCAATTTCATGTCATCAAAGTCAATTTGAGCAGTGAGAAAATACAAGCATTTTCTTAGAAAACACTTAAAATTTTTCAGTCCACTTTCATAGGGTTTGTACACAGGGTGTTGAGTGAACTTCTTATATGGAAATCTTTCCATGCAATGTAGTCTAAATTTCCATTTAACTACCAGGCTCTAAGATCTTCCAAAAGTGCAGGTCAGAAATTGATTCCAATATCATATGGTACAGTATGTACAGTAGGATATGCAGGGGGTGTATCCTTTCCTGCTGTTACCTGTATCAATGTGTGACCTATGGACTTCAAATACACCGTCTTCAACACACACGCACAGCACTTGTACCTGTTGTAATTCTCAACCAATTCTGATAACAGTAGCCATTTCTTTTCAGAGATTTTGAAGTCACCTCAAGAGAACATGTCCAGTTTCACAACGTGAGTTTTTTTTTCAAGGTTTACCAGGCTGGAAAATGGTTTAGTAAGAGGTTTAACAGTCCATTTCTTACCTGGTTTCTGGTGCAGCTGTCGTTGGTTTGAACAGCAGAGATTGAGCAAATCCGGGAGCTGGTTACAGCTAGAGCGATCAGTCACTGACCCTTGTACCTGGAGTTGTACAAGATAAACACCCCTCAACACCACTTGAAAGATAAGGCCAGTGTCATACACCATTGTGTTTCCTGTGTCTATGGGCTGTTCAATATTTCATCATCGAGTTAGAATTTGTCAAAACTACAAGTGTTCCTTATAGAGTGCATACATGTACATTGTAGCTACCGGTACATGTACATTGTTTTCAAGGTCTTGACATTTTCCTAAAATTCCTTCTTCATCTCACACAAAAACTTGACAAATCAAGTTAGTAATAATACGCCTTCTGAAACTTTAGACACACCACATCCGATGTAGAATTTCATGTTTTAATCATGATTGTTTTTCCGAAGAAGAAAAATAATATGATGGGATACGAAACAGCCCAGGAATTGGCTTTTGACCTCTCGAGAAATGGGATAATCTAGTTAAAGAAATTTCCAACAAATCAGCTGAACATGTTCAAGCTGTACGCATGGAGGAGCAAGAAATTACATTTCAACTTCAAGTTCAAGCTGGTGTGGGGTACCATGGAGTAGCTCCATGGGAGTACAGAGAGACATGCACTGGTAAAATCTGGGGAAATTCCCAAACAGGCAGGGGGTGTCTGCAAAATGTGCTCAGTGTCAGAGGACACACAATCAGCATCAACGGGCAAGGTGTATGCATATCACTTTCTTGTGAAAAGCTTTGGGAAAATATTGACCAATGTGAATGATTGATTTAATTAAAATCCAAATAACCACAGGTACCATGTACACGTATGATCATTTGGTTACGTTCAGTGGTTAGGGTTCGTGACACATGATCACAGGGTCAGGGGTTCGAATCCAGCTGCTGGCCATACGTTGTGTCCTTGGGCAAGCCACTTCACCCCTACTTGCCTCTCTCCACCCAGGGGTATAAATGGGTATTGGCATTAGCTGGGGAGTAACCTGCGATGGACTAGCATCCCGTTCAGGAGAATAAAAATATTTTCAGTTGTTTCATGCCACTGAACCGGAGATAAACGCCGGCCTGATGGGCCATATTGGCTCGGCACAGCCTTTGCTGCATACTTTACATATGATCATACAATATTGCTGTTCCTTGTTCAATGCATTTTGTTTCTTACACGTAATATATTTTGTATTGATTTCAACCTTCAGCTATCCCCCCCTCCCCTCAAAATCCTGGATATCTTCCAGTACACATCGTTCACAAAGGTTGTCCCATAAACAAGCACAAAAATTCACTAATTTGTATTATCTGACCATACTATTATATATTTGACTCATAGGTACCGGTACTTGTATGAACCTACAGTTTTGGACCCTGTCCTAACAAACACAACAAAAAGTGCATTTATCATAAGATATGCCTGCCATTACTTCAGGCCAATTTGTAATTGTATTGAGAATGTATGTCCTAAAATGAGCAAAATTGTGGATTTTATTCACACAAAAATGGGAAAAACCATAATAAATATTATAAACACAAAGTTCTTCAGTATACACCTGTATACACAGACACTCGTGGATCACTGAACACAGTTTTTCGGGGGAGGGAGACCAGGGGGCACCATCACTTTGGGGGGGGGGGGAATCAAGGGTGGACCCACAACAAAAAATTCCTGAAATTATCAGAGCGCCGGCTGACCTGCCTGATGTTGCAAATTCAAAAAAAAAGGGGTGGACCTCTTTTGATGCTTGAGGGCGCTCTGCTTTCTTGTCACATAATTCAGATAATACATCTTTTAAAGGGAATATACATCATTTGCTTTTGCTGTAATTTTCAGAAATGGATGGAATTGGGGGGTTGGAAATATATTATAGCAAATATAGTTACACTGACTTTTTTGGGTTCGAAAATGCTATAAAAACCAAGAAAAACAATCATTTTCCTGTAGTCTGGTTCCCTGACTCCATTTAAGAAGAAACAGAGCAGTTTACATATATTGGGGAATTGTAAGGTCAGGGAACTAGTCTAGCTGGCTTGTACCCGTTCATAGGTGTGTAATCGATTGCAAACAAGTGCGATGGTCAACTGGGGCCAGTATTTGAAAAAAAGCCAGTTTTTTCCAACGCTAATCGGCCGATCAGCGTTGGAAATTGATACACAAATACCACTTTTCTTTAAAATGACAGTATACCAGGTGCCATGATTTTACAGGATGCTTTACACTGTCATTCACTAACAGTCCAGCAAGGTATTTCAAAATGATTTGGTAGTTTTATTTTTTGATGTTTGCAAATGTTGTATTTTCCCTTTAACTGCTCTTCATCTGGATCACATCCAACAAGTTTAACACTACTCTGAGTGACTGTCCACTGTATAAACTGTACAGCCCCAGGTGATCGTTATCAAGTATCAAGTTTTTAGAATCCCTGGGTTGTATAGCTCTATGATAGTACTTGCAGTACAGTCTACTGTGTGTTTCCCTGGTGTTTCCCTGAGTGGTTGCATTGGACAAGGCAGAGAGCACACACACCTTTCTACATGTAGTTTTGTTTACATTATCTGATGAACTAACATTACATGTATGCTTAGAGATGTACTGGCAAACAAGAACAGTCTTAACTTAAAACTCTAAACTTTTTCCATGAAAACCAACCTGCAGATGGTTCACGTACAATACAACATGGATGCACATGTTGTTCATAATGTGTGAATGACAAAGTGAAATACCGGTACCTCTTGCCAACTTTTTATCAGTATCTGATTATATCAGGAATCTTCATTCAATTTTTTTAGCCAACTTGCCGAGTGTGGTACATGTACAAATGTATGTACCGGTATACAACATCATTGAGGAATCAGAAGGGATACCGGTACATCAACTGTGATATGATGAGTACGGTCTCCAATTGTACCGGTACATGTACCACCATGGAGGAAGGAATCCTCCATGGTACCACCATACCACCAAGCAAACTCAATGAATATGGAAATGTTACTGTTATTAGACAGGGTATTCTCTAGCAGTCTAGGCACACTCACCCTGCCAAATGCAGTAGTGAACTATAATACATGCCAGCCTTGGTGCCAAGTACCTACCGGTACATGTACCCTGGTAAATGCAATGGAATGCAGGGGTGCATCAGATCAGGAGGCTGCTAAATGTAACAACTTGCAATGTTCAACTTTTTACCACTGACCAGTGCATTCTGTTGCATTAAGCAGGGGTAAATGCTGACCACCACTCTCTTTTGCAAAAGAAAATCACAATGAAAGAGTAGAGAACACGGAACATTTGGCAGAGAATCATATCATGCACATTCAGGGAAGGTGTAATTTTCTGTTACATGTAAGTACCGGTATGCATATACATGTAGTGACAGAGTGCGACATCTGGAATTCTCTGTTAAAGGCTGCCCCTAAGTTCACGGCTGTTCTGCAGGTCATGTCATAATGTTGGCCTACACTACTAACAGTACTTGTTTCACAATCAACCCTGTTTTGGGGTCATGTTATATCCAGTTCTGCATGGATCAATGGAAAAAGTACTACGATCTCCTTCCTTTTCTGGTAAGTGAGTGAAAATAAACATCATTTATAAAACAGCTGCCAACCAAATGAAATACCGGTATTTACCCTAACAGTCCTGAACCCTCCAATTTTTATGTACATTATTTTTCACCCCAGGGAGTTACGTTAAATTCATAATGACACTGAAACATCCATCAAACTTGATTATTTTGCTTCTCTTAAAAAAAATCTATAAAACAATGATTTTTTTTCTAACACAAACATTATAACTCACTGATTATTAGTTATAAGAGTGTAGGCCTACTTTTTGGTAATGGTTTTAACCACTTTGTGCCAGGATTATTTTTGCTGAAAATTTGGATTTTCGCAAAAGGCAAAATGTTCCAGCCAACTTCTGATATACAGCCAAACACCACACATACGGTACTGATTCGCAAGAGTCATGTCAACAGTATTTGTACGATATTTCTTGCCGAAACCTCATGTTTCAATACTCGGGGGTGTGCACTGGAGGGTTAATTGTACCACAATAGGCCGTGCACAATGGACAATTCAAGATCAACACACGGTCCGCCTCCACAGACTTCATTGACTTTGTGTGTGTGTGTGTATAAAACGCACGAGCAGGGTGACCGTTTTAGCTGATTTTCGGCTTATAACTTTGACATAATTTTTGTTAAAAAAACGAGTTTGACTGAAAATTTGACAGAATGGATTTTTTGGCAGATTTCTGACAGAATTCTTCAAAAATAGTTATTTGACAGAAAAACAAATTGAACAAAAAATGGTACGTTTGTTTAAAAAAAGCTTCAATCCTTTTAAACAAACCCTTGCATAATGGCACAGGTTGGCTTGTCTAGGTGCTGAGGTTCACTGGGAAATGGACTTCGTCGTGGCAGGATCCGCATTTTGCCCGAAATGTACGCGATACCGTAATTTAATAACATCTTTATGTGAGTATAGATTGTTTTTAATGTAATTTGAACATTAATTAAGGAAATACTACCAATCTGCATGTGATTTAAAGTGTTTATAGTGTATTTCAAGTAATTCTGGGGAATTTGGCAGATTTTTGATGAATCTGACAGATTTTTGATGGGCATTTAGCAGAATTTGGCTCTGACCTTACGGTCACCCTGCGCACAAGGGATTAGTGTGTTTAGACGTCACCCAAAGGCGAGTCGAGGCAATCTTGAGTTCTTGACAGCTTATAACCCGTCAGCTGTGCCTGTGAATAAAACAGCCAGTGCATCCTCCGACGCGAACTGGTTTTAAAAAGGAGCTCTGAATTAAAAATAAAAGTACACTTTTTGTCACTGTTTCAATATCTATTAAATTTCCTTCCACCAGATGATGTTGTTGATGTGATATCTCAGACACTCACTTTCTTTTCCTTAGAATTTAGGTAGAAAAACGTTGGAAAAGCGTTGGAAAAGCGTTGGAAAAACCTAACTATTTTTCAACTACTACTCCAAATTTACCGTTTTTTTCAGCCCAAATTTTGTTTGCTATTGGTTACATGTTCATGGACGGGTGCAGGCCAGCTAGACTGGTTCCCTTGCCTTACAGTTTTCCATCATCTATAAATTGATCCATTTTATCTTCTGTGGAGTCAGGGAACCAGACTACTTGAACATTTTTGTTTTTCTTGGTTTTTCCAACCTTTTCAAACACAAAACTTCAAAAATGTCAGTGTAACAAAATTTGATCTATTATACTAACCCCTCAAATAGTTCATTTCTGAAAATTACAGCAAAAGCCAAAGTTGGGGCGCGGGGGCGGGCGCGCGCGTTGAATTGGATCGGGCCCTGAGATTCACTTTGAAATTTTAAGTGTTGATTTGTGTAATTTATGGGTTTAATTCTTATTTTCCCTGGAAATGTTTATTTTTATGATGTAATTTATTGTAAAGAAATGTAAAAGTGGTGGGAAAAAACCCTTTCCGTTAAAAACAAAACAATTAACACGCCCTATCGAGTTCTGCTACATGTTGATCGAATTCTCCCACACAGTAACCGCTCATTCAAAAGGTCAAAGGTCATACATCGTGACCATCAACACTGACCAGGTAAGTTCTGAAATAAAGATAAAAGAGTGCTTATGTTATCCATTTGGAGTTTGAGCTTCTTCCCCTATTTCAAAATAGAATGGACCAAGGTTTCCTTATCTGGTCGTAGCTGCAGTTACCCAGCCCTAAATTTTATCATTGGGTTGTCATTTAGGGCTGGAGCTAGTTTTTCACGTAACCGAGCAGCGTACGTAGGCAGGTCCCAAATAAAATTGCGAAAATTTTTGGAAAATGTTCAATTTTGTCCCCGTTACACACTAATTGCAACTGCAACTCACCCCAAACTTGCCTGGAATAACCATTACACAGGTCCTTGAAGTAAAAAACGATCCACGATGAAGATTCAGCCTACAATTGCAGTGAAAAAAGGAGGAATAACCGCTAAACTGACAACCTTGCAGGCATGGCCAGGACCGTAATTGGTTTGTGCACAAAAAAAATTGTGTACAATGAATGGCGGTCGATTACCAGGCACAGCGCGTTGTCAACTAGTCGTTTTTGCCGGCTGCGCTGGCTGTTGGCGCATGACGTCACGCGGAAGCGTAACACCCAATGACTGTTTCATGCACTAATATGAGGTTTACCACTCGCATCACAGTTGCGGTACTGGAACCGCAACCGATAGTGCATGAAACAGTATTTTATTTGGGACCTGCCTACGTACGCTGCTCGGTTACGTGAAAAACTAGCTCCAGCCCTAAATGACAATCCAATGATAAAATTTAGGGCTGGGTAACTCCAGCTAACATGGCTAATCTGGTCGAGTACTCACCCAAGTACCCTACCTGTTTATTGAGAATGTCGCCAACTAGTTTGGTCGGTCTAATAATTTAAAAGTGGTTTATGTTCCCTATAGGAACCGGGCCCTACACTACACGATCGTTCATAGGCCCCAATGCAATCTCCTCCCACACCATACAGCCTGGCCCCGCCCACCACGTCTCACACATACGGGCGTCATTACCTTCTGTACGCATACGATGATTTGCCTCAAGATCCCATGCACCATAATGATGCATATTAAAACTAATATAACTAATTCGACGAAAACAGTCATGCAGGAGAAAAAGCTGAAAAACTTTACCTGTCTTCAGACTTCAGTCCAGGCAGCAGGACAGAGCTAGCTAGCTACCCACGTTGCTCTCCACGAAACCCTCCGAATCGCTGTTCACGTACGTCTGGCAGCTGCCAACTGGAAAATGGCATTAAGAACGCCTTGGCCTATCAAATTTCACGAATCCAGACTAATAACAAAGACAGTCTGAGCCAAGGAGGGCGCTATTAATCAACATTTTAGATAGACCGTATTAAACACTGATCCCCGATTGAAGTCTATAGTTTTGGGGGTTTTTTTACGAAAAACTGTTATACTTATGTTTTTTTCACATTTGGGCGTCTTACTTCAAGTTAAGGGCCCATGCAATGTATTTTTTTTTCAAATGCAACCCCTGCAAATGCACCTTTGTGTCCCATTATAAATGTTTAAAGAATTGCACTTTCCAATAATATTAACCAAAAAAGGGATGTCAATTAGTTTTCATATTTAAGAGGAGTAGAAAGTTGCACAAAATATCTTCCCAAGAAAAATTCACTTAATGGGCCCTTTATGTTGTTACATTGTGCCTCTAAAGCCCAGGGGCGCACCTAGGATTTGGCCTGGGGCTCACACATTTTTTAAATTTTTTTTTTTGGGGGGGGGACTATTTTTACGTTGGTGGCGCCGCTAACACCCCTAGTATACTACTCGATAATAGGCCACATATATATCACCAAGGTCAAATCGTGGGACTAAAAAAAACAAGTTCCAAAAAAATAAAAATAAAAAATAAAAATGTTCAACTTCTTGGGGGGAGGGGGCTCAAGCCCCCAGCCCAAAAAGCCGATATCATACGAGGCAATTTTCTAGCATACAAAATACGTACGTACGTACTTAGGCGCGCCCCCTATTTGCGCCGATTTATATTTGCCCGGCCGAAAATAATTAAATTCGTAAAGACATCCTAATTGGGTGGAGTTTTTCGTTCGATGTCTGATCCAAAAATGAATACCCGGTACAGTATTTATTGCCATGAAAACAGTCATTTGAAAGAAAAAAATGTGTTTACGAGTAAGGTGAAACTCGAAATTGTGATTGGAAGATAAGCAACTGTGTTCTTCGACGAGACTTATATCAGTAGTTTAAACTTCGAATATCGAACTTCGAACTTCGAATGTTATCCCTTTTAAATTTCCGCAACTTTTTTTCCCCTGTGTTTTATTAGTAGAATAATGCAATTGGAAACAAAAGGCAAGAACGACAGATAATTATTGATGGTAATTATAAGTGATTAAACAAAAAAGATTTTAAAACTTCTTTTTTCCCGTTAGTTGGGCGTCGTGCATTCAACCCCTCTCTCCAAAAGGGCCACTTCATTAAACCAAACGAACTCTACGGTTCGCGAACCATCTGGGACGATTAGCATGATAATTCAAATTTTACGGGGAGAAAAAAATCAGTAACTAGACGTCGGAGATTTTGTGTTTCGTTTTCAAATTTGAATAACTTTTATATATAGAAAAAGAGCAAAAACAATTGGAGGGTGAAAAAAAATCCAGGTGAAACTCAGAAATACTGCACGCGTAAGGGGGACGCATCTTTAAAATTACCACCCGATGCACCAGATTATATTTATTGCTAAAATGCTCCTCTATTAGAACAAATACAATCTCTCCAATAAACCAGTGTACATTGTACATTATAATAATATTAAAGTTGAATAAAACGAAAGAAAATTGTGATTAGGCTATTAAACACGTGCACGCGCAATATCTACCCCATGCGAGAGGGCGCTGTTTTTAAAGCCCAGATAAGGTACCGCGTGGTCCGCTGTGATTGGCCTGTGTCCTTCACAGTTCTGCCAGTCTACCAATCAGAGCTAGCCATCTGGACGGCTAGTTCACGTGTGTTGCATTCGCTTGCAGTACGTGTACACAAACGTACCGGTGAGCGATCTTTCCGGAATCCGCATCACTTTACACGCAGACAGAAGGAGAGAAGGGGCTGAGTTTCTGTTATTCAGTTGAGCCGTCTCGAGCCAAAAACACCATGAAACTTTTACTTTGCGTAGTTTGCGCCCTTGTGTCACTGTCTAGTGCAACTGTTTTCTTTCAGGAGCAATTTGACGGTAAGTTAATGATTTTTTTCTTGAGGGAAAATAATTTTGCGTCACATCTTCTGCTCAAATACATTGCTTGGTTGTAATTTTTGCAGCTTGCAGTTGCAAATGCAATATTTTCATGATTTGCTATTCTTGAATAGGGTATACAACAGTATTGATTGCCTTTGTCGTAGTGGTCCTGAATATTTTGTTGTTAATATGTCAATATCATGAGCAGATAATGAGAATGACTCGATGACTATGAAAATAATATTCTGCCATTTTCAGGTTTGATCAAATTAATGTTCATTTTTTCCTTTTAAAGTTTAGCAGGAGGATTGAAGACGGGCCACTTCCCTTGCTTCCAGTTTCTAGTATAATGACATTTTTATTCTTCTCAAAAACTGGTTATTATTTCATATTTTCTTTTTCATCACTACCATGACTACGTTAATTATCGTTTAAACTTGATTTCATCGCGATTTCATTTTCTGTTCCTTGCTCTAAGATTTAATTTAACATAAAGTGAGAAGGGCTGGTGAAGTGATGAAATGGCTTAATACAATTAACCATCTTTCGGGGCTGAGATCACTGATGATTGGCCTAATTCTGATCACCAAATAAATATTGTACCAAATTCGAACAGCTGTTTTTGCGGTTGCTTTCCTTGCTTACTTTGTCATGTTTGTGGCCTGAATTAGCAAAACATGCTCAGCAGTCAAAATCAAATAAGGATTGAATTCGTCTTGTTTTATACTTCCTCCGCATCCTTGTAGCCGGCTACGAGGTGGGATCAAAAGTGGCAGGGTATTCTGCAATTGTGCCCACTTAAGCCCTTATAAATATTCCATTTTATTCTGTTTACCTTACAACCTTCATGACCGTTCCTCGGATCAGTTGAGTTCCTTGTTTTTCACTTCACACTTTTGCCATTACAGGCCTTCATTTTTAAGGAGCGCGAGCGCGATCGCGCTCCTTCGCGCTCCTTAACACGGTTTCTGGCGCGCGAATAATAGCGCTCCTGGGTAAATTTGTAAGCTTATTAATAATTGTCGACCCCAGTTTTTGTCTACATAAAAGCCAA
Organism: Patiria pectinifera; assembly: GCA_029964075.1. NCBI lineage: Eukaryota > Metazoa > Echinodermata > Asteroidea > Valvatida > Asterinidae > Patiria > Patiria pectinifera. Next base: position 4,293,191 of record CM057131.1, on the reverse strand, counting down.
CAGTAAAATCATGTCAATCCAAATTTTATTTACTTGATTTCTTAACTTGTCATCCCGATGTTTGAACGATTTTGTTGCAAAAAAAATCCACAAATACATGGATACATCAGCCATTTTCTTTTCATCAACGACATGTAGCACGTTCCATTATGATCAAGGTTATGGCAGGATCGTCATTCAGACGTGCACCGCCGTTAAGTGAATAAAATGAAATAATAATTTCGGTTGAGATCAGTTTATAAATTAGTTTATAAATATTTATAATGTAAAACTAAATAAATAAACCTCCGATGAAGTGAAAACACAAAACAATTATGAAATGGATGGGCTGAGCAATTAAAACCACCTACTTTGTAATACCAACACCCCTATTTTCGATAAAATGGACGTGCTTCCAAATGGGCGGCCCAAGCACACGTGTTGAGTGTGGTGTGTGGGATGACGCGTACGGTACATAATGTAATGTACTTGTGTTGTGCGCGATCCAATACTGTGCAGCCAGACAAAAAATCACAACAGTGGGTAGGCCTATGTGAAATTACACCGTTTTTCTGGAAGTTGTTTTATTCCAAAGGGAGCCAGAGTTTTTGAACAGCATTTTGAATGATCTCCGGTACATCTACAAGAAACTAGCGTTCATTTTTGACAAGTTTGGGTTGGAAATACCATACGAAAGGTTGAGCTCATTTGCTCCACAACGATAGAGTGCAGAGCGATTTTCCGTGTGTCGACTACCGGGCTATGCCCGCAAGCGTGGCCGGTCAACTGGCCACCCGTGCACGGTGACATTGTTTGTACGCAGTACCATTCGACATTTTGTAATGGCGTTACTTGTACATTTCTGTGACCTTACTTTCGATCCTTTTATTTTTCGTGCCCAAAACCAAATATTCATATAATTATTTTCCTTTTCTATTTTACTAATTTTGAGGATTTATGTGACAAAAAAAGTATTTCTTTGACAGATGTATGACCGGACTATTCATCAATTTGGATATAAATTTAGAACCCCTCAAAAAACACCACATGAAATTTAAACAAAAACAGGTTTTCAGTAAAGTTAGTAAACCAAAATTAGACTATTTGATAACAAAAATCAATTAATAAAAACTGAAATAAACAGTAAATAAAACAAACTAAAATAAAAATAAAATAAAGTGAGTATAATAAAAACGAAGTAATATAGAACAAAATAGAAACACTAAAGAACCACAAGTCAACTCCAATTTGTTTTTCATTTTTATTTCCACATCAGGATGATTCACAAACAAGTAAAACTTAAACCTATTAAATTGACATGGATTAAGCACTCAATTTGTAGTGAACAGTCGCATCTGTTCCTCAGTTCTGATGCAAGTGTGTGTGCATGATATGAAAGGCTTCAGGAAATGATTTGGATTCATTTTTTACTTTGAGTACAAAACATGACATGCAAATCGAGCTCCTCAGACTTCCCAGGAGAGCAATTTTGGGTGCTCAAATTGAGCTCCTCGGATTTCCCAGGAGAGCGATTAACTGAGCTCCACGAATTTCTAAAAATGAAGGCCTGCATTAGTAATTGAAAAGACTGAAGTCCTATAAAAAAAAAGTCTTGCAAAGCTTTGAATGCCTGAATTTAGGTTGTCCATTGTTTAGTAGTCAAGTAATTTAGGACCCTGTTCCATATAAGAGAACAAAAAGAAACTTAGAGGTTTTGGGATTTTAATACCTAAACATTTGGCTTGATACAAGCAGCAAAAAAGTCACTGTATGTGTTTGGAATCATCTAAATAGTCGCTAAGAAGTAAGATACTATGTTGAATATCAGTTACCTTAATTTTGTGGAGATGGCAGGGCTTTCATTTTATGAACGGAACTTGTAGAAAAAGAGGTGCCCTTATTTAAACTGCACGATTACCCCTTGTTTTTCAGTGTGGTAACTCCCGATGTCTATTTCACCTGATCTTAGCACAAGACAGTCGTGTCTAAGTCTTAATCTTGCTGATCATCATTCATTTTGTGTCTATTGTTTCAGATGACTGGGCAGAGAGATGGGTAAACTCGGAGCACAAAGACGACCTTGGCAAGTTCAAGTTATCTGCAGGGAAATTTTACAACGATGCGGAGAAAGACAAGGGTTAGTTAACATTACTGTCTTTTTTTCAATGGAATTTTTTATTAAAACCGAATGTCTTCGTGCAGCTCAGCCTTTGCTACGATACTGAGCTACTACACAGGTAGATGTCCACTTAAAAATAATGGTACAACTGTATGTGGTGTTTGATTACTCAGTATACGTAATTTAATGAACTTTTTATGAAATTTAATGTTTGGGGTGGAGAATGACTCATAACATGGTAAACAACAGTTTTGAAATGGTGGAATTTGGCGAGGTGGTGGAATTTGGTGAGGTGATGAAATGGCTTTGTAAACAAACCATCTTTCGGGGCTGAGAACCACTGATGTTTAGCCAATATCTGATTTTTTAAATCCTAACCCCTTGATCACTTTTACTAGAAACCACCTGACTCCGCCAAAATCAATCAATTTTGTCATTCAAAAAAATGTTGGTGTTCTGAGTCCATCAGAATCCACCAGTGAGTCCATCAGAATCCACCAGTGTAGTACATGCACCTCGTACACATCAAACATGTAGCCAAGGAGTTAAACTGTTGAGATCCTAAATCCATCAAAGTCCCCCAACTGCTCAACATGGAAGTATCCTGAATCCATCAAAATCCTGCAGTACCTCTAGGCTTACTGTCCTGAATCCATCAAAACCCCCGACTTTTTCACTATAGAGGTATCCTGAATCCGCTGAAATACTCCAAAACAGGTGTGGATTTTGATGGATTCAGGTTTGTCAGGGTAAAGGACATAAAAGATGAGTTAGAAAGCAACCTTTGTTAAAACCCAATCGGCTTTGAATGATTGTGTCATTTTTTGCACTGTTCTATTTTCTTTCTAGAAAAGAGGACAAAAACCCTTATACTTAAAAACTTTGCCTGATCACTATAGGTATCCAGACGAGTCAGGACGCCAAATTTTACGCCCTCTCCAGCAAGTTTGACTCCTTCAGTAACGAGGGTAAAGACCTGGTCATCCAGTTCGCCGTCAAGCACGAGCAGAAGATTGACTGCGGGGGCGGCTACGTCAAGGTGTTCCCCGGCGATCTGGATCAGACGGACATGCACGGCGACTCCCCTTACAATATTATGTTTGGTAGGTTTTGGCCAAGATAGGTATATACAAAGTCTCGCTTTACTTGGATTTGATGGGCTGTAATGCGCTTGTTACAGCTACAAGAAGTGATGGTGAAGTGATGAAATGGCTTAATACAATTAACCATCTTTCGGGGCTGAGATCACTGATGATTAGCCTAATTCTGATCACCAAATATATATGTAGGGCCAAATTTCTCTGGTTTTGGCTTAAATTTAGCGAAACATGCTTAGCATGCTTCGTGTCATCTTAATTGGGTCAGGGAGCCACACTACAGAATCACGAATGTTTTTTCTTGGTTTTTCCCGCACCTACGAACACAAATCTTCAAACAAGTCAGTGTAACAATATTTACTATAGAATACTGAACTCCAATTGTGAAAATTACAGCAAAAGCAAATGTTGTATATTCCCTTTAAGCAAGAAAGTAAACAGCCGTTGCTAATTAAGCACCGTTCTGGCTTTTGCCTCCCACAGGGCCTGACATCTGTGGGCCAGGCACCAAGAAAGTCCATGTGATCTTTAACTACAAGGGCAAGAACCTGCTCACAAAGAAAGACATCAGGTGTAAGGTATGAAATGAGTTTGAGAATCAATGCTGATAATGGTGATTGAGTGAGATTTTTTAATTATTTTTTTATAAATAATAAATGATTGATGATTGACTGTGAGAAATCTTATCACATATGAGATCGATATCTTTGTGTAAACACACGGAACTTAATAAGACGTGGTTGACTGAAATGGTTAGTCAGTTTTTATTAGCACTTTCATATCGGCTTTTTATCGCATTGAAATAATTGCTTTATGAATAAAATGTACATGTATATGTGCAACACAAACTTTGTTTTTAAAGGTCAACCTGTGTCCAAGAATGTTGTGAAGTTAATTTCAAGTATTGATTTCATGTACAAATCTTGTTCATAAGTAATTTAATTTCAAGTGTTGATACTGAAAAAAATCTATTTAAAAACCCACTCAAAAACAAAAGAAAAGAACATAATCCTGTTTCCTCAGAATGGGATAGGAATAGATCAGGGTTACTCTGTAGCATTTGTCATCCTAGGCAGAGAATGCGAAACGCGAGTAAAATGCCTTGCTTAGGGACACACAGACATGCTACTGTTCCTTGGATCAGCTGAATTCTTCGTTTTCAATTACGTTGATGCCATTCCAAATTAAAAAAAATAACACTGTACAAAGTCTTGTAAAGATTGGACTTTCTTCTTTTTGGGGGGTTCTAAGTTGCATGCCTGGACACAACACACTACTCCTGCAGCTGAACTCGTAGCCCTGGATGCTCAAGTTGTGAGAGCTAAATACAAGGCTGCCCTACCTTTGTTTTTAATGTGTGGTGACGAATTAGAACCCTAAACCCTCGAAATTCAAGTTTTGGAACTCACTTTGCTTATTATACAGGATGATGAGTTCACCCACTTGTACACGCTGATCGTCCGGCCGGACAACACCTACGAAGTCCGCATCGACAACAAGGAGGTACAGAAGGGCAACCTTGAAGACGACTGGGACTTCCTGCCGCCCAAGAAGGTCAAGGATCCCGAGGCCAAGAAACCGGAAGATTGGGACGAGAGGGAGAAAATTGACGACCCTGATGATACTAAACCAGACGTAAGAATCATTGAACAAAAAAACAAAAAAAGAGCAAGAAATAGAAAACTTATTACATTCCGTAGCAAATTTAACCAAAACTCTGCTCAATCCAACAGGATCCAGTTATTTTACATACCCACTGGGTACTTTTGGAGTGTTTGAGTGAGTTGGGTTTTGTTTCTTGTCTTCGTGATTTGTAATCAGTCGAATTGTTTATTGTCTTCTGCCGTCACAGGACTACGACAAGCCAGAGTTCATCCCAGACCCAGACGCTGAGAAGCCAGAAGACTGGGACGATGAGATGGACGGAGAGTGGGAACCACCAACAATTAATAACCCAGAATACCAGGTATAATGCTCTTTTTATTTACTTACTGTTTTATCTCCTCTTTATTTACTTGATTAAATTAGCTGATGAAAAGCAGTTCATCAACAGCAACATTTCAACAGAATTAGTTAGTGCTGTCAGACGTTCTGTTGAAGTCACTGTAACTTGCTTGAAGCAACATTGCTGGATTGAGCAATGGCAAATGTTGCTTATCATAAAGGGAGTGTCCAACATTTACACTAAAATTTGTGGTGGGGTTAAGCTTAACCATCCTAAGGTTCGTCCAAAGCCTGGCAAAGCATACGGTGATTGTGTTTTTACCATCTGTGCACCTCCTCTGTGGAACAGACTTCCAGCTTATTTGAGAAAGGAATCAGGAATTTTTTAATCACAGTTTAAAGGTCTGTTTAAAGGTGCGAAAGGGAATGCATATTTGTGACATCAGGGCAAGTTTTCGCAGCGAATGCTTTGTGACGTCAAATTATTGGCATGAAATATGAACCGGGCTTAAGACATTTCTTTTAAAAGGTATTATTATTAACTACTACTTTTTAAATAATTTACTTTTTATGATGCTTTTGTGTGTTTTGATGTTTTGTAAAGTGTTTGAGATTTTAATGTAAAATGGCATATTACAATTAAAATATTATTATTGATGTTTTTGCTTTGTTTAGGGTGAATGGAAACCCAAGCAGATTGATAACCCAGATTACAAAGGCAAATGGGTGCATCCAGAAATCGACAACCCCGAGTACGAAGCAGACGAATCACTTTACAGTTACAAAGACTTTGGCGTAATAGGATTTGATTTATGGCAGGTATGTTGCTGAGCGCTGTTCTTTTAATAGATTGTCTGCTTTTTAGGACAGGCGCTTGGTCTGAGCATTTCCTGAGCGTGTGTTTTTTGCCAAATATCTGTAAATGGGAGTGAAATATCACATTATTTTGAAAGATTTGACATCCATAGATGTCTTGGAATAGCACCAACTCAACTTAACATTTCTTACAGGATGAGTAAGGAATGGCCTATTATGGTTTGAGCTGTCTGTTTTGAGGTGAAACAGGTGCTAAAAATAGGTGCTTACAGGTGCTAATAAAACAAGTATGGTAAGGCCAAAAAAAAAAAGTCTCCAAAATGAAAAAGTTTTTTTTTCAATACAAGATGATGTTTCAAAACCGCCAAACTAACTGGTTTGACTGGAATTCTGCTGCTGCACAATTTTAACGTGTTTTTAGAAGGGGTTATGATCGAGAATAAGATTTATGTGGCCTCTCTAGACTCCCATATATTTGCACTAAGTTTAGTCGGGCACCATTTGAAGTCATCAGCCGACATTTCACCACTTTTGGGGCAAGCTCCATACCAGAAACCGGAGACTTTTTTTTTTTGGCCTAACATGGTGTGATGTGATGGTAATATAACATCCATTTTTAGTGTATGTTTGTTTGTATTTTAAAACATGGTGAGTAAGATCGGAATGTTTCAATATCATGTACACTGGGTTACGCCTAAAGCCTGGTTCATACTCAGTGCGAAAGCGAACACGAATTGGTGACGTCATGGCAAGTAATCGCGCTGCGAATTCGTAAAAGTTGAACACATTTCAACTCAGGCTAATTTCACAGCAAACGTTTCTTGACATCAAATTCGCTTCGAGTATGAACCAAGCTTAATACTCAATCTGAAAATCATCAAATTAGCATTTCCAAACCTCTGGAGAGGACCACATGTGGTATGCAGCCCGCTTTTTAATGTAGTGAGTTTTTGTTTTGCTCACCAAGTTGAATCCTTTGATGAGCCAAGATACAGAGCACAAATGATGATTAATTTTACCGGATTATGAATCTGATGATTTTATCATGATTCCCCTTCTGATGTGCTCCTGTTACTGGCCGTGTCACATAATTCCCCTGCCCCAACCCAACGCCCCCCCCCCCCCCCCCCCCCCCCCCCAATTTCAAGAATTGTCGGAGCTTCCGATTTGAAAAAGTTCGGCAGAAATGTTCGCATCATGTAGTGAACCACTGCAGAAGAACTTTATGCGATAATAGAAACTTATTTTTTTTAATTAAGGGTGAAACGAATTGTCTTTTTTTCTAACATGGTTTTCCCTTTGATTTTCCCCAGGTAAAATCAGGCACAATTTTTGACAACGTCCTCATCACAGATGACGTAGCAGAAGCAGAAAAACAAGCAGATGAATTATGGAAACCCACAAAGGTACCTGTCTTTTTCAATTTTGCTTTTATTTCTGTAAAAATTTGTTTCTCGTATTTTTCCTTCATGACATTCATGGGCTGGACGCTGTAACTCTAGATGTATATTAATTTCACTTCAGTTGATGAAATTTAACCCTAACTCCTAGGCATTTTTGATAGGATAACCTCAATCCTGCAAATTCCTCCAACTGCCTCCATGTAAAAATAGCATACAGCCTCAATCCTGTAAAAAATACTCTGTTATTTCTTGAATGTGGTCCTTGGAGGGGTGACCACAGGTGAAAAACAGGTGCGAAGCAATATTGCTGTTTATTTGATGGGGGAAGGGGAGGTTAGGGCAAATGCTCCCCTGCTCACGCTCGAAAAAATGATAAATTGAGAATATAATGACAAAGTTAAGGAATTTTGGAGGATGGTGGCAATGGTTCTTGAATGTCTTTCAATGTTGAGCTCTGTGCCATTTCCCCACATTGTCAAAACATTGTCAAAAGCAGCACCATTCAACACTATAAACCTATGTGGTCTCCTCATTGCAGGACGGCGAAAAGAAGATGAAGGACAAGCAGGACGAGGAGGAGCGCAAGAAGCGAGAAGAAGAAGAGAAGAAGAGGAAAGAGGAAGAAGGCGAGGAAGGAGACGAAGAGGAGGAAGAAGATGAGTTTGGCATGAACATGGACGACCTGGAAGGCTACGAGGAAGGGGATGATGTTCTACCTGACGAGATGCCGGAAGGCGATGCGGAGGATGCAGAGGAAGCGGAGGAAGAAACACAAAAGAAAGATGAATTGTAAAATACAGCCAACATTTGGGGGTAGGGGGGATATATTTTAAGGTTACCTAGTTTAGTGTGGAAAACAATTAAGTTATGCTGCAATACGAGATGGTTTCCAAACCTCTGCTTTGGTGTGGCTTCAAGAGATTTTAGGCCCCCGGTGTCAGAAGATTTTCAGGCTGAACACTAAGAGTTGTAAATGATCAGAAGCCAGGTTAAGCAAAACTGGAGATGAAAGTGAGGGTTTGAAACTCAAAGTTTGGTGTGAAACTTCAGCACAATGTGTAATTTCATGGTGAGGTTTTTTTTTTTTTTCCTTCTTTTTTTTCTGCAAGTGATCAACATTTCGTCGTGTCCATGCAACAAGGTCGTATCTCCTAAAATGGGCCGTGCTGAAAACCCGAGTTTCAGAATGTCAAAAGGTTGTATCTCACTTAAAATAACCTGGATGTACACACAAAGTCAATGGACGTCGAGATACGACCTTTGTAGCAGAATGGAGTTACGACCTTGTTTCACTGACGCGACGATTTACAGGGTTTTGTCAGTCATTATTGTCTTTTGAGGTACTTTTTTTTCCAATATTTGATAGCTATTCAGATTGTTATTTCTTACACGAACGGAAATCACTGTCACGATTTGACTAATAGTGTCAATGTAGTTGGTCTCAAAAATGGTGTACAAGTGTACATTAACTTGTGACATTTCAGTATTCATAGTTGTTAACTTCGTGCCACAATGTTTGTGCAAAAACATGATGGACTTGTACTATGATGGTGCCACTTTCCCTTATGATAGGTGCAAGTATTGAAGTTTTGTCCATGTAAAAACTGTTGTACCTGTTAGAATATCACTTTTTTTTAGAATACATTTAAATGCATTTCCTCATTTTCTTAACTAATGCGAACAGGGAACATTGAAACTGTTGATGAGAAGCCCTTTTTTTAACTGAAATTGTTTGACACTAAACTTCTGCCCTTCACTTTTATTTTGTCATTTTTTACACTGGTATAGTCAAATGATTTTTAATTCTTTGGGAGAAGGAAATGAATCGTTTTTCTTTTATATTTTATTACTAAATTATTAGTATCAAGGCATTTTAATTTTTCCGTTGATATGTACATGTATCCAGCTTGACAAGTACTTCACCTAACATTGTAAACCAAGAAATTTGTGTCCAAAGTGTTTTCGTGAAAAGTTGGCTTTAGGTAAAAAAATAGTTCACATTATTAAAAATAAACAGAAAATAAACAGGTGCCTGTGAAGTGAAGATGTGCTTCAGTGTTATTCCAATCAGGCAGTCGGGGAACCAGGTCAAGATGGCTGCAGTGGTTTTGGGAGCTCTTTTCCTTATTGAAGAAGTCCACCTAATCTATTCAAGTAGACGTCTATGCATAATGTCATTTCTTGTTGAAAATGATCAAAACATGTTTCCTGAAAATAATGTGCAGTTAAAAATTGTCTTGAATAAATCGACCCACCATTTCCCAGTAGAATTGTGTCTTTGATTTTGTTGTGTGAAGACGTAAATGTTTGCTCTACTGCCCATACAACGTGTATGTAGACAGAGGGGTTAATGGTTATCCTGGGATAATGTGGTGGAAAAAAAGTCGTGCATTTACAAGGGGATTACTGTTTAAGAATGAGCAAATAAATCTGTAAATGGATCTAGCTGAAGGAACCGAAAGTTGCCAAAGTAGAGGTTGATGTATGAATGAATGCCACAAATGTCATCTTGAGGGGAAATTAATGTAACCATATTTTCAAAAGACTGCACTGATATTTGAAGGATGCTGGTCAAATTGATTGCATTTTGTGTTCCTTACTTACTTACTTGGGTTGATGGGAATAGAATAGGCTAAGCCTTTGTGACCCCATATCCAATTTCTTTCCAGTAGGTATCAAGATGGTTCTTAAACAGGTTTGTTGAGGTTGCATTCACCACGTGATGGGAGGTTGTTCCATTCAGAAATAACTCGGATGGAAAAGAAGTTTTTTTTTCTGCAGTTCAACCTTTTCTTTAATCCTGGTTTGTAGAGCTTTAGGTTGTGACCTCTGACTTGGAATGGGTTGTCGTGTCTCTGGAAGAGCTTGCTCTCCTCGATGCCTTCCAAGCCGTTTAGGATCTTATAAACCTTGATCAGGTCACCTCGTTGTCTTCTTGCTTCCAAACTGTACAGGTCCAACTCCAATAATCTCTCTGTATAAGTTTTGTTTTTCAAGCTTGGAATGATCTTGGTTGCCCTGCGCTGTACCTTTTCTAACACCGTCACATCTTTCTTGAGACTTGGGCTCCATGCTTGGATACAATATTCAAGGTGTGGACGAATGTATGTCTTGTAGAGGGTGGTGAAGCATTTTTTGTCGTAGTGTGTGAATGTCCTCTTGATTATTCTTATTAAATTAACCATTGCCTTACTTGCTGCTGGTCCAATGCCTGCCTAACCATTGCTCTATAATTATGAAGTTAACTTTAATAAAACGCCTTTTCTACATCCCCACCCCGCCCTTGGAACGCCCACCACCCAGCTTCTTTTGGTGCAAGTTGCTGGCCTTAAACTTGTAAAAATACATGTGCGCTTTCAATGCAATTAGCTAGTGAAATTAGCTGACAGCGCAGGCTGCAGTCAGTCAGTGCATGCAGTACGTGACCCGTTAAAAATTTAATGTCAGAGGACTTGAACAAGTTTACGTTTATGAATGATCCTTTCAAGATGGAGGCTCCCAGGGAAAAAGAACACTTGCTTTCGTTGAAAGGTTGGTTGGATTTTCTGACAGTTTCTTTCATTCTGGTATAATCTGAATAGTTTAACACACATATAAAGCTCCATTGTAGTCTTGAGTGTTGTTTTGGATCAGCAAATTAGCGGGATTATCGTTGAAAACAGCGAAATGTTGGGTTTTGTTTCGACTTTTGCTCCCCTCCTTTTTTTGTTCGCAGTGGCTATTGTTACGGCAGCCGTAACGCATTTCCCATTTTCTATCGTTACGGTAGACTGCAAGTTCAACTGTTATAAAAAAAAAAACATGACAAGAAAATATAAAATTAGAAGGAAAAAAGTGAATTTGAACGTTATGAAATTCGGACTTTATTTTCTCTTTTAAAAAAAATCCTCCAAAGCCTCAGGTAAGAAAAGGAAAAAAATTCGAGTGCAAAACTGAGACTCGAACCGGCAACCTCGCGGTGCAAGATCCTACCCTCTATCGACTGAGCTGTCGCACTACTCGCCAGAATGCGTGGAAACAAATAATTATATACCTGCGTGCGTATCAAAAAAGGATCGTAGAGGGCGTTAAACAACGACTGCTGTAACGATAGCCACTTCGTTTTTTGTTGGAGCTCCCTGCATATTTGATTGATGTTGTACTATTCAGTAGGCGTGGCACTCTAATTCTACCTCCATGGGCCTATCAAGGTATTGGTGATGGTGTAATTATGGGCCCCTCTTAAGTGTCATCAAATTAGAGTCGAGTAGTAACAATAAGGAGTACTTCCAGAACTGTAAGGTTTTTACAAACCTTATAGTCTGACTCTGAGCATGGAGGAAGGAATAGACGCTCTGAGTAACTTGGACCCAACTTATCGCCTTTTTTAACATTTGGACATGGTCTGGCGATAGACCATGTCCAAATGTTAAACGCCTTTTTTAACATTTGGACATGGTCTGGCGATAGACCATGTCCAAATGTTAAAAAAGGCGATAAGTTGGGTCCAAGTTACTCGGACTAACACTAACAGAAAGACCAATTGAAGCTTGAATTAGTTGCTGTAGCAGAATATTCTAATTTTTTTCGGACCTCCAAACTCTCCTGTCGCGAAATGTTTGGTCTCAATATTTCACAAGTATTATCTTGATGTGGATTGGTACCTCTAGAGTGGATGAAATCCCTCAAATTCAAACAAACATGTGAAATTTACCAGAATTTCGTTCACCAAGATCATTGGAGTCTTGCACTCGGCCATGTCAGCCGTCTCTCATCGTTTGCCATCAACTGAGGGCGCTTTAATTCTCTTGGCAAACTACAGCACGGCTTTCATTTTATCGTGCGAGGCACGGAAACACTCTCGGAATGAAAGCCGCGCTGTAGTTGGTCAAGAGAATTAAAGCGCCCTCAGTTGATGGTAAACAATGAGAGATGGCCAAGTGCAAGACTCCAATGATACTGGTGAACAAAATTCTGGTAAATTTTACCTTTTTGTTTGACATTTGAGGGATTTCAACCCACCGTAGAGGTACTTTTTCACATCAAGATAATACTTGTGAAATATTGAGGCCAAACATTTCATGACAGGAGAGCTTGGAGGCTTGAAAAAATTGAGAATTTTCTGCTACAGCAACTTCAATTGGTCTTTCTGTAAGATTTGTAAAAACCTTACAGTTCTAGAAGTAAGAGTCGAGGGTATTTTTATCATTTAAAATGACCTTTTCAACCTGAAGCAGACTTCTTTCAAAGATCATTGACATTGTCCAATGCCATGGCAATCCATTATAAATCCATCGGGAAAGAATGTTGCATCCTTACGCTGCTTTTTTTCTTCATATATCATCTCAATAAAATTCAGTAATTGCAAAAAATATGGTAAGACATGAATCTGGGACTGAGAAACATTTCCAATTTTGTTTTAGGAAATACTTCTTGACTTCTTTTCTTCTAGAAAATTGTCTTGAATCTCCATACATGGGGTTAGATGGCCTAGCGGTCAAGAGCACCGGACTCATGCTCTGGTGTTTCAGAGGCAACAGTGGTGTGGGTTCGAGCCCGGGCCCGGACACTTGTGCCCTTGAGCAAGGCACTTAACCATTATTGCTTCGTCCTTCGGATGGGACGTAAAGCAATGTATAATTGGACAATGTATAATGCACGTAAAAGAACCCAGCAAACACTAATCGCTAAGAGAAAGGGTTCGCCCCGGTGTTTCTGGCAATTATTCTCATACATACAGTATGAGGCTGCAAGTTGGTGTGATATTCTTAAGTGAATTTTACCGACAGAACCAGAACCAGAACATGATGTAGACTTTGTACACAACCGCTGATGTAGCGTCAGATTACAACATTCTTTCCATCCAATGTGAGTGACCTGCAGTATGCAAGAGCGAAATGGATCGCTCCACACTGTGTCAGTGATGCCTGACCTCACGTAGCATTTTGCTTATTGGTCAGTTGAACATAAACAGTGTGCCATGGCTAAAAACTGCATTTTTGTCCATAAAAAGCACCAGTAATGCTAGTATTGTCTTTAAAAAAGTTAAATATCTCCACTTCTCGTCTTCCGATTTCAAAATCTTGGTAGGGGTTGTTTCAAAGCCTCATATAAATTTGGAAAGATTGTTGCAACCTGACGCTACTTCAGCGTTAGACCACAACTGGAAATGTCTTTCAGTCCCAGATTCATGTCTTACATACATTTATCATCATTTTTGCAATGGCTGACTTTCATTGAGATGATATATGAAGAAAAAAGCAGTGTCAGGTTGCAACATTCTTTCCATAAATTCTGCATGCCTTCAGTCTCAGGAATGCATAACAACAGAAAACACTTTGCAAGCAAGTTGTGTAGTGTTCAATTGTCATCGTGCCTTTGAGTTCAAGAAATATTCCGCTTGGATCCAAATCCCTCAAACTCTCTTAATAATGTGTTTCATAATTTTCTTTTTCCCTTTTTTTGTGTTTCACTTTTCAGTCATGAGGTTGACCAAATCTTCATTTATCACTACAAATCCAGTGTTATTTGAAGGCAGGGATTTAGCAGGTAAACACTGTTGACTTGGTGGTTAACGGTAACATACAACATTTGCTTTTGCTGTAAATTTCAGAAATGGATGGATTTGGGGGGAACCATTTTATATAGAAAATATAGCCTGTTTAAAGTTTTGTGTTCTTGGATGATGGAGAAACCAAGAAAAAAGTGTTGTTTGGTGTAGTCTGGTTCCCTGACCTTACATCAGATGAAACAGAGCAATTTTGATATCGGGAACATCAGATGAAACAGAGCAATTTTAATATCGGGAACTGTTCAGGTCGGGGAACCAGACTAGCTGGCTTGCACCCCTTCACGGATGTGTAATCGATTCCAAACAAACTGTGGTCTAACTAAATTTGGTGAATTTGGGACAGTATTTGAAAAGACTTCTTCATGTTATTGCTTCTATGTTTTCATTTTCCTACCAGCTGTGGGTTTTCCTTTAATTTTCTGATCTGAATACAGAACAAAAGATTCTTGGTCCTGTTGTATTCATCTAGTCCATGGAATATCCCCTTGCACAGCAAGGGTCTATGATATGCGAGCAGATTTGGCAATTAATTATACAAAATAAGACTGCGAGATTCTGACCAATCAGGAGGCGACTTCTGCCGAGTCTTCGGTAACTCGTTGTTTTACAAAAACATGGCAGCCAAATTAACCAATCAACTGCTTAATGTAGTCCACATTATACAAATATTGAGTGGCTCAGAGTGAAATGGGAGGAATATTATCGCAAGGTAAAATCTGGACTTTTCCATTTCATGAGGCGAAGTCGAGTGAACTGGAAAAGTCCAGATTTTACTGAGCGATAATATTCCTCCCATTTCACAATTTAAAGCCACTCAATATTTGTTTTATATAACTGTATATAGATCCTTGTCGTTTGATATGAACTTTTATTTCACTACAAAATTGATGGGAAATGTATTTCTCTCTTCCTAACCATCCCTTCACGAACATGTTTGAACCCCACTCTGTAGCGCTGGCTCTTTGGAACAATACGTGCAACGCTGAACTTGCACACCAGTATGCCTTTGCACACAAATACCGCGTCTTGGAACAAGAATGATCCTAACTGTTCAATAGTATTTCCCATTCCCCATGGGTGGATAGTACTTTTTGAGACCCGGCGTGAATGGGAGTAATAACGAATGTCACGTGATGTGAGTTCCACCAATCAAATTACAAGGATATGTATGTCGGTAACATAATTCTGATTGAAATGAGGTCACAATTTCTAAAGCCGACTCCGATTGGCTGGCACGCGGAGTCACATAAAATTTGCATTGCTCAGATATACATCAGACGTTGGTTTACGGGGAAGGCTCCGTTGGACCATGGTTGATACTCAGACTAGTATTCATCAGGGTGCGAAAACAAAACCTAAATGGAGTTAGGTTGAATGGATTTTATTTTGTTGTCTTAGGTGGTCCATCAGGAAGCATGGTCAGGGATATCTCGCCCCGTCTGGGCCTGCCCGCTGGCTTAGAGCATTTTGGCGTCGGGGAACTACTCATGCTTCCCCAGAACTTTGGGTGAGAAAATGTCAGTTCAGTTCCTTAACTCCTGAACCCTGTCAGATGCAACACGGTGAAAAAACTCTGTGGGGCCTTGCTGCATAGGGCCATCAGCACACCAGTGCATAAACAGCCAATTCTGAAACAGTGAGATCTAGTCCCATTGAATAATGCCATAGTTGTATCATGCTGCAGCTGGTGACCACAGACTCTGAGGCAGTTTGGCCTTGAGATTTGTGACCTGATGGGCTTTGCTACACTGAGCAGGCTTTTCATTTTTACAAGGGCCCTTTTTGCTAGGAACCATCCTCAATCCTCCAAAATCCTCCAAAATTTTGCACTTACGTTCAAATGAATGATACCCAGCGCCTCAATCCTAAATGTCAGACAGCCCTGCCTCTCAAAATGCATTCATCCTCAATCCTCCAAAATCCTCATGTGCTTCCACACCATTCATCCTCAATCCTCCAAAATCCTCATGTTTCTCAAACACCATTCATCGTCAATCCTCCAAAATCCTCTAAAACCACCAGGAGGATTTTGGAGGATTGAGGTTGGTATAATTAGGGGTACGTACTGCCCATATTCATCAGAATAGCAACATCACTATGACAAACTGAGCAAATGTATCAAACGAAGAACCAATATGTCTTTTATGCAGCATGTGAAAAAAATAATATGTAGAACAAGTTCTTGAGACTGGTTTTAATGGGATCTGGTCAAGACTACTCATTGTGATTGTATTATTCTAACCCACAGGAGCATCTACCTAGGAGAGACCTTTTCTAGCTACGTCAGTGTCCATAACGACAGCAGTCACATCGTCAAAGAAATCCAGCTCAAGACAGACCTGCAGACCAGCTCGCAGCGATTGACTCTGTCCGGTTCAGGGACGACGCCCCACTCCGAGCTCTCACCAGCACAGTGCATCGATGAGGTCATACACCATGAAGTCAAAGAACTCGGCACGCACATGTGAGCTCCTGTAGTACGCAATTGTTAATAATTTAGTATTCGAATAGCATTCGGTTGTTCAAATTTGGATTTAATTGAGTATTTGAATATTTGAAATGCGTCTTTTATTAGGAACTGGACCAAGTCCATCAAAATCCATCAATCACTGCAAAACTGTATATGACATAATGGAATCCACCACTGACGCACTGGTTGACATTCATGGTCTTGCTTCACATTGCTTTTATCACAATATCAGGACAGGAAGCTAGGCAAAATCATTCAGATACCCCTAGCACTGCTTCAGGCCATTAGGCCCAAGTCTATCATACTCCATCAATATTTAGTCACGCCAGGCCTTCTGGACCAAGTCCCCCAAAATCCACCAAAATGGGGGGATGGATTTTGATGGAGTTGGGGTGGTTAGGGTTTATGTGTGCTCTAGTTGGGAATTAACCCTCCTATGCAAACATGCATTCTGTGCCAAGTTGTCCTTTCAGTCCAAATCAATCAAGTGACTGTTTTCAACAGTTAAGGATTTCCAGCCTACATAAAGCAGGATGACTGTTTATGTAACTCGATACAGCTTTGCTTTGACTGGGGGTAATTGATAAGCCAACTGTGCCCAAAACTTGCCTGCTTTGTCTGTTCGTGGTCTGTTGACTGAGTTTGACTAGTCACAGTGCTTGCTTGACATATGATCAGACTGCTGGTGACTAGCCTGTGTTAAAAGTATAGCAGGCGAAGTGGATGGAAATTGTCTGTGACTGTTTAAATAGCAGGAGGTAGGATTAAACGGACTGCCGATTGGGATTGGCATTGCATCTGCACCTTTGGTAGATATAAGTAGAAAATGATGACATTCACCTTGATTTTTTTTAGAATCAGCATTTTAAAGTCTTGTACCACCACTTATTCTTCTTGCTATTGTAGTTTGGTCTGCGCCGTTAGTTACACCACACCATCCGGGGAAAACATGTACTTCAGAAAGTTCTTCAAATTCCAGGTGAGAAACTCACAGGTACCCATTTGTACTCCTTGAGTGGGAATAGGCAATTGTAGTAAAGTGTCTTGCCCAAGAACACAAACAGTATTATTCCTATATGGATAAGCTCCTCTATCTCAAAGTCTACAGGCCGGTTCCTACTTCATGCGAATGCGATGCGAATTTGACGTCACAAAGCATTCACTGCGAAATTTGCCCGAGTTGAAATGTGTTCAACTTTTGCAATTTCGCAACACAAAAACTTGCCCTGACGTCACAAATTCTAGTTCGCATACACTTTTGCGTCGAGCATGAACCGGCCTTAAGACGTGGTCATTGCAATATCGTCGCGTCAGCGCAACAAGGTCAGAACTTCATTCTGCAACAAAGTCGTATCTCGCGCGAATACGCTTTGTGCAACAACGTCGTATCTCGACGTCCATTGACTTTGTGTACATTCAGGCTATTTTAAGTGAGATACGCCCTTTTGACTTTTTGAAACTCGCGTTTCACGTACAGCCCATTTTAGGAGATACGACCTTGTTGCACGCGTACGACGATATTAATATGGAATATTATTTTGGGTAATGTAAAGTTTAGGATTAGTTCTTGGAATTTCACAAGCCCTCTAGTTCAGTGCTTTTGAAGGCCTCATGAGAAAAAATAAGCAAGCAAGCTTACTCAAATGGACTCCCTGCTTAAAGAGTTTAACTGAATATTTCCTTTCAGGTTTTGAAACCCCTAGATGTCAAGACAAAGTTCTACAACGCAGAGGTAACCTTTGAACTCAACATTCATTATCTATTCATTTATTCACCCACTGTTGCATATTCATCATGTGGATGAATGAGCATGCACTTTTTTATGTTGGCTAATCTGGTGGCCACACACAGAGGTTGCATGCTCGCACCAAATGCTCTTTCGCTCCGCCGGTGTAGATACAACTTGCCAAAAAGTATCTACAAATTAATTTAAGAACAATCTCAACATGCATTTGAGCATGGTGCCCAGTGCATGTTTGTGGACACTGGATTAGTCTGCACAAGTTGTGTATTTCTTTCCAAATTATTTTGTTATCTGTCATTTAGTTGCATTGCTCAAAGTAAATAGTTTGTTTTGATAGTTCTGTAAGTTTTTGATCATTTTTCTGTCAGTTTTTTGATATTTTATTATTTTTCCTTCAAAACAATTTGTCAGTTTTAATGAGGGATCAATCGTAAATGAATTCACACAAAGTTGCTTAAAACATGGGAGCCAAGATGCAGTTTTAGGCATTGAAGCTAAGTATAAGGTATAACAGAATAAACTGACATTTTTAGTACAAAAAATTCTACATAACATGATACATTTGCCTTGTTTCATATTTCATTTTTGTATGTTTTGATTTCTTTGATAGTATCTCTCAATTGGTTATTAATAAACACACAAATTTATAGTGCAGGATGCTATATTCTGTGTGTAACTAATACAGTGAACAACACATAAGCAAGTACGCCATGAAAAAAATATCACTATACAAAATGTGTATGGATATTCAGTCCGATTTGAAATTGAAGCATAAATTGGATATGAATAAATTGTCATGAAATGATTACAGAATTTTTACTCCATTTAAAAAAAAAACATTTTCCCCCTATTTTTGACCTTTGCTTTTCATGAAAGTTCAATGCTGTTAGATGCATGGTGAAGGTAGTATTGCACATGCGTGCTTTGTTAATTTGCTTTGAACAACTAACAAGGACCTAACTAATTCTCATTTTCAATTATTTCCCCTTTAATATGTCGACAAGTTGGTTTAATACAAGGTTTTCCCCATCATTATTGTAATGCAATAATCTTGTTTACTCAAAAGTTCTTTCAAGTTTTCTTATATTATGGACATGTGGTTTTGGCCAATGTTAAAGGTAATATACAACATAGAGCCCAGGACCTCCACTCTATGGGGTGACAGATCCTTTGCTGCAGCGTCAACCCGAGTGTGGAACCAACTCCCTCTGGCTATCAAATCATCTCCATCTATCACAACATTTAAGACAAACATAAAATCTCACCTGTACAAACAAGCTTACTCTCACAATACACAATCCTAACTTGACTTTCTCCTCCAGCGCCATGAGCGCCTATTTTTGGCGGATACCGGCGCTTTACAAATGTTCTTTTATTATTATTATCAAAAAACAAAACTACTTTATTAAATACCTTACTTGACTGTTAGTGAATAATAGTCTCAAGCGTCCTGTGAAATCGTAGCACCTGGTGTGCTGTCATTTTCAAGAAAAGTGAACTTTTGTATCAATTTCCAATGATGGTCAGCCGACCATCGTTGGAAAAAGAAATGCTTTTTTTAAAGTACTGCCTCCAATTTACCATATTTAGTTAGTCCACATTTTGTTTGCAATCGGTTACACACCCGTGAATGGCTGCAAGCCAACTGGTCCGGTTCCCTGACCTGACAATTCCTTGACGTCTATAAATTGTTCCGTTTTGTCTGAAGTCGGGTCAGGAAACCAGACTACAAGAACAGCATTTTTTGGCTTGGTTTTTCCAGCATCTACGAACACAAAACTTTGAACAGGTCAGTGTGACAGCATTTGCTATAAAATATAATCCCCAAATCCGTCCATTTCTGAATATTCAGCAAAAGCAAATGTTGTATATTACCTTATAAAAGACATGCAATGAAGAATTTCTCATAAAATAAACAAAACATTTGAAATGTATTTATCTGCCAATTTATTAGATAGATTAATCACTGTTGAATGCAATATTATTTCACTGTTGAAAAATGTGTTGATCTTGTTTTAGCGTACATGTAGTTGATGAAGTTTTGCTATTGTTGCTAACCGTATTATTTTTTTTTGCAAATTGTACACGTGTTCTGCATGTGACATTGTCCGTGGCCTATGTATTCGTCGTGAACTGCCGCACACCTTGGTTGTGTGCATGTATGCTTGAGCAGGACTATGTAGTAAGTGTGCTCCTTAATCGTAACAGTTTGCTAGTTATTAACCGTAAGGACGATCAATCAAAATGACCGTCGTGTGTTAGGTATAGTGCGCACTGTGTGGTGCTTAAAAATCAGTTGTTTAAAAAAAATCAGTTTGCATATGGCCACATACTTTATCCTCACATCATCACCGTTTTGACGAAGTGACAAATCCATCCAAAATTGAGATTTTAAGCAATCTGAAATTTTTGGATATTCTAACATTTTATGATGTCCTCTACAATGATTACCAAATTTTGAGACGCAAAATTCCATCTTTCGTTAACCCTAACTCCCTAGGCCTTTTTGCTAGGATGTAGCCTCAATCCTGCAAAATCCTCCAGTTAGCCTCATGGAAAAATAGCATATAGCCTCAATCCTGCAAATTCCTCCGCTATTTCTTGAATATGGTCCATGGAGGGGTGACCACTGCCTGAATCCTGCAAAATCCTCCGGCTATGACTGTCAATAGGCTGAGGCAGAGGCAGTGACATCCTGGAGCAGTGCGGAGGATGTCAAGTATAATCAAGGACTAAATTTATGCACGGCTGAGCATAAACAACACAAGGTCCGGCCAAGACCTTGACACAGTGCGTACTCCGAAATCAGCAACCCACTTTTGCCATGTAACCTCAATCCTGCAAATTCCTCCAATTTGCAAAAAGGATTTTGGAGGATTCAGGGCGGTTAGGGCTAATTATGCTAATTACACAAAGTTATGAAAGTGCAACAAACTCACTTTTTCGTTTTGATAAAGTCACATAGTCTCATTGATTTTACACTATATTTAGCTTTATGATATCGAAGCCTCCACGATTTGCATTTTGACAAATCTGCTTTCTAAAATGTATACATTTTATATACGCAAGCATGCTGTGTACAACATATGCTACATTTTTGTGACGAAGTGCATTTTCTGTTTTGACGAAGTGGCGAATATCTTTAGTAATTATTGTCTTCTAAGGAAACATGATTTTATGTAAACAGAAACTTTTAGGGGGCTATTTACCTACTGCGCTATCGCATCAGTTATATATTTTTCAATTCTGGGGGAGAAATATAAGCCAAAATGCAATTTGAAAAATCGACCAACTTCAAACACGATTTTCTCAAAACTCTTTGTCACTTCGTCAAAATGGTAATGATATGTTCAGTGCATATGTTAGCGCACCTATTGCAAGCAGAACTTGTAATGTGCATGCATGAATAAATTA
Source organism: Patiria pectinifera (assembly GCA_029964075.1). Taxonomy (NCBI): domain Eukaryota; kingdom Metazoa; phylum Echinodermata; class Asteroidea; order Valvatida; family Asterinidae; genus Patiria; species Patiria pectinifera. Next base: position 4,271,655 of record CM057131.1, on the reverse strand, counting down.
AAGTGAATTTAACTAACCCAGCATGAGATAGTCACAACTCCAAATGCGCTGGCCCTTCTCTGACTCTATACACCAACTGGATAGTGGTCATGTTAGTGAATAGAAGTCGCTAGGGTGCCATCTTGAGAGGCCTAAAAGGTGTACAAATCTCTGCATCAAATTATACTATAGTGTGCTATACTATATGGACTGAATGTAGCGGCGGCCATATTGGGGTGCCAAATAATGACAAATTGTAGGGGCGCCTCTTCTTGTGCTTGATGTTGAGTGTGTGTTATCCTGTTTACTATGAAGTGCGTTTAAGTAGCTCACCCGGATCGACTCAGGTAAAGGCAGACTGGTTAGCCACAACTGCCGGACTAATGAAACGTTGAACCGCGGACCATCACGGTCCTCATGTGATGCCCGTAGCCGTAGCCACAGACAAAACCCTGTTCCGGGCTGGGTCTTACTTTGAGATTTACTCTTTTTTTCAGTCAGTGACAAAACTCAAAAAGGTTTGGCTGGACTTACAGCCTCAGCAGTCACAATGAACTCAACAAATGATTACCTTTAGACTTCAAATGCAGTTAATTTTCAAGTTCACTTGAGATTTCCGCTGTCCAGCTGCCATATTTGTCCGTTTCTTGGAATGAACAACGCATGCGTGACGTATTTCCACCAGTGACTCTGCTCCGCGAGCAGGGTCTGTGGTGGCTGACCCGGGTGCGCCCCGAGAATGACGTCGGAGCTAATCGAATGGCACGGGGCGTAACCTGTGTCGACCTGGGTGAGCTGAACAAACACACCCAATCAGAGATCAGTATCTGGGTGCACACCGGTAAATCGATCCGCCAAGCTCATGAATAAAAGTTATACCCTCAAAATATTCTATATTAGAGAGTTCTGAGCGCCGTAAGATTGGGGAATTGAAGAGATATGGTAATGAACCTCTGGCCCGGACTTGGGGCTTCCAATTCTGAGCATTTTGGATGCTATTGGGCTCGAAAGTGGCGCTATTTTGCCATGCTCTGGAGGGATCGTTTTTCAAGATGGCTACTTTTCCGCTTTGGGGAAAATAGGGGTCGTCTTCTTTGCGTGAAAATATCTCGAAAAGTCAATGGTCAACCCACCAAAAATTGAAAAGAAAATGAAAGATGACACATTGATCATCATTTTTCTGTGCAGCTTGAATACCTGTGAGAGTTTTGAGTATTTTAAAAATAATTTTGAAGTATGGGCATTTAGCACTAGTGTCTATGGGAGTTTATTTGCAGGTATGCATCCATCTGATCCCATTCTGTAATTATGTAACTTTTGTACTAATTTGAAAAGATGATTCGTATTTTCATTGGACAAATGCTCTTTTTTTTCTGCTAAGTCCGACGAGGTGTACCTGGAAGCTCAAATACAGAACATCACTCAGTCACCAATGGTCATGGAAAGAGTGTTACTGGAGCCCACTGCCGAGTACACAGTCAAGGAACTGAACGTGATAGAACCAGACAACAAAAGGTATCAGCAGGCTGGTGCCGGCCTTTGCCCTGAAATTCAAAACTTTTTCAATAACCACTCACAATATTAGCCTAAGCTTCTTCGATGATTTCATCAGAAATCGTCATTATCCTCTAAAATTCACCACTTTGCAGGAATCCAATGACAAATCGTTTCTACTTCTTGGGAACATTCAGCCTTTATGCAATAGTGGCTGGCGTTTTACCTTCCATAATCAAACTTCTTAAAAACCTATATGTCGATTTTTGGATTTTGGGTGAAGGGTTAAGGTTTAGGCATTGAAATATTTGACTGTTGCTCATAAGTCTTTTAAAATATTTCAATTCTAGTTTTATTCAATAAGCAGCTTTCACAAAACCAATGTAACTGGCACAAGTGTACACAAATCAAGACAAGTCAAGCCCTGTAAAGCTGGTTGCATAGTGCACACATTTTGATTTAATCGTTATAAACCTTTATCATGCTGCCCCCATTTCAGTCATGTGCCCTGTCTCCAATAATAGTACTGAATGATAATGTTTTCTGTGCAAAAAGGAACCAGACTGTTTTTCCTTCTGGCCTCGCTTTGGTTACGTTGATTTAAATGGGAAAAATCCAAATGGCCGCAACATGACAATGGTATATTATCCCTAACCCTGCCAGAGGCACAGCAGTGCATTAGGTGTAAAAGTCTGTGGGACCTTGCTGCATTGAGCCATCAACACCAGTGCATAAACGGCCAATACTTAGACAATGAGAGCTAGTTGTGTCTTGCATTCGGTGACCTCAGACCACTCTGAGGCAGTTTGGCCTTGGTACTATTGACCTGATGGATCTAGAGCACTGGGCAGGCTTGTCATTTTGACAAGAAAATGACAAGTGTTGCATGTTGCTGCGTTTGGCAGGGTTTCTAGTCAAAACATCCAGGAGGATTAGTGTTAAGTACATATGTTTAGACATATGTTTTACACAAAGGGAGGCTTTAACCCATTCATTGGCATTATGGGGTAATCTTATTTCAAACTTTTGGGCCTAGGTGAGACCTAAAGCGAATCTTATTTACAAGTGACAAGTCAGTCAGTCAGTCAGTGAATAAGATATTTCAAAGAGGACAGCAGGCTGGCCCTCTGGGACCAGCAAACATCGGTTGAATCTTCATTGGTGCTCTGTATCGCGTTCGTAAGTGTGACGTCATTACAACTTAACAATGCGTACTGCACACGGTGTAACATTGGAACCAATGCGACCGTATTGTGCAAAGTTGCGTGTTTAGCCTATGGGTGCTAATAATTTGTGGCGCGTGGCTGTGTGACAAAGTCACTTACGAACTGGATTGCAAGTGTACGGCTTACTCAAGAAAGAGAATGTGAACAGCAAAGTTTTACCGATAGCAAGAACAGCAGCAATTTTTGTACTTTAAGAAGTTTCAAGTACTACAACTCCTGTGTCTTCTTATTTTTTTGGCAGCAGCTCAGAAACAACGTTTGGCAGTTTCAGCTACCTGAACCCCCTAGACACCAGGCAGTACCTGTACTGTCTGAAGGCCAAACCCCTGCCGGGCTCTGACAAGCCTGCCGTCATCAAGGGGGTGTCCAACATCGGCAAGCTGGACATAGTCTGGAAGACCAGCATGGGAGAGAGAGGCCGGCTACAGACCAGTCAGTTGCAGAGAATGGTAAGAATAGCAGGAGAATTGTAAGAATGTAAGGAGAATTTTATTCTCTTTCCTAATACCCGCAAAACCCTCTTTTCGACCTCTTCCTAGTTCTGTCTCATTTTGCCAAAGTGTCTCACATACTACAGGGCGAGTCAAAATGATCTGGACCCAAGTTCAATTTTTTTGGTGGAAAATAGAGCACATTAAGAAAAAAAACTGAGTGTTTCAAATGAATGGTTATTACCTTGTCTTCCACAGGAATTTTGAATTTTTCAAATTAGTGGCTGTGGTGAGGAGTAATGCCATTTTCATTGAAGTTGCTTATTTTCCAGTCTGCACACGGAATTGGTTCTGCCTTTTTTTAAATGTGTCGATAACCAGGTTTAATATGTTGTTACACTGCTTCACACACGATTTCAATCAATTTGAACCATGGAACTGTGGTCAGAGCAAGGGCGGATCCAGGGGGGGGGCCAAAGGGGGCCATGGCCCCCCCCCCCAAAACGAAACCAATTTTTTTTTTTTTATGTGACATCGCAATAAAGGCAGACAATGAGTACACCACCATCTTTTCCTTAAAAAAACATTGGTTAAAGTGGCCAGAAATTGCCTCAGATCGCACCACAGAGCATCTAGAATCCAAAAAATTTGGGGGGCCCTTAAGCGGGCCCCGAACCCCACGCCGTAATTGTTTTGACCCACTTTTTGGGGGGACCAAACATTTTTTTGGCCCCCCCCCAAAATTGTGTTCTGGATCCGCCCTTGGGTCAGAGTGTGTTTTTAGCATGCTTTCTTTACCAGCGCTCTTCTACCAAATGTTACGATGGATATACATGAAACTTTCACCAAATATGTCCAACATACCAGCCTGTAACATATCTCATTTGCACTTGTTTTGATAATTGCTACATATTTTTTAATATTTGCTTAAATTTGGGTCCAGATCATTCTGACTTGCCCTGTAGTTATTGAAAAAAAGCCCCACTTTGGAAATGTTTTCATATCAATGTGTGGAAAGCACCTATTTGTATTTGTCCAATTTAGCATCACAGTGGCATTTTGCCTGTGAAACTAGTGACAGGTGGCGAGGCCGCAGGTAAGGCAAAGCCCCATGCTTAAGAAAAGCAGAATTCAATGTAGCCAGGATATTTTTTTTCTATCATAAAGTGTCTCCCACTATTCCAGATAGTTCAGAGTTAGTTGGCAATTGCACAATTTTTTTTTTTTTTTGAAATGCGAATTTCATTGCATGCCCTCTAGTGATTTTGTGAAATTTTTGGCAAGTCTTTTTTCACATTATGTCTTGACCTATTCATTTTAGGCCCCTGGGTATGGCGATGTCAAACTAAACGTGACCGGGGTACCAGACTCCATCACCATAGAGAAACCATTCCAGATCCAGTGCAGAATCACAAGCTGCTGGTAAGAAAAGTATTTGCACACCTTGGATTCTTAGCATCATACTTAACGTTTGGAGTACAAGATGTTCTTGCAGGGGTAATTTCATGCAGCAGCTCAAGTGTCCCGATAGAGGGCATTCTGTTCCACGAACCAGACTCGGTCGACGAACCGCACACAATAAACGTCTCGGGAATCTTGCAGTGGAATAGGGCATGACCTAATATACATAATTTAACAGTCGAGCGAAAAGAATAATTGTGCATGCGCACTGGTGGAAAAAACATGCTGGTTAGAAAACCGTTACTCAGGTAGCATAGGCCAACATGTACATTCTAGTATGCATGTAGCTGCCATGGCACATGCAGGAGGCGCTGATCGTGCAGATTGGTCGAATCACTGCCACTTTCAAAATGTATGATTTTTTTTAACTCTCCAAGGCCCAGTTTCTTTGCAGTAAAATTGTGGGCTTCGTCCGTGCCATTGTAGTAGGCAAAGTTGTAGTAGGCAAAGATTGCAGTAGGCAATGATTGTAGTAGGCAAAGATCATATAGCACACCACACAGTAGGTAGTAGGCAAGTCTTTAAAGCTGTGATGGATGGCAAAAAAACTGTGATAAAAACACGGGGCCAATACCCAATGCTGGGTCGGCATTATGACAAGGGTACACAGCTCAGGTAGTGACCATCATGCCACTTGATAAAGAATTTACGGTTAGTTTACGTGAAAATAAGCCCTACTATCTAGTTTACAACGCACGATGTGGTTGCTAAACCAAACGCTTGCCCACTGCAATGGTGGCTGTTGGTCATGTCGTACTTTGACGTAATACGTTCGGAACCTATTGTTCACAACTTTGAATTCCCGCTGGTTCTTCCATTGCTACACAAACTCACAAAAGAGTTGCCACATGGTGAAACCGCAAACTTACTCCAGTATCTATTTTCACTTCCAGTGAGCGCACAATGGACCTGAAGCTGGTCCTGAACAACACCGAGAACGGGCTGATGTGGCTGGGCGTGTCCGGCCGGCAGCTGGGCAAACTGGGCCCAGGGGGAAGCATGGACATTGAGCTGACTCTACTGGCAACAATCCCTGGATTACAGGTGTGTGGTACTGCTGGTATACAGGCTTTATTCACGTGTCGGCAAAGCGAAGTAAAATCTTCAATTTTGGAACTTGCGAATAGAAATGAAAGCTATGAAATACAATTAATTACAAATTAATACCAGTCTGCTCTGATGAATGATTAAAAAATTGTGATTACACATACGCTAATGTTTTAAGCCACATTGAAAAAGAATTTGAAAATGAGGCTTGGAATGGATAAATAGTCTGGCACCCTCCCATTCAACAGTTTACAATTTATAAAATACATTCAGGGACCACAGTCAAAAATGGCTTCCTCGTGAATAAGGTGTATACTCCCTGCAGACACGGGTGTCACCAGAGGGGGGTGTGGGTTTGGGGGGGGGGGGGGTCAACCACCCCCTCCCCCCCCCATTAATAATTTTATTCGGTAAAGTCGTTGTTTTGTCAGTAAGATCATGTGTCTTTCGGCAAATATGCCTCAACGAATAACACCACCTATTGTCCATTAGTGTCCAAGATTGTCCACTTTGAACGACGCCCTTAATGGTAAGAATGTGTCCGACATTGCAAAAGTATCGTAATGGATGTGTATAATATGTACAAGGATGTTATTTCTTAATTGTAACTCCTTTTCTTTTCAGAGTGTGTCAGGTTTGCGACTAACAGACACTTACCTCAAGAGAACGTATGAGCATGATGACGTGGCCCAGATATTCGTCTACTCTGAGCAACTCGTCGGTGCATGAATAAAGTCCCCTACAGCTCTTTGCCAAAGCCAAATTCTACATGCCTGCAGAAAATTATTTATACACCCCACTTCCCAATGCGTTGCTGGCAAATTGAAGAAAGATCCTTCAGTATTTGCTGGCAAAAAAGTGCATGAGGCTTTCCCTTGTACGTTTGTAAGGTTAGGTGTGTCAAAACTATAGCTCTGGAGTGTTGCTTGCAATTGTGTTTGCTCCAATCGAACCATGCTTGTCCTTACATTTATTGAAGATGAGATTGTCAATTGAAAAATATAGTCTGAAAATTGGATGAAAAGTCTAAAAGATGCATTTCTTTTATGCTGATAAATATCTTTCTCTCAGATTCAAAAAGTCTAATTTTAGAAATAAGTCCGGAAAGTCTCATGCCTGTTTATTTATCTATAAATAATAAATAATGTCTTTTAAAAAATTCTGGGTAGACTAATGTCTTTACTTGCAGCAGAAGCTGAATTCCGAAGGACGTTGCTACAGTGTGGTTGAGCCGAATGCATGTAAAGACACCTTAGGCTACCGCAATACTACCCATGTCTTGCCACGGAGCACAGACAGATCGAAAGTGTTGATTTTTGTGGAGGGAGGAAAACCGGAGAACCCGGAGAACAAGCCTCGTGGCACAGGAGAGAATCAATTAACAACTCAACTCGCATGTGACCCAAGTCGGGAATCGAACCCGGGCCACAGCGGTGAGAGGCGAGTGCTTAATGCACTGCACCACCCATACAAAATATTGTTACATTTCTGTGAAAAAAATATATGTAAATAAAATGTGTAAAGCTGACTTTACATTGGAATTTTCTGTCATTCATTTGTGCATTAGTGATTTTCTTCGTTTTTTTTTATGTTCTTGAAGGATTATACATAAATTTACTGGTATGATTTTTCTTTGTTGTAAGAAAGTGGTGTTGTGTGGGAATATCATTTAATAATGTCTAAATATGGGGGGGGGGGGGAATATTGATTGTTTTCCTCATTTAAATACATCAATATGCTATGTTTTTGTGTACATTGTATTGATAATTTAAACTGGGAATGTTACATGTCCTTGTAACTCCAACACAGAATTTGACGGACAACTTTTTTTTCTTTTCAGTTTTTATTACATTTTCATCATTTTTACATCAAAAACTGAAACAAATATATCAGAACATATGTATGCAGTAGACAATACCTTGAAATTACAACTTTATCAGTGTAGCATGTTGTACTGCTGGGAAAATCTGTCCGAACACATGTACTTGTGGTGTAGTTTTTCATGAAATTAAGAAATACAAACCACAAATTGATTAACAGAACCCGACATATAACATTCAGCATAAAACAAAAATATAGAAAAATTCATTGAAACAATACTTGGATAACTGTGTGCCATAAACTGTACATAAACATTGTCTCGCTAAATTTGTTTCTACATGTCACTTTGAAATTTTTCGTGAACATGATTAATTAAAATAAAAGATTTTATTAAAACAAAATCCCACAGCAGCAGATAAGTACATAATATAATCTTGAAAGGGGTTTTCTGAATTGCTTTTTCTGAACTGAGTGAATTTCTAAGTCGAATGTAAAAGACCAGATAGAAAACTTTGAAGATAAAGTTTATTTTAAAATAGTGAATATTCCTTTTCAACTATTCCTTTTCATTTTGGCACATTACATGTTCATGTACTTTAGAGAAGGAAAAAAGTGCACTTAATTTTGATTGGACAGTTCTCCATTCTATACATATTCATGATGTAGTATCATTCTCTTATTGGTCATGTCATCAGATGAACCCATGCTGACCGTACCATTATTGTATGACATCGCATACATACGGTCAAAAAAAGTTTACAAAATTTGTGCATTTGCACAAATGCATTAGAATGCAGGTATGCACCACAATGGACTCCCTGCATGGACAAGAGAGGGCGCTTCGTGACTACTTTCAAGAGCTCCAATGGGTAGACATTGCATGCACACGCTGGTCCGCGCCACATATGGCTCTTAGTACCCACAATTATTTTTTTTTCTGAATGTGCACAAAACGTGTGACATCTTCGGGCGAGTGCCAGACCCTGCTGGGAATTATGTTCAAATGTCCCTCCATGTGGTCTCTCCCAACTCTCTCTTTGCAACCGTCCATATGTCTGCTCACACTGTTGGGGCTGTAAAATAAACAAGCTCAATCGGAAATATCTCGGAAGCTGCGGGCCAACGAATTTGTGTCCATGCACGAGTCATCTGATTGTGCCATGTTATTTCTGGAAGTAGTGTTTTGAGTAAAAAACCAGGGTTTTGACCCCAGTGACCCTGTGATGACCAGTGACCCCAGTTTGGTCATGTGACATGTTAGGGCTGGGCTACTGATTCTTTGACAAAGTTTGGTTGAAATCGGTCAAAATGTGTAGGAGTAATAGACAATGTCAACGTTTGTTACTAACTCACTAACGATTTGTTGAGCTGCTATCCTGCAGCTAAAAATCTATCCCTCCACATCTCCCAAACTCGCCCCTATTTTTCCTTTTCCTTTAACTCAAGCTTTTTTTATGTATTTCTTGTCTGATTGTCATTGATGTTACTTTGCCTTGAGAACAGATTCTGCTAGAGTCAAAAGCAATATCCTCTGACATCGGGTCAACACTTGGACCACCATGTATAGAATACTCATGTACTTGTTCATTCGACTTGGATGAAACTCCTTTACAGCAGTTATTGCTAAAACGGTCAAAACAGCTCAGTGTTTGTCCACAAACACATTTCTAGTTTTATGATTATTTTGTTGTTTTGGCAAACTGATATGTCCACAAATAACATATACAACTCTCCAAGGATGGGGAAGTGTAAAAAAAAAGTTTTTTAAATGTAGTAATTTGCATGCTACAGGGTGTCTCAAAAACCACGAACCCTCAGAGTGTCCTCTTTTTCACAGCTTTAAAAAAAATACATCACAAATATAGAGGGTGAAGTGCATTAGCTTTTCAACAACAAAATCATCTTTCCAATCGGATAAACATTTATTGAGTTATGGCCAATTCAAATGGCCAATTCAAAATAAGCACAGATTTGTCAATCTGTCCACGGTCTCAATTGTCATTTGTTGGGGATGTAATGGATTTGGGGCGAGGGTAGTTTTGCTTTCTTTAATTTTTTAATCTTTCTTTATTTGGCTAAGTTAATTTTTTTTGTAACAATGGTCATTTATCCTTTTGGAAGTAATGGTAGTCCTGAAAAGGACTGTTTTGGTTAACTTCTTGGGATGTTTACTGTGCTGCTCTGTCTCTGCCCGCTATTTGGTAGCCTTTTTCACAAATGCAAGTTTCGGACTGTGTTCTTATTGCGGAAGTCAAAATATCAGTCGCCGTGGACAAAAGGAAAAAGAGCACTTGTTTTCAATTGGCCATTACTTGGAAAGATTTTTTTGTTTTGGAAAAGCTAATGGACTATTATCTCCAAATATGTATGGATATTTGCAACATATATTTTTTAAAAGCTGTGAAAAAGAGGGCGCTTTGAGGTTTTTTTTTAGACACCCTGTATAACTTGCTTCAAATAAATTGAACAGTAACATAATACGTGACAGGCTCCACAGGGCATTAAGACGTGCTGTGCATTATTGTGTTGTGGCCTGCTGAACATGGAGAGGGTGAACATTTCGTCACAATGTGATTTTCATATTTTGCCAAGAATGACATCTGTAATACCTACAGTTTCAGGTTTCATTCACAGAAATGTTGATTTTGATGAACAAAGTGGAAAAACAACCATTTTGTGTGCATCGTTCTGTTGTTCTACAACAAAGCCAGCAATTTCAAAGCCTGTTTTCTCAGTTGTGTAATTTGAACTGCAAGGAAGCAATTAATATGCAAATACGTCATATCTCCAGAACGGGAGGGGCTATGGAGCTCAGTATATAACTCAATTTCGCTGTTTTGCGACATAATACCCTTTTTTTGTGGAGCCGGTCACATAATATTGATATATTCATTACACTTGCTACTACAGCATGAGCGAAACAGAGGTGCTTTTATTTCATTTTGCGGGGATGGATTGCCTATAATTTGCAATTTTGTAAAACACAATCTGCAGGGTAACAAACAGACAAATTTTATAAATGAGTTGAACTTTTCTTCATCCCTTTTATTTACTTTTTTTAACACTTCTGTGTGCAGTGGATATGGAGAATGTTCTCCTGAAAGAGCACAGCAGTGGCATGATATTAATACAAAAAAAATAATTAAACTGATCGAGCGGAACATCCTTTCATTTTATTTCAAATAAATTCACACTTCCATTTGAATTTAAGAAATGATGATGGAATAAAAACGAAAAATTAACTCGCGGGCGGATCAGGGCCTTCCTGTGATTGTGGACCTGGTCCCCCGCTACCAGGACCACCGCCCCCCGGTTGGTTCTGTCGGTTACGCAAGCCTTGTATCTGCTGCACTAGGTCTGGGTTCTGTTGTTGGATCTGGCTGGCCATTTGCTGCCCCCTGGAAAGAGAACAGCATACAAACATTTATAAAATGAATCAATTGAAGTCTGCCTCCTACAGGAAAGAAAACAGCAATATGATACAGTATTATCAAGGCCATTTGCTGCCCACTGGAAAGAGAACAGCACACATAAATTGATGAAAATGAATCAAAAGTTCTGCCTCCTACAGGAAAGAAAACAGCAATATGGTATGTTATTATCGAGGCCATTTGCTGCTCACTGGAAAGAGAACAGCACAATCTTTTAAAAGATGAATCAAAGCTCTGCTCTCCACAGGAAAAAGAACAGCGATAAACTATACATGTACAACAGTAAACCATTTCCACTCGAAAATGGTAATGTATGCAAATAAGAGAGTTTAGGTGGAAGCGAAAGCGGTCCATTGAAAATGTACAGGGGTCCAAACATTTGGTTCATTTTTTTCTCAATTTGTCCAGAATTTCTCGCTTTTTTTCTCGAGTCTAAATCCTCGTAAGTAATTATCCAGCATAATTGGTTTTTTTTTGTATGCACAAAATAAAAACTTTAAAAATAATTGTTTACATCCCGTGTGCACGATGTCAAGTGAAATTGGCAGGGCTCCTTTCCGCATTAGTGAAAAAATACTTGTGTGATTCCCGGTACCATCCATCAAATTTTGGGCCAAATCAAAGGCCAAATCACGGGCTAGCTGCGCCGGCACAAGCGATGTCACGTACATCTCTAGCCCATGATTCAGCCAACGATTCAGACCAAAATTGATGGATGGTACCTCGAATCACACAGTTTTTTTCACTTGTGCAGAAAGGAACCTTGCTAATTTCCCTCGACAAAGTGCGCACAGGATGAAAACATTTTTAAAAGTTTTTATTTTGTGCATCAAAAAAAAAACCCAGTTATGCTGGATAGTATTACTTATTTTAGAGGCTTCTCTCAAGAAAGAGAAATCCTTGACAAATTGAGAGAAAATGACCCAAATGTTTGGACCCCTGTACATTTTCAATGGACCCGCCTGTGCTTCCATCCCACAGCTCTCTTTTGAATAAATTATCATTTTTGGGTGAAAAGGTCTGTTCGGCTGCTTATGGTCAAATACTGAACACTGGAAAGAGAACAGCATAAGTTAAATCAAAGTGTGCTTCCCTTAGGAAAGAGAACTGCCATACAGAATATAATATAATAGGGTTCTGCTGCCAACATTGGCAGGTCAAATACTATATAATAATATGGAAAGAGAACAGCCCCCCGATGTCAGCCAAAAAATATTGGTAGTCATTCTAGAAAGTTCCGCTGTGAAGCTTGGCTTTCAAGATAGACATTTTAATGAGAATTTGTATTCTTCAAAAGGCTGTGATATTTGGTCTCCCTTTATTTAATTTCTGGTGATAAATTTTCTATTTTCCATTTGTCAGTTCGTACTCACACTTGTAGGAGGTTTGCCATACTAGCTTGCTGATCTGGATTCTGGCCTTCCTCGGGCTGCAAGGCTTGCCCCATCATTGAACTCATCCTGTCCAAACAAACAAAGAAACAAACAAACAAACAAACGAAATAGAGGTTACTGTGAAAAGGAAGTTGAATGCAAATAAATAAAGAAATTGTATTGCGCGGTCTACAGAACAATGATCAAACGCGCATTAGGCCAAAAAAAAAAAAGTCTCCGGTTTCTGGTATGCGCGCGCATCGCCGTAGCCATGCACGTCGGCAAAATGAAATTTTTTTTTTTCAATACAAGATTCAAAACCGCCAAACTCACTGGTTTGACTGGAATTCTGCTTCTGCACAATTTTTACGTGTTTTTAGATGGGGTTATGATCGACAATAAGATTTATGTGGCCTCTCTGGACTCCCATATATTTGCACTAAGTTTAGTCGGGCACCATTTGCAGTCATCAGCCGACATTTGAAGCCACAAAAAAAAAAAAAAAAAAACTAGGTAAAGAAAAAAAAAAAGCCGCATCGCCGCACCACTTTTGGGGCAAGCTCCATACCAGAAACCGGAGACTTTTTTTTGTTGGCCTTATGTAAAGTACCACAGAAATTAACACTAAAAAGGCAAGATTTGAAACAAATTACATCCTATCTTTAAAGAGAAGTTAAAAGAGTAAGTGCATCTAAATGTCTATCAATACAATAATTTAAAATAAACTGATACATGAGCACTGGGATTAGTTAAAAGCCAGTTTAAAAAGCGGATAGGAATGATTCCATAATTCTGGGGCTGCATATGAAAAGGATCTACTTCTACTACACTTGGGAATTTCCAAACACACCTTTTTGTTGGAATTGAAACAATATGCGGACGTTAAACACTAATAAGATCACTGATGTACCTTGGGGATAGACCATGTAAGACGTTTACAGTTGAAAGAAATGCGAAACCTATGGAGGGCATTTTGTTAAGAGTCAAGTGATAGTTTTGAGCTACAGTTTTGTAGTCCTGTCCATCACAATTCCATCACAAGTTCGATCACAAGTCAATTCACAAATCTAGTCACAATGGGATGAACATTAAAAATGGTTGCCATAGTGGAAGGAAAGGTTGAATCAAGAACCAGAATTTTGATTGAAAAGTTAAATCAAGAAATGTGCTACCAAGGAGAGGTTTCACTCACATATTCTGCATCTGTGGATTCTGTAAAAGTGACGATGCCTGATAGAAAGGAGAAAATAAATTTTCAATCAAACTTCATAATTAGCGATACACAAATATCCTGAGCACAACACCAAAAGGATTATACTTTCTGGCCTTTGAATGATCATGCATTTGGTTTTTCAGCAGCAGTTGTAATGTTATGTGCATTCTAGGCGCATGTCAAAGAGGTGACGGCTCAAAATTGATTTGTTTCCGTTGATTTGTCTATTTTCACGCACTGGGCTGGGTTGCGATGAGAAATATAACAAAAAGAATGCTAACAGTTGAGGTTAACAGTTGCTAACAGTTGAGGTTTCGTATTCAACTCACCGCGTTCATGAGTGCTGGGTTGTTCAGGAATGATCCTAGATCCATACCGCCAAGACCTTGGCCCAAGTTGGGCAAGCCACCGCTCCCACCACCCTGAGAATCAAAAATGAAAAGGTCAAAGAAAACCATAAAATGTTAGACTAACAGATAAATGATATAATTTCTTAGATTATATGTAGAAAGTTAGTACATGGAGTCAAAATCTTTTCTTCTTTTTTTGGTAGTCAAGTCTTTTTCAAAGTTTGATAAGTTTACTAAAACATAAGCTGGTACAATAGTAGTAAGAAGTAAGCCTCTGAAACTGCAGGGTCCTGATTTGAATACTTGGGCCTAAGATTATCAGTAAGAGTCTAAATATTTAGACAAATTTGCAGTACTTGGGAATGTATGCTACAAAAATGCCTGTTCAAGTATTTGCAAGATCGGTAGCTTAGGCAAAACATTTTCGAGAACATAAGTGGGATAAGAGTTCTTTGCCACAAAAAGCTGGAAGTTATTGGAACCATTTAGTGGCCTGATTAGCAGGGGTAACATTCAGTGCTAAGTCCCAACCCAAGGTCGGGCCTCTTTTTCATCTCTGCAAGGCATGTTCGTTATTTTCAAAGACAGCGGAATGCCAGGTGATCCCGCATGGGAACGTTGATCTGTGCGCGTGCCCGCTTATCCGGGAGCGGCCTGTTCCCGTTGGGAACACACTGGGAACACAGCGCGTTCCCGATGGGAACACGCAGTGTTCCTAAAAGAAATGTTCCATACAGAATGGGAACATTCCGACTTTTGAGCCGTTTCCTTACCCCCAGGTTGGCATCTTTGAGTTTCTTCTCCGCGATTCGGAGGTTTGTCTGGTAGCTGTCGTTGCCCGGTTCCAGCTCCACCGCCCTGGCATAGGCGTCCTTTGCCCGGCGTAAGTCATTCAGATGTGTGTAGGCCAGCCTGGAATTACAAGGCACAAATACAATGGCTTCAAAGAAGGAATAAATAACTGGATCTGTTGTGAAGAGTTTACCCTGTAACGTACTACAATCAAGAGAGATTTTCTATAGGTTTGTGTACAAACATGGATGCGCCTAACAGGCTACAAGTTAGCTGTCTAGTAATTTAATTAACCACCCTAATCTTATTCACTTCACAACCCTTTAAGTTTTGCAAAACCACGTATTTTTGCCCATTTGAGGTACTCTTCTGTGGAGTACAGATAACACTTCAAATCGCTGCACAATTCTTTTGTGTGGTTAAGCTCAGGGCAAGCAGGCAGAATAGGTCATGCTTCACTGCTCTACCATTGCTGTTTTTGTGTGTGTGTAATCACTCTCTGTATGACACAGTTTAACAAGTTCGCGTTGGAGGACGTGTTAACACGCACTGGCTATTTGAATACACAGGCACGGCTGACGGGTTAAAACATCAAGCGTGCCTCGTGACGTCTGAACACACTAATTCCTTGTGTCTTTTTCACACACACAAAGTCCACGAAGTCTGTGGAGGCAGACCGTTTGTTGATCTTGAATTGGCTGCTATGCACGGCTTACTGTTCTACAATTTACGCTCCGTTGCACACCCCGGTGTGTTGAACAATATGAGGTTTCGGCAAGATATAGCGTACAAATACTGTTGAAATGACTCTTGCGAATCCGTATTTGTAGCGTTTGGCTGTACATCATAAGTTGGCTGCTACATTTTGCCTTTTTCGAAATTTTCGGCAAAAATAATCCCGTCCTGAAGTGGTTAAACCTCCGTAACCCTTCAATTGAAGGGCGTTACATATTGCACTGAATATTCATTTGCAAGTAGGATGGTTAACCCTAACCGCCCTGAATCCTTCAAAATCGTCTTTGCCGAAGTGGACGAATTTGGAGGATTGAGGTTACATGGCAAAACTGTGTTACTGATTTCGTAGGATATACTTTGTCAAGGTCTAGGGCCAAACCTTGTGTTGTTTTTGCTCAGCCATGTATAAATATAGGCCTTGATTATGCTTGCAATCATCCGTACTGCTCCATGATGTCACTGGCCAAACCTCAACATATTGACAGTCACTACCGCAGGATTTTGCAGGATTCAGGCAGTGGTCACCCCTCCACGGACCATATTCAAGAAATAATGGAGGAATTTGCAGGATTGAAGCTATATGCTATTTTTCCATGTGGCCAATTGGAGGATTTTGCAGGATTGAAGCTACATCCTAGCAAAAAGGCCTAGGGAGTTAGGGTTAATGTATAGCCCTATGGCCTCACCCCATCCGACCGTAGGCTTTACTGTAGTTGGGGTCTATCTTGATGGCTCTATCGCAGTCCTCTAACGCCTTCTTGTGGTTCTCCAGTTTACTGAAGGCAGCTGCTCGGTTGCTGTAGTACACGGCATTGGTGGAGTCTATGCTGACTGACTTGTTGTAGCATTCGACCGCTTCGCCGTACCTCTCGCGTTTCATTAGCTCATTGCCTGTGGTGCAGTCAGAAATTCAATTTTGTTTGTTTTTTAGGAAATATTGACTGCTTGATGGTCCCCAACTAAAACATGGATTATAAAAAGATGTGCAATATTACAAGTGAGTAAACATACATTTTCTTTTGAAATTTTTTTAACAAATAATTCTGGGCCACTGTGGTCCAATGGTTACGGTGTTCGACTCATGTGCCGTGGTACATGGGTTCCAATCATGACCGTGGGAACATGGTGCTTGTGCTCTTGGGCAAGGCACTTTACCATTATTGCTTCGTCCTTCAGATGGGACATACATGTAAGGCTGTAGGTCCCGTGTGGTGTGTAATGCACATTAAATAACCTAGTAACACTTATCACTAAGAGAAGGGGTTTGCCCCGGTGTTTCTGGCAGTGACTGCAATATGCGCCGCAGCACCTTGTAAACCATTATAAGGTGCTACATAATGGGTCTCATATTTTCATCAACTTCATTTACCTGTCTCTAAAAAATAGAGAGCACTTTGAAACGGCAATAGAAAGCACTATACATGTGTAATATAATATTATTATTATTAAAACCAGAAGACTGAAAAGTCAATCTCTTATATTGGGTTTTATTAATTTGTCCTTAAAAAGAGTTTACTATAGATCTTTCTTTGCCTTCAAATGAGAAGCAGTTATCTTTTACTTCGGTGTGAGATTCATTGTGAGTGTCATCCCCAGCTATTAATGTAAACTTCCCTGCTGGAGGACACCCAGAACACCATCAGAACTACAATAAAATTTCAGAGTTGCTAAGCAGTTAATATTTTTACGCGAATTTATGTGAAAAACAAACGCAAGTTTTGAATATGTCACATTCAACATAAACTGCTAGACACAATTGGCCACTAAACCATTTTTTTCTATAAACCAATATTTTCAGTGTTTCGCAAGTTTCTGTGCTCACAGCATCAATGTCAAACTTGCTTGAGATGGTTCTTAACGCAGGGATAACAAAGCAATCACTGCAAAGTGTCTAGCCCAAGGACATCCCTCCTAACTGAACACAGCAAGAAGGAAATACAGTTTTCCAACACAAGTACCTTGGTTCTTAAAGTCTTCAGCTTTCTGCTTGTCTTCTTCCGAAGGCTGAGCCCCGTTCGTCGGTGTCGCTGAACACACATCGGGTGCGGCCGGACGAGCGATGTCTGGTTCCAAGTGCGAATCAGTGCTTACCCCTGTATTCTGGAAAAAAGCAAACAGAGGGAGCTGTCTAAAAACTTGTAAATTCTAGTCAATGTACCGACTCCATCCCCAAACAGTACATGGTGCTTTTCGAACACTTTCAAGAGCCCAGTGGACGTATAGCGCAAAGTGTGCAAAAATAATTTTATTCTGAATGTGCACAAAGCCACAGCGTCTTCGCAAGAGCGTCAGGCGTTGTCGACAATGCATTCAAATATCTTTCCAAGTGGTCTCTCCCAACTCTCCCTTGTAACTGTTGAGGGTTACATAAAGCCCTTTCATGAACTGCCAAAAACTCTGATTTGAAAAAACTCATTACATAATATATCAGTTGCTGATGTCACAGGTTAGTTACAGACGAGTACCAACAAGTTTTATTTGACAAAGAAATTTCTTTTTCACTGTCAATCCTGTTACTTGCAAACAAGACCCAAAACAGAATAATTTGTCCATCATTTCAGTCGGGTCGGGTCGGTTTCGATTTTGTGTTTGCAAATGTTCAATACAGGTCGAAAAAACCCAAAATAAACCCCCCAAAAAATCCAAAACAGTTATAAAATGCACACAGTTGCAATATTTGTTGCGGAGTGATTGCGCCCAGTACGACCAAAATGGTTTGCAGTCTATCACGCACGGTCTGTAACATGTAGGCCCACCAGTAGGTCATGTTGTAAGTGCCGTACGGTATGATTCAGTTTACTGGGAGAAGACGATTTTCACGCGACGCGGGTTAGTTCAGACATAAAACGCAGACACACTTACCCAAGCCAGATGTTCGGTTTTTTTTCCCGGTGTCAGTTCTGGTCAGTTTTCCTTGAATTTTTTGTCGGGTCGGGTCAGTTTGAGGGAGTTCAGATGGGTTTCTGTTTCGGATTTGGTTTATATCTTATAATGTTTCGGGTCAGTTTGGCCTGGTCAACCTGACCCAATGCACAACACTACTTGTGATGGACTTGAATACAAATCTGCTGTACCTGTGTTCCATAAACTGTGCTGAAGATCTCTACGAGTGAGCGATCTGGTCGCATCGATCCATCGTCCCTTGTGTTGATCCCGTAAGCTGTCTCTAAACACTGTGTTGCAACTTTATTTTAAAAAAAGGAGATAGAATTAAGTAGTTAGATAATATTCAAAGAGGATTTGATACACAGACAATCAAGAAAAACCTGGATGCAAGCATTTTTGTTGACTTAAACTCAAATGCATTTCGATCCTTCAAAGTCATATTAAAGGATGAAAGGAGGTGAGTGTGGCTAGTGGTTTGGGTTTGTGACTATGATCAGAGGGTCAGGGGTTTAAATCCAGCTGCTGGTCATACTTTGTGTCCTTGGGCAAGCCACTTCACCCCCACTTGCCTCTCTCCACCCAGGAGTATAAATGGGTATCGGCATTAGCTGGGGAGTATTGTTTAGCCTTGGCAGAGGTTTGCGCTCTCTGAGCTAGTGCTTTCTAGTTTCCCATGAACACTTCTTATATTCCGACTTTTGATCAGACGTCCCCTATGGCCATGGGCACAAGTTCCCTCTTCAGTGGTAGAAAAGGCTTTTGGATTGTGCGTCTTATTCACCTTCAATACTTTCAGCTGCTTCTTCTCCCAGCGTTCCGCTCTTGATCTGATCCTCAAGGAATTCCAAGATGGAGTATACAACCTGCCCGATCCCGGCCATCTCTAACGTTATGATGGCAACAAGCTCTAACAAAAAAATGAACAAGTGAAATTAATGTAGGCACATCTTAATTTTAACAACAAACAAAAAATATCATTTTATAATTGAATATGTCAGAGGGAGGGGGGGCTATGGTCCTTTTTTTCTTTTGCCAAATAATGATTTGGCAAATAACAAATAACGCAGCGCGATTGATGGATAACGCAGCGCGATCAATGGATAGTGCAGCGCGATCGATGGTTAGCACAGCACGATCAACGGATGGCGCAGCCATGGCAGCGTGATTGAGTAGTCGTGCACATCTACTGATCGTACCCAACAAATGACAATGCCATTGCCAATGACTGTTCAAAACCACTGGCACTGCAATGCATTTTGGGAATGTCAGACAAGTCGACCGTTGAGACAACTCGACTCGGGACAAGTCGACCGTTGAGACAACTCGACTGTTGAGACAGGTCGACCGTCGAGACAACTCGACTCGGGACAACTCAACCGTTGAGACTGCTCGACTTAATGGAAATGAATACACGTGGAGCAGAAAAAGTTGCACAAATCTGTGGCAAGACCGATCACGGGTGTGGCGCGGGAATACTCGATGTACAGAGGGCGTCGCGTCGGGCCGGTGTGCCCCACCCGCCCACGAGGACTGGGCCGGGCCCGGCGCGGCAAATGGGCGCACAGGGCTGGCAAAAACGATGTCACCGTGCACGGTACGGACAAGTTGACCGGCAAATGGGCGCACAGGCCCGGCAAAAACGATACAACCGTGCACGGTACGGCCACGTTGACCGGGGATGCGCGCACGTGGCCTTGAAAAAAACGAACGATGTGCACGGACAATCATGCTGCGCTATATCGGCTCTGTTATATGCAAAAAAACCTCATGTGTCATCACTCCCAAACGGCGATCAGCCGCCGTCAAAATCCCCGGTACTATCCCCGAAACTAGGCCCAAAACATGCGAGGCGACTTGTCTCAACGGTCGACTTGTCTTTCCATTTATCGCACATACGGTCGAGTTGTCTCAACGGTCGAGTTGTCTCAACGGTCGACTTGTCCCGAGTCGAGTTGTCTCAACGGTCGACTTGTCTGACCGCCCATTTTGGCATTGCTCAACATTAATCATTGACAATGAATGTGACTTGTCATTTTTTATGTCGTCGGTGTGATTTAATTTTTACATTAATCTTACACAATATACATGGCATGCAAAAACAATGTTATTTACACATAAATCTACAGCTTTAACTAAGCACCAACTTAATCAAGATGAGAGAAAAGATTACTGACAATCAACCACTTTTCTGCTTACCGAGTCGTGATAAATGGATCGTAAAAAAAGAACACGTCTGGTAAAGAGCCCCCTCTGGTGGTGATACTTCTCCAGTATACAATCAAGCACGCCCTCAAGAGGTAGAGCAAAAAAAAATCTGCTCTCGCCAAAGTCGAACCTGATGTTAAAGAAATGAAAAGGCACAATTCCAAATTTCAATAAATAAACAAGAGCTGTTGTTGAACAAACCAGATTTGAACGTTCTTCATACTTTGCCTATAGTATAGGTACTTCGAAAGAGTGAAATGCTGGTGGTGCGGTGTTTACGCGTAAGTACTATTTCAGTCGGTAGCACAAACAAGTGTTACACAACTTCACAACATTATTGCAATGCAAGACAACAGTCAATGTGTACCGCGTTAGACTTGTTTCTAGTCCACTGAGCATTGACTTCAGGATCCTGTATGGACATGATGGAAAAAATGTTTCAACCTGAGGCCACTTTTTTTTTTCAATGAAGGTCATTCATTGCAATAATGCAAAACTGGTGATAAGACATGAATCTGGGACTGAGAAACGTTTCTCATCTCAGAAAGAAAATTAGTCCACTTTTTTTGTGTGTTTTTCAGACATCTATATTTCGTGTAATTTCCAGGTTCATTTGCACACATTTGCATATCTCAATTCCAACACGAAATTACACGAAAAGTAGATGTCTGAAAAAGGGGTCTAATTTTCTATCACTATAAAGTGGGTAAGTATGAATTTTGAAGAGATATGGATCAGTCAGGGCTGATTTTTTTTTTAGAGATTGTTGTGTGCGAAAGTGGAATTCAGGATGCAAATAATCCGTCTATCAGTATCAATGCAGTACTAAAAAATCCCATAGTGATATTGCTAGAAGGCACATGGGTGCCTTCTAATAATAAAATTCTAATTCTAGAAGTAAGAAAATCTTGATTTTTGTTACGAACACTATGCGCCAATAATCTGAACACAGGTTCCTTCACCCAAGGATAAAAGCTTGTTATCAAGAATTGTGAAGAACTTTTCATTTATTATCGTTAGCATCATGTTTAGGTGTCCTGTTCCCCTTGGAATTAGTAAGGCATTATTTCTTGTTATTGTTGATCTTGAACCAATTATTTGTGAGGTATTCTGGCAAAATGAGACAGAACTTGGCATAGGCCTAGTCCGAGTAACTTGGACCCAACTTATCGCCTTTTTAACATTCGGACATGGTCTGGCGATAGTAGGGTCCAAGCTAATGTCATTGACCCAAAAACCCAACATTGCCCAACAAAAACATTAGATTTCACCCTCAAAACGGTCTCTAAATTACTAGATACGCCAACTGAGGTACAAGTAGACATCGATAATTAAGATGGTTGTACTGAAGTTTACTTACGATCATGTTTGGTTTTTGGGTCAATGACAGAATTGTGTTGCTCGGCATATAAGGATTAGCTTGGACCCTACTATCGCCAGACTATGTCCGAATGTTAACAAGGCGATAAGTTGGGTCCAAGTTACTCGGACTAGCATAGGCCATAGTGGAGAAAAGAGCCAAAAAAACCAAAAAAAAAGAATGGGGTTAATTTTTTTTCTGATTTTCAGACTTATTTGTATTTTTTTGTTTGATATGTCTACTACAAATATATTAAAGAAATGGTATAAAAATCTTGGAATAAAAGCATTTTTTAAGGAAAAAATGGAAGAATTTCCTACATGGACTCACTAATTTTCCCCTGCAGTGACCTATCAGCCATCAGAAAGCGATAACATGTCGTAAAAAGTCAAATTTAGCAGGGAAAATATTGAAACATTTATTGAGAAAACAGTTGGAATTTTCAGACCAGTCTCGTATAGGGTTTGTGTACAGGGTGTCAAGTGATGTCCAGGACAGGTATGGAACTCTTTCCAGAAAAACAATTGGCATCTTTCATTTTCATGAAAACAAAACTCAAAACTTTAAAACCCACCTCACTCCTCCAAAATCCTCCTGGCGGTTTTGGAGGATTCTAGAGGATTGAGGATGACGGTGATTGAATCAAATGAGGATTCTGGAGGATTGAGGATGAATGGTGATTGAAGCACATGAGGATTTTGGAGGATTGAGGATGAATGGTGAATGAAGCACAAGAGGATTTTGGAGGATTGAGGATGAATGCATTTTGAGGCAGGACTGTCTGATGATTTTGAAGGATTTGGCGTTGGTTATCCTTCATTTAAACACGAGTGCGAAGTTTTGAGATGAGGAGGATTTTGGAGGATTGAGGATGAATGTATTTTGAGGCAGGACTGTCTGACAATTTTGATAAGTTTAGGCGGAGTTGAAAAATTTTGGAGGATTTTGGAGGATTGAGGATGGTTGTAAGCAACAAGGGCCTAGGGGGTTAGGGTTAAAGGCCTTTTTCTCAGTATTTTACTTTCTTGACATGTTGATACATGCAAACTTTAAACAGCCACATTCTGTCAACTGATTGTCCGATTGAAGTGCAACAAAACAGTATTGTAAGGATAATTTTATTCTCTTTCCTCATACCGACGAACCCTCATTTCAACCTCTGCGCAGTTCTGTCTAATTTTGCCAGAACGCCTCACATTCGTCCATTGTTATCCAACTGAAAGTGAAATTTAAGTTTTTCAAATAAATCACCTGGAGCAGTACAGCCTTTGAAATCAACTCAGAACGTGACACAACCATTTTAAATTCAAATAGTCGCGTTCAAATATCACAGTTTTGTTCACCTATGTTTTTGTTGTTGTTTTTTTGCAGAGGGTGTTGGTGGCCAATGTTAGGACACACAGCCAACATAGTATACAACGATCCTTCCATGCTGCAGCCAAGCTGCATTCACCAATGGTACCCATTGTTATTGAACAAACGGTGAGTATTCTTTATTTCACAGAACTTTCGACAGAAATTTCAACAGGTTAATTTTGTTGTCGCCTAAATTAAGTTTTGGGAGACTCTAACTAATCCTAAGTTAACAGATTTTTCTGAACATCTGCAGTGTTTGATTATAATTGTTCTTACTTTTTTCCTATAATTACAGGGTCGAGGGGAGAGAGCATACGACATATATTCAAGGTTACTGAAAGAACGCATCATATGTCTCATGGGTCCTGTAAGTATAACATCGGCGATTGTAAAGAAAATCTTATTCTCTAAACAGCAGTAAGTCTTGTCCTTTAACCCATTAGTTCCTGCGCCTGTACCGCCCCAAACTGCCCCGTCTGTTCCTTCCTGTAGCACCCCAAACAGCCCAAGCACACTTGGAGGTCACCCCTCCAAGGACCACATTCAAGAAATAATGGATGATATTGGAGGATTGAGGTTGTATGCTATTTTTACATGGAGGCAGTTGGAGGATTTTCCAGGTTGAGGTTGCATCTTAGCAAAAACGCCTAGGGAGTTAGGGTTAACAATGCCATGTTGTATGTTAAGGCCCAAGCAAGAGTTGTGCCTAAATTTTCTTTCACTGCAAGTATTTTTTTTTTTTTTTTCAAAGTAATTTTTTTGGCTCTGAATGTAACGTCCGTAATGATGGAATTTGAGTTTTCTTTTCTCATTGTGTTTCCTCGTTAACTTCAGATTGATGACACAATATCCAGCTTGGTGGTGGCCCAGATGTTATTCCTTCAATCAGAGAGTAACAAGAAACCCATCCATATGTACATCAATAGTCCAGGTAAATCTGTTTGTTTGTCTGTTTGATTCTGTTTTTGACCTTTCAATTCACAGATTAGAGTTTGTTTAATGCAATCTTTGAAACTCACCCTTGTGTCCCATCTATGGTAGATGCATGTTATTTCAAATTCCGATAACTCGAAACTCAGTTTATTGCCAAAAAAATACTGCATTCCTGTCGAGATTAGGATATTATGTGCACGAATACCCCCGTAACTTGAAATGCCTGCGCCTCTGTTTATTGTGAACTTTTGTTCGGCCAATCCAGGGAAAACACGGCCAAAACAGTCACAAAGAAGCGTAAAAAGATCGGGAAACTTTTGTCATGAGTCATTTTGCCCAGCACACTTCGTCTTTTCATGTGGGAATGCAGCATGTATGCTGCATTGTGATTGGACTCAGGCCGTATCACTATCACCATTTTATAATTTTGCGGTCTCTGAAGTTAAATGACCTGTGAAGTTTACGGTTGCATAGGAGGGTTAGGCCACACAAAAAATATTCGGTCTCTGGTCAGACCAAAGTTCCGGAATTGACGCGGGGACGCGGCTTTTTTTGGGGGGGGGGGGCTTTATTTTTTTTCTTCAAGCTTGGATTGTTCAGACAAGGTGGGGGGGTACTATTTTGCTATTTGGTGTCCTCATGTACATTGGTGTCCTCCATAATTTGCCTTGGTGCTCTCGATCATTTGCCTTGGTGCAATTTCCCATTCCTTGGTGCTCTTTGGTAAAAAAAATTGAGGAGGTGCGGCAATAGAGGGCGCTGTTGGAGCTACCGCGGAACATTTTGAAGAAAAAAGATTGACGCGCATGATTAAAATCGACGCGCGCACTGACCAGAGACCGACTTATTTTTTTTTTTTTTCTGAGCATAAATTTCTAGAATGATCCACGTCTCTAAACTCTGCTATGTAATCTTTCTTCATTGCAAGAGATGAAATGGTCGGAAATGGTCATTTCAACCAAAGATTATGCAATTGTTTTTGTCCTAAGTAGGTCTGTAAAGACTCATTTGAATGACCATTGTCTTGTTTGTGCACATCAGGTGGTTCAGTAACGGCGGGCTTGGGCATCTACGACACTATGCAGTACGTCTTACCACCCATCTCCACATGGTGCGTGGGGCAGGCCTGCAGTATGGCCTCCCTCCTGCTAGCGGCCGGCACACCGGGGATGCGATACAGCCTCCCTAACTCCAGGGTCATGGTGCACCAGCCATCAGGCCAAGCAGCGGTAAGGCATAACGTCCTAGTCCGGTCGACTTTAAACCCCATTACAACCGATTACTATTACAGAAAAGTTTACACATTCCTATTAGTCATGGCCGGTCTTAAACGGTTGATAAAGACATGGCTGGCTGGTCTGAAACACTTTTCAATTGTCACACGAAATTTGGACTCCTATGAAATCTTGTGCCTAAATTTTGCCGTTTTATTGGTTGAACGTTCACAATCCTCACGTAGGCATGCAACAATACTACCAGTAAGTCAGTATTTCATAGTCCAAAT
Organism: Patiria pectinifera; assembly: GCA_029964075.1. Classification (NCBI taxonomy): domain Eukaryota; kingdom Metazoa; phylum Echinodermata; class Asteroidea; order Valvatida; family Asterinidae; genus Patiria; species Patiria pectinifera. The sequence goes on along the minus strand of CM057131.1, from coordinate 4,246,058 downwards.
TTGCTGCAAATATTCGCACTACGAATTCAACTCCGACACATTTCACAGCGAATGTTTCCTGACATCGAATTTGCTTTGCTTTCGAATTCAAGTGAAACTCGAACTGGCCTTTACCCAACAAAATCCAAGATTCGATTTTTGGAGTTCACGTTCGATTTTGTCATATCCACAGGGCCAAGCCACCGATATTCAGATACAGGCGGAGGAAATCCTGAAGATTAAAGCCAACATTAACAAGCTGTATGTCAAACACACAAAGCAACAACTAGAAGCAATAGGTAAGTCAAAAGGAAAGTAAGCTTAGCGAAGCTCGTACCTGGGCCCAGAAAATTCGGAATGGACGTTTTTCATGCATCTGCGTAAACAATGGGCCAGATTTAGCCCATTCATTGACGTTACGGGGTAATCCTACATGATAGCACTGCCCAGCTCACAAGTGAGTCGGTCAGTCAGTCAGGTACAGAGAAGACACAATGCTGGCCCTCTGGGACCAGCAAATACTAGGCATGCAACTTTTCCTTGGATCTGCTTATTTCCTCGTTTTTTAACTTCTCATGAATGCCGTTACAAATTGAAAAACACACTGTACAAAGTCTTGTGAGGTTTGGAATTTCCTTGTTTTTTCTTAATTCCCGGTTGCATGCCTGAAATACGTCTCAACAAATTTTTAAATTTTTTATCAGTTTTGAGCCTTCCAGATTTGTATTGTTGAGATTTTAACCTTAACTCCCTACCGAGTTTTACTAAGCACTGGACCAAGTCAGACAAATCCATCACTGACTCTCCTTCACACGATGCTTCAGGACCACATCCGCCAAAATCCATCACAAATCCTCCGCTGCTAGTGGTGGATTTTGATGGACTTGGTACTCATGGCTTGTCTGCCCAAATCCCCAAATTGGGGAGATGGAATTTGATGGAGTTGGGAAGGTAAGGGTTAGGGGAAAACCTAACCCACTTGTCCTCAAAGTAATGCTGAAGAAAATTAACTTCTTGTCCTCAATCGCATCACAGTTTTTCAAAATACCATGAGAAAAACAGATTGTTTTGGTTGGAATTGTTCTTCTCAGAGTCTGCGATGGAGAGAGATCGCTTCATGAGTCCAGAGGAGGCCAAGGTGTTTGGGATTATTGACAAGGTCCTGGAGCATCCTCCACTCCCAGGAGAAGACGATCCCAAAGAAGACGGCAGCAAATGATGACAGCGAAGAAAAAAAATAGACCCTTTTTTTACTGAGGACTTTCAATGTCTTTTCGACCCCTCACTGACAAAAGAAAAGTGACACCAGAAAGCTGTGTGCCTAAAAGATTACAGTGGATACATTAACCCCTGTACCGCCCCTAAATGTCCTGCCCGTTACTCCCTGCACCCCTATAAACCACCCCAATGGTTTAAATTTCAGTCAGGTCGGGTCGGGTCGGTTTTCCTTGAATTTTTGTCTGGTTGGGTTGGGCCGGGTCAGATTTAGGGAGTTCAGATCGGTTTCGGTACGGCTTTGGTTTATATCAACAATGTTTTGGGTCGGTGTGGCCTGGTCAACTCGACCTAATACTCAACATTATTTTTAAGTCGCATTATCTTAAAGTCAGCATATTAAAGCCCACAGAAAGTCCATCGCAAACTCCTCCAAAAGACAAATAAAACACAACATGGTAAAGATATGAAAAACAAACACAGGCAGCCAGTTCAATGAGAGATTAAATGAGGTATTTTATTTACAATTTGATATCATACTTGTACTGTTTATTTTTTCAAGTCTCCATCTTTAAATGCAGTTTTCGCTCACAAATAATCTTTTAAACATCACAGCATAACCATACTTTTCATAGTTTATATTTTCTTAACGTCGTGGAAAGTGATTCTACAAACTCCTTTTGAGTCATTTTTTTTCCGCTGAAATTGTCCAAATGACAAATGGTATCAAAAAAGTACTGAATGTCCTTTTCAAAGTTTTTGTTATTTTGTCACAGATGTTGCCAAGATGTGACCCCACTTCAGTTCAATTTTCTTCAATACTTTCACAATGTTAACATAAATTATACATAAGGTATTTAATTGAGAAAATGTTCCACAAACTTTCGAGATATTTTGCCCCAAATTTGCACATGTGTTTTTTTGTCAGCTTTTGAAATGAACAGCAGCACTCAAAAGAGTGTGCAAGTCTCACAACTTCATGTTCACATTTCTCTGTTGAATGACATCTGGGTCTTAAACATTTGATCGCTTTTCGTCATAATTAATGTGCATGATCAACTGACAATGATTTCAGGTCAAATTTCCCATCACTCTTTGGTCATCAACTTATAGTACTTTCAATATCATTTAAATTATAACACCTCGCCCTCAGATTCTGTATCTTGATTGGCCGAGAGCAAGGTCAAATTTCCAATCACTTTGGTCATCAACTTATAGTACTTTCAATATAGTGTAAATTATAACACCTCACCCTCCGATTCTGTATCTTGATTGGCCGAGAGCAAGGTCAAATTTCCAATCACTTTGGTCATCAACTCAGTACTTTCAATATAGTGTAAATTATAACACCTCACCCTCCGATTCTGTATCTTGATTGGCCGAGAGCGACGTCATATTTCCCATCACTCTTTGGTCATAAAAGTATAGTACTTTCCATATAATTAAAATTAGAACACCTCAGCCTCAGATTCTGTATCTTGATTGGCCGAGAGCGAGTCACATGGCATTCACTATTTTGCTGGGCACGGTGAAAAGTAGTATACCCATAAATTGAAGTACTATACGCATAACATTCAGTATTGTGTGCAAATGCATACCATGTAGGGTACACATGTAGGCCTACACTGTGTTATGGGGGAGTTTTTTATTGTTAGGCAAATTAGGATCGAGTTATGGGGACTTTCTGCTGTCCCCACAGCATTTTTGGTTCCGAAAAATACCTCGTACAGACAAGTGTATGTACCCACAACTACGGAACAAGACTGTATGTACATGTAGTAACTGCAATGTAGTGCACATACAAATTCTGTATTGACAGGCAGGGTCAGTTGTTGACCTAACTTTGATTTTAGTTGCGGTGGTGTTGTGGACTTGTGATGGACTTGCCTACAACTCTAGTAGTCATCAACAGTGCGACCACTCACCAAATTTTAAAATCCCAAGATGATCACAGTAAAATTCCCAAGATTACTCAAGACAGTCGGGAAGATGTATCAGAATAGCAGCAACGAACACATTTTCACAGGCTGTGGTTTACGCAACGCAAGCGACACTTTTTTTTTAACGCAAAAAGGATATTGCGCAAATGCATTAATCGACTCGCACAAAATCCCAAGATATGGTAAACATTTCCCAAGACCTCGGGGGAAAAATCCCAAGGAGTGGCCACGCTGGTTTTTTAGGTAGGGATTCTGTCTCTGAGGAATGCCAAAAGGGCCGGCGTGCCCTTAGCAAGGACAGCCGGCCTGGGGTTCCGGAACGGATTGCCTCCGAGCTGAAGAGACCTGCATGCAAACACAATGAAAAGAAAGTGTTAAAAGTGACGTAGATTCCTTTTATAATTAGTTCTTTGAGATTCATTTCATAGCTGCCAACTTTTATGAAAATTGGTAGTAATTATAAATTAATAACATTAACAGAAAAATGGAACCTTAGGGAGACATTCCCATAGACTGTGCACACAAAAAAACCTTCCCATAAAGGTCTCCATTTATAAATGCCTCCCCAACCCTTTTAATTGTACTATTTTCGACTTAAAAAAAAATTGTTTTAACATTCTGTGACGGTATAATTTTTTCTATTAATGGTAGTTCAAACATTAGGGAGACACTAACATGTCTCCCTATTGACCAGTGTCTCCCTAAGTCACTGCAAAGTGTATTGTTATACATGTACCACGGTAATAGATCGTGATGTTTTATTGGTCGAGAACCGAGCACGTGATGTGCCATGCATGCATGGTGTCAGGGTACACCCCGTGGTACATGAGTGATGTACCCCCCACAGGTACTGGAAATGCCAGTTCTGGAAATGTATACAAAAATACCACTTTTCTTGGAAATGACAGCACACCAGGTGCCATGATTTCACAGGATGCTTGAGACTGTCATTCACTAACAGTCCAGTAAGGTATTTCAAAATAATTTGGCAGTTTTTTTTTTTTTGATGTTTGCAAATGCTGTATATTCCCTTTAAGACATACTCTGACTGTGTGCTAAATGCCATGCTTGTATCATCAAAGGCACAATTCCCCCAAATATTTCCCCTATCGCCACCTGTGCCTCTCCAATGCAACACCGCATGTTCCAGCTGCGAGTGTCATACTCCGCAGGCACGCATATCGCGCTTTTGTTCGCGCATGCCGGACACAAATCACGGCCGTGATTGGTCAGAACATGTGGGCGGGGCCTATAATGAATCAGTTCTTTTGTTGCACGCATCAATACTCACCTCAGAGTTTGGACGTTTCCAAGCTCCGGGGGCACCTGCATGACGTCGTTGTTCTGCAGGTCCAGGCTGGATAGCTTGGGAAGCCGCAGCAAGTTGACCACGTCGATCACGCCGATCTGGTTGTCGGCCAGGAGGAGGTTCTCCAGCTCCGCCCACTGGTAGACCACGGCCGGTACCTCCTTCAGACGGTTGCAGGACAAGGAGATCTCCCTGAGCTTGACCAGGGTGCTCCACTCCGAGGGGAGGGTGCTGATCGCATTGTTCCTGTTATGAAAGGGCAAAAATAGGTATGTAGGACAATTTATAATTACAATTATAATGCGATGCTTATATAACGCTTTATACCAAAGGTCTCAAAGCGCTTCACAATTATTACCCCTGTTCATCAGGCCATGAGACCATCTGCAGCAGCTCGAGATCAGCGCATTCTGGTCTCTACCTTCACAGGTGCCCATTTCTACTCCTGGGTGGAGAGAGGCAATTGCAGTAAAATGTCTTGCCCAAGAACACAAGCACCATGTACCCCGCAATTAAACCCATTGAAGTGTCAGCTCATTTTGAGAAAACACAACATATGTACATTTTTTGGGGGTTCTCCGTTGGATTCCATTGTTAACACACTTTTAAAAAAGGCACTTTATTTTGATACCACCTTGAATGTTAGTTTTCATCCAAACGATACCATTTCAGGCGGAAAACTTTTACAGGGTATTTGGAACCAGTCCTATCTTCAATGGGGTTTCTGTCAATTCGGTACATTCTATTCCAGGTAAATTGCAAATGATCATACGTGGCTTTGAGGTTATATTTTACACTTCACTGATACAAAATCATGGTTTCAAGTTAAAAAATTAATCGTATAGATCAGGATTTTCCACAGTCTTACCTGAGGTCTAGATGGGTCAGGTTCACCATCATTTGGAGTTCCGCCGGTAACGTTGTCAGTTTGTTGAAGCTAAGATTCAGCTCCGTTACAGTCTTGGCGAGCAGGATCACACTGCAATGAAACATTGAAAATTAGGGAAAAAAGAGTTCTCTTTAACACTGTCCTGTGCCATTTGCACCTAAACCAGACTGCTCAAATTTTTGGTTAAAGATGTACTGTTTTTGTTTAATCTGAATGAATTGTTTTCTCCTAACAAAATTTTTCAATCGGTTTGTTTATTTTCTAACTAAGCGTGGGCCAATTGTATTTTTGATCAATTCAGTCGACTCTCCTAGCTTGACCTAGCCAAAATGTTTGTTATATCAGAATTTTGTACTAAGTGGAATGCTGGTCCTATTCACTGTACACATAAATGCACTACACTGTTGGGACCATTTATACTGAAATTTGTATCCTTGTGGAGACATTTCTTTGTTCTCGTGTAGTAAAGTTTTCGAGTTTGAATGTTTAGTTTCAAAATGCTGTTATCTTAACCAGAATTAATTTCCTTGGCTGAAATTCGGGCTTAATATCCCTTTTCTAAAACTCTTCCATTTGAAACTGATCAACCCACCTTGGAAATTCCTAGTTTTTGAGTAAAGTCCATATATCTATTTCGTGAAAACCTTGTGGAGACGTATTCATCTATAGAAATTGCCCTGTGGAGACGTATACAATGTTTTGTTCCCTATTGTGTGCATGTCTCCAGAGGGTACGGTGTATCAGATCAAGGCTTTATATTTGCTGTGACCAGAATTTGTATCAACAGTGTTTGTATCAACGAGAGTCCACTGTATCTCAATGAAAAAGTGAATAACTTTTATAATTCCACAAAAACAGCAATTTTACAAACAAATTGGGCGGAACTTGAAAATAGTTTTGTGTATCATCTTGTATAATTACTCTGGCCAGTGTGTTGCTATTTTAAAGAGACTCAAATCTTACATCAGTAACAAAAACGAGGTAGTAGCAAGTCCCATTTAGAAATGCATGTAACTTTAAGAATATCCTCGTTTTAAGTTGGGAACACTTCGCGTTGTACTACAAATGTACCATTTTTTCCCAAACTTGCTAAACATGGAGCGACTTTTTTTTTTAACCTACTTTGTGGGTACCTCCGTGAACACATTCTTGCTTAAGTTGACGTTGGCAACCCCGGCTTCACGAGCTGGTTCCCATAGCGTCACCGGTACCTCGGCCACTTTCTTGTTGCTGGGTAACGCAAAAATGAGAACAAAAAGACTTCTTCATTGGCAGCAAGCAAATTATAACTTGTTCGAATTGCATCACTTTTAAGTTGTGGATGTCCACCAGCCCATGGACGGGAGCTAAGTTTCATGGACTTGTTATGTACAAATAAATTTGCTTAGTAAATAGAATTTTTTTTTTTTTTTTTTAAATAGCAAAAATAAAGAAAATTGGTTACCAGCTAAAATGTCATGATATATAATGCCTGCGACCGGTTCCCGGCCGTCTTTGCTGAGAACATTTACTTATTAATATGTTCTGCTTAATTCACAGATGATGCATTTATGTGAAAAAAATCGCTTACCTGTAGTCCAGGGTTTTGCTGGTTACCGCAGCAACCACTCCCATGGCGCTGGAAGGATCCGATGCGGACACGCTGTCCGTGGCGTCTTTTGACAACGGCTCCTCCTCGATGCGGCTGCGGAGGTACTTGAGGATGCCCTGAGTGCCCCTCTGTTATAAGATGGAAAATAAAAGTGTAAGATTATTATAAAAGTATTATACAACATTTGCAAACATCCAAAAACAAACCTATATGAAATACCTTACTTGACTGTAAGTCAGTAATAGTCTCAAGCATCCTGTGAAATCATGGCACTTCGTGTGCTGACATTTTTGAGAAAAGTGGAATTTTGTATCAAATTCCAAAGATGGTGGGCCAACCATCGTTGGACTTTTTCAAATACGGCCTCCAAGTTACCAAATTTAGTAAGTCCACATTTTGATTGCAATCGGTTACACATCCATGAACAGGTGCAAGCCAATCTGGTTCCCTGACCTGACAATTCCCTGACGTCTATAAATTGCTCCAGATGCCCCGCCCACCTTTAGTTTGTGTATATACAGAGCCAATCTAATAGATCAATGTTTGATTGCCAGACAGAAAGTGTCCATTGCATGTTAACTAGAAAAAGTCTTGGAACAAGACTGGATGTGGAATGTATTCTGCTAATACAGCAAGTCCCTGACAAACACTGTAAAGCCGCCATGGTGGACTTCACTATTAACAAGATGAATTAAATCCAGCATTGGGAACTTTGGCAGTGCTACCCATAAAATTCCATTAGCATATCTCGCGCAAGTTACCAATGCTGGATTTTGCCATCGTCTGTACCGGACTGGTCAGGGATTGGCTGTATTCGGGGAATAAACAAACTAAATCCGGTCTCGGCTTAATGGTCAGGCCAGATAATCCACTCACACTGATAATGTCCCTGCGTATTCCACGCATTGGGTTTCCATCTAAGACCAGCGATTTGAGAGAAGTCAGGGTACCAAGCTTGTTTGGAAGGCTGTCCATTTAAAAACAAAAAAGAATAGAGAATTAAAAAGATTTATTCTTAGATTATAACGAGACAAGGTAAGTCTAGTAAAGCTAGTCCCAGAGCACACAGAATTCTACACATTGGATTAAAGAATGTCTATCCACTGGAAGTCTTTTCATGCATCTGGTGTACACAATGGGCCGGATGTAGCCCACCAGAAAGGGTTATCCTATACAATAGCACTGCCCGGCTCTCGTCATAAGTGTCATTCAGTCAGTCAGTCAGTCAGTCAGTCAGTCAGTTAGTTACAAAGAGGACTATAGGCTGGTCCTCTTAGACCAGCAAAAAGATCGAAATATTTGTTGGAAAATAATGTCATCATTTGTACTATCTTTCTGATATGTATTCATTGAACATTGGTTTCGTTTACATGATGTAATGTTCTGCTGAAGCAACAGAAACCAATTCCATACTGAGATGCAATGTCCTCGTCATAAGTGTCATTCGGGGAGTCAGTCAGTCAGTCAGTCAGTCACAAAGAGGACTATAGGCTGGTCCTCTTAGACCAGCAAAAAGGTCAAAATATTTGTTGGAACATAATGTCATCATTTGTACCATCTTTCTGAATTTACTGAACTTTGGTTTTGTTTACATGATGTTATGTTCTGCCGAAGCAACAGAAACAATTCCACACTGAGATGCAACGTCCAAAATCAGGAGCTTAAAATCAGGAGGGTGGAACTTGAAGCCAAACCTGAAAGTGAAACCACGTTTTGAGAAAAGGCCATAACCTACAAAAAGCAGGATTGACTGGCTGTGACTATTTATGGAACTTGATACAGCTATGCTTTGTCTGTAGGTGATTGATAAGCCAGCTTTGCCTACTTTTTGCCTGCTTAATTTGTCTGTTGACTGAATTTGACTAGTCACGGTGCTTGCTTGATTCGAATTCCAGTTTACTGGGGAAAAGAAATCTGCTCTTTCAAAAAGTTACATTCAAGACCGTTAAAAATGTTAACAAATCCCACCTTGAGATGTTGTTGTTGGTGAGGTCCAGTCGATGCAAACTCCGCAGATTCACGATCTCCTCTGGGATCTGAGACAGCTTGTTATCCCTCATGGATAGCACGTTGACAGTAGCCAGGTGCTCCAGGTGGTCAGGGGACAAGACCATGATGCGATTATTGCCCGCAAACAGCTCCTGTGATAACCAGATTCGAAGTATTTACACACAAGTCCGCCACAAGTGCCCACCAGTCCATCACAAGTCCCCGCTAATTCATCACAGGTCCTTCACAAGTCCCCACTAGTCCAGTATAAGTCCCCACAAGTTTATCACAAGTCCCCCATTCAACCACAAGTCCCCACTAGTTCACAAGTCCCCACTAGTTCACAAGTCCCAACTAGTCCATCACAAGTCCCCATTTAGTCCAATACAAGTCCCCACTTAGTCCATCACAAGTCCCCACTAGTCCAGCACAAGTCCCCACTAGTTCATCTCAAGTCCTAACTTGTCCCCACTAGTCATCAAAAGGCAATCCCAACTTGTCCATCACAAGTCCCCACTTAGTCCACCACAAGTCCCCACTAGTCCATCACAAGTCCACACTTAGTCCACCACAAGTCCCTACTAGTCCATCAGAAGTTCCCACACTTGAAGTCCATGACAAGTCCCCACTAAGCCCATAATAAGTCCCCACTTAGCCCATAATAAGTCCCCACTTAGCCCATCACAAGTCCCCACTAGTCCATCACAAGTCCACACTAGTTCATCAGTGGCAGCTTACCTTGAGGCTTATGCACGCTCTGAGGAGTGGCAGACCAGACAGTACATTATGCTGCAAGTAAAGCTGCTCCAATGATTTCATGTCACCAACTTCTGTTGGTATCTCGGGAAGTTTGTTGTTGGAGGCTTCCAAAATTCTCACAGCTGGGAATTGAAATACGGAATTTCTAAAATGCATCTTAATAACTCTGAACAGTTTAAATTGTCATTTTAAACAAGATACATCTTAAAGAGAAGTGCAAAATTGATAATTGTTTAACAATAAACATCAATAATTTCACTGTTATCCATTGGTAAGTTTAATACTGTGGCATACTGTGATGGAGCAGTTACGAGCACGTGGTTTACAACTGGTTAAGGGCCTGGCCTTAACACCAAGCAGTGGTTACATGGACATTTAAGGGACCCATGAAGTGAAAATTTCTTAGGAACATAGTTTGTGCAACTTTCTACTCCTCTTAAATGTATGAACACTATTTAACATCCTTTTTTTGGTTAATTTTATTGAAAACTGCACTCCTTTCAACATTTAAAAATTGTCCATGTTTTTCGGACAACTGAGGGGGTTGTTGCTGTGATGTCAGTTCAGAAAAACAAGGTTCATTTAAGTATTTTCTGTTCAAATTGTGAACCCAAAAATTTGTTCATTGAAAACATTTGTGAGAAAAATTTGCTCACTGGCTTACTGCCATGTACTGACACAACAACGAATCACTAAAAAAAAAAGAAACTTTACGACAAACAGCAAAATATCCAAAATTCTGGCAACTTTTGGTGCTGAAACTAGTTGTAACATTGAGGTTTCTGCCTGAAATGACGTCACACTTTTGCTCATGAATATGGAAATTTGTATAATTAGCATAAATATCCAACAGGCACAGAAATACCCTGGAAAATGAAAATCCGAAAATTGAAAATAAGTATAAATGGGACACAAAGGTGCATTTCCAAGGATTGCACTAAAAATAGATTGCATAGGCCCTTTAAAGCTAGCCATGTGATGAGCTCTCGACCAATAGGAATAGATAAACTGTCTCAGGTATTGTAAGCAGTGGACTAATCAAGTCTATGGTTTACCATCAAATAGTCTGTATCTATACTATTTAATTTGCCAGTTGGGTTATTTGAATGTATTGTGCCCTTATTTAATCGACACCTGACAATGATGAAGGCATGTTCTTTATATCCTACTGGCAGTTTATTTGTTTGGTTATAAAGGCTGTATTGAAGCGTATACAATAGAGTCCCAGGCAACCACTTTTGCCTTTACAGAAGTGGCATTGTTGAAATTATGTTATGCACACTCAACCGTAAAGTAAGTATAAGGCCTGTGAAGGAATGAACAGTGTCATTGCTTCCTGTGTCTCTGTTGCCTGCACCAGCTAGGCTGGGGTGAGTTGGCATGCCATGTGGTCTCCAGTGGGGCGTGGCTCGGGTGGTTGGTATGGGACAACCTGTTATAGCTGTACATGTTCTACAATTATACAATGTACATGCCTATGGCTGAGGAATGACCAACGTTAAGTGAATGCCTTATTAAGGTATGGAAATTTCTTAATTTATTTGTTAAAACCATGTTAAAATAAACGCAGTGGCTATTGTTACGGCAGCCGTAACGCGACTTTCAACTGCTATTGTTACAGAACTGTCTGATTCCCTGACTAGTAGTTTTCAACATCACGATCTTTGGCTGTTGGAACCAGACTATCAACCAAATGGTTCTCGGACTTTATTTTTCTTTTTAAAAAAATCCTCCAAAACCACTGATTTCAAAGAAGAAAATGAAATCTGGAAAGAATGTTGCAACCTGACACCACTTCTGCGGTTGTGTACAAAGTCTATGGATAGTGAAGAAAATTGTTAAGTATTTCCTAACAAAATTGGAAATGCTTCTCAGTCCCAGATTCATGTCTTATGGTCATTTTTGCAATGACTGACCTTCATTGAGCTGATATATGAAAAAAAAAAAGGCGTCAGGTTGCAATATTCTTGAGATCTGCTTAAATAAAAAAGAACAATTTGATTAAAAACCTGAAAGTTAAGAAATCTATTAGTGCGGCAGGGATTTTGACCTGGCATCCCCAGCTCATTAATCTAACATGTAACCCCATAGAGCTATATATTACTTTGCACGAAGTTAGCACTCTAGTAATTTAATATAGCTCTATGCATGTAACCAATTGAGCTATATAAATCTCATATATGTTGGCATTGTGTTTTTGCAATGCCGTAACGATAGTATTTGAAAATTGTGTTATGGCTGTTGTAACGATAGCCACTATGTAAAATAAATTGGCTCCTTCATGTAATTTGCCTTTAGAACATTGTATTTTCTATTGAACAATGTAACTGCTAGAACAATTTGTTGCAACCATGGAAAATATTTGATGTTAATGAATAACTTCTTTTACTTTACACACAAAAGCTTGTCCTAAATTTTATGGTTCCTTACTTCCTGCGTACTTCCTATTACATGTAGTTCCTATAAGTTCTTACAGTTTTGATTGATTTTTATTGAATCATTGATGATTGAAAGGCTTACAATATCTCTTTTACAAAATGACATCAAACAAGCACTGAGACTTTGAATCGCTTATTAGAGTCGTGGGGAACTAACCTTTCAGCATGCCCATGGACGTTGGCAGGGACGTCAGCTGATTGTCGGAAACATTCAGTGTCTTCAGCTTGCCAAGATGCCCAGCTGTATAGGGCAGGGTTGTCAACTTGTTATGAGACAGATTCTATAAAAAAAAAAGAAGAGAATTCCCATGATGTACTTTATCTTTTTAAGCAGGGCTTCCATTAGTGAGAAAGCAGTATTCTTTTCAGAACGGCGATCTCCAGTGTTGCCAAACTATACAGCCCAGTCAACATGGCCCTTCGTGCAAATTTGGCATCATACGGCATGGACCATACTGGTCTTATTCCCACCACAAAAAACTTGCATGGACAATGACTTGAAAATTCCTCCATTTTAACTTGGTAAAGTTTACCAGTTCTTCAAGGTGAATGAATTCTCCAATGCCTTCGGGCAATTCGGTCAGGTCGTTGTGTTCAACGTGGAAGGACAGCAAGTGACGAAGCTGGAACATCTCAGACGGAAGGCTCGTGATTTTGTTGTGACTGAAATGAAATTGCAAAAAAACAAGTTTGGATTAATCTCCATTTGGCTTGTATGTTACACAGTGGACTAGCACTTCAAAAGATATCTAATTTAGAGCAAAAGTATTATGACATGGCGTTAAAGGTTGGGTACATCATTTGGCATTTGTGAATTTTTTTCGTTTGAACTCAACAAAAGTGCTCAAAATCTAAAGACAGGTGATTAACAACCAACCTGATGAAGTTTTAGCTCTGTGAATGCTGTATATTCCGAGAAAGCAATATTCTAGGATCTCAATTTCGATTCAAAATATGACGAGTCATGTTTTGAATTGCGCCCAAAATCAGCATCCGGGACACGTTCTCATTCAGCCGATTGCAGCTACGCGATGTCACATACTGAACCGACGAATAACCGCAACCGTGCATCGTGTCAATGCTTGCGCACACCCATTCACAGATTCACCAAATTACAAACCAACTACTAACGGAAATTTCCAAAAATGGGTCACTTGACACATCTTTGGAAATGGCCTTCTTATATTGTTTTCTCCTAAATGACAGCATGCCAAAAAGAGTAATTTCACAGGGAGTTTATTGCCATAAACTATCTTTAAAGCAAGTAAGCCTTTCAACAATAATTTCATCAGTTACTTTTTGGACAGCTACAAATGATCTACTCTACCTTTAATTGGGTATTGAGCAATCAATGCACTAAATTTAAAGGTACAACTTTAATCGGAACATCGGTAATTACCTAGAAACAAACCTACCGATTAAGATTATTTAAAGGAAGCGGGCAAGGACGAGAAACTGGTTTATATTTTTTACTTGGCCTTATAAGCCTTTAAACTAACCTTATGTTCAACTTCTGCAAGTTAAGTAACTCTCCAATTGCAGGTGGCAGGGAAGTCAACAAGTTATCGTGCACCTGTCATCAACAACAAAAACATCAACATCAAGTAAATTCTCTTCCTTTTTGGGGGTGGGGTGGGGAATGGGGTGTGAGGGTGGGGCTGAAAGTAGGAGGGGAAGAAGAGATGTTTTTGTAAATTGGGGTTTGACCCTCCTCCTATTTTTCCCCCGGAGGGTCCAAATTTATATTACTTAAGCATCCGACACTTTTGATTTGTGGATGCAAATTTTTTTATAACAATTGCCAACTTACCCCATCCTGTGGTCTCGCACTGGAGTAGACTCTCTCTCCTACGCACAGAGTCTACTCCAGTGCGAGGTCATAGAATAGGGCTATTGCCAAGTCAGATAGGAGAACTACATATCTCCATGATCAAATGAACACAGCAATGAACACACCTTTAACATACCTGGAATTCTCAAACCTCAAAAAGTGCTCCTCAAGAGTCAAATGATTCCCCCACCTCCTAGGCTCTTCCCCCCCCCCAACACTTAAATATGCTAGCCAGTCAGCCCCCTTCATATTTAGCCCCCCCCCCCCCAAAAAAAAAACATACCCTGGATCTCAGCACCGACTTACGTCAAGCACAGTAAGTGCAGGCAGTTGTTGTATATCATTGGATATCTCTTGAAGCTTGTTACAAGCCAGGATGAGCTTGACCAGGTCTGTCTGTTCCCACCAGCCATCCTCCGTCTTGTCCAGAGACACTGTCTTCGCTTCCTCTGGTATGTCAATGTTGATCCGCCAAACACTGTCTGGAACTATTTTCAAAAATCGATAAAAACTCAAAAAATCATCCAGGCCTAAAGTTATTAATAAAAAAACTGAAACTGTACCGATCTGAACATTTGTTACTTACACTACAGACAACAGTACCGGCAATGTAAAACTTGACTTTTAGTTTTAATTATCAAGGTTAGGCCCCCCTATCAGTATCACAATGTTTTTGTGCAGTGGGTGCATGGGCGTCGCCAGATCAATTTGAATGGGAGTGTGACCAAATATATTGCCATCACATGACTATGGTCTATGCAAGAACTTTTTGCTCAGTCACATCAGAGCCCCCCCCCCCTACATCATGACACCATTTCATGTATTCAAAGTTAAACTTAAATGTTTATCAAATCAATAATCTTCACCATACAACTCAAAAGGAGAATCAATAAAATGCTGAAACAATAGCATCTTCTTCAATAAACATCTCCATCATCAAGCATGTCAAGTGCATCCTCCAAATCTCTCATCTGTCAAAAATGTCATCACAATATTGTCAGCAGGTCAGTGTCATGACAAGACACACACGACACATAAGTCTGTGTTCTAACCTTTTGCGAGTTCCCGATTTGACAGGTTGAGTTGGCCACTGCGCATAGCCTGCTTTAGCAGAGCCGAGGACACGGCATTGGAGTCCTGCTGGGCCGGCTTCTGGAAACCCGCCCTCGGTTTGAGAGGAGCTCTGCCTCCGACTCCGCCCCCTCTGTTTCTAGACATTATTGTTGTTAGACAACGTACGATCGATCGGGAATCGGTAACTTGAGCCCTTAAAAGCCCAATAAATCGCAAAAACGAATACTCAAACAAAAGTATTATTTAGAAGTATCTGCCGTCAACAGAGCAAGCTGTGTGTTGAGAAAAATGATCCACAGTACAGTTCGTCTGGTGCAAATACTTTAGATGGCGTACTTTACACGTCTAGTGACTGGGATTCAGACTGTCTGGATCAATATTTGGCGCGCTCGTATTCGAATAGCCTAGCCGTGATGCCGTGCTGGCTAAATCTCAGAAATTACTTGCAAATTATACATAGATCGAGAACTGGATGGCATTGGTATAGCATGCAACAAACGAGAAGTCTGTAAAAAAAAAAAATACTTTTGAGATAAATTAAATAAACGGAGGGCATTTCTAAGTTGACTCGATCATCATGAAGAAATGCATCACCGTTAGAATACAACAGCGCCCTCTCCCCACTTTTTTTATTCTGGGGAAAAACTATAAGAGAAGGAACAGTCTCTTTGCAAGAAATACCCATATTTATTTTCGAAGTCTCGTGATCTCAAAGATAATCAGCAACTGGACAAGTTAGTTTTTTCCTCAAAAAACTTTTTAAAGCTAACTTAAAGACATACGTTCGTTTGCACCGAATTGCCCAAGAACAGCATTCGAAAGTCAAGAAGTGGCAATTTTTAAATTCTGAAAAAGAGCTTAATTATAATTATAATGTATTTGAGCGGTCTAAAAAGATTTTACACGGCAAGTGATCCTTCTAATATAAGCAAAGTCAGGAGCAAAAAGCAAGTTCAGTTGCCAAAAAAAATAGAATTTGTTGAAAAGCGAGATCTTCAATGCAAGTCAACAAGTTTTGAACAGCGCCACCGTACGTCCGTTTTCAAGTTTGTCCACGGTCGATTGGTAGTTTTCTCGAGACGCTAAACTGTAAAGTCCGCCCCCGCCTTCCAACAAAAAATCCCACAAAGGCCTTGAGTGCGCTATTTATCCTCAAACTTGTGAAAATGACAAAGGGTAAAATATAATCATTTCAAAGAACAGAATTTTCAATGAATAACTAAATCATAAAGTAAACTCTTAATTGATCCGCCTTGCTTGGCACCTGTTTTCTGTCCAGCATCGTGGTTGTACAGGTGCACTGACTCTGAAACGTTAACTGGTACCCCGCGAGTCTCATCCATTCACGCTGCGTACTCGTGTGCCCACCAGGCGTGTACCAGTCTTGGTGACAGGTTGTTATGTGGTGAAGTTTTCAGAAGATTCAAAGTGCCAAAAGTCACTTCATCGGTATGTGTTCGTCAGGTGTCTACTCGGAATGGAATTTTTGTTGGCTGAAAAAGAATCAACTTGCTGTGACTTTTCCGTGTAGCTTGGACTCATTTCTAGCACTGTGATGGAGCACATACACTGAGTTTATGATAGTTTGAAAGGGGTAAGTGTTGTCGAAAAAACCCTAAAGTTTTGGTTCATGTGAAAAGTGCAGTGGGAATATTCTGTTGCTGTTTTTGCGTAGTGACTAGTGTGTGTAGCATAGCAATACATGTCATTAGGCTGTGCGGTACATGTGCACTACCATGCAGTACGAAATACTGGTGGTATTGGTAGTGGAGTCCCCTTTGCTGAGCTATGTAGGCGTAAGGCTTTCCCTCCAACTTTTCTAAAGAATAAGCTTGAAATTCATTCGCTTAAAGTTAAATTAAGTTCAACTTCAAGAACATGCAGAATAGGCCTAATGCAGAAAAATGATTCAAAACCCAATTTTGCCTTGTGTTTACGCATTTGCACTCTTGCATGCACTGTTGGGACAATGTTGCAACCTGACGCCTCTTCAGCTGTTGTGTACAAAGTCTATGGAGGGTCAAGAAAAGTCAAGAAAAGTACTTCCTAACAAAATTGGAAATGTTTCTCAGTCCCACTTCATGTCTTATCATCATATTTGCAATGACTGACCTTCATTGAGATGATATATGAAGGAAAAAGTGGCGTCAGGTTGCAACATTTTTTCCCACTGTTGCAGCAACAAATAAAATGTTGGTAATCGTCTTTAGGACACCTCTGTTTTTTTTACAAGTTCCATTCAAAACTGACTTTTGCAGATGACTGTCCAGTACCAAAGTGTTTTTTTTTGCAGGCTAAAGCAGTCTTTTTCCTTCAGATTAAGTCAATTGTTTGTTGTTATTTTGAAGTGCACTTTCAAAGAAAATGGAGATTTTCAAAAAAATGCAATCAACCGTAATGCTCTAGTGGATTTGCAAATAGTGTCAATTCTGCTAAGATTTGATTAATTGGTTCACCTACCCAAGTAGCCTTAGTAAATATTTTTCATGTGTTTGCCAAAAGATTTCCGCTGCCAAGTCGATGCAAATTTATGCATTAAACATTGTTAAAGGCATCATGTAGGATCATTAACTTTTCAGGCATTTTGTTTGTTTCCAATAATAACACCACTCAAAATCCAAAGACGAATGTTGAAAACCTAACCCGTTGAAATTTCAGACCAGTGAATGTAATGTTACACTTTTCGAGTAGAAAAAGTGAAAAACCATACTCAACCTGCTGAAAATGAAACGCGATTTCTTCAATAGCACTCTTTATTTCCAAAAATCAGTCAATTCACTGAACATTCTTTGGAAGTCACCTACATTTTTTGTTTTCCTCTAAATGACAGAAAGCCGGGCGGAATAAGTTCACAGGGTGTTTAGTTACCAGTACAATCATTAACCCTAAACCCTTACTCCCTAGGCATTTTTTGCTAGGATGCAACCTCAATCCTGCAAAATCCCCCAACTGCCTCCCATGTAAAACTTGCATGCCTCAATCCTGCAAAAAATCCTCCAGCAATCACTGTCAATATGTTGAGGCAGAGCCAGTGAGATCCTGGAGCAGTGCGGAGGATTTCAAGTATAATATAGGCCTAAATTTATGCACGGCTGAGCATGAACAACACAAGGTCCGGCCCAAGACCTTGACACAGTGCATCCTCCGAAATCAGCAACACGCTTTTGCCATGTAGCCTCAATCCTGCAAAATCCTCCATTTTGCAAAGAGGATTTGGGAAGGTTATGGTTAAGGTTTCTTTAGAATACAGTATTAACTTGCTCGCCAATTTTCACTATGACCAGAGCCTGTTGTATAGAATTGGGTAGGGCAGACCAAGAATGCCTGTCTGCATGCCACATGCTTGTACACTGTCACAAACAAACCGGGAATTCGAACTTGAGGTCAATGTCACTGGGTGTCCCATAGCACGCTGGGCCAGTGGCCAGACTGGAGGTTTAAAGGAACCGCACAAAACGTTATCTGCGCAGCTTTTGTTGTTCCAAAATGCCATTCTTACAACGTAGTATATGTACCCACATTACTTGTAAGTTGTTTTGAATGATAGTGTCACTTGAAGATTGGCTACAATGTACATTGTACATGTGTGTATATATATACGGTTAAAAACAGCAGGATGATATTGGATTTTTTAACCACAAAAAGTAGGGTTGGGGCAGCACTATATACATGGCCTAGTTATTTAAAAAAAAAAAAAAAATGAGTAAAAAAATTAGTCGCGATTTTCTAGATGTGGTGGGGTATTAAACCGGAAACCAGATCTACACAATTTCTGTGCTGGTATTCTGATCTTGCCAAGAACCTCCCAAAGTTATTCATGAATTATTAAATTGTGTATTGAGGTTGTTTTTTTTTTAACCAAAAGCTCAAGATACGCACTAGTGCCTGCATGTCAGTTTTCTGATCGAGTAACGATGAATTCTTCAACTTTTAATCCTGGATTACAGTGGAAGTGTGACTATAATGTATGCTTTGTGTACTTCCAGTTGAACCTGACTACAACATGCTCTCTGATAAATTATAAAGAGGTCAGTGTAATTCAGATGAAGAGAGGTCTATTTGGGTCATTATAGATAAATTTGGGGTCCTTTTTTCCTTGTCCCCGTTACATCTGACATCTACATGTATGATTTTACAAAATCTTATTCACTCCTCAATGCATAATTTGTCCTCCAAGAGTGATTATGAAAAGGAAACTACGTACCCAACGAATACAAAAAAAAATTGCAGTCATTCTTAATGATACTTGAATGGCAAATTGCAAAGTACCAAGGTAACAGGGACAGGAAAAATGCCACACTTTGAACCCTAAATTAGCAGTCTCTTTAACCTCCAGATTGCATTCGGTTGTCATTGGATACTCAGTGTGTGCATTGATCAATCAGAGTGAATAACTTCCTGGATGCGTGCTGATTTCCAGATAAATATTGCAGAAAATATTTGTAGTCTGTTTTTAGTCTCAGTCGGAATCTAATCACTGGGAACAGGGTAGTGATTTGTGCAGCGTGCACCAGTGCTCTGTATTTGAAAGGAGCACATCAAACTTGGAATTCTTTTAATTAATAAAACAGGTTTTTGTCGGTTTTCAGGTTATTTTCATGTAAGATAATCTGCAAGGATTGAACATTGGGTATTTGGCAGAAAAGATGTCAGAAATTGTGCCAAATTCATATTTGCACCTTATAAATGTAAATTTTTTGTTTTGTTTTAAGTTGCAGCGATATTTTGTAAATTTTGCAGTGAAACAGAACAAAGTTTAATCCAATTTATACTTAAGATAGATTTTTTTTTATAATGAACAAGCCAAAATCGGAGTTGGGGGAATATGTTTTCTTAATATGCGTACATGTAAATGCCCGTAGTGTTGTTTTCTTCTTATAAATTTGTTTTTGTTTTAATGTGATTTTGATGCAACAAGTAAGGTCTTTTTGTAAGATTCGGAACAATGTTTCTAACATGTTGCCATGATAGTTCACTTTCTTTTTGTCGTTTGATTAATTGAACCTGTCCGAATGGACAGATTTGAAGAGGGCGAAGAACAGAAAACAAAGCAGACAAAGCCAATGAGCAACAAGGGATCAGTACATGTTGTCCCGGTGACGGTGATATGCCAGACTATGTTCTATGCAAAACCTAATTAATCATATTGGCCTGGCGACTTTGCATTTGTCTCCGAGACTGTGCTGCTGATTGTGTGCGGAGTAAATAAACACTCTTAAAAACGGACGCAACACTCGAGGTGTAATTGTTGGGACGATATGAAACACCATTTTTGGCATCTGGTCTTTTGTTGCCTGAACTCTGATCGCGGCCGCCCGGCGTTGTTCTTACGTGACCCGGGAACAATACGTGACTGACTTTAATTGATCCGGGTGAGTACGTCTGCGCATACGTGGCACGGATCCCGACTAAAGTTCAGGACTCGCACTTCCGTACGAGCTCTTCACGCTTGTTCAAAACAGAGCAATAATCTTCTTGATTTATGGGCGCATTCACGGCCGAGTTCGAGCAGTCTCATATGGGGCGAACGAGTTAAACAACAACTTGCATCCGCATTGTAAACGGTGTCACCGTAGAACTTTGGAACCATTTCGTAGTCTTTAGGAACAAGGAATTTATGTCAAGTGCTTGTTTCTTGCAGTGCTGAAACTGTTAAATTGTCACTGAACAAGGAAACAATGCTGATAGTGATACACACAAGCACAGGTTTATTTGTGTAGAAGCAGAGTTTATTTCTAAAACACGATATATACATTTAAAAAAGTTAACAAGTTGCCCAGTGGTAAAACCATATAGAACCTACACAACATGACAGTTTTGTGAAAATGTATAGAACCTACACAATATGACAGTTATTCCTAAACTACAGTTTTCGCTTTATTGTATTTGTAAATTGTGTTTAGATATATACTAGGCTTGGGCGAATTGAGCATTTTTGGAATCGATTCCGATTCCGTCTGGGAATCGCGATTCCATTTGGAATCGATTCCCTTATTTTTTCCCAAAAAAAAGGAAAAGAAAAAAAAGAAAGAAATTTCAAAACCTGAAAAACCCATCAAAATAACCAAAAACATTAAAATCAAAACCGCTAATAACAAGGTCATTATGGGGTGTAATCGCTCTCTTATAGATGGTCATTTAAATATAAAATGAAATGTGCGATTTCCCTTGCGGAAAACATGCAAGATCAAAATCAGAGCTCATTTTGAGTCTAACAACCAAAACAGTTGAAAATAGTGTGGAAAATATTTTTTAATGTACTATCAACTTTTATTTGGCAGTGAAATAATAGTTGGAGTCGATTCTATTCGATTCCGGCGTGGATTCGCCCAAGCCTACTATATACCAGCCGTCGAAACTGACTTTTTGCAACCAGGAAAGGACAGGTTTCTTAAAGCCAACAAAATGGCGTATAAATAATTGACAAATAAAAATGGGGGGTGTTGATTTTCCTTACTCGCAGCAAAAGCTGAATTGCCAAGGATTCAGCTACAACGTGGTCAAGTCGAAGGCTGTCTATAGGCCTACATGTAATGTTCCAATCCCCTTTTTTTTTACCATAACCCTAACCCCTTGAGCACTTTTATTATAAACTATCCTGAATCCGCCAAAATCCATCAATTTTTTCATGCAAAAATATGTTGGTGTCCTGAGTCTTTCAGAATCCACCAGTGAGTTCATCAGAATCCATCAGTGTAACGGTAGTACATACCTCGTACTACACACCAAACATGCATATGTAGCCAAGGAGTTAAACTGTTGAGATCCTGAATCCATCAAAGTCCCCCAACTGCTCAATATGGAGGTATCCTGAATCCATCAAAATATTGCAGTACGGCTAGGCCTACTGTCCTGAATCCATCAAAATCCCCCTACTTTTTCAACATCCCGAACCTGCCGAAATTCTCCAAAACCTGGATTTTGATGGATTCAGGTACGTTAGGGTTAAAGCAGTTATACTTAAATGTGGAGACTGGGCAAAAGAAAATATGAACCAGGTGTAAGAATTTTGAAAGTATTTGTTGTGCACAACATTGCAATTTGCTACTATCTCTATGGAACATTGTAGTAACAATCATCACTAGTAAGAAAAATGCGCAGGAAAGAAAACGTGTGGTGTCTTGTATCAGCGGTGCAATAGGTCAGCAACTGGCACTGCTGTTTCAGGGTTTTTTTCTGCTTTAATTAGCGTAAATCTGGTAGGCTTGGGATCAGTGATCCAGGGTGTTTCACTGGTAACCCAATCTTTTGGGTGTGTGCTGTATCATAAGTCCAGTGGCCTGGGCATGATGGGACAGGTCAGATGTGAACTCATTGGCATGCTTAGCCCAGGGTGAAGTTTTTTTTAAAGGGATTTCAAATATTTGGGTCTTGGGAAAACTTTTCTTTTTAAAAAAAGCAGCGTAGGATCGTTTGTAATTACGCTGAAAAATGCCTGCCGATTTCATGTCAGAAACCTCGCCTGAATTAAGCAGGCATGCAACTTTTCCTCGGATCCACTGATTTCCTCGTTTTTTTAACTTCTCATGAATGCCATTACAAATTGAAAAACACTGTACAAAGTCTCGTGTGGTTTGTCGTTTTTCCAAAATTCCCAGTTGCATGTCTGATTAAGTGGAGGTAGGGCTGGTGTAAAATATCCTGAGAAATTATTCTGCCTGAATTATATCATCTGTAAGAAAACTAGCATTGTTGGTGGTTGCAAAATTAGGGCGCCACGGGTATGCTTTTCCTACGCGACTCCAAAAATGGTGCAAAAGTTTCTCTAATTTCTCAGAAATTACACAACTGAGCTGCAGCTCCGACAAGTTAGTTTTTATGCCCCTACTTCAGATTCTGAGCTCTGAATCCTGTTGCTTACAACAACAAAAAAGATATCGAAAGCATATGATTCCCAGGTATACATGTATATACCTATGTACCTTTAAATAGTTTCAACTTCATAGCAAAAAAAAGATAATTTACACAAAATTGTCAAATTATACGAAATTGTCACTTATACATTTATATGTGTATCATTCACATTTTGTGCACCATTAAGTTCATTTACCGAGAAGGGCGTTGTCCCTCTTTTGAGTAATTTACCATGAATGTACAGCGAACACATTCTTTTAGTATAAGAAACACATGCTTTTAGTACAGTGTAGCATGCTTTTAGTTACAGTGTAGCACATTGTAAAATAGTGTAACACATTGTAAAGGAATGTAGCAGAAGTTTACCCTTGTGTGGGAGGCATAGTACAGTTCATACAAGTGTACTACTAGTGTCTGCTGCATGCTGGTTTTCCAAGTTTGCCAAGTTGCCTTTTGGTGCTGATAAGTGTGAATTCCAGGTATTATGTAATCCACACAGCAAAGGACAAGTTCTTTGTGTTGTCTGTTGGAATAAAAAAGTAAATTTGTCCTTGGATCATCCGAACTGGATTTCTTTGAAACCAGTGACAGCCTTTGCGAATGTATACACACACATTGCTGATCAATATAAAACCCTGTGTTTGCAATCAATGTGTAAACGTCTAAATTACAGTACATGTATGTACATGTACAATGTATGTATACACATTCCTGTACTTCATTTTACAGGTAGCCATGGTTTCTGTTCTTTTGATTACTTTGAAACTTATATAAACAAGATAAAGTTAATGACTCATGGCTTTTCTGCAAAGGCATGCAATCCTGAGCTTGGTCGGTTACTTGCCCACCTCTTGTCCATATTGTATAGGTACAGAGTGTTCAGTTTTTAAAAAATTTTAAATGATGAAACTTGAAGATTTTGAACTTTAAAGTGCCCTTTAACAAAATCATTTTTTTTCTTCTCTTAGTTATAAAATGTTTAACTTGCATTTTCATTCCAACCAAAAAAACTCCTCTTTGTCTATCTTGGGCATACATGTATATTTGTAACCCTTTAAAAAAAAGTTTTGATTTTTGGCACGAACAGATCCGCCTTAGCAGACTGGCTCCCGGTCCGTACATTATTGATTCAGATGTTGGGGGGAGGGGGAACCGGCCTGCCCTGCAAGAACAGATTATCGTTTCGCAAAAAATGCAGAATTTGTAAACTAATAATCAAACTTGGGCGGATTGTTTTTCTGGTCGAAGTGTCATTCCAAGTGAATAACTTTTGTATTACTAGAAAAATATAAATTTATAAAAAAAATGAATCAATTTTTTTTTTTTTTGATGAAAGTTGGAAATAGCATGAGGAATGCAATGTAATCGGGACATTTCAATAGCAGATGATGTTTGTATGGAGTTTCCAAAGGATCTGGACAATGACAAAACATTCTTCTTTTCAATTTGTTTGGGGACAAAACCGCTCCTACGTTTATTCCTATGTTTTACCCATAGCACGGTTGTGTGTAAGCAAAAATTAAACAGGCGGGCATGCACGCGCATGGACTAGTGTGTGAAGAGCATGATCTGGGAAAAGCACGCTAGTCTATAGCTGAATACGTATATATGGGATTAAGATTGGTGATCACCTTCCTTTCGAACATGCAATCACAATAAATGATTCTTACATTTTTTCTATTAGACCATAATGTCCCCTAACAACAATTTTTTTTACGAATTTCATACGGCGGCGCTAGCTTTATAAAATTACGGCAGGTTGAACAGACGTTAGTCTGCTGGAAACCAAGACTTAATGCACAAAATGGTGGCAAATTATGATCAAATTGTGATTTTTAACGTAAATTTTATGGACTTATTTTCCACTCAAAATTCGTTATAATAGGCCTAACAGTTAAGAAATGAGAATGCTGTTTCTCTTTTTTTTAACGGTGTACAAACATTTCAAATGAGACACACTTTTTGATGGCTGTTGTTCCTAAGGCCAAAAAAAAGTCTCCGGTTTCTGGTATGGAGCTTGCACCAAAAGTGGTGTGGCGACGCGGCTTTTGTTTTCTTTTTAACTTTTTTTTCTTTCTTCAAATGTCCGCTGATGACTGCAAATGGTGCCTGACTAAATTAAGTGCAAAATATATGGGAGTCAAGAGAGGCCACATAAAGCTTATATACTCGATCGTAACCCCATCAAAAAACACGTTAAAATTGTGCAACAGCAGGATTACAGTCAAACCAGTGAGTTTGGCAGTTTTGAGACACCATCTTACATTGAAAAAAAAAAACTTTTTCATTTTGCTGACGCGCCGGCTACGGCGATGCATGCGCAGACCAGAAACCGAGACTTTCTTTTTTTTTGGCCTAATGCTCTATGCTTTCCCGAAGCAGAAAAATCAATATACTGCATGGATGCTTGAAAAGGAGCGCTAACAAATTGATATGAGCTGGACGTTTCCAGATACCATTTGCGACCAAGTTACATTAATTATCTGTATTTGTACACATGTCTCTACATGTGTGACTGTAAATTGTATGTGTTCATTCACTCTTGTCCAGAGAAAGTGAAGCTGGTGCCCTATTGTGTAAATTACCAATAGTTGTAACTCACACAGAGGATTAACAATCCACAGCATATAACTGTCCCCCTGGACATGAATACAGGGCTATAGTACAACTACCAGAGGCTTGACCACCACACAACCTGCTGGGTTTATTGTGGTCTACGGACTAAAAGCCTTAGAATCTATTGTTAGACTGTTGTTGCTTTAGGTATAAGTTGAAATATGGAGTCAGTGGTGTTTTTTGTTGTTGTGGTTTTCCCACAGACTGATAAAGGAAAGCCCTCTAGGGAAAATAAAGCTTTGATGTTGTCATGGCAATGGTAAACAGAATAGTTGGTTTTGTGTGAACAGGCGTGGTGGATAGAGAACACTGTAATGTCAGTGGTACTATTTGTTTTGATACAGCTACATTGTGCAGTGTTTAAAAGTGTGCAATGCCCAGCCTTTCACTTAAAGGGACATTACGGCTTGGAATGTGCCTAATTGGGCTACAAAACGCCTAGGGAAATTATCAGCATTCCAGACTCCAACCGTTCTTAAACATAGTGTTTAACACCTCCTAAGCACATATTTATACCCTTATTGTGTTATAAGGCGGATGTACGATACTTTAAAAAATGGGAAAATCGCCTTGTGATTTCACCCAAGATGAATCAAGGAAGACTCGCAAATGCAATTTTTTTTTTTTTAGGAAAAATGTGTTTTTAGAGCACATTTTGGATGCACACGTCGTGCAGAATGAAGTTGGAGGCAGCTGGTCAAATTGATTGAAGTGTCTGGAAGACAGCAGTACGTTAAACGCATGACATTGACAACTGTGACAACACATGAGCCGGCCAATGATAGTGCAGTATGTCATTATGAATATTCAATTTCTCATGAATATTTCATTTATTTTAATATGTCCGTGAAATATGTCCAAAGATTAATCATTGCAATGCAATTGTGCGCGTGGTCTAGTGGTAAAAGTCTCGTCTTTCAAGCAAGTGTCCGAGGTTCGAATCTCAATGAAGTAAGTGACTGATTAATAAATAGGAGTAAAGGAAAGGAGAGGGTGAAAGTGGAGGAAATAACCATAAAGGATGCAACTTTTTGGCGCTTGAAAAAAGTGGCGGTCCGGTATGGAAATCTTTCCTTTTTGGGGTCATTTACTGTACTTTTTTGCCATGTCTGCATAAATTATGCATGGGGCAACCCTGCGTCATTGCAGTGTGCGTCCCTTGTTCAGAAGTTTTACAAAGACGGTGCCCAACCAATCTCATCCAAATCCGCCCCAACAATTGAAAGTGTATGCTCTGCTAGTTCACGATAGCAGCCCAGCTGTACCCCTGGTGCCAGTGAGTGAACGGTGCCTCGCCGGTCACCGGTTGCCAGCTCATGGGCAACGAACTTCAACGGGTTGAAGCTCGCATCCCCCTGAATCCACAATGCCAACCTGGTGGCATTCAGGCATGAAACTGAAAAGAGATGGATTAAGTGCTTAAATAAATCACACACACCGTTTCCAGGTGTTTTTTTCCTGACCCGGTGCTAAGCTTGGCTTTCATGTGAATTAAATTTTGCCAATTGCCCAACAATTGCCAACTTGTGTATCTGTGAAAATGTACAAATGTATATTACTCTGTTTGTGAACCTCGAAGTATCTATATCAACTGGGATTCACGAAGTGCTCCTTTTGTGTCTAGTCCTGAACTGCACTACTTTCGCAATCAGTTTGGCAGTCGAACAACGACCTTATTTGGACTACTTTTGCAGTCAGTTTGGGAGTCACTGTCAGAAGGCTGTACTTGCTAGTTGTTCATAGGCTTTTTCACACTGTTGTCTCGCCTACCTGTGCTGAGACATGGTTGAAATCAGCATGGGTCCATGGTGAGCACAATCGTCTCCCATGCAACTTGGTATAGGCAAGTCATACATGTACACCATTCATACTGAACACTAGTGTGTACATGTACCATACCGTAGGCTGCAGATTGGTGATTTTCTGCTTGGGTCAGGCCTGGATTATCCAATGGGCACAGTAGGCATAGTCTGAGTTTCACCTCCGTTATCCACGGAGCCAGTCTCCATATAACATCTGATATATCAAAGCATGTGGATTTATGCGATCTCGCGCCTCAGCCAATCGGAGTCGACTTTACTACATCGTGACGTCATTTCATTCCCAAATCAGTACTAAAACTGTGATTGGTCAATTCGAATGCAGTGTTTTGTAATACAAGAACAGCCAGGCATGTATCGCGTAACATAATACAGAGTGCGCGACCACAGCCTTTGTTGCTGTGTGTAGGTTTTTTTAATCCAATGTCTATGACGCGACAACGGGTGAATGACTGCAGACCCGATATAGAAAGCGCCTGCTGATTGGTCAAAATCTAGAGGTTAAGATGCAGTTGTCTTGCATAATTAATCAGCGAGTCTGCTCAAAATTATAGACCATGGCTAGGCACAGTAGGCCCGCAAAACTTTTCTTACGGTTATAATTTTCCTGAATCCAGTGGTAACTTTTCATCAGTTCTTCACACACTTGTTCATTTTTCATATATGCGAGAAAGTCATGACAGTAAAGACCTTGAACACTATTAGACATTTTTAATATATTTCAGAACAAGGCATTCTTCGGAAAGAATGTTGCAACCTGACGCTGCTTTTTCCTTCATATATCATCTCAATGTAGGTCAAATGCAAAAATGGTGATAAGATATGAATTAGGGACTGAGAAACATTTTTAATTTTGTTAGGAAATTGGCCTACTTAAAAAAAATTCTTGACTCTCCATAGACTTTGTTCACAACCGCTGAAGTAGCGTCAGGTTTGCAACATTCTTTCCCATTCTTCACTGATATTATAATTAGTGAAAAATGGTAAAATCTCACAAAAATATACGAGTTCAGTGCGAATACGGCTTTAGTCAGTAACAGTTTCAAGTACATGTATGTAAAATCCTCAAAAGCTGTACAGGTACATGTGCAAAAAAGGTATCCTTTACGAAGAATGAAACTTACCAACTTGTATTTTCATGAGAAAATCTGATTATAGCTTTCTCTTCAAAGAAGAGTAAACTTAAGCAATCGTGCTTATGTACCATACGTTACATATACCTGTTTTTCGTGTCGGTATAGAAAAACCCTAAAATGTTGAAATGATGACATTCACAATGCAGTCTGGAATCAACAATACCTTGTGACGCACGTACGTCACTGTTTTTCGCCCGCCAAAATATCAAAATATGCTTTATGGTCCATCTGCGCTTCAATAGATCTGATTACCTTCCCCAGGGGCTGGAAAGGGGGTCATCTATTGGGGCCTACTTTACTTTAAAACCCCGCGAGCAATGGGTCAAGGCTGGCCTGTTAATTTGTTTCCGGCAATGAATAGGAAATATCGCTTTATCCAAAATATAGGAAAGTAAAAAAAAAAAAAAATTGAAAATCCAGGGTTTTCTTGTGGAAGCTTTGGCATTGGTGGAATCAATCATGACGTGTTTTCGGTTTTTTTTTCTGGACTGATTTATCTTGAATGTTATTCACCAGAGCTTTTGTGATTCTGGTAATAACCTTTATACAGCTTCTGTCAACTGTCTGTTTAAAAATTGCGAATACGGTGTCATTTCAGGATTTAAGAATTCAAGATGAACGGCGCGTCGCCGCTTGACGGCTACAACAGCGACGGCCAGCTCAACAGCGGCGTCAACACGCCCGTCAACGCCACCATGCTGAACAACCGCTCCATCCCACCCATCCGGGTGCTGAGTGGCACGCCCTGCCCACCCTCCAACGCCAACACCCCGGTGCCCTGCAACAACCACGTCAACTTCATCAAGCAAGAGGCGCCTGGCAACAATAGCGGGCATGGCCAGGGGATCCAACTGCCGTCCCTGTCGACGTTTGGACAGACGCTGACCAATGGGAAGACACCGGAGAAAGGCCTGGCCAATGGGCCGGGCGAGGAAGGCATGAAATCAGAGGCTGATTTCCCTGTTGGCTTTGGCACGTCAGAATTTATGGGACAGGAGGACTACACAAAAAACAAAGGTAGGAAATCCATGTTTTTCAAATCTGTAACAAAACTGGGTCTTTGCTACAATCGGGGCCAAATCTCACTGGGCCCCCCTCCCCCCGAGCCCCAGGTCAATGTTGTCCCTCATTGCGTGGTCTGTGTTGCACATTGACCGGGGAGCGGGGGAGTAGGGAACCGGGAGAGAAGTATGCTTGTTGTCACGTGTCCCAACCATTTTGTCCGGGACTGTATGGGTTCTATTTAAAGGCCATTTCATAATCACACAATGTGAAGCGAAGCTGACATCATGAAACATTTGCTACGAAAGTTGATGGCGTTAAAATGTGTTCAACTTTTGAGAATTCACAGTGTGAAAACGTGACCTGATGGCACAAATTCGCAGTTTCAATCGCTTTTGCCCCCAGTTTGAACTGGTCAGCTTTAAGACACAAAACAATAACATGCATTTGTGACAAAAAAAAGAGGATTTTTATTTTAAAAATACAAATATGTCAGACTTTTGTTACTTAAACCTGCAGGATTTTTACAGTGAAACTGAGTTCAGTTAGACCTCCAGTAAAATTTATCTTTGTCTTTTTTCAGTCAAATCTGCTAGGATTTTGTGTTTTTTGTTTGTTAAAAGTGTCAAATCGACAAATACAGGCATGCAACTTTTCCTTGGATCCACTGATTTCCTCGTTTTTAATTCTCATGAATGCAGGCATGCAACTTTTCCTCGGATCTGCTGATTTCGTCGTTTTTACTTCTCGAGAATGCCATTACAAATTGAAAAACACTGTACAAAGTCTTGTGTGGTTTGGAGTTTCCTCGTTTTTTTTATAAATTCCCTGTTGCATACCTGTGAATGCCATTACAAATTGAAAAATACTGTGCAAAAACTTGTGTGGTTTGGAATTTCCTTGTTTTTTTTTAAATTCCCAGTTGCATGCCTGCAAATAAGAAACTTGTCCAACACATGTAAATTATAGAAGATACCTTTTTGGGACTTGAGGTACAGAGCATGTATCAGGAGCTTGCGACACCACGGTGTCTTTATCAACTGGTGTTGTTGACGCCTATGTACTAGAATAATAATACCGAAGTCTTATATAGCGCACGTATCTACCAACTATTAGGTACTCAAGGCGCTGGAAATTATGTCTATTATTAGAGACAGGTAAATGAAGTACATGAGAAATATGAGAACCATTATGTAGCACCTTTATAATGGTTTACAAGGTGCTGCGGCGCATTAAGCAGCCACTGCCAGAAACACTGGGGCAAACCCCTTCTCTTAGCGATAAGTGTTACTGGGTTCTTTAACGTGCATTACACAACACACGGGACCTACAGCTTCACGTCCCATCCGAAGGACGAAGCAATTATGGTAAAGCGCCTTGCTCAGGAGCGCAAGCACTATGTTCCCACGATCAGGATTCGAACCCATGTACCACGGCACACGAGTCGAACACCATAACCATTGGACCACAGCGCCCCATAATGGGACTGGAAACAAACTTTCATGCTCGATTGTCCAACACATGTTTTGTATTCCGTCTGCATTCTTCTAAATAAGTCATATTTCAAATTCCCTACCAGAC
This sequence comes from Patiria pectinifera, assembly GCA_029964075.1. NCBI lineage: Eukaryota > Metazoa > Echinodermata > Asteroidea > Valvatida > Asterinidae > Patiria > Patiria pectinifera. The sequence continues at coordinate 4,215,035 of CM057131.1, read as the reverse complement.
AATCCCCCAGGTAACAAACAAAGTGATATTTTCCTGTCGTTTTCTCCCTCAATCTTGATCTGTCATGGTCATAGTTTCCGGTAGTGTGGAATTGTGCCTGGCTTCGCAAACTGGTTGGAATAATTCCGCTTTTTTTTTTCATTCTCGCTAATTGATCATCTCAAGGCTATCCTGTGGCAGTTCACTTGGCCCTTTTCTGTCCTCAAACCCTCAAATGCTGTATTGCTAAATACCACCGTCATGCAGTTGTCTTTGTCTGCTTTATTTTGGCATTGTGTCTTGAGATAAAAAGGCCGAGTTTGTGTGGAGTGCACTGTACTTCGCTTCATCAAAAGGTGATTCATGAAGCGAATCGTCATACTTCAGTAATTTTCAATTTGATCGGAGTATTAATAATCCAAGTTTAATAATCACCAGGGTCTGTCCTTTTTCAAAATGGTATTATTTCCAAGGTTTGCCGAATTAATTTCCTCTATTTAGAGGTAATTGGGGAGGTGGGAATAGTGTTAGAAATGAAATAAAGGCATTTTTGGGTCGCCTTTACCAAATTTTGGGAGACAATAACAAGTCATAAATTCTGTATGACCATTGACCAGGTAGACCCGTATGACCGAAACCCCCGTATGTGTGTTCAAGTTTAGGTTGTTTTTGAAAAAAATGTATAACTTCTACGTGCTTTCATGGATTTTGACGAAACTTGGATGCAGTGACCCTTGGGTGGGAAGACACAATTTTTTATTGGATTACTGTGGTCAAAGGTCGTGTAGGGGTCATTAGAGGTCATTGTTCAATGCTTAAAATGTTTCCTTGTCTACAGTCAGAATTGGATGGATTGATCCTTGGTTGGGGCTTCATCAAAAGTCATCCCGGTCATCTAGAGGTCAATGGAGGTCATTGTTTAAAAATGCACAAAATTTGACATTTTTTAAGAATGCAAAACGTAAAGGGATCGACTGCGATTTCAAAAAGGCGACACGCGCAACCCAAGGAACTCTTGTTGTCTTTAGAAACAATCACTGTACTTTCACTACTACTTTTGCTCATGGTTCGTGCATACATGTACTGTAAATGTTGCATTGAATTAGATTGGATTGAACTTACATTACAACTTGAACTTATTTGAACAGTGTATTGGTATGTCAAATCTGTGGTATGATTTGGCAAAACTCCAAACGGCTAGTCTGAAATGAAGTGAGAAAAACAGATGGGGCTCCAATACAGAATATGTTTAAAGTTACAATAGTTTCATTTTGTAGCGTTACACAATAGATAATTCTTCACATTATCAGTGATCGGGCAGCGACCGAAGACTAAACAGTCATAAAAAAGTTCAAAATCCACCATTAGTGTCCCCAATGGCTGTTTCCTGCGTGACTCTCTACAAAATTGCCTGAACTTCGCTCACGTGAATGCATTTAACAATTCCCCTGTTTTAAAGGTAGGCTTTCCCAGCAAATCCCGGTAGCTAAACAAAATTCCATGAATGTGAAGGAATGTATTGTTGCTGACGAGAGCCCGTCTAACTCGTGTTTTGTCCGTGCTACCCAACATCATTTGTACCCGCAAGCACCTGCAAATCAGTATTGTTTAGTTGTAAACCCCTGTACAAAACTTGGAGATTTTTAGCAGCCTTTTATTACCAACAACTGGCGAGAAATAAAGACTGTTCCTGACTCTAGGCCTAGGGCAGTTAGTGGATGGATTAAAACCAAAAGGGATTTATTTTTTCTTTGTTCAAGTGTTCTCGATCCAGGCTTCTGGAAAGGAAAAGAATGAATTTGTGGAAGAGATCGGATCAACTTCAAGGCAATAATTTTTTTTTTATGGTGTTTTTTTTGTGTGATTGGATTGAGTGATTTACACTTGCCGCTTTCGCTTCCTCATTCCAAGTGATTTATGGTCGTTTCTTTTCTTGGAGACTGCATTCATCCTTTCTGCTGATGACAAGAGGGCCAGCCTAGTGTCTTCTTTGTACCTATATGTATTTCACTGACTGAGGGACTAACTAAGGCCCAAAAAATAGTTCTGCTTCCGATTGGAAGGCATTTGAAAATAGGGTAGGCAGGTAAGGATTTTTTTTTTTGGCCAATTTTTTTGTGCACGATCATATGGAGGTGTCTGGGTGTTGTCAAGGGTAATTTAAGGAAGAAAGTGATGGTGTTCGGGTTTTTTCCTCATTTTGCCCATAAAAAAAATTAAGGTAGGGGGCCGTCAGAATAGGGTAAGTAGGGAAACCGGAAGCAGAAATTTTTTGACTGACTGACTCCCCGACTGACTGACTATTACCTGTGAGCCCGGCAGTACTGTCATGTAGGCTTACCCAGTGTGACACCAGTGGATGGGCTATACCCGGCCATTGTGTAGATCACAAAAAGAACTCCGGTAACTACCCATTCTGAATCAGTTGAATAGAATGTTGGGACCAGCACTCTGGGTCCAGCTTGACTCGGCTTGCCTCGTCTTTTGTTCAATGTCATAATGACCTTTTTGGGTCATTCCGTGCGACATGCCCAGCGGAATCGTTCCTCAGATTCATGCACATGACATTGTGCACACAACAAAGAAATATTTGAAATTTGCAGGCTTGAACTGTTCCTCGTAAACCATCCCCACAACAGCTGTTGACATGAACACAAGGGTGCTAACTGCACCCCCCCACCCTCCCTTTGCCTGATGCTCTGAGTCTGATCATATCCACTTACAAGTCTGGAGATATTTTTAAGGGCAGACCCTTTTTAATGCAGGGTGGTAACCTCCTCATTGTTGGCATGGCATCACGTCCAGCGGTTCACGGTTCCACCCTACTTAATGCTGTCAGGCGCCTTCAGCTAAGAGACTATGATTGTACTTATACATTGGTCCTGCCAAATCTACTCCCAGTTGTTTCAAAATCTAACTTCTTTGTGTCGCCTAAACAAAGTTTTGGGGGACACTTACCAGTCCTAAATTCTGTATCCCTGTATCCCCGTGACCGTGCCTGTATGTACGGGCGGTATGTTAAAGTTTAGGTTAAGTTTTTGAAGAAAATGTATTAACTTCGACATGCTTTCATGGATTTTGATGAAACTCGGACGCAGTGACCCTTGGGTGGGAAGACACAATTCTTCATTGGATTACAGAGGTCAAAGGTCATCTAGGGGGTAATTAGAGGTCATTGTTCAACTAATGCTTCAATACTTCTTTGTATACCGAATTTAATGGATTTTAATGTCACTTGGATGGAGTGATCCTTGGGTGGGGGTTCATGAGGACTCTTCCGAAATTGGAGATCAGAGGTCGTCTAGGGGTCAATTGAGTTCATTGTTTAAAAATGCACAAAATGTGACTTTTTGAAGAACAAGAAACATATATACCGGTTGGATCAACTGTGAAAAAAAGCGACACATGCAATCCAAAACGATGGTATCATTTGGAAGACAACCATTTTTGAAGTGGGTTTAAGAAAATGTGCCGGCGGGCACAGTTTTTTTTTACGTGGGTTTGTGATGAAATCCAGATGCAAGACCTCCAAATTGCGCATGCATACGTGGTACGTTTTCTCTGTTTTCTCAAAATGTATAGTATCCACTGAGCCAAAACTTCAATTTAGTTCTAGATTTTAGGAAAATTTGTTGCTTTAAAAAACCCCAAAAATTGCGCCAACAGCAAATGATCCTGCGTACCTTTAACCGGATTGCCTGGTTTTGTTTCGTTTCCACTCCAATGGGGCAAAGAATTTGACAAGGGGAATCCTGGGAGTAGTTCAGTGGAAGTTTTTCATATTTACACCAGGGTTTGGGCGTGTGTGGGTGGAGGTAGGGTACGTGACCAGGGCACAGCTATTGTTCCAACACCAGTGCCACTAGCTATTGCAGAATGCCTAGTTAAATTACAGTATTTAAAACAAAAGTTTACTTGCCTCGGGTGACATCCACTGTGGTTGATTCTGTTTAATCCCCAGAAGAAATTCCTCCAACATACTTGCCATAGCAAAGGAATAGTTAGCGATACCCTATCTCCCAAATCTCCTGACAGGCCTTCCAAAATACAACATGTACTGCACTAGCAGTTCAGAGAAAGCACTCTAGGACTAGGAGGAAACTTTATGGCCGGAAAGAGGTGCCAAAAATGTCCCGCCCGTTTTCATAAAATTTATTGGGCATTCCAGACATTTTTACATGGCATTGATGTTCATCAGCGTTTGACTTTTTGGGAGGGGGGATGCGATGATGCCACTCGCCCTGTTTGTAGTAAACAGATTCTAATTTTTATTCAAGAAGAGTTGAGTTTTATCCAGTTTGCGTCAGAAGACGTGATAACATGCACTGGCTGTTTTTATACACAGGCACTGACGGGTTTTAACGTCAAGGTTGCCTCAACTCGCCTCCGGATGACGTCTAAACACGCTAATCCCTTGTGTCTTTTGTGCACACACAAAGTCTGTGGAGGCAGACCCTGTGTGTTGATCTTGAATTGGCCGTTGTGCGCGGCCTATTGTTCGACAATTTATGCTCCAGTGCACACCTCGGAGTATTGAAACACGAGGTTTCGGCAAGAAATAGCATACAATTACTGTTGAAATGGCTCTCGCGAATCAGTGTTTGTGGCGTTTGGCTGTATATCAGAAGTTGGCTGGAATATTTTGCCTTTTGTGAAAATAGAAACTTTCGGCAAAAGTAATCCCGGCGCAAAGTGGTTAAAAGAATATAACCCAGTCCACATAAAATTCAAAACTGATTATCCTTTAGGTTGATTGTCTAGTGTCCTGTCTTCAATTTCTGAAACCTGTTTGCTGCCACTTACAAGAAGATAAATAAACTTGACATTCTCCAGTCTGTCACTGGACGATTTATCACGAACAGTAAATTGTTTTCATAATTCCTGTCTAATCGGGAACAGCTGTCGTCGTGATAAATCACTGCCAATAATGCCATATCAAGACACAACCTTTATGTATTTATTTATATTTTTTTGGGGGTCCTATTTTTAGCCTGTGTCGGAAATGTTAAGCATGCTTGAGCCACTGTGGCACATTCCATGATCTTGGACAATTATCAAAAACCACCAAATTACATGTTCAATTGTTATATCGCCAGCCTTTCAGATTTACATGTACCTTTGTGCAAGAAGCCTTTGTAGATGACTAGACATGTTAGGTAGTAGTGGGAATTTGGCACTTGACCCAAAAAAATGGGATTGTTTTTTTAGGATTACAGATAATACACAAGATTTGCAAACATAAAAAAAAAAAAAAATGTTATGAAATATCTTACTTGACTGTAAGCGAATACAATATGTAGTAGTCTCAAGCATCCTGTAAAATTGTGGCACCTGGTGTACAGATAATTTCAAGAAAAGTGGTATTTTTGTATCAGTTTCCAACGATGGTGGGCTGACCATACTGCCCCCAATTTACTAAATTTAGTTAGTTTACATTTTACATCGGTTTCACATCCATAAACGGTGCAAGCCAGCTAGTCTGGTTCTTAACCTGACAATTCCTCGACGTCTATAAATTGCTCCGTTTTGTCTGAAGTAGGGTTAGGGAGCCAGACTACAAAAAAATACAAAAATAAAATTTTTGTCTAGGTTTTTCCAGCATGAACACAATTTTTTTTAAACAGGTCAGTGTAACAACATATGCCATAAAATACTGACCTCCAAATCCATCCATTTCTGAAAATTGCAGCAACAGCAAATGTTGTATTATTCTTGTGTAATACCGGTACCTTTAAGCCTCAGAATGTACATTTTACAAGCAACCCAATCCACAGGAATGTACTTTCACTGACCCATTGCATACTGTACTGAGGGCATCTGACCTGCAGAGGATCAGAATACCAGGCATTAGCTTTGCCCAAGTAAGATAGAGATTTTGCCCCCCCCCCCATAAAAAAAATTATGTCATGCAAACCAATTTCACTTGCCTGACAAGGGGATTTGATTTTGAGGCAGAGTGTGGCCTAGTGCTTAGGGTTTGTGACTCATGATCAGAGGGTCAGGGGTTCGAATCCTGCTGCTGGCCATATGTTATGTCCTTGGGCAAGCCACTTCACTACAATTGCCTTCTCTAGGTGAAGCGCGTTGGAGCACGGAGGAAGGAAAGCAGTTTGGGTGATATCCCGAGCAGTGAGGATGATTAACCCTAACCTTCCCAAATCCTCAAAAATCGTCTTTGCAAAATGGAGGATTTTGCAGGGATTGAGGCTATTATAGTGATAGTGTGTGGCTGATTTTGGAGTAAGCTGTGTCAAGGTCTTGGGCCGGACATTGTGTTGTTTGTGCTCGGCCATGCATACATTCAGGCCTGGATTATACTTGAAATCCTCTGCACTGCTCCAGGATGTCACTGGTTCTGTCTCAACATATTGACAGTGACTGCTGGAGGATTTTTTGCAGGATTGAGGCAGTGGTCGGTCACCCCTCCGAGGAACACAGTCAAGAAATAACGGAGGATTTTGCAGGATTGAGGCTGTTGCAATTTTTAGCAGTTGGAGGATTTTGCAGGATTGAGGTTGCACCCTAGCAAACATGCCTAGGGATTTAGGGTCAATTAATGTAAGGCCTCAATTATGCATGGCTGAACATAAACAATGCAAGGAACTAAAGCTTTAGTTTGGCACAAAGCATCTTCTAACATCAACTGGCACTTGTAAAAGCAAACACACCCGCAAGTGTCCCATATTCTCCAAAAACGCCTGATTGATTTTGGAGGATTGAGGCGGGTTAGGTTAATAACAGTTCACAGTTCAAATACTATGTACACATGCATCACATCAAAAAAAGTGAACACTTGAATGTCTCAAGTGTATGTAAGTGTCTGTGTGACAGGTACCAGAAGAGCGGCAAATCTAAAGCCCAGTACACAGTACAACTCCCATCTGTCGCTGTCCCTGCAGATTCTTAAAAGCTGATAAACCTCAGGTCAAGATTTCCCCCAATTAAGCCTGAGTTTCTTTCCTCCTGTTCTGGCTGTAACAGTAAACATCTGTTGGGGGGTCACTGACCCCGAGAATAATGGACTCTCCAAAGCTGCCAATGGGGATGGGGAGTTTAAGGTTTTGATAAGTCACAGACAGTTCATGTCTTAAAGTTGTCCTCCCCGGTGCTATTTTTGTGTGTTTCACCCCGCAAAATAGATTTTGTTTTTAACAACCGGTAGTTCGTGTGGGAGGACGTGAAAACACACACTGGCTGTTTTATACACAGGCACGGCTGACTTAAGACATCAAGATTGCCTTGACTCGCCTGCGGGTGACGTCTAAACACGCTAATCCCTCGTGCCTTTTGTACACACACACAAAGTCCGTGAAGTCTGTGGAGGCGGATTATGTGTTGATCTTGAATTGGCCGTTGTGCGCGGCCTGTTGTTGTACAAGTTATGCTCCAGTGCACACCCTGGAGTATTGAAACGTGAGGTTTCCGCAAGAAACATCTTACAAATACTGTTGAAATGACTCCTGCAAATCAGTATTTGTGCCTTTGGCTGTTTATCACAAGTTGGCGGAGATGATTTTTTTTTAGGAACCTCCTCCGCATCCCTCTGGATCCGCGGGTGCCTTTTACCTTGGTACTTTTAACTTTGCCATTATACAGTATCATTAAGAATGACTTCAACGTTGTTTGTATTTGTTGGGTACATGTAGGTAGTTTGCTATTCATTAATCACTAGGACGTGATTATGGAGGACAATTGCAGCAAGGAGTGCATCAGAATTATTTAATCATAGATGTCAGATGAAACAGGCAGGAAAAAAAGTGGACCCGAAATTTATAGAAAGACCCATACATATAGAAATGATAAAATAGTTAAAAGTTAAAGGGAATATACAACATTTGTAAACATCAAAAAACAAAACTAACAAATTTTTACGAAATACCTTTCTAGGATGTTGGTAAATGACAGTCTAAAGCATCCTGTAAAATTATGGTACCTGGTGTGAAGTCATTTTCAAGAAAAGGTGCATTTTGTATCAATTTCCAACGGTGATCGGTCGACCAGCGTTGAAAAAACCTATTTATTTTTCAACTACTGCTCCAAATTTACCATACTTTTTCAGTCCAAATTTTGTTTGCTATCGGTTACATGTTCATGAACGGGTGCAGGCCACCTAGACTGGTTTCCTTACCTTACAATTTTCCGGCATCTATAAATTGATCCATTGCATCTTTAGTGGAGTCAGGGAGCCAGACTGCTCGAAAAGAAAAATTTTCTTGATTATTCCAGCATTTTCGAACACAAAACTTCAAACATGTCAGTGTAACAATATTTTATCTAATATACTAACCCCTCAAATAGTTCATTTCTGAAAATTACAGCAAAAACCACTATGATGTACTGTACATTCCCCTTTAATTAAAGATTGTGAAAACTCCATTGTAGGTTTTTTTTCTTGGAATATAACAGAATAGTCACAATTACTGTGTATTCCTACATGGACGAATGTTGTTTGTGACTCCTTTGCATCAAAAAATGACCTTGTTGTGTTGCTTTTTTTTATACCTGGCCAAAGAAAAAAGAAATTCCTGGTTTCATGGATTTCGAAAAAATCTCATTAGCGGTGCACACGTACCTAGCTTTGTACATTACTCTATAGTCATTGAGAAGCTGCTGAATTCTACTTCCCTAATGAGAGGGTCTTCAAATGTATATGTACTCACGAACATCCAATCAAAGATTGTTTTTTTCCAAACCTGTTGTCGCTGTGTAATTAAAAAATACTTTGGTAACGAGTGCGTGCGGAAGACCTACAATGCGCAGCCTGGTTTTTTTTTATGTACATTGCACGCGTGTACACCCTTTTGAAAAAGACATGCCCTGTTTGATTTCTGGCAAAATATACATGTAATTAACCCGTGCGCTGCAGGGCAAATTTACTGAGACAGAGCAGTGGAGCCGGTGGTTTGTTTTCTTTTAATGAGTAAGGAAGAGGAACCTGGACAAGTTTTAAACGGCAGGAGACATTTGCAAGTGCCTTCATAACATTCGTAAGTACATGTTGTGTAACATTAAGGCTATCAGCTTCAGTCCAAAAATTGGGCCGCCGATATCAAATGAGCAAAAAGAGCAATGTTCATGGCGATTTTCGGCAAGGTGTGATCTAGAGTTGGAAAATGTGTGACAGCTTTGTAGTGTGAGCGGTGGCAATTTTTTGGGTGTTATCACTTATATTTTTTTTTTTTTCAAAACGGCCGCCAATATGCTTGAACCGGATTAATTTCTATCCGATTTTGTTGGTTCTTTTAGTTTCTGCGAGATTGAGCAGATTGAATGCTTTTCTGTCGTTGGAAAACTTTTACTTCCAATTCTTGCAGTTAAATCATTTTTGTCCTGGTAGAAGTTGTCTTTCATTATTCATAAATCCATACGTATTTGTTGATCATGGGGCACTTTTTCAAAGTTCAATATTCATGTACTTGTGTACATGAACATGAACATGAACATGCAGGGTTCGATCTAAACATTTTTTTCACTAGCCAGCCGGGCTACTGAAACAGACTCTTAACTGGCGCGCGTGCATTATCACTAGCCCGCATGTTTTTCTTTTATAGAGTGTCTCATAAACAACAATGTGCATACATGTAAAACGTGTATCCTGAGGCAATCTTGTCAGTGTTTTCTATAAACAGATCTAATAATTTAACCTTAAACAGTTAATAAAATTAGACACAAATTGATACAGGTTTGCTTTCTGAATTTAATGATTTATTTCTTCCTGTCCTTTCATTTTTGCCGCATCCAAATAATTTTTGACGTGCCAGCCGGGCTACTTAAGGAATAGTTTGACTAGCCCGCTGCTGTTTTGACTAGCATTTGGCTAGCGGACTACCAGTCGAACCCTGGAACATGTACTCCATAGAAACGCAAAGAAAACTGAAAAAAAAATCTAACTGCATAATGATGGCACAATTCCAGACATTATATCACATTTGCTGCCGGGTTTTGGTTGCATGCGGCAAATTGTACAAAACATGTTGCCTTGTTGACACTTGTCAGCAAAAACATTGCACTTTTCCCCCCATGAACAATTGTCCAGTTAGCTGAAACTGTGATTTGATTCCAATAATTTGGTTCGCATGGTTGGGTGTTGTGTTTGTTATGTTTAAAATTTCAATGGTTCCGCACGTGTGGTTCTAAACACTTCCAGTTTTGTTGTAAAGGGAAAACCACACAACTCCCACTCAGATTCAGCAACCAAAATGAAAGGATTTTCTTTGGCGCAAAATGCCAACCTTGAGAATTGGATCAAGCAAGTAAAGCAGAAAATGCGTACGTGACAGAAACCACGTCAAAAACCAGCAAAGTATTTTTTTACGTTGCATATTCTCTGATAAGGTTTCATCCAAATATAAGCCATTTGCAAGTTAAATTTGAGTACAATCTGGAATGCTTACTTAAAGGTATAGTCCATCATTTGTAACTTGTGCATTTTGTTCGTTTGAAGCAACAAACATGCTCAAAATCTGAAGAAGGGTGCTGAACAACTAACCTGATGAAGGTTCAGCTCAGCTTCAGCTGTGTATTTTGAGAAAAACAACATTCTAGGATCTCGATTTCAAATCAAAAGTTGCTGATCGTGTTTTGAATTGGGCCTGAATTCAGCACCCGAGACATGTTCTAACCGAGCTGAATGCAGCTACGCGATGTCACGCACTGATCCGACGAATTATAGCAACAGCCTGTGTGTGCGTCGTGTCAATGCTTGCGTGCGCTTCGCCAAAAAACCCAGAAATTTCCAATGGTGCATCTTTAGACGCACCGTTGAAAAGGCCTTCTTTCGTTGACTTCTTCAAAATGACAGCATGCCAGAAAGAATAACTTCACAGGGGTTTAGTCCCCTTAATATATTTCAACCAAGTATGTTTTTCAATAATAATTACGTCAGTTACTTTTTGGATAGCTGCAAATGATGGACTGTAGCTTTAATCCACTGCTTTGTACGTGTTAACTTTGCATTCTCCCGACCAAAGACACTGTTGCTATATCACGTGATTCGGGGCTAGCCTTTAGCTAGCAACCCCCAGTTCCGGCATGGTCTGATGTCTTTGTGCCATTCTCACCCATTGTGAATGATGTATTGGCGCTGAGCGTCTCAAATGATTACGTAACTTTGCAAGAGCTTTCCCCAAATCATGTGATTAGCATCAGTGTCTTTAGTCTGGAGAATTCACAGTTAAAACGTGCCAAGCATTCTGAGCAAGTCATTGTACCAGACATTTTTCAAATTTAAATCCGAAAGGGTATAGGCCAATCGCAAATGGCTTATTCTCCAGATTCCTCCCAGCGAAAATAAACTTGATATCTTTGCTTTGGTCCCCCCCCCCCCCATTTGGTTCTCTTAAAAAGGGGAAATTGGTACTTTCACATCTTGAACTGTGTTTTTGTCAAGCGCAGTATTTGTCGCACCCCAGGTTTGTTTCAGCCTGGGGGTACATTTGATATTGAATGCCTGTTTACGTGTACATTTAAAAGAGGAAGCTTCATACGGTATGCAACAATCAATCACGCCGTTTTTCTTTTGGACACAGGCTCGTGACCCAGTTGGAAATTCATTCAAGTCACGCACCGATAGGAGCAAATGAAACTGTTCCGAAGAATTGTACAGTAATCATGATGTGTCGCAAAAGATGTTGCCTGAGGCTCATATAAGATTATGATTAATGGTTTGGGAGCAAACCGGACATGTCAAATCAGATTAAAAATGCCTTTATTGGACAATGGACAGTGACTTCAGGTAGTGGTGTGTATTTATGGGTAGTACAGGAACCGGGCACCTTATTGAAGTAATACCCGGGTACCTGTACAGGGTGAGTAAAAAAAAACCGAAACCCAAATGTTGGGACCATTGTTTTAGGGAAGTTCTGCATGTAGCATTTTCAAAATCTAGGATATGAAAGCCCAATTCATTAGCTTTCTTTTAGTACAAGAATCATTCAAATCACTCATGTACTTTTCAAGTTACGGAATTTTTTTAACACAACCACCGTTTTAAGGTTCTGTCCACGGATCACACAAAAGGTGTGTGTTCTTTCAGCAAAGGGAAAGCAATTCACACACATCCTTTTGTGATTTGTTTTCGTTTTGCTGAAAGAACACATACCTTTTTTTGTGATCCGTGGACATAACCTTAAAACTATGGTTGTGTTTAAAATTCCGTAACTTAAAAGTACATAAGTGATTTTGAATGATTCTTGTACAACAACAAAGTTTATGAATTGGGCTTTCATATCCTAGATTTTGAAAGTGCTACATGAAGAACTTCACTAAAACAATAGTCCCGACATTTGGGTTTCGTTTTTTTTTACTCACCCTATATAGTGATTCCTGTGGGCATTGTCGGTCCCTACATGCATTAGCATCACTGCATTTTGGAAGAAAGTTAATCCCGAAAGCACACAATCTGCAAAAAAAATAATAATAATACATTTTTGTATAATTCAGCTAACTCATGCATTTCATAAGCCAATTTTTCTTTCCGGAACCCCGGGAGCTTTGAACAACTTACATGTACAACCCAGCGGAACAATGGTTTAGATTATAAATCTGCCCTTCTATTGCTCTTTTTTCCCCCATTGTCAGGGAATCAAAAGCTGTAGGCCCAACACGGTACATTTCATCGTCATTCATAAATGGTGTTGGGTATTTCACAACAAGGAACAAATACGGAATAAGTGGTAAACACGCTGGATGAATGGGCCAGGGCTGACAATAGCTTCAGACAGGCGGCAACCGTCAACACTCTTGAATGAAAACACCTGTGAAAGCATTGTCATGACGACAACAGTGTCTTGGTGACAGAATAAACCTCTCCTGTAAATCCCTGTGATAATGCACGTCGCAGCTGATCCCTATAGCGATATGACATCATGCATCATATCGGTTCTCCAATTGTAAACATGCTTACTGTTTGTTTGTTTGGGTTTTTTTCAAAGTTTTTGGCAATCTTTTATTTCCAACTTTTTGGAACATTATTATGTCAAATAATTTTGTGTGTGGAGAAACTGTACACGCATACTTTCGAATAAATTTTGCTTATGAATTTTTAAGTCCACTCAAATACTTTTGGGTTAAAAAATTGTTGTGTTTAAAATTCGATCAGACTATGCACATTACATAAAAGATCTAAAGGTCTTCTCACACTGTCCGAAATCTCCGCGTTGGAACCGGATCGAACCCCGAGATTTTTTTCACCACTTTTCCCAATTCTAAAATTTCAACGAATCTTCAACGAAATGGGTGAGGCCATTTTCGAAATACGTTGCACAACTGGTGTCGTATGAAAATCGGACTCCTATGAAAATCGGATTCCTTTGTTCTATTATTGGTTAAACCCTCTCTCGTGACCAGTCCTTTTTATTATCATACTCCCAGTTACAGCCTGATAGTCCGAAGGTTCGATAGTCCGAAGGTTCTTTAGTCGGAAGGGCCATTAGTCCGAAGGCTCGTTAGTCCGAAGATTCAATAGTCCGAAGGTTCGATAATCCGAAGGTTCAATAGTCCGAAGGGCCCATTGGTCTGAAAATAGAATAAGGTTAATTAATCCGAAGGTTCGATAATCCGAATAGATGATAAGGTTCGATAGTCCGAATATACGGTAGGGTTCGATAGTCCGAATTGACAATAAGGTTCGATAGCCCGAATTGAGAATAAGGTTCGATAGTCCGAATGGGCAATACGGTTCGTCAGTATGACACTTCGGACTATCGGACCTTATTGTTGATTCGGACTATCGGACCTTATAGTCTTTTCGGACTATCAAATCTTATTGTCAGTTCCGAATAATGAACCTTCAGACTATTGAACCTCATTTTCATTTCGGATTATTGAACCTTCGGACTGATTAACCTTATTCTAAATTCGGACTATCGAACCTTTGAATAAGTGAACCTTCGGACTAATGAACCTTCGGATTAATGAACCTTCAGACTATTACATCAAATGTTCGGCTTAACGAACCTTGTTTCATTTTCTGACTAACGAACCCCCTCTTATGGAAATTTTGTGTATTCGGACTATTGAACCTTTGGACTATCGGACCTTCGGACTATCGGGTGGCCCCGTGCAATACTACCAATGAGTCCGTATTTCACAGAGTGCGTCGCAGTGTATTGTGGGATCAAGAAAATCATCACAGCGCGCCGTGCCGAATGTGATCCGCATTGAGAATTTCTAGTGTGAATACACAGGGGCCGTAGCCGGAAGGAACGTTGCATGGTTCACGTAGTGGCCGGTTCACATAAAGAACAGTGTGAACGTTGCGTCTCTCTGATCCGTGTCGAAAACAACCCAGGCTGAACTGGCTGGATCTGGGTTGGTTTCTACACGGTTCGAAACAGAGATAGGATGAAAAGGCCTCAATTGTCGGACGACTGACGTCTGAAAATCATTGATGGGGACAGCAAAATGAATAGATGTTAAAAGGAAATGAAGCTGTTGTAGCTGGTGAATTAGTTCCGGCAAAGGTTTTTCAAATCACTCTGCAGGACGTGACAAAGTTTACTATGCATTAGAATAATGTACACTCACGTGTACTTGTTGGTGTGCATACATGTACAACAATTGCTTTTGCTGTAGTTTTAGAAATGGATGATTTGGGGATGGGTATTTTATAGCAAATAATACACTGACCTGTTTAAAGTTTTGTGCTCATATACAGGTATGCTGGAAAAACCAAGAACAAAATGCTGTTCTTGTAGTCTGGTTCCCTGACTGTACTTCAGACGAAACAGCGCAATTTATAGACGTCGGGGAATTGTCAGGCTAGGGAACCAGCTAATTAGCTGGCTTGCACCCATTCACGAATGTGTAACCCATTGCAAACATAATGTGGACTAAATTTGGAAAATTTGGGGCGGTATTTGAAAGTTGGTTTTTTTCCTCCCAATGATGGTCCGCCGACCCTTGTTGGAAATTGATGCAAAAATACCATTTTTCATGACAATGACAGCACACCATGACCATTTCTCAGGATGCTTGAGACTATTATCCACTTACAGTCAAGTAAGGTAATCATAATAATTTGGTCGTTTCAATTTTTTGATGTTTGTAAATGTTGTACAAGTATGTTACCTTTAAATTGACAGTTTCATTAGTTTGTTGGATGCGAGGCCCAATAACATTACTGTTGGACCTCAATACATATGTATGTTTTTTTAAAGCTATAGTCCATCATTTGCAGCTATCCAAAAAGTAACTGACGTAATTATTGTTGAAAAACATACTTGGTTGAAAGACAGTAAGGGGACTAAACTCCCTGTGAAATTATTCTTTCTGGCATGCTTTCATTTTAAAGAAATCAACGATAAACGACCTTTCCAACGATGCGTTAGTAGTTCGGTTTTTTTTATTCAGCAAAGCGCACGCAAACGTTGACACAGCGCACACACGTGCGCGGTTGCTGTAATTCGTCGGATCAGTGCACGACATCGCGTAGCTGTAATCGGCTCAGTGAGAACGTGTCTCAGACGCTGAATTCAGGCCCAATTCAAAACATGATTCAGCAACTTTTTATTTGAAATCGAGATCCTAGAATGTTTTTTTTTTTAGAATATACAGCTGAAGCTGAGCTTAAATTTCATCAGGTTAGTTGTTTAGCACCCTTCTTTAGATTTTGAGCACGTTTGTTGCTTCAAACGAACAAAATGCACAAATTACAAATGATGGACTGTACCTTTAAGTTTGGCTACAGTGAAATGTGTGCATGTTCTGTACAATATTTTTTTAGCGATTCTACTGAGACAGTTTTTTTGTGTCCAAGAGCCAAGATGTACAAAGGACAAACATCAATAGTGATCTTACACGTACACGCATGCTTGTCACATCGCAGACAAGCAACATCATTGATTAATCAATCCCGGCTTCGCGCCTCAGTGCCACCGCTCACAAAAGCCACTCCTGAAATGCTACCGGAAGAGGCGCCTTGAATAGGAAGAATCCAATATCTCGTTTTGTCCAAGAAACTTTACCAGCGACTTGTCAAGTTGTAAGTTATTACACGTGGCTGTGACGGCCGAGTGAAAATCGCGTCGCAGGCACTGACGCTGAAAGGAGCCAGGATGCGTTTGCGTCAGCAGCGATTGTTTCGGACGCTGCGCAGATGTTAGGAGCACAATGACGGACACAGACCCATTTCCTCTGCTGGCTGCGAGCTGTCTGTGTGGACAGCTGAAATGTGGCGCACGTCAAAAGGACGATCGGAGACTTCACATTTTCTTGTTGAGAGTCTTCGGCATGCGTCGGCGCACAATAGTTGACGAGTCCAGCTATCAAACAGCTTTGAACTGGAAAAAAGAAATGCAGTTGATTCATCGTTGAACATCTCTAGCACTATAATTGACAATGTCTTGGAAGTTGGAGACGAGTGCATATATATCGTCAGACCCCCTAAAGCTATGCGCTCTTATTTCTGCGCGCTCGCCTTAAAGTTATATTTTGCAAGGCGTGCGACCTAAAAAATGACAAACTTTCATGGGGATCGTATCCTTTGATGAACGAACTTTAACCAGCAGCCGAAAGAAATGTGGAAATTTAAGGCTTTACCGGGAATTCAGGCTAAAAATTTTTTAAAATCGGCTTTTTACAGCTAATTACTAAGTACAAATGCAGGCAGATGCTTCCGGGCCTGCAGAAGTCGAAAATATGACCGAAAGGTGACCTTGCTTGGTCTCCCACTGTCGTGAGTATTATAGTTAAGATGTCATTGATAAGACTTTGCAGTTTCTACAAGGGTGTAAAACTTACGGTGCAACTAAGAAGACACATTTCTTGTATTATTTCGGATTTTATTTGTCATACGTTTTAAAATCCATCATCTTGAAAACTGTCTGGACCAACAAGTGGATTGGGTTTTCAGTCCCTGCTTGATCTCTTGGGTTTGCCCTACAAGAACATTCTAGGGTTTTCCTCCCACAACTAAAACTGTAATTTCCTTCCACGTCTTCTACCAAGGGACCCCACCGGGAAATAAGTCGAAAAGACTTTTGCGTGGGCTATCACAGACAAACAAACAAACACAAAAACTGTCTGAAAACTGTCCACTTCGGTTGACAAGTAAATGCACAAGCCAATTGCAGACACTCAAAGTTGAATAACAGTCAAGAGAGTTCAACCCAGGGACGAGTACATAACAGGTACACCCATTCCCCAGAATACGTCCCTGGAGTCTGGCACCCATCCACCAGCCAACGTCACCCCTGCTTGTCACTGGCCTTTTGTGGCAAAAGCGCACGGTGAAAAGCTCCCGGTTATTAAACCCTCTTTATCCTCAATTCAGAAGAAAAACCCAGGCAGTATTTCCCCCTTTCTGCTTTTTTTTTTCCCCCTGGTCATCCACTCGTAACGTGTGAACTTGATCTGTTCGGCACGGTGCCAGGTATTTTTCTTTCATTTTTTTTTTTTGGGGTGAAAGCGGGACCGTGATGAATGACATTGTTGTTGCACACAATGGTTGCTACTGGATGTATTTCCTGGATGATAATATGTTTATTTGACTATAGCGGTCCCCAGAAATGGGAAGTTGCGGCTTTTCATTGTCCGGGCCCCCGATGAATAGTCTGGTTGTTATGGAGACCGCGTGTGTTGCCAGGGTTTTGCAAATAAACACCCCTTGGTATCTGTTGTTCCGAAGAAAAAAAGCAATTTTTATTTTGATGAATTTGTGTTCCCTTTATTTTTCAACACAAAGGGCTTAGCTCGAGAAACAGAAACATAAAATGTTTAGTCACGCTTGTGACCTAAATAGAAACGCATGCATTTGTGTCCGAGAAAATGTGATATTTGACATCACACCAACAGGCAAGCCAAGTGTTTAAAGGGAAGATACAAATTTTGCGAACATCAAAATGATCAAATTATCAAATTTTCTTTTCAATTGATTGTGAAGGGGTAAATGTACAAGCCAGCTAGACTGATTCTCTGACCTGACAATTATCTAACGTCAATAAAATGCTACGTTTCATCTTAAGTAGGGTCAGGGAACCAGACTACAAGAATATGATTGGTTTTCTTTCTTTTTCCAGCATCTACATTGTACAAGCCCAAAATGTGAAACAAGTCAGTGTAACAACATTTGATATACCATACAAATCCTCCAAATCCATTTATTTCTGAAAATTGCAGCAAAAGCAAATGTTGTACATTCCCTTTAACCGTCCTTTGCACTTTTTATCCCCAACATTTGACAGTTTGCCAACATTTTTAAACCACTCAGAGGGATATCCATGCAGTGCAAAAGAGAACCATTAACTGAAATTAGCCTCACCTGACCACAACATCCACTTGTTTAAACATGTCACGTGGTCAGTTGCACGATATCAGAAATCGGCCAAATTTTTTTTGTTGAAAAAAAAAGTTCCTCAAACATGTCTATGGCAATCCCATTAACATAATTACCTTCATTTTTCAAAACACGCTTCCCTGCCATTTGAAAAGAAGTATCTACTCACTAATCCGGCGGCAGCCATTTTCTGCGGTGGAAGTAGGGTCGCGCAAGTCGCGCTCAAGTAGTATACGCATACAGTTCGGGCTCATTCAACCAATAGGAATGCCAAAAATAAGAAATGCGCGCGTGTCTCGTCTTTAAGAACGTGTGCATCATGCCCGTGAGTGTGACACCACCTCAGTAATTTGCTCTAATTCTAGTTGCCAGATTCCATACATGTAGACCAACCCGGGTGCATAATCTCTGTACACACAAGGCCCCCCCTCAATGGTGAATTGCACCGTGCAAGCTATTGTTCAAAGCTACTGCCTGTTGACCAATCTGACCAATCGCTAAATCATGTAACGCAATACCTGTGCTTAAAGGGAAAATACAACATTTGCAAACATTGAAAAACAAAACTACCAATTTTTTTTTACGAAATACCTTACTAGGATGTTGGTAAATGACAGTCTAAAGTATCCTGTAAAATCATGGCACCTGGTATTACTGTCATTTTCAGACCGACCAGCGTTGGAAAAAACTGTTTTTTTTTCCTTCTAATACTGGCCCCGATTGACCATACTTCTTAGTTGGTCCCATTTGTTTGCAATTGATTACACACCTATGAACAGGTACAAGCCAGCTGGACTGGTTCCCTGGCCTTACAATATCCCAACGTCTATAAATTGCTCCGTTTCATCTTAAATGGAGTCAGGGAACCAGATTACAGAAAAATGATTGCTTTTCCTGGTTTTTATAGCATCTACGAACCTGAAACGTAAAAAAAGTCAGTGTAACAATATTTGCTATAAATTACCAACCCCCAAAATCCATCCATTTCTGAAAATTACAACAAAAGCAAATGAAGTTTGAGTAATTCTTTTAATACATATTTTACATGTATGGCAAAATCAATGTGTAGTTGGTTATACTCAGATTCCAAAACAATTTACATGTACATGTATTCAGCTCAAGAAACTGTGACAAAGTGAGGCTATACTCCCTCAAACCCACAATCTTCCTAGAGTCCCCAGATACAGCCAACTCTTTCATTGGTTAAAAGTTTTGCTACCTCTCCTCTGATTGGAGAGCACCTCCTAAAACTTTGCATCTAATTTGCATAACACTGCACTCCCTAATATGGTACGTGTTGACCTAGATGTTCTAGAAGTGTCCAGGCTATCTATTTTTAGCTATCATGTAGGCCAACTGTATAGACTTGAAGTCCCTGTGTTTTGTGCAGCCTCCAAAAACTGACTGGTAATCTACCAAGTACAATGCAACTGAGTAAAAATAATTTTATCTTTGAGGGATAAAATGTGTTATTGGTTAGTGTGTGGTTTAGGTCAAAAGTGTTCAAAAGTGAACTTTGGTGTTCCATTTTTATAATTTATATAATTTGGTTTACAAAGAGAGAGAGAGAGAGATTCAATTTTAAAGTTGACTTGCTGATGTCAGCTCGTTTTGTAGAATCTACCATGGAACATCTTCTGCATTCCGACCAGCCTTCTGTTTTCCAGATGGTCCGTCAAGGAAATTTCTATTTTCTCCACTGGGGAATAGAATGAAAAACAGGTGGTTTTTGTGTCAAAATATAATTGCCGAAAGTGCATTGTAAATCCGTCAGATTTAAGTTTTATTCCATCGAGGATCGCTTTGGTTACATTGTGGTTTTGTGTTAAATCGATTGGTTTCCTTCTGGTGAGTGAAATTTGTAGAGCGAATCACATTTGTCCAACTTTTTGCCCTGGATTTCCTCAAACCAAGTTGACTCTCACTGCCGGAAACTCTCTGACAGGTCTGATTTCTTGTATATGAATAATATCCCTATAACATGAATTAGAGCGGTCTCCATGGAATATAACTTTACCAGGGTGACAGACCACTACATATAAAGGGTGAGTTATAAAAAAACAAAACAATGGCAGGACTAATTTTTGAATGAAGTTTTGCCTGTAGCACTTTCAAAATCTAGGTTATGAAAGCCCAGTACCCTAACCCCCTAGTAGTTCCTCAGGACTACCCTGTTAAATCTAACAGAGTCTAACCAGAGTTTCCTGTTCAATCCACTGTGCCTTGAATCTAATGGAGTCCAACATGGCGTTATAATGCGGTTCAGTTGCCTGCTGAATCCAGCATTTTGCATCAGGAATGTACACAAGGGATTTACTGCTCAATCCAACAGGCTCCATCGGGTACATGTATGTGATATAGTTGGATCCTGTTGGATTCAGAAAATTAAGCTTTCTTTTAGTACAAGTATCATTCAAATCACTCATGTAGTTACGGAATTTTGAACACAAACACTGTTTTAAAGTTGTGTCCACGAATCACAAAAATGTAAGTGTTATTTCAGCAAAACGAAAACAATTTTCATAGGGACTTTAATACGGTGTTTGTGTAACATTCTGTAACTTGAAAAGTACATGAGTGATTTGTACGATATTGCCAATCTTGAACTTTCAAAAGGACGTAATGCACTTGAACTCTCGCACTTGCTGCATGGCCTCGCACAACACGTTCTGTCGGTAACCAATGGGGATCCAGCTTTGGCGGGGAAGAATACATCATTAGTTATAACGAGCTAGCTCACTAAATTCAAATCCATCAAGGCGTTTGATTTCATTTTTACATGAACAGGATGCACGTGTTCCTGGAACTTTTGAACCAAAGTGCAAAAAAGATTAAGTCTGGGCCCAATTTCATAGCACTGCTTAACTGCCGATTTTATGCTAACAGAGTCTCAGTCTATTTTGTAGAGACTGTAGTAAGCACAGATAAAAGCACGCTTAAACCGTTGATTAAATCGTTGCGGAAAACGTTGCTGAAATCAGTGACGTAGCAATAGAAATCCCCATGCGCGTGCAACCGTTACCACATCCACGCCATGAAATAGTGCTAAGCTGAGCATGATTTTTTGCTAGCTGTTAAAGCCAGTTCATACTGAATGCGAATGCGAATGCGAATGCGATGCCAATTTGACGTCACGAAGCATTTGCTTCCGAATTCGCCTGAGTGAAATGTGTTCAACTTTTGTGAACTCGCAGCGCAAAAACTTGCCCTAATGTCACAAGTTCGCTTTCGCACTGAGTATGAACTAGCGCTATGAAATTGGGCCCTGCACACTAATGCACAAGATGCATCCAATTTTGAACTTTCATCAATACAACGGTTTATCAGTGGCCTACCGTGTGAAAATAACCGAGTTACAAATCACGTACCGCAGTAGTTTTTGCCTTTTTGATCATAAACGTCAGAAAGGATGAATACCTTCAAATCCGCCTTTTTCAAATTTTTGTGTGACTTGGATGTTGTGTTTCAAATGACAAGGATGATATCGTAATAATAAAAATCCTAATTTTGTTCCTATTAAACCGGATGCTTAAGTTGTCGGGACTCCCCCGCCGAACTCTACATAAGGTAATTTTGTTCCCATTAAAACTTGTATAAGCATGAGAACAATATTTCAAAATTGAAACATTCTAAAATGTATTTAAAAATTTGTGTTAAATTCTTTATTAAACCGGATGCACACGTTGTCGGGACTCCCCCCACCGAATTCCCAAAAACGATAATTTCTCTTTTCTTGTATGTATAGGCCCTGAATGTGAAAGTGAAAAATACTTTAAACTTGACCCATATTTTAATTATTTGTTTAATTTTGCCCCTTGAAAAGTTTGATTTCACAGTCTGACTGAGATGGTTTGGTCATAAAAAGATAATAAAAAGATATTCTTTTTTTGTGTAAAAGTCTACCAAGCAGGATACACAGGCGTTGGGACTTTCCCATCAGACCCCCGAAAATGAAAAATATATTTTCTCTGAAATCCAGTGTGCACTCAGGCATGCATGCAGAATGGGAGCTGTTGAACTTCACACGGGTGTATAAAGTGTGCTTTTTTATGGCCTGCTGTTTAATAAAAAAAAAAGAATACATGTACAGTGTATGTGGGTCATTCTATAAAGTTGGGGTCCGCTTTTTCCCCTGTCCCTGTTTAATACATCTGACATATTTAGGGGTGTGCAAAATCGTATTGAAATTGGAGGATTCAGGACTGTTAGGGTTAATACATCTGATGCACTCCGTAACCCTAACCCACCTCAATCCTCCAAAATCCTCATTGTGGTTTTGGAGGATTCTTGAGGATTGAGGATAAATGGTGTTTGAGAAAAACTATGATTTTGGAGGATTGAGGATGAATGGTGTTTTAAGCACATGAGGATTTTGGAGGATTGAGGATGAATGGTGTTTGAAGGTGAGGATGGTTTTGGAGGATTGAGGATGGTTTTGGAGGATTGAGGATGAATGCATTTTGAGGCAGGACTGTCTGATGATTTTGAAGGATTGAGGCGTTGGTTATCCTTCATTTGAGATGAGGAGGATATGGGAGGATTGACGATGAATGCATTTAGAAGCAGGACTGTTTGATGATTTTGAAGGATTTAGGCGTTGTTGCAAAATTTTGGAGGATTGAGGATGGTTCCCAGCAAAAGGGCCTAGGGGGTTAGTTAGCCTTAATATTACAACATTTGCTTTTGCTGTAATTTTCAGAAATGGATGGATTTGCGGGTTAGTACTTTATATAGCAGATATTGTTACACTGACCTGTTTACAGTTTTTGTGTTCATAAATGCTGAAAGAACCAAGAAAACATGCTGTTCTTGTGGTCTGGTTTCCAGACCCTATTTCAGACGAAACGGGGCAATTACTTTATACTAGACAGCGGGGAATTGTCAGGTCGGGGAATCAGACTATAAACCTAGTAACCAATTGCAAACAAAATGCGGACTAACTAAATTTGATAACATGGGGACGGCAATTTGAAGAAAAAAAAAATTAGTTTTTTTCCAATGATGGTCCGGCTGACAAATCTGGTAAACCCCCAAACACCCTTGATTATTGCCTTTAACTCAAAGTGATCAAGCAGAACAAATTTGCAGGAATGCACCTTTTTTTCTCCAGCCCCAAACACCTGTTAAGCAAAATGGCAAAATTCCTGGTACATGTACAGTATTATATATGAGCCATGCAGATGGCCGAGGGATTACCATGCACAGCTGAATCGGCACAGCTGTTAAACCATTAAAACTGGCCTGAACAATTCATCTTGACTTGTTGGCAATCTGGTAGCCACTAGGGCCTGGTGCAGAGATCAGATGCTATGATACCTCATGGATGCCATTAGGAGAGTTATGGTTAAAGACATGTGCGAGCTGTCAAGTGTCAATCTGTATGTCAGTTCGGTCAGTTGGCTGATTGGAAAAAGGTAGATCTGTCTGTCCAATACAGTGTTGTAGTCTGAGTATCTGTGTCTGCAAAGGCCTGCCACCTTGTCATCCTAAACGAAAAGCTAACCCCAGAGTGCAGAAAATTCTATTCAGTTGATTCAGGATGGTTGTTCGCTTAAAGTCTGCTCTTGCAATTTCACGAAAATGCGAAGACACATCTTACTCTTAGGAAGGGTAACTTGTGTAAGTCTCGACTCGTCCTAGGCTTGAGTTCATCAAACTTTAAATGCGCACAACACGCCCTAACTTGCTTAGCAATGCGGCTGTACTCGTCTTTTTAAACTTAAAATCGGTCTGATGGTCGTCTTATCTCATTAATGTGTGCTTTAATTTGTAAATGTATCTATCATGAAATATGAGTGTCGACCTAGAGTTATACTAGTTTCGAGGAAGAAAACCCCTGAAGAAACAGATTTGAAAAGAGTTCTGATCAGTGGCTAGTTGAAAAAAATAAACCTTATTTACAAAATTTAATTATACGCCATCACCTACTCAACTTTTTAAAATAGAGTGATGAAACGGGGAGCAAGAATGACTCTATCGTATCTTGTGTAGAACTACCTTTCGTGTGAAAGCTATTGAGGAGAGTGATTTTTCTGGCAAAGTTTGTGTTCTTTGCGTGTCAGGGAAGTTGGTTTTGCGCGTTTTTTGTCAACGACTGTTTTGTCAAGTAGTAAAACAAACATGAAACACTATCAAATTGGTAGTTTTGGTGCGTCTTGTTTAAGATGGGTTTCGTGAAATCAGTCTTAAGATTGATCTTAGTCCTAGGATGAGTCGCAAGAGAAGACGAGTTTCATGAATTCCGGCCCCTGGACAATCAACTTGTTAAATCAACCTTGCTGATACAGTGTATGAATTGTCCTTGAGCAGGACAGTTTACAATAATAAATTAGTTCTCCCTGCCAAGTGGTACTGAGTCAAGCTGTGCTAGGGGTTATTAGCCTTTCAAAAGTAGCAGCTACTTTTACACCTACAAATGCCAAGATACCCTGGAGGCTGTTAAGATGGTTTAAATTGATTTATGGGCTGGTGAACAGGGTTAATAATAGGACATCTAAGCACTGAATCATGTGTGTCATCCCAAGATGTACATGGTACCTTACATTTGACTGTACTTAAACACGTACATGTAACTGCCTATCCTTGTCTCTTCTGATCTCTTCTGATCCTCATCGCTTATTGATTTTTGGAGAGGACCATAATTGAGACATGCTATTGTGACGTCTTGCAGTTGCGCTTTAATTGCAATCCTATTCACAGCGCCTCATTATATTACTCCCTAATGCCAACTGATTATAGTTGGTATAGATAAGTTTTAATAGAACTGTTATTTGGTTAGTTGTACCCTAAAATTGGATTATTTCACTCACCCAGAAACGTACACCCCCATGTACCGGGTACCTTCCAATGTAACGAGAAAATGCTTGCTCAAAGGGAAGATAGTAATGGTGGGATTAAAATGCGGAATTTTTTTTCTTTCATTCTGTTTTAATTCCATTATCTGGTTTGGATATTGGAAACCAGATATTCAAAACCAAACTTAAAAAATTAGACCTTCCATTGTTTGTGACACAAGCTAAAGAAAATAACTGGAACATCACCCATTTTGCTCCATGGCCTCTGATAATAACTAAACATTCACTAGTGGTCTTCTTGGTTCATAAATAGCCTGCCCATTCATCTGATCAGAGAGTTCTCATCCATTTGTTTTTCAACATTACAGCTCTGGAGTGTTTTTGTAAAGGCCCAGTGGTCATACCTAATCATCATGGAGGGCATTCCATGTAGCACCTTACTCGTCACTTTTTTGTTGTTGACATGACTTTGAGCTGAATGAGAACTTCTGGTGAAACCAGATAACCGTATCTGGATTTTAAATCTCTGATTTCTCCTACCACTAGAAGATAAATGCAGGAGTGGTACCAAATACCCCGTGAAATTTTAATTGCAAGGATTTTTGTTTGTACGTCGTGTATAATTTAAATGCATGTGCTGAGAAAAATGTCTTGTCCGAATTCCGAGAAATTTTTGATTGTTATCTGAAAGTCTTCCTATGCTGATTGCAATCTTTTCAGGCATTTCATCCGGTCTCCTTACATGTGTACAGACTACACACAACATTCGCCTACCTCTGTCATTTTACCTTTGATTTCTATTGGTTTAAAATTTTGGGCGCCATTTTGGTCCAGCAACCTAGTGACGTTTAACAAATGTGAGCGCTGGCCCAAACCGCATCGCGATTATAAACATCTCTTAATTGTAAAACAAACTCTCGAAGAAAATCACCGGGTCTTGGATCAATAACCCTTCTCATCGGTATATCAAATTTCCTCTCGGACAAAATGGGATCGATGGCGTTTCTCTTCGAGAGTCAGGGATCCGAGCTCGCTTTGTTCGTGGACCAGCCCGAAAAATCCATGAGCTGTGACCTTGACAACCATTTTGTCGTGTAATTTCTTCCGCCAGACTGGAGCAGGGAAATGAGGTGTGCTGGATTGTCGCCGTATTGATATCTGGCGAGAAAAAGACGCATCCCTCATTAGACAGGAGAATCACAGAATCACCTGTCCCTCTGTCAATCACAGTCACCGTTCTCTGCCGATTTCGTTTCTCTCTTCTTTCTTTGGCTGCGGGGTGGACAGGGGTAGTTCAAGGCTTGACCTATTCGCATCCCTCCTCATAATTTTCAAATATTGCTGTCGGATTGTTCGCCTTCAGGCAGATGCTCGATTTGGGTCTCAGTTTGAGTTGCTCATTTCAAGGGGATGCGTTGTTTCGGCTGTTGCGGTGCATCGCGTGCTACACTCAAGGTGCTAATGCAGTGAACGTTAAGAAGCAGCCTAGGATTGTCTTTGTTGTCTCTGTATGAACATATGAAGCAGAGTGTCTCATATTCATCAACAATTTTCATCAAGGTAAGTCTAAATTTTACACGTTTAATTTTGACTGGAAAGTTGGTTACACACCTATGTACCCACATCCCTATGTTCCGACTGCACATATTCCTGTCCCTAACCCTAACCCTCACCGGGAGAAACACAATCTTACCGGGTATGTGCAGGTTGTTGGAACATAAGGGTGTCGGAACACTTAGAGCAGTCATGGAAAAGTCTGTTCATGCATTTTAGTCTATACACGATGCGCTGGACAATAGCCCATTTATTGGTGTTACAGGGTGACATCCGCTCCGTTCACAAGTATCCCCTCACCGGCAAAGGAAGTACAGTTGGCGGTGACCGAACGACGCCATCTTACCTGACTGCAATATTTTGCCGTGAAGCACGGCCACTGCGTGTGCACAGTACAAATCCCCTGGTGTAAGTGCGTCACACACAAGGAACGGTGCGCGCGCATCAACCAGCGAAATGTGTCCCGCCCATGGGACGCCGTTGCTAGGTAAAAGGGCGCCCTCTTTTGTTGGCGCACGGAGCCCATACACTGCCTGACTCTTCACCAGTCTACAAACAGTTTAAGTTACAAGGGTTGTTCTATAAATTTGGACTCCACCTTTTTTCCTGCCTCTTGTGACATCTGACATTTATGATTTTATAATTCAGGATCCTTCAAGCTTGACTACATGTATGAATAGCAAGCTACCTACCCAACAAATCAAAAATAATTTGAAGTCATTCCTAATTGTTACATCGTGTGCTTGGATACTGTAATTTCATTGGTCTAGGACGGCCACGTGTCTGGACAATAAAAATACATGTCACACACTGAGGGTGATATCGCACTGCGTTCTTGCGCACGCGTGTGGAGCCTGCCGGCTCACTAGCTTTGCGCAATGAGAAGTTAAGAACTGCAGCGTCAAACGCTCAGTCTCATGTCCGGCAGGACGTGAAAACCTTCAGTTATCAAAGGTAATACATCGCAGTGATTTGATTTATTTGTCAGACAAGTAAGTTACAACCATTTATCACTTGAGTTATTGGCACGATATAACAAAACAATAGTTGACTGCTGTGATGTATTATTAACCCCCTCGGGCCTGTGCATACACCTCGTCTGGTGTTTAAAAACGTCATATCCCACATCAAATCAATTGTTAATATTTGAATGGAAAATTTCAATTTTTTCAAAAGTAACAGGGACAGTCACATTTTGGACCCTAAATTTATAGAATGACCCACAAGTCACAGCCAGAAATTCAGTCAGTGACATAGACACAAAGAGGATATGTGATGCCATCAAGCTAAATGAGTCATTTGTCAGGGATTTTTATGTGGAGATTCAGGCCAAAATCACTTCATCACATCTCTTTGTGTTCCGACTTCCATAATTTTTGAACTAAAGATGGTACCAGCCTGCGGTTTTCACAGCAGTAATGCTGAGATTGTGCTCTTTTCAAATCTCTAATAATTTTTTTTTTGACCAGGATCGATAAACGACTCATGTAGCTTGATCGCATCACATATGGCTGGCTCTCTGGGACCAGCACAAAGTGCCAAAGAACACGTTCACAGACGATGTCATTCATGTCACGATTTTACAAACTTGTTCTTGGAATTGGCTCAATGCTGTACTAGCCGACAACCTTGAGTGGCGAAGACACGTTCATTGACTTGCAAGAAAAACAAAGAGCCCAAGAAGAAAACTGTTTGACCTTTTGGCCTAGTGGCTCTGTTTGCTGATGCCGGGGTGTCATTACTTTAGTACAGGGATGGCGTCACGAATCTTCAATGCCAGTGAAATTAGAGACACCCATGGGTCACCCCAATAATAAGGGACCCACTGTACATGGTGTGCTAGTGAGTGCCAGCTCGCCTCTGATCTCCGGGAATGACTCAAGCCATTTTCCATGAATTTGGGAAACGAAAGAGGCAGTGAAACGAAATTGGCGGACCCATTGTTTGGGGATTATGTCTTTTTCTTTTCGGGGAGGGATGGGTGTTAGGGTTCACGGTAGGAATTTCTGAATTCTAAAGGTGTGGGTTTTTGGATGTTGGAGTGAGATTATGTCTAGTGGTGTTCTTGAATTATGTCCTGTGCAGTATTTGTGTAGTGGAGGAAACGTTTGTATTAAATTTAATACAATATCCGGGTGATAAACTTTGTCATGTAATGGAACTTGCATGTATGGTGGTAAAAATTGGGTTGGTGATAATACAACTGTACAGTGTACATGTGGGACAGAATCACTGTTGTGAAGAAATTTTGGCTTGTGTCTTTGGTGCTGAATTCTACGAGGATTTTCTTGTGGTAGAAGGCAGGTTGTTATACTTGACGTTCTTCGTGTCTCGTTGGATTCCACTCGTGTAGTTTATGCACACTTGAGGAACAGGTAAGCCCATATATCCTAATAAATTCAGTGCTTTGTAAATTATGAGAATTTATTTCATACTACCCGTAAAGTGGAGATTAGGGGGATCATGATTAAGGGAATAAATATGTGCTTGTCCGGTTTTGAACAATTTGTTGAACAAATTTACTCCATGTTTTTCAAAACACCCCTCTAGCTATATTATGGAATGTCCATTGCAAAAAAGTCTTAGCTCCTTTTATAGAGATTGGTGCACACGTCGCATGTAATGCGCGGTGTGGTGCAGAACGCAGCTGTGCCGGTGTAGTGTGAATTAATTTAGGACTAAGAAATATAGTGACTCACTGGTAGTATTGCGCATGCCTACGTGAGGTTTGTGAACGTTCAACCAATAAAACGGTGTTGGCAGCGGATTTCATAAGAGTCCAAATTTCATGTGACACTGGAAAAGTGTTTAAGACCAGCCAGCTAGTCTTTATCAACCGTTTAAAACCGCGGCCACGTGACGGGCTCTCGACCAGTAGGAATGGGTTAACTGTCTTAGGTATTTGTGAAGCCTTGATAAATGGTTGGACAAGAATTTCTTTACATATTTACACAACACAGTACAAAAATCTGCAGTGTGATACTTTGCTTAACTTTGATGCATGTATTGCAGGCCCAAGAACACCAAACAATGGAACAGTGGATCATTAAAGCTGTTAATTAATACGTACCTGGGACGGTTGACATATTCCTTTTGGTCACAAGCTCATCATGTGGGTGGTTTTATAGTACCGTCCTTTTAACTTTGCAAAGAAGGGTTTAAAACTTGTCGCAAGACCCCACTATCCCCTTATGCCGAGAAAATAAATTGTGTGTTAATGGTAACACCTTAAACATTATCCAGGTTGGTACTGGAAGGTAGGAAAATAATTTTAGCTTTGTACAAATGTTTGTCTGTCAGTCTTTTGGGTGGCATGTGTGGCTTCTGCGTAAAGCGCTCGCCTCTCACCACTGTGGCCCTGGTTCGAATCCCGGCCGCGGACCATACATGCCATATGTGAGTAGAGTTGTGTGTTGGTTCTCTCCTGTGCCACAAGGATTTTCTCCGGGCCCTCCAGTTTTCCTCCCTCCGGAAAAATCAAACACTTTCAATCTGAGGCTGTGCTCCGTTGTCATATATGGGTCGATGTGGCTGGCTGCCAAAGGCGCCTTTACATGCCAGCGGCTTGACCATGTTGTAGCCGCGTCCTTCGCAATTCAGCTTCTCAGCTGCGAGTAAGGATGATTAGCCTTCCAAATTTATTATATTTTATATTTCATGCTTTGTTTACTTAGGGTGCCTGTACCAGTATTCTGTGAAATTAACCTGTTTTATTGGTTAATTATAGCTGATCACACACACAAAAGTTGCATAGGGAAGACCTTTGATATTTTAAAAACATATTTTAAAGGTGAATGGGAGGTTTGCGGTAACATCATGTAAAGGGTATCTCTTTGTGAGTTGTGTGGCTTTGAGAAGAACCAGTCGGTTTAACTCGACCTTTCAAACAGTATGCTCTGCTCGTCATCAGGAGACTGCCGGACTCTTGCTTGTCTTGTAGTTTAGTGAAAGTAGTGGATGCTAAGTTCAGTGGACCGTTGATGCAGAAGATTCTGGAACAGGATGCTAAGTTCGGTGGACCATTGAGGCGGGAGATTCTGGATCAGGATGCAAAGAACTCTTTGCATGAACAGAAGTGAAAGTCAAGTCTGTCACAAGCCAATGAGGCCCATCAAAGCGGCATTTATCTCCGGTTCCAGTAGCATGAAATGACAGAGAATTAAATATTTCTATTCCCCTGGATGGGATGCTACTTTGCTAGTCCATTGTAGGTTACTCCCCAGCTAATGCTGGTACCCATTTATACTCCTGGGTGGAGAGAGGCATGTGGGGGTGAAGTGGCTTGCCCAAGGACACAACATACAGCCAGCAGACTGAGAATAATTCTATTTCCCCTGGATGGGATGCTAGTCCATCGCAGGTTACTCCCCAGCTAATGCAGGTACCCATTTATACTCCTGGGTGGAGAGAGGCAAGTAGGGGTGAAGTGGCTTGCATGTACATGTATGACCAGCAGCTGGATTCGAACCCCTGGCCCTCTGATCATGAGTCACGAAGGCCACACTCCCCCTCGCATGAACAATAGATGGCGCTATATGACCATATTAAAGAGCTCCAGTATATGCGCACGTACACTGGTTCGCACATCTACCGGTATGGCACAAATGACACACACACCAATTAAGGTTAACCCGAATGTGCACAAACTCATGGCGTCTAGGCATGGGCGTCAGGCACTGTCTTGCAATGCGTACATTTTTAATCTGCATGACTCGATAGTCCTGTTTGTAGTGAGTCATCTTTATGTACATTGTACATCCATGTACATAAGTCAAACATTATGAACAAATAGTTAACGCAAGCAGTTAAATAATAGAAGCGACCACCGAAACACGTACATCCTGTTTGCATTGATAGAGCTGTACTAAGAGAATTCTTCAACCCCCCCCCCCCAGTATCACCCAATCATGTTACCAGTCCTTGCTTGAGCAGTTTGCTGCCAGGATATTACAACTTTGCGCAAACACTATCCTGTTGACAAACCGGATTTAGATCGCCGCATCTACATGTAACTGTGCAGTGATCACATCTAGTTTCAAATGCAACTTCAAAGAGTTTAGATCCTCATCATGTTTTAGGGGAGAAGTTTACTTGGAAATGTGAAAGGATGATTTACGATGGCAATTACATTGTTTTCGTGTCGGGTTTTCTGTGAGGAAATGGTGAGTTTTATGTACAAAGTCTTCAACTGGACGTTACAAAATGGTTTTTAAACTTTTGTTTTGTCAACATTCTGGTTTGTACATACTGTGCATGTTATTTATAAACTCTTAAGCTAAGTCCGAAAAGCCATTGCGTTCTATAAATATGGGGTCCACTTTTTTCCCTGTTACATCTGACAGCTATGATTTTCTTATTCTGATGCACTCCTTAATGCAGTCTTCCTCCAAGAGTGCTTACGAATGACAAAACTACCTACCCAACAAATTAACAATTTTGAAGTCATTCTCAATGATACTTGAATGGCAAATTGCAGAGTTCCGAGGTCGCGGGGACAGGGAAAATGTCATCTTTTGGACCAGACAATCATAGAATGACACATATTGCTCAAAAATTACATTTGACAATCTCTTTTTTTTTTAATTTTTAGATTTAAGTAAAAAAAAAAACTAAACTGCTCAGATAAACAGGATTTGTTCTGTCGTTTTTGTACCCAGAAAATAGCGCCGTTATGGCTCGCGCATTTGCAAAATAAAGTATGGCCTATATTTATGTAATTTTGAAGACAATCTCAGGATATAGTATTTCAAGTGCAGTGCTCACATATTTCAGTTTAAAAAGTAAATGTTAATTCAACTTCAAAACCAGTTTTGACGTGCTTGGCTGTGGCATTAGCAATATAATGAGTATTTCGTGCCAATCCAATCCCTGCCACAACCTTGAATGCACATGAATGTCTTTAACAAACTTGTCTCGAATAATACTCAGCCCTGTGGGAATCGAATATAACTGTTCTAATATTAGCACCCAGGCAGTGCTGAGCCCCATTGAAGTTACTGTCACAGTGTTTGAACACGGGCTTAGCGCTTGGAAAATCCAAAACCGGACTTAGGGGAAATCGATCTCGCCCCTCAGGCGCTCGCCCGAGCCATTGTCTGCCGGGTCCAATTCCCTTTTTGTTCTGGGCCCTGGGGACAAAGGGAACTATTGTTGTTGTTTTTTATGGACATTTCGCATTAGTAACAAAAAAAATCAATGGTTAAGAGTTTAATAGGCTCTTTAACCCGATGACGAAAAAGGGTTTAAAACACGGGACCTCCTTTTTTTCTTCTTGAATTATAGTTTTTCGCACAGTGTACATGTACCTGAATACATGTACATCTACACTTACAAAAGGTTGTTTGAAGTTGAAATTTTGTACATGTTCTGGCTTGGACGACTCCAACATTTTTGTGTCACCTAAAAGAAGTTTTGGGTGACTCTATTACCAGTCCTAAACTCTGTATGACCATCTCCTATGACCGTACCTACATGTACATGTATGACTGTATGTTAACGTTCAGCCAGGTTAAGTTTTTAAAAAAAGTGTATGACTTCTACAATCTTTCATGGATTTGGATGAGACTTTGATGCAGTGACCCTTAGGTAGGAAGGCCCAATTCTTCGTCGGGATTACTAAGGTCAAAGGTCCTCTAGGGGTCCTTTGAGGTCGTTCAAAAATGCACAAAATTTGACTTTTTTAAAGAACACAAAACATATAGGGATTGACCGTGGAATAAAGCAACACACGCAATCCGCGGATCACTAGTCTTTTAAAGCTGTCAGGTCTGAGACCCTTCCTAACAATGATGAAATATAGGGTGATAAAGGGCTGTGCCTGTGACCACTGACTGATATTTTTGTATTTTAGCTTACAGGCATATTGTCGCCCATCCGCAGGTATTCATTATACACAGGACTGATAATAATATCAGCTGTCCCACTTTTTGACTGCCCTTAACAATTTTCTTTTTAAAGCTGTCAGTTCTGAGACCTTTCCTAACCAGATGAAATGTAGGGTGATACAGGGCTTTGCCCGTGTCCAATGACTGATATTTTCTCTTTATGAACAACAATTACATTTTTTTTTAAAGAGATTGGAACCCTTTCTATGCCGTGCCCACGTAAATGTACGTATTTGCCCATTTTGGTTTCGTTGAGAACCTGAGTAGTCAATAAATCCCAGCATCACAATAGACTCGCAGCGCGGGACCATAAGTTTTTTTATCTTTAAACCATTTTCCATGGAGTTTCATTTTTGACTGCAGATTTCCTCATAGAGTGACACACAATGACAAAGCTTGAGTTTTATTCACCACCAAATATAACTTGTGGTAATTTCAGATTTAGTTCATGGATTTACATCAGGTCGATTTTTGAGAGTCAAAATTTTTACCCCCGAAATTCGTTCTCACAGGAATAACACAAAAACGTCTAGTTGTTAGTATGGTTGTGTGGACATGTGTACCCTACGTTTAAATGATCTTTCCAATTAACATCATTCTGTTTAAAATGCGTTTTGTAGCCCAGTTGGGTACATTTCAGTACTTAATTACCTTTAAGTTGCCTATTGTTAAAGGCGTGTAGGAACATTGGTTGTTACCCCAGAAATGGACTATACTGATATCATGAGAAAAATCTTGCTCAAAGCGAAGATAAGTCTGGCACCAAATACCCTGTGAAATTATTCCCCCTAAAATGGTATCGTTTGGAGGTAATTCAAGGTGGTATAAAAAGGTGTGCCCACAGGCACACTTTTTAACATGCATTAGAAACGGCATTTCGAAACCCCAAATTAGTACAAATGTTTTCTCTACTTTCTCAGAATGTATAGTGGCCACTGTGCTGAAAGTTTAACAAGTTTGTTTGTTGTTTAACCCTAACCCTGCTCACTCCAACAGGATTTTACCACATACCCACTGGGTCTTGTTGGATTGAGCAGTAAACCCCTTGTATATATTCCTGATGAAAACTGTTGGATTCAGCAGGCAACTAAAAACATTCAGAGTCGGATTCCGTTGGGTACTGGTAAATAACGCCAAGTTGGACTCCGTTGGATCCAGCAGACAACAGAAAAATTAAGGCACAGTTGGATTCTGTTGGATTGAGCAGGCCAGTCATTTTATATTTTTCGGGTACCCAACAACTTGGCAAGTTGGATTGTGTGGGACTGTGTTGGATTGAGCAGGAAACTCAAATGAATAACCCTCGGACTCTGTTGGATTAATAGCAGGGTAGTCCTGGGGGACTACTGGGGTGCTTAGGTTACATATGCACCCTTCTTAAGATTTTGAGCACTTTTTTCCCGTCAAACAAAACGAATGCACAAAAAAGCAAAACGATCCTCCATGCCTTTAACACCGGCTTTATTTTGAGCTCCGTAAGTTATTCAGCCAGTCAGAACTGATACCCCAAAGTCTTTTCAGGGACACATGTTGCGTGCGAGAGTTGCAAAAATAACGCTCCGATAATGTTACAACAGTACAAGTTGGGCGATACCTTACACTAATTAAAGTTGCGGTTTGGTGCTATTTATGGCGGGGCTAGGGCCAAGGCACGGACTTCCTGTTAGCGGATCGACCAATCGGGGCCCAGGGATGTTTTTGTTTGCCGTATTTTTTTGCTCCTCCAGTGAGCGGTGTGGCTTTCAAATCCGAAATCAATCTGGTGGGGTGATTGGGTGAGTCAGTAACAGGATCATTGCACTGTGCCTGGCCTGTTTGTGGGAAACTATACTTCTCTGTCAGGTTTGGGGAAAAGTTTCAGTTTTTAGTAAAGGGCCCATGTAATGTATTTTTTTTTAATGCGATCCGTGGAAATGCACTCTTGTGTCAAATTTAACCTTATTTTTAAATTTTCAATGAAATATTTTTGGGGCCTTTTTTGATCATGAGCAAAACTGTGAATGTAATTCCGGGCAGAAACCTCAATGTTACAGCTGTTTCAGCACAAAAAGTTGGTAGAATTTTGGATATTTTGCTGTCGTAAATTTTGTTGTCTCTGGTGATTCGTTGTTGTGTCAGGACATTGCAGTAAGCCGATGAGCAAAGCTTTCTCACAAATGTTTTGAATGAGCAAATTTGAGGGTTAAAGGTAATATATACAACATTTGCTTTTGCTGTAATTTTGCTGTAAATCAGAAAGAACCAAGTTTCTGTCAAATGTACTTTACATTTGTGATTCCATCAAGCTAAATGAGTTGTTTGTCGGGAATTATAATTTGGAGATTCGGGCCAAAAAAGGGCCACTTCATCACATCACTTCATCACATCTCTTGGCGTTCCGACTTCCATAATTTTTGAACTAAAGATGGTACCAGCCTGCGGTTTTCACAGCAGTAATGCTGAGATTGTGCTCTTTTCAAATATGTAATAAAAAAATGTTTGAGCATTTTGACAAATATTTTTTTCAAATGATAATTTGCAATATGGACCTATCAGAATGTTGAGATCTGAATTTTTATTTTGCCACTTCTGTCTTCAGTCATAAACAGCGAAACAGCTGTACTGTCCCAAGTCACCTCCCCTGCTGGTCCTTGTCAATTGCTGGTCTGGAAAAGATGACCCTTGATACTCATCCAGTTGCAAAGGGGGATCTCTCTGAAAAGTCTTGAATATATCATCTTTTTGTTTCTGGGGACTTGACAGCACTGAATCCTTCACCCCAGGAGCGGCCTGCGCCTTGTCTCCAAAACCTCCCCTCCCCTTATCGGAGAGGATGATCCCACCACTTCACTTGTTTACCACACCACCGGGTCCCTTTTGCTGGATGTGATACCCCCTGATAAAAGGATTTGCCCGTGTAATCCTTTGACAGCCTTCCTTAATGCATTGCCTGGTTTTGAATCCCCCTGTTATAGGAGTTTGACTCAGATCATTGACTCTTGTTCCCCAGGAAGCTTTTGTTCTCCCAGAGTGCAAAGCTGAGAGTGGGATTTGAGGGCATAGCCCCTCAAGTTGGTGGCCATTGTTTTGTGGTAACAGCGCGCACCCAGCGTGGGGAAGTTAAGAGGGCTTCCAATAGAAACTTAACCCTTTTAGATTTCTAGAGTTGTTATGGTATTTTGGGAGTTTGTTATGGATGCTCCTTTTTTTTAAACTTGTTTTTTTTTTTATATTAAACTAAGTTTACAAGCAATGTGTATGTTATCAAAATGACAACAAACCAGAAAGAAAATAAGGTTTCATGTGTTTGTGTGTATGTTGGTATAAAATTGTGTTGTTTGTTTGTTTGTTTGTTTGTTTTTCCAGAGGAAGGGGTTCTCTCAGTTAAATTTTACCATTATCTTGTTTGTTTTTAAACCAAGTAAGCACCGTGCATTGTACATAATATTGTACATGTGCGTATGTTATCAAAATGACAACAAACCAAAAAGAAAGGTAGCCTTCGGCCTGGACCGAGGCTTTGTATTCCCTACAACCAGAATTTTGTTGCAACAGAGTTTCTGTTAATGAGAGTCAACTGTGCATATATATATGCACTAGCTGTGTAGACTTTCGTTCTTTTCTTACCATAAACTCAATGATGATATGATTCCTCTTGAAAATTATTCTTCAAACAATCAAGAATTCTGCAGTGAACAGCAAACAATACTCATCTATAAAAAAAATTATAATTTTGTTGCTGGTTATGCAAACATACCCACAATTAAACCTTTGTTATTGATTTGTTTCATTATCAGATATCAACTTTTGTTCGGATATGGTGAGCACAGCCAGTCGGCCAGGGGGTGCAGGAGCAGCCGGCAACATGTCCATGCCGTGCCCACCATCAACAACAGGTGTACGCCGAGTCCGTCTGCAGAGCAACAACCTATCCCAATCGCCAACCCTGAGCGACATCTCCAACATCCGCAACACTCCCAGGATCCCTTCCGCCATGTCGTCGGTCAGCCAAGCAGGGCAGAACCAACCCCCGGGCGGGGAGCATCGTCAGATGTTCCTGGAGCCCAGCACGGTGGTGCCCATCAAGCAGGAATGGTCCAGCAGTGGCAGCAGTCGGATGCTGCCCTCTTTGACGCCACACAGTCAGGGCCCAGGGTCGCAGGCCGGCAGCGACGTCGGCTTCCCCCCGCCAAGCTCCTCCTTGTCTCACTATGCCAGCAGCTTCAACTCCCTCTCCCCCTTCCCGGTTGAGATCTCCCCCTCGGGATCCAGCTTTGCAAGTCCGCGCCACTCGGCGCGATCCTTCTCAGCGCGTTCACGCAAACGGGCTCTGTCCCTTTCCCCGCTCTCCTCAGACGACCTCAATTCAATCATCAGGACAAGCCCCACCTCACTAGTGGCATATATAATTGGTTCGCGAGCGTCATCCGCGTCTATATCGCCCTCGCCGGGAATGCAGGCCGGAGATTACGGACACTTGTCGGCGAGGAACAGCAGCAGTCCTATGTCCCAGGGGTCGTCCGGGAATCACCCATCTTACCATATTCCCCGAGCGAACACGGGAGATGTGTCGCCGCCCCCTTACCATCCGCCCAAAGGAGGCAATGGGTACCGATACTATACCTACAACAACAGTAGTAATATGGGGCCCCAGCAGATGGAGCCCCTAGAACAGTCGTCGTTACCCAGCATTCCCCAGATGGCAAGCCAGTTTGTGGTGCAGCCACGGAACGAAGTCCTGCAGCAGGATTTCCAGAACTACAACCCCAACGCTTATTCCCAGAATGAGCAGTACAAGCAGGAGCCTATTGACAGTTTTCCGGACTCTGCTAGTACCTTCTCTCAGAGCACCAGCTTCTCCCAGCAGCCTTCCTACCCTCAAACGTCTGCCAACCTGTCCTACCCTCAGCTCCCTTCCCAACCCACCAATTTCTCCCAGGCGCCCACCTTCTCCCCTCCCCAGCCCCCAGCGGGCTACCAAATGAACCCTGGCTACAACCACTCACAGCCAGGCACTCCGTACCAGCAGCAGAGCATGCCATCGGCCCAGCCGGTGATGGCCAACCAGGTGGTGTCGTCGTCGCACATGCAGCCGCCGCCCTCCTACTCCCAGCATTTTGAGTCGCACTCCAGGCAGGCGTCGCCGGCCATCACGACCCAGGTCAACTCGCCGGGGTCCAGCACGGCCAAGTCCAGCCTGGAGATGGACAGCGAGCGGGTCCACATTTGCCGGTGGATCGACTGCAGCGCGGTCTTTGAGGATCAAGAGGACATGGTGCGGCACATTGAGAAGGTCCACATTGACCAGCGCAAGGGGGAAGACTTCACCTGTTTCTGGCAAGCCTGTACCAGACGCTACAAACCCTTCAACGCTCGCTACAAGCTGCTGATTCACATGCGGGTACACTCCGGTGAGAAGCCTAACAAGTGCACGGTAAGTCTACTCAGAAAGATCTTTGTAAAATGTTTGAAATATGCCTGGGGAACGAAGACAAGGGATGGGGCAAGGTTCTAGGCCTTGTGTCAGGAAGGTGGGGTGCACATGACATTAGTTCCTGGCCACATGTTCCTATTTTGGTAAATGACTTCATGTTAGGATTTTACATGTATCTCCTTATCCCTGCCATTGGCAAGATAAACAATGCCCCCACCCTCTACCCGACCCCCCAACAAATTTGATTGGAGAGGAATTGGCTGTAATTCACAGATTTCATCAAGTTATCCTTCCCCAGTTTAAGGAATTTCGTTTTAATGTTGTATTAGCATTTTTCCAAGAATCTACTAAAAAATTTGAAAACCAAACATACAATTCCCCTGTACAGTGTGTCCCAGAAAAAGCAAGCCAGTACAAATCAGCGGCCATATCTAAACAAATATTTATGTGAGACTAAATTTTGTGGGTTTTTTTTCATGCGCTTCATGTTGTTTATTGCCTGTGGAGAAATAAACTGAATTGATTGAAAACTTTTAAAGCCATGACTAGAAACGTAAGAGCTCCATAAAATTGAAATTTACACTTTTTGCGGCATTTCCTTGTGCTGGTAAATTAGTGGAGAGATGAAGACCACGAACCTGTCTATCATACATGAACAAACAAGAAGAGACTGTCTTTATTTCATATCATATTTACTCCATGAAATTAAATATAAATGGCAAATAACCTGTGTCCCAGGTTACACAATTCATTTAATTAAGTTCGCCAACGATTCTCTGCCTTTTCATTGTCTTCACACATCCAATACTGTCATACCGAAAATTGTGAAGTCGAACGCTTTGAACATGCACGCACTTTGCCTTAAACTGACAGCGATGCATAGCACCAACATTTACTGATTAATGGTCCGGGCCCAGACCTGTCTGACACCAGATCGAACCCTGACAAGATAGATTTAGTCAGAGGTGAAATGTTGTGTTTTGGACCATCAGAAATGATAAAGTACCGTGTATTATGCTGGGGGAAGGCAGATACACTGATGTGTTTTTTAAACAAATACTGTCACTTCTGATTAGTTCAAGGTCGTAAACACCAGACAAATTGTAAACATCAGAGAAACCTGTTGGAGACCTTTGAGCAGGTTGAATGTTTCTGAATGTTTCTTTAACCGACCAGTTAAACTTAATAATTCATGCATTAATTGCACAATGTTAAGGAATGAAATGGTATCATCATACACAGTGTGTGCATGCACAGTCTTATCGTCGGGTGCCTGGAAGAACGTCGTAAGTGCGAAAAATGGGTCAAAAGGTCAAGTTCAGATTTTCAAGCAATCGATAGAGTTTGGAAATTTCTTTCATTTGACATACATATTGTCTCAAGGGGCTACGTCATTCTGATGTAATTAACAGTAAACAAAAGACGGAAGGAGGATTTTCATTATTTGTGCCCAGCAAAAGGACGTTAACGTGTAATCAAAAAATGTTTGAAGCGCGCAAGTGGGTATGCAATGCAAATTTTGTTCCCGGCAAAAGGACGTAAGGATTTAATATGCCACCTAAGCGTACATTTAAGGCTTGGGAAGTTCAAAAGGTCGTTAGCATGAAAATTGAAATAACTTCACAATTAAGTAATATTTTGACATAAAAAATGCACAATATTATTTGAATTATTAACAAATGTCATCAGTCAAAATTTCAACCTTATGTGATTTTTAATCAAGAAGTGGCAGCACAAAAACTTTCAACTCGATTATCTCCAAAAGTGCTTTTTGCGTGACTGGCCTGCACACGGCGCTAGAATCAGAGTACATGTGCAATGTAAGCATGGGATAGGGTATGTGTATTTTAAACTTTTGAAAATATCTAAAGGAAAAAGGCGAATTTATTTTTTTTATCAAATGACAACAATCTACATACATGTACCAGTCAGCCAACTCGTTAATTTGTGTGTGCATTTGGGTCATTCTATAAGTTTAGGGTCCAAAGTGTGACTTTTTTCCTGTCCCTGTTACATGTACCTTGGTACTTTGTAGTGTGCCTATTCAAGTATCATTAAGAATGACTTCAAACAATGTTTTATTTGTTGGGTAGGTACAAAAATATAGTTTGTCATTCATGTTAACACCGTTGGAGGACCACTGCGTTAAGGAGTGCATCAGAATTATAAAATCATAGATGTCGGATGTAAAAGGGACAGGGAAAAAAACAATTTTCTTTCAAATACTACCCCAAGTTTACCAAATTTAGTTAGTCCACACTTTGTTTGCAGTCTGTTACACATCCACGAATAGGTGCAAGCCAGCTAGTCTGGTTCCCCGACCTGACCATTCGCTGACGTCTATAAATT
This sequence comes from Patiria pectinifera, assembly GCA_029964075.1. Lineage (NCBI taxonomy): Eukaryota > Metazoa > Echinodermata > Asteroidea > Valvatida > Asterinidae > Patiria > Patiria pectinifera. Next base: position 4,173,788 of record CM057131.1, on the reverse strand, counting down.
GCTCTGTTTCGTCTTAAGTAGGGTCCGGGAACCAGACTACAAGAACAGCATTTTTTATTTCTTGGTTTTTCCACCATCTATAAACACAAAACTTTCAACAGGTCAGTGTAACAATAATTTGCTATGAAATACATGTACTAGCCCCCAAATCCATCCATTTCTGAAAATGTCAGCAAAAGCGAATGTTGTATATTACCTCTAATTCCAAGGCCCAAGGGCCACCCAATTCATGGAAACAATATGCTCACAATGTCTACATTTGATGAGCCAAGTTTACCAGTGCCAACATATGCCGGATGTTTTGGTAAAAGTTGTTGAATTCCACAGTCGACAAACAGTTCCCAAGCAGTTTGTTCTGTCCAATTTATGGCTTTATCAAATTTGTTTGGCATGCATCCCTAGTACTTTTAAAGGGAAAATACAACATTTGCAAACATCAAAAAATAAAACTACCAAATCATTTTGAAATACCTTGCTGGGCTGTTAGTGAAGGACAGTGTAAAGCATCCTGTAAAATCATGGCACCTGGTATACTGTCATTTTCAAGAAAAGTGGTATTTTTGTATCAATTTCCAACGCTGGTCGGCCGACCAGCATTGGAAAAAACTGGCTTTTTTCAAATACTGGCCCCAATTGACCATCGCACTTGTTTGCAATCGATTACACACCTATGAACGGGTACACGCCAGCGTACTGGTTCCCTGACCTTACAATTCCCCAATGTATGTAAACTGCTCTGTTTCTTCTTAAATGGAGTCAGGGAACCAGACTACAGGAAAATGATTGTTTTTCTTGGTTTTTATAGCATTTTCGAACCCCAAACCTCAAAAAAGTCAGTGTAACTATATTTGCTGTATATTTCCAACCCCCCAATTCCATCCATTTCTGAAAATTACAGCAAAAGCAAATAATGTATATTCCCTTTAAAGGTGGATATATATTCCACGGTTCCACCTGATGAATGTGCTGATGACGGTGATGATCTTGCCGTCTTATACAACCACAGAACTGGTGCAACCTGGCCCGGTATGCCATCTGCCCATCGGGGACCCAGCGGAATTCAGTGCCGCCATTAAAATGTGGCCCCCTTGGTAACGGTTGTCAGGTGTACATACTGATCATTCCGCATAAATATAGCGGGTCGTAAAGAAAATAGAGAGAAAGAATTAAAAAAAATTTGGTAGAGATGATGGCTGCTGGTTTGAGTTTGATGGACAGATGTTTAGTGCCTGGAAACATGGGAAAGTACGTACACATGAACATGTATGTATCCTATTAGGCTGACAAAAAAAATCTATATCAATAGTCACCACAAGAAAGAAAACTTGGCAGAAATTATGGCTGCTGGTTTGGCTTTGATGGACAGATGTTTAGTGCACATGAACATTACACATGAACAAAAGTACACATGAACAAAAGTACGTGCACATGAACATTATGTGCATGTATCCTATAAGGCTGACCAAAAAAAAAATGTGTTTACAGTAAAGCCCTAAAATTTATCCAGGTAGCTAGGTAGGAAAATAACTTTTATTTTTTTACCTAGCTACCTGGCTCAGATGTTTAGTGCACATGAACATTACACATGAACAAAAGTGCACATGAACAAAAGTACGTGCACATGAACATTACGTGCATGTATCCTATAAGGCTGACCCCCAAAAAATGTGTTTACAGTAACGCCCTAAAATTTATCCAGGTAGCTAGGTAGGAAAATAACTTTTATTTTTTTCCCATTTTTGAAGTTTGTTGGTCAGTCTTTTATACTTTTTGTTTAAATATGAGGCTTCTTCATGGTATTCTGTTCTGTACTCTGTTCTGTATTCTGTTCTGTACTTGTAATGGTATAAGCCTGTTCAATTGTATAATTTAAAAAAAATAGGAAAAACTTTTTTATTTTCAAAATAGACTTTATTCTAATTTTTCAGGCCAACTTTTAATAACCAAATTTGTGAGATCCGGGTAGGTCGGGTTACAGTAAACACACAATTTTTCGGCTTAATTTACGACCTCTGGAATTCAGACATGTAACATGGGATTTTGATTTTTCCTTCTGTACATTGTGGTTGGATGGGGGTCCATAGGGGTTTCGGTTTTGGTCGTTAATGGTCGGTGTGTCACTTTAGTGCATAGTAGCATGTGATCATGTGATTACGATAACATTTTTAGATTGTTGCATTCATATTGCAATTCTCCAAGACCTCTTTTGTTTGCATGAGATATATCGTATCATTTTTGTTTGTGCCTAAAATGTCCATTGTACATTAAAACCCTAACAGAACTCAACCCATTAAACCCCAACGGCATGTTTTGTTGGAATCTGTCAGGATGGGTACAGTACCCCTAAACTGACAGTCTTTTACATTGGGTTGGCACACCTCCAGATTCAAAGTCAGAAATATGTGTGTGCAGTTGCCCATATGGTGTTGGAATTTGCCAGGATGGGTATGGTTCCTAGTAAATCATGCAAGGGAGTTATATGGTGGACTGTCGCACGTACAATATAGCTAATCTGTTTGCTGGTCCCAGAGTAGTCTAGGGGCAAGACGTTATGGTTTGATATGTGATAATCCACGGCCGCAATAACCTGCTGCCGTGAGAGGGTGCTATCACGACCAACCAGTATCGCCCACGGACTCATCAGGAACAACGTCTAGGGAAAGTCGTATTGGTTTTTAATGCAAACGCAACTGTTTAGACTAATAGTAATATATGCAGCGCGCAATTCAAAAAAATTATAGTACCGGTAGTTCCGAAGCAAACTCTCAAATTTCTCCAGTGCAATAAAAGATGCAGCAAGACAGAAGCCGGCAGAAGTCGCACATGCGCACCAGTTTCCCCCATTTTTCAAGAGGAGATTTCAGCAGATTCCCTAGATATTCTGGTTGGTTGTGATAACGCCCTCTCGCAGGGCGGGTTATCGCGTGTCAAACCATAAGGCCAAAAAAATTAATAAGTCGGTCTCTGGTCAGCGCTGCGTTTTTTTTTAATCAAGCTCTTTTTTTTTTCCAAAATGTTCCTTGTAAGCTCCAGCCTCTCTATTGCCGCCCCTCATTTTTTTTTTTTTTTATCAAGAAGAAAGAGCAACCAAAGGACCAAGAATTGCACCAAAGCAGCACCAAGATTTTATATGGGACACCAATGTACACAGGAAAACCAAAAAAGCAAAATACATGTAGTACCCCACCTTGTCTGTACAATCCAAAAAAAAGCAAAAGCCAAAAAAAAAAGAACCGCCCTCGTCGTCAGAGAGACCACCAGACCAAATTTTTTTTTTTTGCCTAACAACATCTAGCCCCTAGACTAGTCCCAGAGGGCCAGCCTAGTGTCCCACTTTGTGCCTGACCGACTGACTCACTGACTGTTACTTTGGAGCCGGGCAGTGCTATTATATAGGGTTACCTTGAATGGGCTAAATCCGGTCCAATGTGTAGACCAGTTGCATGAATCTGAATCAATTTTGTAGAATTTTGAGCAGCTTTAACTAGGCTTGTTTCTTGGGTTACTGGAAATCTGCTTTCCGAATCTTTTTATCTCTGTTTATCTCAACTTGGCCCTCTGGGTTGGGTGGTTGCTAGGCAACCATCATGCTATTTCTGTTGTCACCCACTGTACCTGTCCACCCACACAATGGTCGGAAGGTCACGCAGAGGTCACAAAGTAAGAAGTCCCCCCCCCTCCTTGCTCTATGCTTGTACAGACCAGACAGAGAGAGGAGCAAAGTTGTGTGTTGTGGGGCCTACTACATGCACATATGCAAGTGTCAAGATTGTACATTTAACTACATTGTAGTTAAAGGGAATATACATCATTTGCTTTTGCTGTAATTAATATAGTTACACTGACTTTTTGAGGCTTTGGGTTCAAAATGCTTTTACATACATTGGGGAATTGTAGTCAGGGAAAACCAGTCTAGCTGGCTCATGCTGCGTGCATAGGTTTGTAATATTTGCAAACAAGTGCAATGAGGCCAGTATTTGAAAAAGTTGTTTTTTTCCAACGCTGATCAAACATCAGCATTTGGAATGATACAACAAGTACCACTTTTTGGAAAAATGACAGTTTACCAGGTGCCATGATTTTACAAGATGCTTTACACTGTCATTCACTAACAGTCCAGCAAGGTATTTCAAAATGATTTGGTAGTTTTATTTTTTGATATTTGCAAATGTTGTATTTTCCCTTTAATTAAAGAAGTAGTGTCAAGATTGTGCATGTAACTACATTGTAGTTAATGATGAACTATCAGATAACTTTGTTGTTTCAACAATAATACCACTTCATGCACTTAAACATATGATAAATATATGTGATGTGATCAGGCTAAATGAGTCGTTTGTCAGGAATTTGTATTTGGAGATTCAGGCCAAAATAGGGCCACTTCATCACATCTCTTGGTGTTCCGACTTCCATAATTTTTGAACTAAAGATGGTATCAGCATGCTGTTTTTCACAGCAGTAATGCTGAGACTGTGCACTTTTTAAATCTGTAAAAAAAAATGACCAGGGTTGACAAACGACTCATTTACCTTGATCGCATCACATATGTTTATTGATAAAAAAAAAAAATTGATTTAAATTTTTAAAAATCTAAATGTTCTGGATTTTTTTTTAATCATGATTCTTAACGACCCTGATAATGGTGAATTTTTATGCCATTAGAAGAAACCCAATCCTGAAAGTGACCAAGCATTTTTCCGAGATAAAATCTTGGAATTTCCCTCCAACTTTCTATCAGCTATAATATGCCACCTAGTGTGCTTATAAAATCCTTCCTCTTAAAGGTGTACAGGTGGCCAGAGTTTAGTTCACGAAAAAAAAATCATGTTTTAGATTTATAGATTGTAGGTTTTGGTCACAGGAAATCCTTATTAGGTCTTACATTTAATACAGAGAAAATGTTGGAAAACCCCCCTTTGTTTGAAAAAATAAAACCTTTCTTATGCAGTTTTGGGGGGGGTTTTGTTTGTTTTTTGTTTGTTTTTTGCCTTGTCTATACGTATTTCAGGATCAAAGTTTTAGACAAACTGTCAACAAAAGACTGCATGGTATCATACACTCAAAGAATGATTCAATTAACTGAGATTCACTGTTAGATATCAGGGCCCAATTTCTTGGCTCTGCTTACTGTTACTGAAAAATCCCTGCTTACCATAGCAGAAAATTCTGTGCTTACGGTAATCGTATTTCACGTGTTAGCAAGGAATTTTTGCTTCTATGCATGCGTAGATCCTGTAACTAAGGATTCTTCGCTTACGGGTTGGCACAAAATTTTTTTGCTAGCACGGAAAGCACAAAATTTGTGGTCGTAAGCGTGGAATTATGTGGTTAGCCGAGCCAAGACATTGGGCCCAGGGCCCAATTTCACGGCGCTGCTTAACAGTTAGCAGAAAAGTTGTGTTTAGCATTGCAGAAAAATTTGCTAACCTTAAGTGCTATTTCACGGCGTGGACGTGCTAACGGTCGCGCGTGCATGGAGATTTCTATTGTTACGTCACTACGTTAAGCAAATTTTTCCTCTGAAGTAAGCGTGCCTTTTGCTGTGCTTATGCTTACGGTCTCCATGAAATAGACAGAGGCTCTGTTAGCAGCAAATCGTGTGCTTAGCAGCGCCGTGAAATTGGGCCCTGGTCCCATGCTACATGTAGCTTTTCGAATTTATAACGATCTTAGCACAAATGAAACGTATGTTGTAATGACTAACACTCCAACAGCTTGATTTTTTGGGGGACCATAATTGTGTTCCCTTTAATACCTTTACATGGTAATATTACATGAAAACTCCAAATGTTCAAGGTAAGATTGCGTGAACGCTGTTCAATTTTTAATGTCTGATCCTGAGACTAGCCCAAATGGGTGTTTTCTCTTGAAAGCATTCCTTTAACCAAGAAACCCACAGAGAAACAATGACATGGATCAAGGCATATATATGGCATGTCAGTGGTTAACCACAAGATGCAGTCCAGTTGAGTCACAGTCTCACTCCATCCACCCACTCATCCTGAAGGATTGATTGATGAGTTTTCTATGGACTTGGGAACTGTTCTCTAAACTAGACTAGTATTAGGTGTACTGGGGTGATGATAACACAAAATAATGAGAAATTAGTGAAAGCACACCTTTTACGTTTTCCGTGAAATTGTTAGCCCATGTGTATTGTTTGTGATTTGTGTAATTGCCTTAAATAAAATTGAACCCTCAAAGCCCCCTCTTTTTCACAGCTTTTAAAAAAAAAACACATCGCAAATTTCGATACACATGTAGAGAGAATATATTTCATTAGCTTTTCAATACTGAATAAACTTTGCAATCGGGTAAATATGTATTGAGTTATGGCCAATTGAATACAAGTACAGCTTTTTCATTTTGTCCGCGGCGACTGATATTTTGACTGCCGCAATAAGAACACAGGCCTAAACTTGCATTTGTGAAAAAGGCTGCCAAGTAGAGGGCAGAGACAGAAAAGCACAGTAAACATCTGAGAAGTTAACCAAACAGTTCTTTTCAGGACTACCGTTACTTCCAAAATGACCATTGTTCAAATAAAACATTAAAGGTAGCAGAACTACCCTCACCCCAAATCCATACCGATAGCATCCCTAACAAGTAAAGACCATGGACAGATTGAAAATTCAGCACCTATTTTGAGTTGGCCATGCCAGTAACTCAACAATTTACCAATTGGAAAGATTTTTTATAAATGCATACTTCCAGTGTGCCAACCTGACTCCAACTATTCAAGATACTGTTCATGTATGGCAGTCACGAATCTCAGCTATTTTTTTTACTGAAAAACAAGTTACATATATTTCTGGGGCCAGCTGTCATTATTGACTTTTAACCCGCCCGGGTTTATTAACCCGAGTTCAGGGCTTTACCTCTGGGGACTTTCAATTCACACCCCCTGTTTACACCCAAAAAAATGCTCCCTGGGAAAAAAAAAACCCAAATCGAAAACAAAAACCCGAGGCTAGTGGCCATTTAGCCTTTCATCCCAGCGACCATAAATTGTGTCTGTCTGACAGATGAAACACAAAGTCAGCAGAAATAGTCGTGTTTGCAAACAACAACTGCTCTGCTCAAACTTTGTTGCTTGGATTTTCCTTGTACTGTGTCGTTTTTTTCCCCAGCATATTTCAACTTGTCAGTTATTGAGTTGTTCATATGCAAGGTGAACGATGTGACCCATATTTCAGTTTCAGGGACTGGGCGAAATTTGAAACAATAACAACGCTTACAACTAAATTGTAAATCAAGTGCAGAGGACAATCAATGACTTCCAAATTGGTTGTGTCCCTATTATTCATTTCAATTCAATTCAATAGTTTATTATCCATTCATAAATAACTGAGACAGTTTACCCATTCTTATTGGTCGAGAGCCCATCATGTGGCCAGTTTAAAACGGTTGATAAAGACCAGCTGGCTGGACATAAACACTTTTCCAGTGTCATATGAAATTTGGACTCGTATGAAATCCAGTGCCAGTACCGTTTTGTTGGTTGAACGTTCACAATCCTCACGTATGTGCACTACTACCAGTGAGTCAGTATTTTATAGTCCTAAATTCACACTACACCGGCACAGCTGGGTTCTGCGCCACATTGCGCAGTATGCGCGACGTGTGCCCCAATCTCCATATAAGGAGCTGTTTACGACTTCTCGCGAGAGGGCCATACCATAGCATAGCGATAGGCGTGTTTCTAAAAACATGAAGTAAAACTGTTGAACAAAATTGTTGGAAATTTAAAATTGTTTACTTCTTTTGACTTTTTGACCGAAAGGTTTGGATTTTTTGACCGAATAGGTATTTATGAATTCGGCTCGGGTAATGATCAGCATCCAGACTCCAACCGGTCTTAAACGTAGTGTTTAAAGCTACAGTCCATCATTTGCAGCTATCCACAAAGTAACTGACATAATTATTGTAGACAAACTTACATGTACTTGGTTGAAAAATAGTATGAGAACTGAACTCCGTGTGAAATTATTCTTTCTGGCCTGCTGTCATTTTGAAGAAATCAACGAAGGAAGGCCTTTCGAACGATGCCTCTAAAGACGCATCGTTGGAAATTTCCATTAGTAGTTCGTAGTTTATATTCGGCAAAGCGCGAGCAAGCGTTGACACGATGCACACGCACGTGCGGTTGCTATAATTCGTCGGATCAGTGTGCGACGTAGCGTACATGCAATCGGCTTAGTGAGAACATGTCTCAAATGCTGAATTCAGGCCCAATTCAAAACATGATTCAGCAACTTTTGATTTGAAATCAAGATCCTAGAATGTTTTTTTTTTCTTGAAATATACAGCTGAAGTTGACCTAAAACTTCATCAGGTTAGTTGTTCAGCACCCTTCTTTAGATTTTGAGCACTTTCGTTGCTTTAAAAAAACGAACAAAATGCACAAATGATGGACTGTACCTTTAATGTCGGCCAAGCACATATTTATTCCCTGAACCCTTTATAAACCGGATACCCTGAAACTTCTGCAACTAAGTTTGCTATCATTGGCCACAAAAGCAAACTTGATTTCATAAACCGCAGGAAGGCCAGAGCAACTTCAGCTGACAAATTGGCCAGGAGCCACCCAGTATAAACTGCCCACACTAACCACCGATGTAAATAACTCGCTCATCAATGGCAAGATTGAAACGCAACCGGACTGGGCTGGAAAAAAAAAACCCAACCACTAAACGTCACTCATGATCTTCATAAACTAAACAAAAAAAGAAATGATACATGTTGGCAGTAGTGCCAAAACTGATATCATTTTAAGAGTCATAAACAAAATTGATCAAAGTATAAAGTTGGTTATTTACAGTCTGTGAAGCTATCACCATATTTCTATGAGGTCTTTTTATGAAATTTTCCGGGATATTTGCAGATTTGTGGATAAAATTATTATTAAGAAGTTTTGTTAAAGGGAATATTCAACATTTGCAAACATCGAAAAACAAAATTGCCAGATTTTTGCGAAATACCTTACTAGGATGTTGGTAAATGACAGTCTAAAGCATCCTGTAAAATTATGGCACCTGGTGTGAAGTCATTTTCAAGGAAAGTGGTATATTTGTAGCCGACCACCGTTGGAAAAACCTAACTATTTTTCAACTACTGCTCCAAATTTACAATTTTTTTTCAGTCCAAATTATGTTTGCTACTGATTACATGTTCATGAACGGGCATCTATAAATTGATACATTTCATAATAGTGGAGTCAGGGAACCAGAGTAGTTGAACATTTTTTTGTTTTTTTTCTTGGTTTTTCCAGCATTTTCGAACACAAAACTTCAAACATGTCAGTGTAACAGTATTTTGATCTATTATACTAACCCCTCAACTAGTTCATTTCTGAAAATTACAGCAAAAGCCAATGATGTACATTCCCTTTAAATCATTTTCGTTTTTTCTTTTTGGGTCAAAGGGTTACTAAATTGCAATGGGGAATTTGTAATAGTGCCCTTTTAGGTAGTACAATTGTGCATGCACTGTAGCTATAGACCCTGTGTTGCTCTAGAGCTCTGGCAAGTATTTTTTTAAAGCTATAGTCCATCATTTGCAGCTATCCGAAAAGTAGCTGGCGTAATTATTGTTGAAAAACATACTTGGTTGAAGTAAGGGGACTAAACTCCCTGTGAAATTATTCTTTCTGGCAAGCTATCATTTTGAAGTAATCAACGAAAGAAGGCCTTTCCAACGGTGCTTCTTAAGACGCACTGTAGGAAAATTTAAATTAGTAGTTCGTTTTGTTATTCGGCGAAGCGCGCGCAAGCATTGGCACCCCCGGTTGCTATAATTCGTCAGATCAGTGCGCGACATCGCGTAGCTGCATTCGGCTCAGCGAGAACGTGTCTCGGACGCTGAATTCAGGCGCAATGCAAAACATGATTCAGCAACTTTTGATTTGAAATTGAGACCTTAGAATGCTGTTTTTCTCAGAATATACAGCTGAAGCTGAGCTGAAACTTTATCAGATTAGTTGTTCGGTACCCTTCTTTAGATTTTGAGCACTTTTGTTGCTTCAAACGAACAAAATGCACAAATTACAAATGATGGACTATAACTTTAAAAAGATTTTTCTCCCCCCCCTCCAAAAGAAATTTACATGTATTAAGTTGACTTTAAACCTCTGTTTGACACCTTTGAAACCTCAACTCAACCCACAAAACCCACACTGGACAAAACAACATTCCTCTCAATCTATGTAGTGTTATTGGTTCCACCAATCACCCACTTTAAAGGGCCCTGGTATGAATTTTTCTTAGGAACATATTCTGTGCAACTTAAAACTACGAAAAATGTGTTTCTTTAAACATTTAAAATTGTCCATGCTTTTCCAGACAACTGAGGGCGCTGTTGATGTGATGTCATGTCAGGGAGACACTGTTCAGTTTTGGGGTTTTCAGTAAATTCAGTTCAAATTGTGAGACCCAAACTTCGCTCACTGAAAATATTTCTGAGAAATGTTTGCTCATTGGCTTACTGCCATGTACTGACATAACAACGAATCACCAAAGAAAAGAAAATTTACCACAGCAAAATATCTGAAATTCTGGCAGCTTTTGGTACTGAAATAGCTGTCACATTAACGTTTCTGCTTAACCCTGAAAGGGCTGAGGGCGGAATCCGCCCCCTCCCCCCTCAACTTTTCCGCGATAGCCTTGATTTTTTTTTTCACGACCCGAGCTGTTATGACTTTTTAGCCTTGAGCCTTGCGCATCTTTTGATACCGAAAACATAAAAACGTGAAAACTGAACTTTCCCATACGTCGTGTACACAGAGCAGAATTACCATTTGTACATAAAAATAATTAATTAGCCATAATTCCAAAATCCTTTGACCTATATCAAGAAATTTCTTGGGTATGTTCATGATGAGTTGTTCTATGCATGTACCCCCCGCCGCCTGAGAGATGGTCAAAATAACCTGATATCACACTTTTGCCCGTAAATATATGGAAATTTGCATTAGCCTAAAACTAAAATTAAAAAATATAAAAATATTCTCAAAACTGGCAAAACAAAATTTGAAAATAAGGGACACAAAGATGCATTTCCAAGGATTGCATTTCCATTAAGATTGTCATTTTTTTCAGGAACAGTGCGACATTAGGTTAGTTCCCTGCTTACAACCAGGCCTTTGAAATATGATAAGTAAACAATCTTCAAATAAATATTTTTGATGATTTCAGGACAATGTGCCACTTCAAGTAAACCAACCTCGCCCCTGCATCCCACTCCCCCTCTGACTGACGGTGCTACCAAACCACACCCGACCGAGTTGCTGTCACAGTCAATTGCAGCGCTGCATTCCTTTAAACCTAGATTTGGCACAGGAGTAAACCCTGCCCCGAAATAACACCTTTACACCCGGAGGTTGGGTTTTATTACGTCTGGGGTCTTCCAAAAGTTGTGGCTACCTTCCAAAAATTGCTAACCCAAAACACAGGGCAGGGTGCCAACTTCTCTGGCCATTGTTTGTTTGCAAGCTCCAACATTCTCGGAGTCACATTGTTTGTAGACTTGGCCCAGTCTGTCTGTTACATTAGCTCTATATCTGGCATCTTAAGAACAGGACCGCACCGACCTCGACCTCGACTACAAAGCATTGATGCTGGGCACTCTTGCTGGGTCAACTAGGGTCATCTGTATCCTCCATTGTCAAGGTGACCTTTGACGCGACGGTGTAAATGAGTTCCACATGCAAGAGGCACAGATATCATAACTAGGCAGTAATGCAAGAGGCACAGATATCGTAACTAGGCAGTAACGGTAGACTTTTGGCCAGGAGGAGTCTGGTAAAGCCATCAGACAATTATCAGAACCGTTCTCATTTTTTGTCAGTTTGCCAGATGGATGTAATTTTTTTGCATCTCTTACCAGGGCCCAATTTCAAGGCACTGCTAAGTACACAATTTGCTGCTAACAGAGCCTCTGTCTATTTCATGGAGACCATAAGCATAAGCACAGCAAAAGACACGCTTACTTCAGAGGAAAAATTTGCTTAACTCGGTGACGTAATAATAGAAATCTCCATGCACGCGCGACTGTTAGCACATCCACGCCGTGAAATATAGTGCTTAAGGTTATCAAATTTTTCTGCTATGCTCAGCACAACTTTTCTGCTAATTGTTGAGCAGCGCCGTGAAATTGGGCCCAGGTTGTAGGGATCATGGTTGTCATTTTGTGAAGGTGGTTCATGACTCGGTGTGAAAGCAAATGCGAACACAAATTTACGACCCTCACAACAAGTATTCAGGCTACGAATTTGCAACAGTTGAACGTATTTCACAGTAGGGGCCTACTTATTTGGTTGAAAATATGGGTAGATCAGACCAAACATACGGTGAGCAGACCCAGTCACATAAGCAGACTTTCCTTGCTGTACATTGACACTCTAGGACTTCCATTGCAAATGAATGAATCTTAATTAACCCTAACTCCCTAGCATGATTTAGTAGGAACCATACCCATCTTGGCAAATTCCAACACTATTATGGGAAACCAATTTGGCAACCAACTTTGCCCTACGTCTCCAGGATTGCCGATCTTTGGGACGTCGCACAGCTGTGTGGATGCTGAGTCCCGTCCAGTCTATGATGTTGTCTACCCTGGTTGCTTTGGGTCGTCCTCTTGAACTTTTCCTCTCCACTTTGCCTTCTAGGATTGTTGCTCCCAACTCCCCAGCACTTGCCCTGGCCAGCACCCGAATCTTTTTTTCCCAGACGACATCTGCTTTCCATCTTCTGATTGGTCCATTACATGCATATCTAATGCCTTGTTCTCCATAACACAAACCCAAGATAGGCTTTACGTACGTCTTGTGAGAAATGTGCCTTCATCACTTTACTTATTTAAAAGGTAAAATGAGAAGAAGTGAAAAACGCTCACTGAGATTCGAACTCGGATCACCTGATTAGAAGTCGGGACTTCTTCCAACCAGTCCACGAATGAGCTGCCAATCGTCGGTGATTTAAACACTTTTATTCTTTGTTGTATAAATTATTGACATCATGAATATGCATAACGCAGAGAGAGCGCCCTCTTTTGATATTGTCCGATCTCGTTTGGGAAAAGAAATTTCGCAGCCAGCACTTCCTACCTAATGAATATCTTTTGACCATTTCTTCTTGATGCATTCCACAGTTTGAAGGCTGCAACAAAGCTTTCTCCCGCCTGGAGAACCTCAAGATTCATCTGCGGTCCCACACGGGGGAGAAGCCCTACCTCTGCACCCATCCAGGCTGCACCAAGGCCTTCAGTAACTCATCAGATAGGGCCAAGCATCAGAGAACTCATCTGGATACGGTAAGTTGCAGGCGGACGTCTTGTTCAATATGGGAATTGCAAACGCAAAACCGACCCGACCCGACTGAAATCATGGAAAATACCGACCCGATCCGAACCGAAGTCAGTTTCGGGTCGGGTCGGTTTCGTGTCGGGTTTGCACAACATTACTCACTTGAATTTAGACTGGATAACATATGTGATTGACTTGTGAAGATTTAACTTTAAAGGTGTGGGACCTGAATTTATTTGTAGGAAGCAGCTCAGCAAGTTCTATTATTAATTTTTTTTTTTGGATAAACCACAAGGAAAACTGACTAGGTGTATCATAATTTATTAAGGTTGCATAAAGAAATTGATTGAAGTGGTGTTCGAACCTGCGACTTCCGGATTGGCGTTCTGGTGCTCTAACCAACTGAGCTATTCAGCCCTATTGATGTCGTCATTGTTTTTCGTTTGAGAGGCACTTAAGACAGAAGCCATCCGCTCCGTTCACAAGTACCCCCTCACCGGCAAAGAGCGTACAGTTGGGTTTGACCGACCGACGCCATCTTGCCTGACTGCAATTCATTTGCCGCGAAGCGCGGCCACTGCGTGTACATAGTACAAATCCCCTGGTGTACGTGCGTCACACACAAGGAACGGTGCGCGTCAACCAGCGAAATGTCCCGCCCACGGGATGCCGTTGCTAGGTAAAAGGGCGCCCTCTTTTGTCGGCACACGGAGCCCATAGACCTTTATGTATGCCATGTAGACAGGGATCGTGCCCAAAGTTAGCAAAACATTACATGTAGCAAAAATGCTTCAAACTGGGGACATAGCAAACAGGAATCACTAGCACCCCTTGAACAAAGTCAATGACTAAATGGCGAAGACTATAATTAGTCAATGTCAATTAGTCAAATAATAATCACTGACTACAATTCCAAGGTCGCAGGTTCTAAACCCCTGCTCCAGCCAAATTTTTCTCCAACTTCAATAAATAAACAATAATAATAATATACTTGTGGGTTTTGCGGCCCACCATTATTTTGTTTTTGCTGAGGATTTACTAAATATAGGTTTACAACTTCATCAAGGTCAGACAAATTCCAGTAACATGCCCACGGGAATTGTCACGTCACCCTGAAACTCTGACATGACAGAAAAAAATCTTACGACTCTCCAAGATTGTTTCAGGTAACACAAGACTGGCATATTTTCTCCATGTCAAACTATTCCCAGACATCGTAACTTGGTGAACATGAACACGTATACTTTCCCCCCAGGCTATGTATATATCTGAGCTGATGTATTTGTGGTATTTTCCAACTTTGATTTATATTGGTCAAGCTATATATATAAATATGGTGAGGGATATTTTGGGGAGAGTACCAAGTGCAAACAGAATTCTCTTATTTCCAACAATTGTGATTATTGTTCCAGAGGGGGTATTTTCTTTAATGACAGGCTATATTCCCCTGGGGTACAGACACTCGTAAGAGTTGAAGCCTTGAAAAGGTGAAGATAAAACAATTTTTTTTTTCCCAATTAATTCCAGATTTATTACAAATCCAACAAAGAATTTTGTGAAAAGTTAAAGTTTTAGAATGGGCTGCAAGCGTATAATTATACAAGTTTTAATTCAATGAGTAAACTGACATCAACGAATAACCGATAATATTGTCAACATTGGCAAAGTCACCATATTGAATTATAATGAAATTTGGCCCCTTGAACAAATATACAAAACGGGGAACCGCCAACATAGGGCTGGATAACTCGGTTGGTAGAACACCGGAGCATCAATCCAAGAGTCGCAGGTTCAAATCTCACTCCAGTCAATTTCGCTGTTCAACTTTAAAATTTTGTAATATTATCTTACTTAAGTAAACACAGTGACCCTGATATTTTGAGAATGCTTTTCCAACTGTTGAACAATTAACAAGCATAAAAATTTGATTGTCTTTGATTATCTAATAGAAACTATATACTGAAACCTTTGTTTGATTAGCCTACCTATGCAAACATCGTACATTCTGTGCCAAGTTGTTCTTTCAGTCAAAATCAATCAAGTGACTGCTTTCAATAGTTAAGAGCTCCCAGCCTACATAAACAGGATTGATTGGCTGTGACTGTTTATGTACCTCGATGCAGCTATGCTTTGACTGTAGGTGATTGATAAACCAGCACTTCCTACCACTTGTCTGTTTTTGTCTGTTGACTGAATTTGACTAGCCACAGTGTTTGCTTGAAATAAAATTATGATCTGACTGTTGGTGAATAGCTTTTATACAAAAGCATGGCAGGGGAAGAGGATTGATTTTTTTACTGTCTCGACTGTTCCGATGGCAGGAGAGTTAATTTGTTTTGATCATCGTTGCCCCCACTATGAAAGCAATTCAGTTTTTGTAGGTCTCCTGAAACGGCGACGATTTGTACTACAGTTCATTCAGCTAAAAGTGCACTTACCCATAAAAAGTAAAAGCAAAAACAAAGTTTGATGCTGGCAAATTTAATCCTAATCTGAATTGTTTCTGTCATCTGTCGGGAAAAAAACACAAAAATCTGGGGGAAAAAACAAGTGGCATTGTCGAACAAATTAAGAGGAATGCTGGAGGTTGAGTGGAGTGGAAAAAAATGTCATCGAGTGTCCTTTAGCACATGGTCAAAACAACATAAAAATTCCCAAAAGTTATTTTCCATTTCCGGCGCCTGTGAAATGCATTACATCTGGGAAAGTTTCTAAGGGTTTCAAGTGGTATTAAAGGAGAACATTATTTGGCTCTCCAGGGATTAGCTAAGGGTTCACGGTGTACTTGATGATATTGCACCCCCCCCCCTTCCCTTTTCAATGCTGTACTTGTATGAAAGACCGCAGATCCATTTAGGCATATATCCTGGCTGATAATGTTGTCAATTTGTCAAGTCACACCGAAATACACAAGCAATCTGTTTTTGGCATGGAATGAACAATTTGAAAAATTGTTTCTCAGTTTTCTGCCCGGAAGGATTTGAGTTGATTTTTTTTTGAGGGGGGGAGGGGGTGGAATGTTCACATTGTGTTTCCAGAAGTTATAATTTCTTTATCTGATATTTTCCTTTGTGTTCAACTAATATAACATTCCTTATAAAAGAAATGGCGTTGAAATACAGAAAATCGTAATTTTTAAACAAATGATTTGAATTGGAAGCTGTCAGGAGTTTTTGAGTTCAAACAGGAAAGTTTAAATTATTTTTTTCAATAATCAGTTTACATGTGTGTTTAAAAGTGACTTGCATGTTATGAAACAGATCTGGTTCATACTGATCTATACTTCTTATCAGAATCGCATGGAGATACATATCTGTGTTAGTTTGATTGAGAAACATCTTTAATTCCCCTTGGAGCTTCAAAGTTTCCAAGAAGGAAAACAAAAACATCATCTACACAGTAACTACAGTGGCAGTTTTGAAATAACTTTTTTTTTTCTGGAGGTAACGTAAGTTGGAGTACACAGTAATGTTGGTGCCGAAATCATGTCAAATGGCCGCAGACAGTTTATGTAAGTGCTCAGACTTAGAGAGTTCAAGCAATCACACATCCCCATCCAGTCAAGTTGGAGATCTCTGAAGGAGAACTTTTAGGCCGACCTTTTGTTCTTGACCCCTTGCATTCCTGCAGTCTCTGTTTCAACCATTAGTCAGTGTCTGGTCTCGATTTCCCCTGGAATCTGACAGCAGGTTGGAGTGATGGCTTCAAGGATTCCAAGACGTTTGACTAGGGAGGAGGTGGAGTCAGCCGATCCCCCCCCCCCCAAAAAAAAGGGGGGGGGGACTTTGTTCTCTTATGTATACATGTACATGTATCTGCCTGAACTTTTGCTCATGTAACTGCTCTCAATTTCCCCAGGAAGCTGACGGTAGTTTTGAGTGATTGCTTCAAGGATTCTGAGATCCGAGATCAGAGACCAGCGAGGGGGGCGGAGTCAGCAAACTAAAAAAAAAGGGGGGGGACTTTGTTCTCTTATGCATACATGTACCTGTATCTCCCTGTACTTTTGTTCATGTAACTCTCAATTTCCTCAAGAAGCTGACGGTAGTTTTGAGTGAGGGCTTCAAGGATTCCGAGATCCGAGATAGCCAGGGACCAGAGAGGAGGGCGGAGTCAGCAAACCCCAAAAAAGGGGGACTTTGTTCCCTTGTTCATATCCTCCTTAGTTGCAAGCACCCAAGTCTATTTTATCATAGAGATGCTCAGGCTCGACAATAGCCTCAAGATTTAAGTTTGCTAAATAAGCTATGGTCTGAAAAAAGGGCGGAGTTGGCAGATCTTCTGGCTCAGCGACCCCGCCCAACTTTCCTGATGTTCATTATCTGAAAACAAACAAATGGGTGGGGTTGGTAGATTTTGGCTTAGAGGCTCCACCTACATGTAACTGTCCAGATTCCCATTGTCTGGAAAAAAAGGGCGGAGTTGGCAGAAAGTGGCTCCACCTACCGTCCAGATGCCTATTGTCTGGAAAAAGGGAGGAGTTGGCAGATCTTCTAAGTGACTCCGCCTAACTGTACTGATGTTCATTGTCCCAAAAAGGCAGAGTTGGCATGTCTTCTGGCTTAAAGGCTTCCCCAACTTTCTTGATGCCCATGGTCTAAAAAAAAATTGGCGGAGTTGGCAGATCTCACCCAACTTTCCTGGTCCCTTTTGTTCTTACATATTTTTCATGTACCGGTATGCTACATGTATGTTCGTGTATGCTAGCATGAGAAAAGAAATATAAATTAAGTGATAGATGTCAATCTTTCATCTTTCCAAAATATGGTAAGAATGGGCACAAGGGAGTGATAGCCCCACCCTGGAGCTAACACAGACTCCCATCCCCGACAGAAATGTCGAGGTTTAAATTTCACCTTGGAGCAAAATGTGCAACGATGTACGTGTTCATGCACCTCTGTAGTTGTTTAAACCATGCTGTACTGCCCCAAACTGCCCTGCCTATTACTCCCCCATAGGGCCCGAAACCACCTAAGCACTCTATGGTTTTTATGGATTCATCAGTGATCAAACACGGTGCAATACAATGTAGTACGACGTTTCTAATTGGTTACATGTCAGTGGCTTTTGAACCTTTGGATGATGATGTATGATTGGTCGGATTTTTGGTTCTGCCGACTCCGAGAGTCACGGTAGGGGTCTCCAACGATTGGGGTCGGAGTACCGCATCCTAGGTGGGAACCACCTGATGCCAGCAGGAGAGGTCAAAAGGTCACAGTTATTACTGCATCCTGGGAAGGATCAGAATGTTGTTTTTGTTTTAGCCACTGTTTCCGATTTCCATATTTCCATGCGGAAGCAATTATTTTGAATCGATGAAACTCATGTTGCGTGGTTGTGTGTGCTTTATATAAAATATGAAGGTATGCATGTATACTAGTGGTGGGAGAAGGCAGAGATTTCAAAATCCGGTTATCTTATTTTTTTTCAAACCGAATATCGGTTATCTGATTTCACAGGAAGTTCCCATCCAGCTCACAGTCATGCCAACAAAAAGTGAGTTAGGTGCCACATAGTAAAGGTAAAGGGGACGAACCTGTATTCACAGGAACGGAGTGCCCATCTCTCTCTCGTTAGCGATTGGGCCAGACTCGAGTCCATGAAATGCTGCTGTGGGGGGATCGCCACACCTCCTCCACAGCGAGTCTGTTACCTTCCCAGCATTGAACAATGCCTGTACCCATTTAACACCTGGGTTAAGAGGAGTAATTGAGGTAAAGTGCCTTACTCAAGGGCACAACACGCATGGCCACGGTGGGGCTCGAACCCACAACCTCTCGATCACGAATCCTGTGCTCCACCGCTAGACCACACGTGCCCCGTGCCACATGAAATGCCCTCCCAATGACTGGGTATAGTTTGCAGGATTCAATGGCCAGTACTGGGCCTTTACAAAAACACTCCTGAGCAAGATTTGTATGATTAAATCTGACCCATTTGTCTTATTTCTTACCCCCCCCCCCCTCCAGAAACCTTACGCTTGCCAATTACCCGGTTGCACCAAGAGGTACACAGACCCCAGCTCACTGCGGAAGCACGTAAAGGCACACACGGCTAAAGACCAACAAGCCAGGAAAAAGGTAAATCATTTCAAATAATTCCATAACTGAACAAGGGCTAATTGTTTTCATTCAAAGTCTCATTCAAAAGTGAAAAACTAGAATGTAGCAATTAAAAAAACAAAATATTTTTCAGGGGGGGGAATGTGAAAATAGCAACAATAACACATCTTTAATAGGGGAGTCACGTTGGCGAAGCAGTACTTTGCCCGCCTTCCACCGCTGTGACCCGGGTTCGATTCCAGCCTTGGCAAAGATGTGGATTGAGTTTTCAGTCCTGATTCTGTGGGTTTGCTCATTTGATGCTTCAGGGTTTTCCTCCGACCACTAAAACTGTAATTTCCTTCCACATCTTCTACCAACGGAAATGAGTGGATTAAAAAATTAATTAGAATTCCAATTAACCTAATTAACGAATGGGCGAATTTGCCACAAGTAAATAAATACATTGTAATACAATGAAGCGTTATTTGGAAGGGGCGAATTTCAGGCGTGTGCAAAAAAACGTTTTCACAAAGGGGCGAATTTTAAGGCACGCGTGCATTGGGGCAAAATCTGCGCGTACTGTACAAAAAATGCATTGACTCAGACTGCAGAAGGGCGAAAACTGTGCGTACTCAAGCGTTCTCACGAAGGGGCGAATTCGCTTATTGGTCGTTTTTTTTCTCGTTTTCACGAACAGCCACTTTTCTTAATTGATTAATTCTGCAATACTAATCACCTATTTTTGTTTAAGTTTTCTAAATTTATGAAGATTAGAATCTTTTCTTTCCTCTGATACCTAAATCTTGCATATTTTATGCATCTTTATGTTTCAAATTGTTAAATGAAAAAAAGGACCAACTTTAAATGCGATCATCTCAAATGTTTGTTCAGACAGTGAAATACCAAATTTGCCTCTTCGTGAAAACGGTGATGAATTGCTGAATAATGATAAAAAATAGAATATATATTTACAACTTAGGCCAAGACTCATATTTATTCGATTCCTTGTTTGTCAGCTGCGGACGCGTGATGAGTTTGGCCATCCTCAGGACATCCTAACTGACTGCCTGACCATCCAACCCCTCCATCCTATGTCTCTTGCCGATAGCCCCATGGAGCTGAGCGACAGTGGGCTGGGCAGATCGCCCCACTCGTCCATGGCTGGTACTTCCTCCGATATGTACCCAAGTGAGTAACTGGTTCTCAGTCAGTCACTATCGATGAATGGAGCAATCAATATTAATCAGTCAATGTCGGTCAATATCCATCATTTTCAATCAATAGCAATCAATATCAGTCAGTATCAATCAACATCAAAATCTGTATCAATATATCCATCGATCAATATAAATCAGTAGACCAATCCTGCGAACAAAATTACAAGATTTTTTTAGCTGGCACCACGTCCGGGCGCATCCTGCACAAGTTCTTAAAGAGAAATGGTCTCATGGCCTGATGAACGGGGTAATATTGCGAGGGGGCCTTGAGATTTTGGTATAAAGAGCATCGCGGATCCACAGAAATTGTTCGTAATAGCGATCGTTCGGTACAGCGATTTTATGCTGCCGGTGCTCCGGTACTCATTTATCAATAAATACCGCCCTACATAATTTCACCCTGCACGCCCTAGTAGTTACTAAAATAAATAAACAGTTTTTGAGCTTGCTACCTACAGCAACTGGTGGCTTTCCCCTTCTACATGTATTCCTTGGGGAAATAACAGCCTCTTGTCACTCTACTTTTGTTATTTTTCAACAACAATGTTTGGTATGTTTTGTACACAAGAATCGGGAGGAAAGGACGATGTTCGGTATAGCCGTTGGGTATAGCAGTGTTCGGTGAGGCGACACTCCACTAAGCACCACGTTTTATCATTGTCCCTCAGACATGTTCTCAAGTGCGCAATCGAGTCGCAGCGGCACGGCCACGGGCGCCTCCAGTTACAGCAACCATCCCTCACCGGTGCACAGCATGCAGGGAAGTCCGCACAACCCCACCACGCACTCCGTGGGCAACCTGGATGACGCTCGAGACAGGTAATAAATCAGGGGCGGGGATTACCTTAATGGTGGGGGGATGTATGTATCCCCTCAATTATTTACTGTCATTTTGCACGTAAAGCAGGGAATAGCATAAACAAGAAATGTACATGTAATAACCTTCAACTGGGGGGGGGGGTCTTCAAAGTGGATTTTTTCATATGCAAGCACGGAGCGCAAATCCAATTACAGCGTGGGGCGCGGGGGTCCGCTCAAAGACAATTTTGAATTCTAGATGCTCTGAGGTGCAGTCTGAGGCATTTCCTGGCCACTTTCCCCTGACTTTTTGAATCAAATTTGCTTGTGTTTACACAACTTGAAGGCAAAATTTTTAGTGGGATGGGGGTGGGTCATCAAAAGTTGGTTTTTAATTTCCTTTCGACCCCGGCCCACCCCCCCACCCCCAGCATACGTGCCTGTTATTATGCATTATACATATTTATGAGCCAAGTGCACTTCTTACATTGGTGGATGTTCCAAGTCACGATGCAAGCAAACCTGGGATAGCTCAGTTGGTAGAGCACCGGAACGGCAATCCGAAGGTCGCAGGTTCAAACCCCGCTGCAGTCAATTTCTTTGTTCAACTTTCAAATTGTTTATTAAAAGTCAAGAAAGACTGATGCAAGGGTTTGGTTGTTTGTACTTCCAATGCATCCGTGAAGAAAAATTTGATATCCCGCATGCACGCAGGCAGTAAGCATGTACTTTTGCCCAACTGGTCGGGAGAATCAGGGAAGTAGTACTCTAAGATTAGCTGCTGGACTCCGAGCCATGCAACAGTTGTGATCCCAAGTGAAGTTGCTTGTGGTAGTGGCACCATACTAAAACGTTTCCACTATTGATAATCCAAGCCTATGTTGGTGGTTCCCCGTGTGTCAGTGTCATTGTTCAAGGGACGCTAGACAGAACCCCTAAACCCATATATATATGCCAAGTAGCCAGGAATCACGCCCAAAGTCATGATGCTAGCAATGCTGCAAACCTGGTATAGCTCAGCTGGTAGAGCACTGGAACGGCACTCCAGAGGTCGCGGGTTCAAACCCCGCTCCAGTCAATTTCTTAAAATTATTTCTTAAAAGTCACGAAAGAGTGGTGCAAGGTTTGATTGTTTGTACTTCCAGCAGGGTGGGCATGTACCCACACCCTCCCATGAGCGCCGTCAGTCCCACCAGGCGTACCTTCCCACCGGCCTTACTGCCCAGGAGGATACCTCAGGGACTCAGCTCCATTCCACTCAAGCCTCGTCCCCCTACAAGCTCCCCAGGTAAGCAAAGACTTAACAGGTACATAGGATCAGAACTCTAGAACTGAAGAAGTTCAAACTCCAAGACTTCAAAAGTAAAATGATTGTCGCCGCGCTCGAAAGCAACAATAGAAAGCACCTGGCGGCCAGCTTGCTCAGTTGCTCACTACGCTAATCTCGACACAATAGAGATCCGCGCTCACTAATGCCAGAAGAAAGAGTTTGCTTTGCGTTGTAGACAGTACCATGGTAAGTGCGCATGCGCAGTTGTCATACATCGCCAAGAATGAATGATTTTGAAGTGTTTGTTCGCAGGTGGATAATACTGTATATCAATGTGGCCAACATCACTGAAACAATCATTTGGTGACAAACAAAATGCTCTGTACCTTTAGTGTGAAAACTTACAAAATTTCCAAAATAATCACATTTCTTGAATTTGAGGGGGCGGTCAGATTTTTGTTTTCAGATGAACCTCAATCGGAAAGACCTGTTTTACTTTTCCCCAATTTTGTTCGTTCTGTCAAACATCTTGAAAACCTATTTCGTCCCGTTGTTATTATGTCGTCGTTCATTAACTGTAATATATATGTAGCATTTTAAATGCCATTTTCTCAAGATGCGTTTTACAACTTAAAGCTGGTAGTCTATATTTCCGTTACTGAACTCAGTACCCCTTAATATTATAAGGCAATTAGAAAGCTCTTGTTCTGCAGAATCCAGATATATAAAGATCTTAATTCTGAAAAAAAGTCAGACTTCAAGCTCATTTGTGGTGACAGGCCACCTATCTTCTGCCTTCATAATGTTCAGCCACCCCCCCCCTCCAAAAAAAAATGATCAACAACCCCTCTCTTCCTAGTAACAGGTGGAACTGACTGTCCTCTAGAAACCGTTTATAAATAACTTGGAATTCTTACAAGATATTTTTAGCTGTAATCAGAAGGGGAGAATAAAATAAAAACATTAAAAAAAAGCTGAGCCATCTGCTAGGTGACCCCTATTCCCCTTGGCAGTGACAGTTTTCGAGGGAGATGATTTATAGGCCTCTGTTCATTGGAGCTTGTTTTGTAAGATATCAAAAAAAGTTCTGGCGCTGTCCTGTACATAATAGTGCCGGTATTGAAGATCGGGGCTATAAATATAACCAGGGCGACATACTTTAAACAAACCGTTGCCATGGTCACGCTTCACTGACGTCATCGGCCGTAGCAACCTGTTACCTAAGCGGACCAGAAGCGGCTAGTCTCATTCTTCGGTAAACAAAGGCGTCTTTGTCCTGCTTGGATGAGTGATATAGGGCCGGGGCTTAACTGACCTGGCGAGGCTGGATTTCGGGGGAACTTTTTGACGTGGTTCTGACCCTTTTTTGGGGGACTCTGTGATGATTTATCGGTTTCATAAAGGTTACGAGGGTGAACATTTTGGCGGGACAGATTTTATGTTCAGAGCATAGTGTATTGAATAACCCACACCCCAGAAATATAACTGTAGGAGGGAAATTAAAGGGGCCATGCGATGGTTGTTTTTTTAGGAACACATTTTGTGCAACTTTCTAAAGGACTCTTAAATGTATGAAAATTATTTGACATATCCCTTCTTGGTTAAACTGGGAATAAACAACATTAGCGTTTGCTGTAATTTTCAGAAATGAATGGATTTGGGGGTTAGTATTTAATAGCAAATATTGTTACACTGGCTTGTTTGCAGTTTTGCGTTCATAGATCTGCTGGAAAAACCAAGAAAAACAATCACGTTCCTGTAGTCTGGTTCCCTGACCCCACTTAAGATGAAACGGAACAATTTATAGACATTAGGGTATTGTAAGATAAGGGAACTAGTCTAGCTGGCTTGTACCCACTCATAGGTGTGTAATGTATTGCAAACAAAATGCGGACTGTCTAAATATGGTAAATTGGGGGCAGTATTTAAAAAAAAGCCAGTTTTTTTTAACGCTGGTTGGACGACCAGCGTTGGAAATTGATACGAAAATACCACTTTTCTTGAATCTTGTAAACGACAGCACACCAGGTGCCATGATTTTACAGCATGCTTTAGACTGTCATTCACTGACAGTCAAGTAAGTTATTTCATAATTACTTTTGTAGGTTTTTTTTATGTTTACAAATGTTGTATAAATTCCTTTTAAGGGGCGGCCCAAAAAGACCGTAAGAAAACACGGATTGTTTTTTAGAAGTCTGATTATGAATCGTGAATGCAATGCAAGGTTTTTCTTTTTAGCTTTTAATGAGCAATGGCTGCTTTGCAAAACCATACTTTTTTTTTTTAATGTCAAGCCAAAAAATGTAGACAGTATTTTTTCCCTTGAAAGGCATCTTGCCAGGTAGTTATTCCTTAGTTCTATCACTATCACCATTCTTGTTTTTTTTTGGATTTAATGAGTTTTGTAGCTGTTCTTGCATGGATTCCATCTGGTTTGTTGAAACTGTAAACATTTGTTCTCGGAAATGTCAACACTGTCTTCCCCATCAAGGTATTTCAAATAGATTTCTGCGTAGTTTTAAGCCTGCATGACATTTACATGTGAATGGTTTGGGATCGGGAATGTGGCTTGTTAGTGAAAGGATCTGATACACCGTGCCCTCTGGAGACATGCACACAATAGGGAACAAAAGATTGTATACGTCTCCACAGGGCAATTTCTATAGATGAATACGTCTCCACAAGGTTTTCACGAAATAGATATATGGAACTTACTCAAAAACTAGGAATTTCCAAGGTGGGTTGAGTTGTCGCAAATGGAAGAGTTTTAGAAAAGGGATATTAAATCCGAATTTCAGCCAAGGAAATTAATTCTGGTTAAAATAAGAGCATTTTGAAACTTCACTTTCAAACTCGAAAACTTTACTACACGAGAACAAAGAAATGTCTCTACAAGGATACAAATTTCAGTATGCGTGTTTGTGGAAATACCATGTGGGATTAATTTCTCAATTGAGAGAATGGTTCTGAAAAGAACCAGAGGTAGAAACTCTGGTTCTTTTCAGAACCGTTCCCCTTAGTTGAGAAATTATTCCCACATGGTGTTTCCGCAAACCTTTCACTCATTAAGATCTCCACCATGCAAAGCCTCAAATCTTACTGGACCCTAACAGAACTCAACCCATCAAACCCCAACAGCATGTTTTGTTGGAATCTGTCGGGATGGGTATAGTACCCCTAAACTGACAGTCTTTTACATTGGGTTGGCACACCTCCAGAATCTTAAGTCAGAAAAATGTGTGTGCAGTTTCCCATGCGGTGTTGGAGTTTACCAGGATGGGTATGGTTCCTAGTAAATCATGCAAGGGTTAATGTGGTTTGTGCCACAAGTTAGCCTTCAACTGAGCTTGGTTGTACAAAACAGTCTCCACAATTGCCTAAATCGATTTTTTTTAAAAACCTTCCCATTAAAAAAAATTTAGTCCTGGGCTCACATAGATCATAGTTACATTTTCGTAACGTGAGTAACCGATTTTGTGCGTCTTGTTTATCATACATAACACATTTTTCTGGATGTCATCTTTGGCGCTTAGGTAGGTCTAGGTCTACTCTATCTACCATGGGGATAACAGTTATTAAACCTTTTCAGTAAGGTAATTACAGCCCAAGGAAACTCAAAAGTACATCAAAAATGTAACGTGAGTAACCGTGGAATTGCCCCAAACGACATGTACCTACTCCAACCCAACACCTTGCTGTGTGGCTGTATTGTATAATGGATTGGGGGCAGTTGAAATTTGTTTAAATAATTAGTTTCACTTCAACCGTTTTGTCAGAATTTTGTTTAGTAGCATAGCACCTGTTCTTTTGGGTACTGACTATGAGCCTGTATTTAACACTCACTTTAATGATTATGGCCCCTCAATTTAGACCAAAAAGGCCAACGAACCGTGGGAGAAGAAAGAAAACTGACCATTGTTCACGGGAGACAAGCGTCCCCGACAGAAATTGCCAAGGGCAGTTTTTGCCGTTTATGAGCTAGGGTTCAGATTGGATATGACACCGTTTGGGAATTGTCGGCCACTTGTTTTTATCGAAAGTGCAAAATTTGTGTCATGACTTGACTGTTCAGTCGGTCACAACCAGTTTGCCACAGACTTGAAAGTCTCAACAAGTGATGTTGGGGGGGGGGGGGTACAATTTTGTCATCGTGGGGGTTGACCAATTTTTTTCCCCCCAAAATGCAATTTGTCTGACGGCGGTGATGATGGTTTAAAGTTCATCGGCATACAGTGCCCCAGACACAAACGTGCCGTGTGCAGAGAGCGCGCTCAGTGCGTTGAACCGATGCGCGGTTTTCCCCTCCGTTCTCCCCCCTCTCCAAGCACCCTTTGTTTCCTTTTTGTTGGGAAGGGGATTTATAAAGCACATGTATCCACCATTATTAGTGCTCAATGTGCTACATCATCCCCCCCCCCCCCAGTTGCTATGCCACAGGGGGCCTCAAAGGACTTCAGCCGATCCCCAACCCCCTACCCACCCCTACCCCCTACCACTCCTACCCACCCCTACCACCCCTACCCCCACCCCTATTCCCACTGCCATCCCTACCCCTACCCCCAGCCTCACCCTCACCCCCAACCCCAAGTATTGAACCCTCCATCAGAAGAAGGAGGCGAAAAGAACCCCAAAAAAGTCTTTAGCCAAATTGTTGTTCATCATATTTCTCCGTCAACGTAAGATCAGGATCTACGACAGCGTTACTGTGGTTAGCACAAAATATGGTTACCACTCAAATTTGGCAATCTGCAGACAACTGAGTACCTTCAAAGGCTGACGATCATGATACGAGTTAAATCCTTTCAAACTGGCCTAAGAAATTCGGGCTGGCAGTATCTGGGACAAAAATCGGTAGTTGTAGATTGACAGATTGGCAGTAACATGTTTGTTGGCGCTGTGCACCAACTTGTTTGTCAATTGAGTAATTGTGCGAAAAATCCAGAGGGCACAATTTATGTTTTTCCTTGCATTACAAAAAAAGAAAAAGAAACGTTGTGAATAGTACATGGGTGATTGACCCATAGTGGTGGGAAAAAAGCAGGAATCAAACTCACAGCCAAGAACTGAAAGCAAGTTAGGCCTAAAAAAAAAGAAAGTTATGTTGGCGTAACGGGCCAGAAAAAATAGGGTAGGTAGGTCGATTTTTTTTTTTTTTTTTTTTTTTTTTTAAATCCCAGCAATGAATAGTAGTACACGATAACAAAAGAAAACAAGGCTTCACACAATATTTGTATACTTTTAAACTCATCATCAACCTTTCCAAAGGTACATATTAAAAAGCGGAATCCAAAATCAGACAAAATGTTAGCCGTTTCATCTGCGTCGACATCTTTATATGGACCCGATTCTTCCTTTGAAGTTTTTATTTTTAGCACGGTGTAACCCGCATTTACACCATCGGCACAGCTCTGGGCGATTACCCCCAGCCCTAGACTCAAATTTATCCGCATTAAACGGTCGAAAACGACCGAAGATTCCCATTTGCCCTTGATGGAAACACTGTACGCTTCGGTCCCGGGCGCCATGATGCGACGGCGTACGCGCGTATCCACGGGCCGGGGTCCGGCCGGGTCGCGTCGGCCGCCGGGGTTACAGAATAGTTTACCATTTTTAGAATAAATATATATCAATTGTTATCGTGTAAAATAGTGGAAAATTAATTGAAATAATTTATATTATAATGAACTATTTTTTTAACATGGAACAAATAGCGAAGTATTTTCAATAGTGTTTGTAGCAGTTCGCGCCTTGCAACGTCTAGGACGAGGCTATACATGTACTGTACATGTGCATCTATCATGCATGCATCGTGCATCGATCTCCGCACGCGCACTGCCTGTAGGCCTGGGCGATCTTCTGCATGTTCGTTGTGTCATGGAGAGGAAGGTGCAAAACATTGTGCACTCCAAAGTTCCACGCGCGCTATCGTCATACAATTGAGGAGAAACGGTCAGAAATGGTTTCAAAACGTATTTAAAATTCATTTGTTCAGATTTTAATTTTATTTCTTCCCTTCAAAAAAAAAAAAATATCCAGGGTCGGCCGCATTTTTAGGGTCGGTCGGGTTACGCCAACATAACACTTTTTTTTTTTAGGCCTTATTGTGAATAGAAACGGATATCAATGTGTTAAATATCCTTTACAGTACGCGTTATTATTTGTCATTTTCCAGTGCAGTGGAAAGCTAGCAAGTTGGCTGTTGAACTCTTCCTATTTCAAGGTCACTATTGAGGACAGAGAGGCCCGCTGATTTGAAAGGCCCATTGAGGGTCACTTTTTCAAAAAGCAGTGCATGTAAATTGTTTGTTTGCTGCATGAGGGATTTCTTAGTTTGGCATTAGGTGTGGGAATAATTAGGCTGCTAGTTTGATGATCAGAGGTGGGATTTTTTCTGACTTTTGGGGGAAAATTTAAGTACTTTTGTTCTTTGTTAGTGTTCAGAAATAGACCAGCAATTGTTCTGATTTTATTTTTTTTTAATGTATTGGATTCTGTGTGGTTACAGAAGTGAGCAGAAAGCTTAAAGTCATTGAAATACTATCGGCAGGTGATATGAAACATTACGAAATGATTGAGAGGAGTATTCAAAACTCGTGCAAACGGTTCAAAAGTCAGGGGAGATGAACATGTACCGTACAAGTACAGAACTTTTGTTTGCAGGGCCCATTGTACATTTGTATATTTTGCATGCATACAGGGCGAGTCAAAAAGAAAGTTACATGGATAAACCCTAACCTTCCATAATCCTTGGTTTAAAGGTTTAAAGTCCTTGGTTTAAAGGGAATATACAACATTTGTAAACATCAAAAAATAAAACTACCAAGTTTTTACGAAATACCTTACTAAGATGTTGGTAAATGACAGTCTAAAGCATCCTGTAAAATTTTGGCACCTGGTGTCATGTCATTTTCAAGAAAATGGTATTTTTGTATACATTTCCAACGGTGGTCGGCCGACCACCGTTGGAAAAACTTAACTATTTTTCAACTACTGCTCCAAATTCATTTTTTTTCAGTCCAAATTTTGTTTGCTATTGGTTACATGTTCATGAATGGGTGCAGGCCAGGTAGACTGGTTCCATTACCTTACTATTTTCCGACATCTATAAATTGATCCATTTTATCTTTAGTGGAGTCAGGGAACCAGACTACTGAAACATTTTTGTTTTTCTTGGTTTTTCAAGCATTTTCAAACACAACACTTCAAACATATCATTTAAACAATATTTGATCTATTATATACTAACCCCTCAAATAGTTCATTTCTGAAAATGACAGCAAAAGCCAATGATGTACATTCCCTTTAAAGATAGTAATGGCACTAAACTCCCTGTGAAAATCATTCGTTCTGGCATGCTGCCATTTTGAAGAAAACAATCAAAGAAGGCCATTTCCAAAGATGCGTCAATTGACGCATTTTTTGGAAATTTCCGTTAGTAGTGGGTTTGTAATATGGCGAATCCGTGAATGGGTACGTGCAAAGCGTTGACACGATTCGGTTCAGTGCGCGACATCGCGTAGCTGCAATCGGCTGAATGAGAACGTGTCCTGGATGCTGAATTCCGGGGCAATTCAAATCGTGACTCGCCAATTTTTGAATTGAAACCGAGATCCTAGAATATTGTTTTTTCCGAATAAACAGCATTCACTGAGCTAAAAGTTCATCAGGTTAGTTGTTAAGCGACCGTCTTTAGAATTTGAGCACTTTTGTTGTTCAAACGGAAACAAAGCAAGAATGACAAATGATTCTAACTTTACCGTTAAGGAGTGTGTTTTACACAGGCTAATGATTCAAGGGTGTGATCATGAAGAAACTTCATGGGAAAATGTTTTCAAAAGGCAAGGTACGGTGGGAATCTGTTGCGGGATTGTTCTCACCTTCTATAGATAGGCTTCTGTTGTTCGGTAATTGTTGTCGGCAGACATTGTGAAAGGCTTTCTGCCTGTAACGGTGCGTTAATCACTTTATTTCCCCTACAACATAATTTTTTGTTTACTTTGCACAATAGTCAGATATCTAACTTTGACATTTACAAGCTTGCGTCATCAGAACTTCAAAAACAAAAATTTGCTTCATTGAACAAAACAAAATTCTCTTGTTGTCAGGAAAATGGAGAGTGTGGGAAAATCCTGTACATCGATGATCTTTTGTGGACTGGTTGAATGAGAATTTATTTTGGGGTTCAAAAGATGGGGTCAGGTTTAGTACCGTCACAATAGTGCTGTGTGGAATGTATCGAATATCCAAATACCAATTTTTTGATTCAAATATCCAAAAAATGTGAGCGGTCTCTATATTTCAAAGGGAGAGTCCATCATTTGCAGCTATCCAAAAAGTAACTTGAAGTAATTATTGTTGAAAAGCATACTTGGTTTAATTAAACATAGTAATGGCACTAAACTCCCTGTAAAATTATTCTTTCTGGCATGCTTTTCATTTTGAACAAAATAATGAAACCTAGCCATTTCCAAAGATGCATCTAAAGACGCATCTTTTGAAATTTCTGTTAGTAGTTTGGTTTTAATTCGGCGAAGCCGCGTGAATGGGTGCGCGCAAGCTTTGACACGACACGCGTGCGCACAGTTGCTATAATTCGTGGGTACTGTGCGTGACATCGCGTAGCTGCAATCAGCTGAATAAGAACGTGTCCCGGACGCTGATTTCGGGCGCAATTCAAAACTCAACTCGGCAACTTTTGATTTGAAATCGAGATCCTAGAATGTTGTTTTTTCAAAATCTACAGCATTCGCAGAGCTGAAATCTGATCAGGTTAGTTATTCAGCATCCTTCTTTAGATTTTGAGCACTTTTGTTGCCTCAAACCAACATAATGCACAAATTACAAATGATGTACTCTACCTTTAAGGGAATATTGGGGACAGCATGAATAACAGGACTTGATTAAATATGAATAAAAACCCCAATTATCCAATAAGGGGCTAAAAACGCAATCCATATGTTGACTGTGGTTGAAGCTAGACTCGGGTCAAGAAGTGGAATGAACCACTGCACCTACCTAATTCACTCAACTTGGAGAGAACTTTCATGGAATTCTGGTATACTAACAAGAAATTCATCCCTGAATTTTAATACAATGCACCCAGAAAATGTCCGGAATTTGCTGTGGTTCTTTCAACTTCAAGAAAGTGACTTTCCAGTATTCGGCCAAAGCCTTTAGGCATTTTCCAAGAATTTACTCTAATAAAGGATTGTGCTTGAGTGACACATGCTGATAGCATTACTATCTGGAATAAGACTTGAACCCATTAGCACTTGTATTACATTGTATTACATTGTATTACATTGTGTTACATTGTATTACATTGTATTACATTGTGTTACATTGTATTACATTGTATTACATTGTACTTGCTCCTTGTTGAATCCAAAATACTGTACAGTGCTGTGGCGGTTTGGGGCGGTTTGGGGCAGTTTAAGGAGTAATAGGTAGGGCAGTTTGGCACAGTACAGCACCTGATTTCATGAAGCACTGCAACGCGTCGTATGATCCATTTCACCGAACTTACGGTGCGTTGAATGCGTCGTAAGTTCCTTGGCAATGTTTCAAAACACGTCGCAAGTTACGACTTGTCTTTTGGTCATAGCAAAATAAGAAGTGTCTTTTCTTAGCCAGTTTCATGCAATAAAATAATAATAATAATAAACGAGACTATAATACCGAGACAATGTGGGTGAAGTTGTAAATGTGATTCGCATCGAAGCAAATGTGAATTTCCCTGGAATATTGCAGTGGAAATTTCGAAATAGCTGACGGTCCAACGCAAGGTTCTTTGTCATTAAAACTGCAATATGTGTCCGCCATTTTGTTTTACGTTTTAAAAACTTTTTGAGAGGAGATCCGACGACTCTTTGCTGAATATCAAACAACTATTATTTATGGTACGTATAATAAATACATAATAACAGTCATGGTGTTGTGCTATAAATACACTTACGGCGTGTCGCACTTACGACACGTTTTGTGAAATGAATTGCAGGACGTGTCGCAGCTGCGACGCGTCGTAGGATACAACGCGTCGCAGCGATGCATCGTAAGTTACGATGTGTTTCATGAAATTGGGTGCAGGAATGAGTGGGTGACAATGATACTTGTTGCAATGGGGTCATTGGAACAAACATGCATTCACAAAGTACATCTCAGACTGTTCAGTTCTGGATTATAAAGATACCAGTTTAGGCTGTATCAGGTTGCAGGCCAAAATCGCCTACGCCGGCCAAATCACGATTTGCATGCCCTGAAATTGTTCGTTATTTGAGCATATTGTGGGCCATGAACTTGAGGGTTTGTAAAAAATATGGGTGGAAGCCGTGCACAGGACTGTGAGCTTGTAGTTCTGTGCAATTTGGATGAAATTGGAGCCCTAAAAGCGCTCTATTTTGCAATGGAGTGTAGGCGTCGTTTTTCAAAATGGCGATGGGCTTCAGGACCATTTTAAGGGGTGATCATCTTCGGATGGACTTTTCTCCTAAAAGTCATCAGTTAACCCCCCGAAAATTGAAAAGAAAATGAAAGATGATGAAATTAGCTTTAATGTGATGTGTGTCGTGAAAACCTCGGAGAGTTGTGAGTATTTTTCCCGAATTTTTGAAGTGGGGGCATTTATCATTGGGGTCTATGGCAGTTTATTTACTGGTCTGCAACCATCAGGGTTCACACTTGGTGCGCATAGTTGTCATCTAACACCGCCAAAAACATTCATGCTTGTTCTAGTTATACCAGACCTAGGAGGTACAGCAGACTGTCTGGCTAGGTGCAGTACCCTCTGATGCAATGCAATATCACCCATTGCAAGGCCTTGGCAGGCTGGGTTTTTCATGAAACATGAACCTAGTGTATCTGTCAGCCGTCCATAAAAAAAAATAATAATAAAACTTGGCCGTGACCCTCGGATGCGTGCCTCCTGAAAAAATAATGGGAGTTATGCGAGGGTGCTTGCATGAGTGCAAGACTAACTGTAGTCTTACGTGTACTCTAGCTGGCAGTGCCTATCAGCTAGACCATTTCATGGATTCATTTCTCCTAGGAATTCGGAAGAAATTTACGATGATCCTAGGTTTTTTTTATTTGCTTAAATTGGTCATTGAAAGGCCAGACATGTACATGTACACATACATGTCAAACTAAGATGACATTTGCATATAATGAGCGCCGGCGACAAGTTCAGGAAATCCAATATTTTCCTCCTGGGATTTTTGGAAATGTTTTGTCTGAGTCTTGTAGCTCCAGGGTTTTTCTTGGTAAAAAAAAAGTGGCCGCTCAAAATATGAACCGTATTTATAAAACTGGGTAGTTATGCTTAATATAGGTGTTGGTTTGTGTTGGTGGGGGATGTTGTCCACATTTCTGGAAAATATTTGTAAGTTAGTGTTACAAGACTGAAATTCTACAGACTCATATTCAAAAAGAAAACAAGTGATTTCTGTAAGACCCTTCTCGACGACAGTCTCAGTGGAGGGTAATAATGTTGTGCACGTGTAATTTTTTTTTTTTACCTTTACAACAAGATTAGGCAAGTCTAGTAAAAGTGGTCCCAAGCTGGATTTAGCCCATCCATTGGTGTTAGGAGGTTGTTGTTGTCGTATACGTTGAGCACGCTCTCTCCGACCAGCCACTCCAGGGCAGCTTTCTGGCAGTTGTGTAGGGCTTCGATTCCTGTTAGGAGGTAATCCTATACAATAGCACTGCCCAGCTGTATTCAATAGACTACTACCATTCTAAGTCGCAAGTGACAGTCAGTCAGGCAGTCAAATTACCTCCAAAAAAGGGACTATCGGCTTTATTCTTGAGTCGGCTACATTAAATTGAAAGCTAGGTAAAGTCTTCATATTTTGGAACTTGCGAACTGAGAAATAAAAGCAATGAAATGAAGTTAATAAGGGAATAAATGTGTGCTCCGGAGGTTTTAATCACTCTGTTTAAGACTGCTTAGAGTCTGGGTGCTGATAATTACCCGAGCCGGAGGCGAGGGTAATTATCAGCACCCAGACTCTAAGCAGTCTTAAACAGAGTGATTAATACCGACCGAGCACATACTTATTCCCATTCATAAGTACCTTTTCGGTAAAAAAAAATCAAGTAATTCTTTCAAAAAATCCCGATTTTGATCAACAAGTTCACTCCAGCTTTTTGAAACATCCCTGTAGCAAAATAATGGAGTGTTCAGCTGGCGAGTAAGATGTAAACAACCCTTTTATGGAGATTGACGCGCGCGTAGCACGTTCTGCGCGGTGTCGCGCAGAACGCACCTGGGGCATTGCGTTTTGAATTTAAAACTATAAAATTCGAACTCACTGGTAGTGTTGCCCATGCCTACGTGAGGATTGTGAACGTTCAACCAATGAAACGGTAAGAGGCACTGGATTTTTAGGAGTCCACATTTTATGTGACACTGGAAAAGTGTTTAAGACCAGCTAGCCATGTCTTTATCATCCGTTTAAGACCGGCCACGTGACAGGCTTTCGACCAATAGGAATGGCTAAACTGTCTGAGGTATTTATGAATTACAAATTAATACCAGTCTGCTCTGATAAATAA
Source organism: Patiria pectinifera (assembly GCA_029964075.1). Classification (NCBI taxonomy): domain Eukaryota; kingdom Metazoa; phylum Echinodermata; class Asteroidea; order Valvatida; family Asterinidae; genus Patiria; species Patiria pectinifera. The sequence continues at coordinate 4,138,604 of CM057131.1, read as the reverse complement.
TTTAAAATTTGTGATTGAACATACCCTAATGTTTTAAGCCACATTTAAAAAAAAAAATTAAAAGTGAGGCTTGGAACGCTTAAATAGTCTGGCACCATCCATGTCAGCAGTTTACAATTTATAAAATACATTCAGGGAACATGATCCAAAATGGCTTCCTCATGAGTAAGGTCTGTGCCGGACTTCTGGAATCAGCCCAAAAAAAAGAAGTGAAGAATGACGTCCTATTCGTCACTGCAGCTAGAGATAGAGATCTTGTCAGTTGGTCTTACTGCTTGTTTGCATTTGGGGTTACTCAATGTTAACCCAGCTGCAATATCACCTGTTCGTGTAACAGTTGTACATACATGTACATGTGCATTAACATTTGCAACCCACTGGAACAAGTGTGCACTTCTGCTTAACGGTATCTCTAATCGATGTTGGCATTTTTTCTTAGTGTGCAGGTACATGCATAATCTGTTGTCTTTTTCCTATTGTTAAGATCTTTCGAAATGCATGTAGTAATGTAGATATGTTAAATTCAAAAGGAAGGATTAGAATTGAGGAGATACGTAAATAAGTACAGAGAATTGCATAGAATTTTTTTTGGGGGGTGGGATTTTTGGTTTTAATTTTTCAGTATTGTATGTCCTTTAGGCCTACACGATGTAGCAAAGATGGAAAAGTGCCAAATGAAAAACAAGTTTCTTTTTACCAACTTTGCTGTTGTTGTTGTCTTTTGTATAATATAATTTAAAAAAACACTAGAAATGTGTTTGTGGACAAACACCAGTTGTTTCAAATGCCCCTTTAATGTGAGGTCACATGAAATGTGATAACGTCACAATGAGGTCACTTAATTTTTCATCTATAACAGGTCCCGGTATAGGTACATATCAAGTTACAACCAATCGAACCTAAGGTTCTTTGGCTATAGTCCTTAGAAAAAAGTGCCCCTTTAATGTGACGTCACATGACGTATGATGACGTCACTTCAATTTTCATCTATAACAAGTCCCTGTCTATGTACCTACAAATTTTGTACCCAATCGGATTTGTAGTTCAGAAGATATCAGGCTTCGATTTGGTTGTAACTTGATATGTTTATGCTGTAAAGTTAACCCGAACAAACTTTGATACAGAAAAAAATGGACATTTTTGATTGAGTTTTTTAACATTTCAAGTGAAGGAATTTTCCTGAGAAATATTGTATCTTATGCTGCAAAGTTACCCACAACAAACATTCATACTGAAAACAAAACTTTGATAGACATTTTCGATGGGTGTGTTACCTTTTCAACTTTTCAAATTAGTTCGATTTGATGAAAGATGCAACACATTTATATGATCCCCCCCCCCACTTCCAAAATAGTTTTGCCGCTGTCAGTTTGGTACTTAACGACCTAAAGGCAATCCAGCCCCTGACAAGCAGAAATAGAAAACATAAATATGGGCCACAAACAAACAAAAATTCACATTTTTCCAAATCTGAATCAACAAACTCGGCTTGCTGTATTGCCCTTGGCATGGTGCCCGCAATCACGCTAACCTGTCAGTGTGGGTGATTGACACGGCATCTGGGGGGACCAGGCTGCTGTGTTGATTTGTTTGGTTTTCTTGATATTTGTACTGTTAAAGAGGTACTTGTAACACTGTGGAGTAGTTTCTAAAGTAGGGTTGAACAGCGCCCTCTTGTGACTTCATTTCTAGGTGAATTATTACACAAACTACATGTGTATGCAAATGCTTAAGATGACAGTTAAATTAACCCCTAAGCACTTGTATTACACTGTTCTACACTGTATGGAGCTCTGCGCACAAGTACCCCCTCAACGGAAAGGAAGGGAGAGTTGGGGGAGACCAGTCTTGGAGTGACATTTGAACGCATTGCCGAGACGCCTGATGCTCACGCAAAGATGCTATGGCTTTGTGTGTATGATTGTGGTTTACTTGATAGACATTTTTTAATTTAAAGATTTTTTTTTTCTCCATCATTCTCTGCAGGTATAAACATCACTCCGAGGATACAAATCCAGCTGCCAGCCAAACCGCCACCCCCACCCCTTATAGCCCCAGCCTCGCCCTTAACCTTAACCTTAACCGCCCCAGCCCCGCCCCTGACGGCCCCCGCCCCGCAGACCGCCTCCCAATCGGACGCCCCGGGGCGGGCCATGCCGCCGCCCATCAGCCACATGCGGCTACACGCGACCACGCGACCCAGCCTGACGTTCCAGACGCTGCAGCCCGTGCCCCGCCCCTCCGTCACCAACAACAACAACAACAACTACTACAAGCAGCTGAGACACATCCCCAGCCCCCGGGGTCTGTACCCGATCCCCACGTTTGAGGAGACGCTGTCCCCTACGCCGGCCCAGTACGAGGCCATTGAGAGGGTGTTGTCCGCGCACTCCAGCTCTGACAGAGGTTTGTAAACAAGTAGAATTTTCACGCGATAGATGGACCTGATCAGGGCTGAGTTTTAACCCCATGATACAAATATTGAATGCTTCGAGTGGTATAGTAGAACTAGCCTCCCGAGGTGATCCATGGACCATTCTATTTTCTCGAGGTGAAGCCGAGGGAAAATAAAATGCTCCATGGATCACTGAGGGAGGCTAGTTTTACTTCAACACGAGATAAAGCATTCAGTATTTGTTTGAAAAACACTTGACCCACAGATTCTGCTAGGTTTTTAATATTTTATATTATTTAAATCTGAACACAGTTAAAATAAACTTCTGTTTCAATACAAAATTGGTTGAAAACGTAGTTCTCTCTTCCAAACCACCCCTTCACGAAATATTTGAACGCAACTTTGTCGCGCGCTCTCTTGGGAACAATACGCGCAACGCTCAACGCGCACACCAGCATGCAGTTTGCACACAAATACCGCGCTGTGGATATAGTACTTTGGTTGCTAATGGTATAGTACTTTGGTTGCTACAGGTATAGTACTTTGGGCCGTGCACTGAAAAATAGCAAAAATAGAAAGGGCCATGTGACTCGCTCTCAGCCAATCAAGACACAGAATCTGTGGGTGAGGTGCTATAAAGAGCGCTAGACCCGTGTAGAAGCCGTGTGAAAGGGATCGCCAAAATCTTGGGGTTCAACTTGGGGCCATCAGGAAATGTTTACAGAGTGCAAAAGGCCGAAGATGGTCGGTCTGAATCTCGGAAAATGTTCTTATTTAAACACTGGGAGATTTGGTGTGCCATCTGCACATTCACGCATAGCTAGAGATAGGTTTGAACTTCAAGAATCCTGAAATTCTTATAGTTTCACAATGGAAAACCCATCACAGTTAAAATTTTGGCTTGCCATCATGCCCCATTTTTATTTGAAAAGGGCTAACATTAAAAATAAATTTGAAATGTGAAAAATTTAAAAAGCTTTTATCCAATCCATGAATTAGGTGAAGTGTTCCTGCATGTGCTATTAAGTAAGCAGCCATTTCAATAAATATCTGGGATATTTTGAAAAGTTTGTCCGTAGTAGGCCCATCATTGTCTTGAGTACAGGGTGAGTCAAAAAGAACGAAACCCAAATGTCGGGACCATTGTTTTAGTGAAGTTCATCATGTAGCACTTTCAAAATCTAGGATATAAAAGCCCAATTCATAAGCTTTGTTTTAGAACAAGAATCATTCAAATCACTCATATGCTTTTCAAGTTATGGAATTTTAAACACAACCGCCATTTTAAGGTTCTGTCCACAGGTCACAAAAAAGGTGTGCGTTCTTTCAGCAAAACGAAAACAATTCACACACATCCCTATGTGATTTGTTTTCGTTTTGCTGAAAGAACACTTGCCTTTTTGTGATCCGTGGACAAAACCTTAAAACGGCGGTTGTGTTTAAAATTCCGTAACTTGAAAAGTAGTGATGTGAATGATTCTTGTACTAAAAGAAAGCTCATGAATTGGGCTGTCATATCCGAGATTTTGAAAGTGCTACATGCAGAACTTCACTAAAACAATCGTCCCGACATTTGGGTTTCATTTTGTTTGACTCCCCCTGTATTTGTTGGAAGGATTTTGAACAACATTCCCAGAATCTTCTTGCAAGTTGCAATGAGGGTAAACAATGCTGATAACTTTATAGCTTTACAGATTCCAAGGAAGTTGTTCAGAATCCAGCAACACATACCCAAGACTATGGGCCAATTGTTGATAAACGTGTTCCCAATTTATCCCAGATATTGAAAAGAGTCGATGCCTAAATCACTAAGTTATACCATTGCTTGTTTTAACGTTTCGTTAGGCACATGAACTTGTACAAGAGCTAACTGTTGCATGTAATTTTTTGCTCCCTTATACAATCCATCCACAGGATATGAAGTTTTATGACAATAAGTTTTCGGAGAGGGTAGGTAGTCCAAATCGGTGAAATCATTGTGCTTGTGAAAAGTGTTGCATTTGTTGTGTATAGCTGTGTTTGCAACCCCTTGGCGACATTCCATGCTTAGGCGGTGGAAGTGGTGTGGTGGTGGTACTTTGAACACAGGGCTTTTTTTTCTGGCTTAAGCATTTGAAACTCTCCCTCGACTAAAAAAAGAAATCCTCTCTGTTGCATTTTTCAGAGCAGTCATGATTATATTTCGCTGTGGTATACTGAGTGGAAAATGTGCCGACCTGGCCAATGTGGCCAGCCATTGATTCTCAAGGATCCAACTGCAATGCAAGCAGTGAGATTTGTATGCAGGTCCACCTGTCTATAGTGGCCACCTATCTTAAATAGCCCCCTCCCTGTTGTGGTCATTTCTTTTCATTTTTGCTGGTCCCAGGGGGCCAGCCTGGCATGCCCTTTGCGCCTGACTGACCATAGACATTATAATAGAACCTAGACACAACATTATTTGCTTTTACGTTGTAAATTCTGTGAGCCAGACTATTTATGCATGCAGCCTTATTTTATTGCCTTTTTTTTTAATCTGGCTTTAAACATTAGGGAATTTTTAATTACCAATTTCAAATTATTCATTGAAGCAGACTGGAATTAATTAGGAATGAACTTGCCTTTATTTCTCTTTGCAAGTTCCAAAAATTAAGATTTTACCTCACTTTCAATTCAGTATGGCCGACTTGTGAATAAGGCCCATGCCTTTGCGCCTATCTCACTGGCTGACTGACTGACTCCCCGACTGCCACTTGGGCATAGGGCTGTGCTATTGTATAGGATACCCCGTAATGCCAACGAGTGGGCTACTGAACCCACATATTGTGTAGACCACATGCATGAAAAGACTTCCAGGGAATCGTTCTCCTGAATCGATTAAATCAAATTTTGTGCACTCTTGAACCAACTTACAAGGTTTGCCTTGGCTTTCTTCTGGGGGGGGGGGGGAGATACAAACAGATAACTCCGTTCATTCACACAAACGTAGCTTGATGTGGTGCATTGTTCTGTTGTCTGTGGTGTGGTACTGCTGGCTTCTCATGAATCGTGATCATGCTTCATGATATCTGCTGCAGTCATGGTGGCTTGGTTCCTGTAAGAATCTCAGGCCACGTCATAATCTCTTGCCTAAATCTTCACGCATTACAACTACACAGGAACAAACTGACAGCCCTGTTCAGACACGGCCTTAATCCAAGTGTGCTCTGTTGACCCCCCCCCCCCTTTCTTTTGTAAGAAGGGAAAAAAGTCTCGTCCTACACAGGTATGAGAATTGGATGGCTTTCTGGTTTGTGTCGTTGTATGGGTTCCATGCACAACCACATCCTCTAGTTCGACGAGGACACTGCGCTCCATTTCACCACTCAAATGTCCTCAGTTATATGTGCAGTTTTATATGAAAATGAAAAGGGCCCACACTATGCTGAAGTTGCCCACACATGTAATTGGATGTTAGAAACGTTCGAGTGCAGTGCGCAATTTTATGGCTCTGCTAACCACAGATTTCCATGCTTATACAGGGTGAGTAAAAAAACACGAAACCCAAATGTTGGGACAATTGTTTTATTGAAGCTCTGCATGTAGCACTTTCAAAATCTAGGATATGAAAGCCCAGTTCATAAGCTTTCTTTTAGAACAAGAATCATTCATCACACTCACTCTTTCACTTACGGACTTTTGTTTTTTACCACGTTTTAAAGTTCTGTCTTCTGTCCACGGAAACAACAAAATGTGTGCGTTCTTTGAAAAAAAACACAAACATCATTTTGTTTTTTTTTTTTGTTTTTTTTGAAAGATTTTTACCTTTGTGATCAGCGCAACCAAAACATGCGTTGTTGAAAGTTTAAAAATGCGTAACTTGAACTGATAATGATGACTTAAGAAAAAAAATGGAATTTATTCTATATGTGTGATATTATACATATTGTATATTGGCTAGAAATGCAAAACAGAAAAAAGTTGGGTTTAAACATTTGTTACTCATAGATCACCATTCCATGCTTACAGCGCCAGTACAGACATTCTGTGCTCGATCACCCTGTAAGCAGAGATTTCTTTGTTACAGGATGCGCACATATAGACGCGCTTACCGTGAATACAAAGCGTTCTGCTACAATAAGCCATTTGCGAATAACCTATACCCTTTGTGAGTTATATTTGAATAACATCTGGTACACTGACTTGCTCATAATGCTTGGCACATTTTAACTTTGAATTCACCAGACCAAAGACACCAACCAAATGTTGCTATATCACATGGTTCATGGCAAGCTCTTGCATAGGTACGTAAGAGACGCTCAGCATCAATACATTATTCACAATGGTTGAGAATGGCACAAAGACACCAGACCATGCCGGAGCTGGGGGTTGCTAGCATAAGGCTTGCCCCGAATCACATGATATAGCAACAGTCTCTTTGGTCTGGAGAATTCAAAGTTAAAATGTGCCAAGCATTCAAGCAAGTCAAGGTACCAGATGTTACTCAAATTTAATTCGCAAATGGCTTATTAAAAGAAAATTGTAAGCTTACAGAAACGCAGAGCCATTAAGTTGGGCTGTGGGGTTTGGCTTGGACAAGTGCGAACCGGCACATTACGCCAGTGTGCACTTCCTATGTGGAGCACTCTCATTCTGAAATGTGTAATTACATGTAGCTCAGTGTCCTCAAACCTTCCTGCAAGGAACCCATATCTAGCATTGTGCTTGTAAATTTGTTCTGATTTCTATCACTGACATGGACAGGCGGTGATTTATTGTTTGGCCCATTGGGCGCCACGCTGCCGAGGGGCCCTTTAAGTTCACCTAGCATCGCGCTGTGGCGTACACGTTGTTTTAGTCCTATGCCGCATGCAGCCCGCGCTTCTTTTGGGTGAACTCAAATAAAATGGCAGACGTGTGGCGTCGGCACTGCACTGTGACTGCCTATTCATGTCAGTAATAGAGATCAGTGGTGTATTTGCCATTTGTTCCCAATGCTTTGCTTTGCTTTTGTCTTGTGTTTGTCCTTTTATATTTTTGATGTAGGACACACTAACACTAGAGACCTTTTTAAACTCCTTACATTTTTTTGTTTTCTTGGGTAATTTTTTTAGGTCTTACTGGAGACATGCCAGGAAGCCCCGGTGAGTTCAGCATTCTGAGCGCCGGCCGTTCCCTAGACGACAGCCCCCTTCTGCAGATGAACGCCGTGGACCGTTGCCCCAGCCAGCTGTCGGCCGTCTACGCCGACGGCCCCTCATAACCCCCCTCCTCTGATTGGTGCATCTGAATGAAAGGTTTCCTATGATTGGCTGGCTCACGCGGCGAAAGAGTTAGAACAAACCAGATGATTGGTGGATCAGTGTCGAAGGTTTTCATTGGTTGATTGGATGTGTTTTTAAAAGTAATGTGACAATCATGTTACAATTTGAAATTTGATTGGTGATTGTAAAGTTTTAAAGCTTGCCCGTTATTGGTTGACGATGTTTTACATACAATGTGTTGATGTCTCGCTTTGAAGTTTGAAACTGTTGGTGTAAATGTAGTCCTCTGGTTGTTTTTTGTTTATATTGGGTGGTTACGGATTCACTGGTCGTGCATAGTACCTTTGACAGCGCGTCTGCACAATCCCTCATGTGATTGGTCGAATTGTGCGGCAAGTCAAAAAAGTGTTTACCGATTGGTTGAAACCTACATGTATGTGACGTCATCAATTTTTGAGTTGTTTTTTTAGTTTGAAGTAGAAATTTTATCGTTTGGTATGTAACTCTTGTCCGCAAACAAGACGTGACCATGGTGTTTGGTGAGAGTTGGTTGCATGGTATTCAGATGGTAGTTTTGTACTGATTTTGTTGTTCCCCCCCAAAAATTAAATTTGGATATGAAATCTAATTGTGTGAGTCTAGAGTACAAAGAACAAAACTGAAATAGTGTTAGTTTAGAAAAATCCAATTTTAATAGACAGTTTCTGGAAACAAGCAAAGAAAACTTTTAAACAGTTGATCGAAACGACTTTGTTTGTTTTTTTATTCTGAAAATACAGCATTATAAAAACACAAAGTATTGTTGCAAAAACAAATGTACATAGTGAAAGAAATGATATATTTTATGAGAGTTAGTATAAATTTCGTAAATAAAAAAAAAAATCAATGAACTAGAGCAATTTTTATGAATACATCTGTACAGAAAGCAATCAATTTTGGAGTCCGCCCATGTTGTGATACAGCAAACTAGACAATCTTCATGTAATTACGAACAGCATTTTGGAGTCTTTTTTCACCTTTTTTTTTTAATTAAAAAAAAAGTTATTTATAAGATTCCAGTGTATGTAGAATTTGCAGTTACTTTTCTTTCTGTATATTGAGTGTAAAATATATCTGTAGTTGGAAAGCGATTATGAAAGTGAAGGGTTTTGCCCCCCCCCCCCCAAAAAAAAGTTTTGGAAAATACACAGAAAAAAAATTGAATTATTTTTTGTTGGTAACCAAGGGAGTTTGATATTTTTGCACAAAAAAATCAACTTTTTTTGTACAAAAAGATTGAAAAGTAGTGGTGTCATAATGTTAAACTTGATATGTCCAAGACTTAACCGCGTCATTCAAATTCATGCAAATTCCATTACCGTCCAGCTAAAATTCTTATTTATTTTCTCCAAATGCATTTTCAAGTTCCGTCCAGTGTGTCAACGCAATGTCTGTATTCCAACCTACCGTCCATGTTGAGTTCTGTGACTGTTACTCAAATGGTCGACATCCGTCCAATTTAAAAAAACAAACAAAATGAAATTGATAGAATGTGTGGAGTATTGTGCAACAGTTTTACCTGTGCGAATCAAGTATTAATTGTATATTTGATGCCCTTACGCAATCCGTCCAGTGCGCATTTCTTACGAACCTAATGTTACCTTTGTGATTTGCAATGTATGTGTATGTACTCCCTGTGTGTTGCACTTAGTGTGAAATGTTCACTAGTGTTAACACAAGGATGGGGGCTAAAGGCCGATATATTACCGAATATAGGTATAATTAGTCCTTTTTTTATAAATTAACATATCGTAAAAAAGACACTGCCATTTTGTTATTAAAAATCAGAATATGTGACCAGATCTAATATAGAAACTGTATAAATTCCCACTCCAAACTGCCCCAAAATGCAAAATTTTTCCTAACGACACTGAAACGTAGTTTCTACAAGTACCTTGTGTTGCCGTCCATTGTAAAGTATTTAAGACTATAATGTAATATTTTTTAAAGTGTACATTGAAGCCAGGATGGAAGAGTTGTGTATACGTGTTAAAAGTTTTGTACTGATTTTTTTGTGAAAAATTTTGGAACAGGTTTTTTTTAGAAAGATTTTTTGTTATGCCTTCCACGACAACAACTTGAAAAATGTCTCTTGTGTACGGATGCCGTGCAAGAACTGAATGATGGGTCCTTTGGCCTACTCCCGTCAGTCAAGGAATGACAGTCACACAGCTGGTATTCACTGCTTTTTGCCTGTGCCAGTGGCACGGAGCGTCTTTTCAAAACTTGTGATCACCTTCCTAAGTTGACATTAACAGGGTCCACCGTAAGTGGTATGAGCCCCAATAGTCAGGCAGGCAAGGTATGAGGTACAATTGATACAATTGATACTTAGATTATTTTTGGACTTTTCACCCGGGCACAGCCTCTCAACCTTTGACCTACCCAGGGTTGAATTTGCTAGTGCGAAAGGGTTTCCTGAATAGTGGATCCATGGGGGCGGGGGATGCCCATTCCCAGACGCCCCGCCCACACACACACACACACACAAGTGTGTATTTGCCTGCAATCGGGGACCCCTAGTGTCCATCTTTTGTTTGTACTTCAACTTTTCAGGAAGACCTCCCATATGTTTTGTACACGAATCCAAATCGGGGACCTCTCCGGAATTGGGGACCCTATTGTCCTCTATTGTTCAACGTCCCTATTGAATGCAGAAACAAACTCAACCCTCCCCCCCACACACCCTTCCCCTCCAGCCCCACCCCCAGCAGTGACCGAAATGTTCTCAACCTCCCCCCCCTTTCCTTTCTGGATCCGCCCTTGCAAGTGTAAAGTCTGTCACAAGCCAATGTGGCCAATCAGGCTGGCGTTAATCTCTGGTTTCAGTAGCATGAAATGACTGAGAATATTTCTATTCCCTTTGGATGGGATGCTAGTCCATCACAGTTTACTCCCCAGCTAATGCAGGTACCCATTTATGCTCCTGGGTGGAGAGAGGCAAGTAGGTGTGAAGTGGCTTGTCCAAGGACACAACATATGGCCAGCAGCCGGATTCGACCCCGACCCTCTGATCACAAGTCAGGAACCCTACCCACTGGGCCACACTCCACCCTTGACTCCCAGAGAATAGCCATTCTGATTCAATTGAATAGAATTTTGTGCACTGTGTGACCAGATTTACTTGCCTAGTCGAATTGCAAAAAGCGCAGTCGTGCACGACGTCCATACATACAAAGATCAAAGTCGCAACGAGAGAAAACGTGTGATCGCTCAGTCAAGAAACGTTTGGTAGGAACTAGGAAGGTACTTATGTTTAATATTTTGTACATATTGCAGAAGATATGGTTAGTTTAAAAGAAAAAATATGCTGCTGTACCTTCTCTTAGGACCAAACACGAGATACGTGCGAAACATGTAGTACTGTACTTCGGAGAATGGACAATGTATACCATTTCAAGAAGTTTTTTTCCAGATATTTTAATATGAAAGTTGAGTTTATATTTAGGGTGTAAAATGGATTTCTGTACACGGTGTAGTTTTAACCGTGTAAGGAACGGCAGAACCTCAAACTCAAAAACATCTACAAATTTTGTTAAAGATTAATTTTTATTTTATCAGAAAATATTCAACCAAAACAGATCTTGAGCTTTCAACTTTATCATTCTATGCAGATGCTTGCTTAAAAAACTTGTAGACATTGATATTTTTTAAACAAGAGAATCTGCCTCAATCATGTACAGTAATCACCGTTATAGGTACAGTATCATGTACTTTTTATGCTAAATTTTAGATTTTAAAAATCAGGTATTTCCAGTATAAAAAGTGAATTATCAATTATTCAAAAGGGACATGTTTTATCAACATTTTGTAAAAGTTCACCCAGAATCCATCCAAATTTAGCAATAACATTTTAGTCAGCTTTACCAATCAAAAACGACCAAAAAGATAAAGCCTTTTGGACCAAAATTGTATGCTTTTGTGTGCATAATTGTGAAACCGTCCACGTATTTTATATTTTTTTCCAAGAACAAAATCCGCCCACAAACAAATGCTTTATTTAACCGTAATAACCAGAATTGGAAGCACTGGTGTTTGACAGATATACCATTATTTTCACTTTAGGGGTAGTTTTAGTAAGGGTCTTTTTTTTCCAGTCACCTTTGACCTGTATGTAAATCTGTCTGATTTGCATACAAAGCATTGGTCCAATCAGCTTGCAGATCAGTCAAGACCAACTGCCCATGGTTTGAGTAGCCCGGCCTTCAACTTGCATATTTGGCATATGACTTGCAAACTACGTGTAAAAAAAAAAGTCCTACTTTTGAACCTGAATAACTCTGTTGTTTACCAATGGAATTAAACCAAATTTTCAGATCATGTAAACAAGGCACGACAAAATTTATGGAGTGAGTTTCATCAGCTTTGCAAATCGCCTCGATCATGTGTTGCTCCAAACGATCAAGGTGGTGTGCAATAACATCCGGGTTGATCCTGCATTCCTTCAGAATCTTTCAGCTGCAGCACCCGCCTTCCTCCACCGTCTCCAGCGCTGTATCGACATTGGTGGACGCCAAGTTGAAAGTGAGTATTGGCGTATGGCGTTTAAATCTCGCCCTCTTGCACAAAGCTGATGAAATTCGCTCCAAAACATGCCATGCCTTGTTAACATGATCTGAAACTTTGGTTTAATAGGCCTGAGACCTAATGACATCACGCTTTGTTTACATGTGTGCTTTCCTATGCGGTAGACAGTCCCTACTTTGTCTGGCGTCCCGACTTTCTTCCCATAGGAAAGCGCATATGTAAACAAAGCCATTATGTCATTAGGTCTTGGGTCTATTCTATTGGTAAACAACAAAGTTGGTCAGGATCAAATGTAGGACATGTTTTTTTATGACACGTAGTGTTAGTGGATTTCAAGCACCTGTCATAGCCAGTGTGGGAAAAAATGTTGCAACCTGACGCCACTTTTTTTCTTCATATATCATCTCAATGAAGGTCATTCATTGCAAAAATGATGAGACATGAATCTGGGACTGAGAAATATTTCCAATTTTGTTAGGAAAATTTTCTTGACTCTCCATAGACTTTGTACACAATCGCGGAAGTGGCGTCAGGTTGCAACATTTTTTTCCCCAGTGTGTGTGGAATGTACTGCACACACGTTAGCACTGAGCATGTGGTCCTGCGACCGGTTTTAAACATTGTCGTTTAAACGGCTGTTTAAACTGACCAATAGGAATAGGTAAACTGTCGAAGTATTAATGATTTTTTTTATTGTTATTAAATGTAGGTGTTGATCGACTCTTGAACCAATAAGTTAAAGTTTGGTCAATGTCAACTGTATTCTCTTGAACTAGAGGGTTTTGCCCAATTTGGTTTTTTTTTGTTTCTTTTGGTTTCTTTGTAAGATGTTAAAAGGTGTGACAACTCAATATATTGGAAATGTGTTGGATTTTTTGTTTCCCAAAAGGATAAATATATTAATTGTGTAGAGTTACGGTATAAATATTAATGTGACTATTGTGTTGTTTTATATCAACACAAAGAGAAATGTAAATGTGCAACAAAGGGTAGGAAATTCACTACATCTTTGTTTTCTTGTACAAGGAGGAAAGCCCATTTATACAATCTAATTATGGCAAATCACAATTTTAAAGGTGGAGTCAAAGGGGGGGGGGGGGGTTCTCACAGGGGTGTTGCCAGACCAAATTGAATGGTTGTGTGTAACAGTGTTGTAGTCGAGTACTTACGAGTACGAGTTCCTCGGAGTACAAGTACAGGTCTCCGAGAACCAGTACTTGTACTTCCGAGTACGAGTACGTACCAGTACGAGTACTTGTATTTCAGAATACGGCCATACAGCGAATGGTTCATTGTGCGTAATTGGCCCAGGCCCAGTCAGACCGCTATACAGACCCACTCACGGCTAGTTGTTAAATGTGTTTGTCCGGACGTGCACAGAGGAAAATCAGGAAACTTCGATTTTTCCACAAGCCAATCAACCATTTCAAACTGATCAAGTACAATTTCAACATGTCGAGTACGAGTACTTTATTGTACGAGTACTGTCATTTCGAGTACAAATTTGCTAACAGACCATCCATTGGCCACTGCAAAAAAGGGGGGGGGTGCTGGACGCCAACTAACTATTGGTAGCACTGTTAGAAGAGTATCTTTGACACTATCGGACAGAAGTGGTGCTGTTAATGGCGGCATATTTACGGTCATTTTACACAATTTTTCCAGAAACAAATAAATTGTTGATCCTCTCATTTGGATTGTTGAATGGGAAACGCATGAAAAATCTGGACTACCATTACGGTTAACCACTGAAAAATACTGGCTTATTGTTCTCACAAGAAACTGCATACTCTAGTTTTGACCACAATGATTTGCAAAAGAACAATTTTGTTGCACTGGTAACAGAAATTATACATGTACTGTATTGTAAATTTGTCTTATTTTTATTTTTGGACGGTGCGGTTGCCATAAACCGTGCCTGCATGTATGTATTCTACATATCACCAAAGCCAAGGCTTATGGTGTGTTTATCAGCATCAAGCCAACAAGTGTGGGTTTGAAACTATTTCAGATTGTCATTTGTGTTGTCAAGACGTGTCAAGTAAAATGTCAATAAAGTCAGGAGACGTTGTGAAATATTAGACATGATTTTGTTATTCCTTTGTATTGTTTTAGTTTTTATCCCGCTGGCTTTTAAGCCAGAAAGGGGATATTGTATTCCTTCTCTCCGTCCGTGTGTCGTACCGTCCGAACGGTATGTGTTCCATTTCGGTTAGGTTAGCTGTTTAGTGCTGTCATATGAAAAGTCTGACTTCACTCTCAACCAATCTTGGTGACAATAATCTTTGGGTAGGGGGACTTCAGCTGACCTGAGACGTTTGAGGTCAAAGGTCATCTAGTGGTCAAATGATGTCGTTGATTTCTAAGTTTATTGCTAATCCATGTTGCTAGTTATGACCCATTCCATTTTGGTTACGTATACTGAAAAGTGTGCTTATTAACTGTATAAATACTGCCAGCATGCCCGGGGGTTCGATCGCGCAAGTTTAACTTGCAGTATTTTTTGCTACTTATGTCGGATGTCGGGTACATTTACCACCGATGCCAACCATTATAGAGCACTGATTTGTTGGGTGGTTTTTTTACAAGCATTTGTTTGCCATCTTCATTTCAGGTTGCATTTTGGATAAAATTAAAGGTCTTAAAAATAAATAGCAAAAACACTCAAATTCTGTATTACTCAAAATGGTATTTCGTTTTAATAACTGATATAATTTTGTTTTCAGATTATTCACAATATGCAAGGCACTATTCATAAAATTAACATTGGTAACAACAAAATTTCAAACATTCCCAGATGTGTCACAAATCTCTTTGGAGAAACTTGTAACAAAAACGTTACATACTTGATAAGTAAATTGTAAAAAGAAAAGATATAAGACAGACTAAAATACGACCAATATTTGAAAACTCTGCGTTTGTTAAACACTATTATTAAAAAAACACAAGTCCTTTTCCACCGATTGGCTGAAATAAAGTTACATAACAGCACCATTATAGCAAAATATAGAAAAATTACATAAATAGCTCTACAAATTTGATATTAAAAGTTGAGAACTAGATTTAATATCTTCACCCTTTTTTTCTTCATTTCTTTCAATTTTCAGCACAGCAGTGAACAGTAAACATCTGTTCCTTTGATTTTTGTGCCAATTTTTTCTTCGAAACAGGAGTTGATTTTTAACATATTGAGGCATGAAGATGTTGCACGTTTCTTTCAAAATTTCTCACAAAATGTGAAACATTCCCTGCAGCTGGAACCATTCAGCTTTAATATATATCCTTGGCATCAAATGAATTCATGCTAATTTATGCTAATTTACAGTGTTGTAGTCGAGTACTTTTCAACGAGTACGAGTACTTTGCCATGAGTACCAGTATGAGTGCTTTGTCAAGAGTACGAGTACAAGTACTTTTCACAAGTAGGTGCAAATTTCAATGGGTCGCGTGCTTTCAAGGGCTTTTGCTGTCAAACTAGGCATTAAACATAGGCAGAAGCTTCCCAGACAGTGGAAAACAGGTTCTTTTCCTGTATTCATGGTGGTCCCCCCCAAAAAAAAATTCAGAGGCAGATTTCTCAAAATTAAAGAGATCTGTTGAAATTGTTTTAAGATATTCTTAAACTACAAGTTCTTGGTGGTATGGGCTCCGTGCACAAGTACCCCATCAACGACCAGAGTAGGAGAGTTGGGGGTGACCTAGACTGGTTTCCGATCCATCCACTGCGTTATTCAAATGATATCCTAAGTTATTGGGGTCGGAGATTAGTCTGGGAGACCATTCCAATTACATTCGAACGTATTCAAAAGTATTCGTGCGCTGACGACGCCTGACGCACACGCGCAAAGACGCTGTGGCTTAGCTTTGTGCACATTCAGGAAATAAAAAAGTCGTGCGTACTTTGAGCACGAACTACAGTGAGCACACGCGGTGTCCCGTCCAAGGGGCACTCAGAAGTGGTAAAAGCGCGCCCTCTTTTGTTGGCGCACGGAGCCCATATGGTGAAAACGGCGTTGAAAATATAGCTCAAAATAAGAAATAACTGCCATTTACAAAAAAATTGTTGAAAAAGAAGTTTGTCCACATCTATTGCAGTCATGTAGACCTAAATACAATTATTGCAATTATTTGTGGGCGCAGTGCTATTGTGTTGACCATATCTTACAGACCTGCGCGTGGATAAACTGCTTTTTGACCATCTTTCCTTAAACCATCGCCATTTCTTAATTTAGGCTATATTTTCAGCGCCATTTTCACCATATACCATAAAGATGCAGTAGTTTTAGGAAGATCTTGAAACAATTTTAACATGTCTCCCCGATTCCAAGAAATCTGCGTCTGAAAAAGTGTAAACGTTTTTTTGGACCATGACCACCGTGTATAGCTCTTTTCAAAGCTGAGAACATTTGTACGAGTACGAGTACTTTGTCATGAGTACAAGTACTACAACATTCCTAATTTTTGCAATGTAGGTGTATTCTGCTCCCATCTGCGTTTATGCCATTGTCCATTTCTCTTGATGGATATAATAAAAACTGAAATTAAATTCAAGTACACAATATAAGAAAGCAATGAATACATACTCTAAAAAAATTAAAATACCAAAATAGCAAATGAATACAAACTATTGTTTTCTTTCTGATAGCTATTACATAAATACCACCCCAAGCTAAAAAATAAATAAATCTTGAGAATAGTCTGGCGTGCTTGCATTTAACTCACACAGTGCAAAAAAATAGAATTTTTCAAGTAGTTCAATTGACCCTGATTAGAAGTGTGCAGAAATGCAACAGCACGCTTCTTGTTCATTGAGCTTACAGGGGAGTTTCAACCCACATGTCAAAAAGGGGTTAAACTTGATTTACACATTTCTGCAAAATTCTCCCACACCTGGGCCCAATATTTCATAACGCTGCTTAACAGTGAGCAAAAAAAGATGAGCTAACCGTAGCAGGAAATTGCAGGCTTTCAAGTATTCCTACTTTTCCCTATTTTTTAAAACTTTTTTCGCACATTTTAAAAATTCATTCTTTGGAATGCCCAAATCACATGTAACTTGATTGACATCAAACTTAAATTCTAAATTTGAGCCAAAAATGCAGAAATTTTAATTGTTAGCAAGGCTCAACCACACACTTCAAATACACATTTTTCTGTCGGAATATATAAGTCCGATAAAGCAATATATGCAAGTACTGTTTTTATTATTTATTTTTAGAATTTTTTTAAATCCATTTTGTACTGATTAATTCCAACTTTCATATTTCTGGAACGTATAAAAACCGTGGCACTAAGGTTGTCCTAGCCTATTATGTAACTTAATAAACACCGCAGAAAGAGAAAGACCACACTCATTGGAGGGGTCATAATTTTGAATCTGATCGTCTTATGATGACGTCATTTATATAGACCTTTGGGGAATGTTGTTAGCTACATTTTGATACCCCGTTTGCTACCAAAGACTGTAAATCGTCCAACATTGACAACGGTTTATGAAAAATGATGCAGTTTGAAAAGTTGCAAATTTAAATAGAGCACGAGTGGAAATTGCTGCGTGACAATGTTACACTGCCTGAAACGAACGGCAGGGAATACCGATCGCACAGTGCTTGCATGCATGGGAGCACGCCAAATTGAACTAACCGCACTTTGTTTGGGCACTATGCAGTCTATCGCGGACAATTACGGATGTGTGTGTTTGCGATTAGCAATTTCTCCAAGCATAATCTTTAAATTTGCAACTTTTCAAACTGCATCAATTTTCATAAACCGTTGGCAATCTTGGACGATTTACAGTCTTTGGTAGCAAACGGTATCAAAATGTAGCTAACCAAATTCCCCAAAGGTCTATATAAATGACGTCATCATAAGACGATCAGATTCAAAATTATGACCCCTACAATGAGTGTGGACTTTCTCTTTTTTAGCGGTGTTTAGTTGACCAATTGAACTTCCACACTAAATAGCTATTTTCTTCCTACGTCGAAAACACACGCAAGTAAGCCAAAATCTAGCTTTTTTTTCTGGAGTCAAGTTCCTTTGGCAAAAATCACATGCTAAACTAATTTCAAATTTGTCAAAGGTCATAGGGAGGTCACGGAAGGTCAGAAGAGGTCAAAACCATATTGCAATCAATTTGTATTTATTGTTTCTTACTTGAAGGAACAGTTCGTTTTTTCCAAGCAGTTCAATTATTTACGATCGGCTATAAACATGATAAATTAAGTGGTATTTCAGTGAGTTTTTTTCTTTTTATATATCTCACCAGATATGAGAAACTTCAATTAACATGACGGTTGTGCTATCAATAGACCGTTCTTCACCAAACCGTGGGTTGGTACTTTTTGCCAACCAAGAATGCTCATCCTCCATGCCCACCCACCTGCCGACACGGTTTACGTCACTGTTTGTACATGTACAGTCGAGTCTCGTTAATACAAACTTTTTCGGACCTAGCGAAATTGTTTGTTATATCAGAATTTTGTATTAGGAATATCAGTCCCATTCATTGTGCACATAAATGCACAGTCGGGACCAAGGCTTTATGTTTGTTATAACCAGAATTTTGTATTGACAGAGTTTGTATTGACGAGACTCGACTGTACAGGGTTCCTTATGGGGTAGAAAACACAATAGAATAGACCCCATAAGGAAGTCTTTAGAAATCAATCTACCCCATAAGGGAAATGCTATGGAGTTTGAGATTTCAATAGGAACAACGGAAAACAAATGAAAGGAAACAAAAGTCTTCCCCACAAGTATATGTGTGTAAGGCTGTATGTGAGTTTGTTTCTGCATTCAATAGGGGACGTTGAACAATAGAGGACAATAGAGTCCACAATTCCTGAAGGTCCACAATTGACGATCGTGTACAAAACATATTGGAGGTCTTCCTAAAAAGTTAAAAAGTACAAACAAAAGAGGGACAATAGGGGGTCCACGATTGAAGGTGTTTACACACACATGTGCGTGTGCACGCCTACACCGTCTTATTGGGGAAATTTTTATTGTTAGGCAAATTAGGACCGAGTTATGGGACTTTCTGCTGTCCCCACAGCATTTTCGGTCGCCACAAATACGTTGTAGCGTCGAGTGTATGTCCCTACAACTACGGAACAAGTATGTATGTGTGCGTGGGTTTGGGGGGGGGGGGAGGAGGGGGTTGCAGCTAGGCCAGGGCAGGGGTTCGGGCAGGGGGCGAAAGGGCTTCTGGTTATAACTCTTTATCTGCAAATTCAAACATCCCTTTATGTCCAAAAAGGACATTACTAAGATCTACAAGACGATTCCTGTCACGCTTACCAGGAACATCTACATTCTGCTGAGCAGAAACCTACTCCCTGCTTAGGCGGTGACGTGGGCTAGAGTTGTCCCCAGTCCTAGATGCCCCGGCGATGCACCTTCATCTTGAGCACTGTGAACTTCTCTTTGGTAAGGAGCTTGATGGCGTGGCTGTGGGTGGACATGGTCAAGTCTAGGCCGTTGACCTGGATGCAACAAAAACGAGACAAACCAAAGTTGAAGCAAAACTTGGCACAATTCACATCAAAAGCAGTGTCGGAATAAGATGCTAAAAATACTGAAGCTTGTGCAATCTTCAGCTCAGACACTTAGCCAAATTTAACAAAAGTCCCTAATGAAAAATTTGCCTTCGGGTAATTCCAGCGTTATGAAAGAAAGTGTGATGTCAGTGACAGAGCCAATTAACCATGATATCTAATTAACGATTCAGAGAAATGATCCAAAACTCCTAGACTGTAATCTCCTTGACCATTACTACATGACGGATGTATAAGACCCCCCCCAAAAAAACTATTTTCAAGTTTATTCACTGAGCTCTTAAAAACTCTGTCACAAACATTACATAAGGCCAAAAAAAAAAAGTCTCCGGTTTCTGGTATGCGCGCGCGTCGCCATAGCCATGCGCGTCGGCAAAATGAAAAAGTTTTTTTTCAATGAAAGATGATGTCTCAAAACCGCCAATTTCACTGGTTTGACTGGAATCCTGCTGCTGGACAATTTTAACGTGTTTTTAGATGGGGTTATGATCGAGAATAAGCTTTATGTGGCCTCTCTGGTCTCCCATAATATTTGCACTAAGTTTAGTCGGGCACCATTTGCAGTCATCAGCCGACATTTGAAGCCAAAAAAACAGGTAAAAAAAAAAGCGGTGGTTGTGTTTTGGGCAAATTCCATACCAGAAAAGTACCGGAGACTTGAATGATTCTTGTACTAAAGAATGCTAGAATTGTCCATTTTTTTACTCTTTTCGTAAAATACCCAAAACCTCTAAAATCAAGCCATCTATTAAAAAATCCATCCTTGGCATGAACCGTTCCAATCCATATTTGGCTTCCTGGACGCTGAGGAAGCAACCGAAGCATGCGTGCAATTTTTGCCAGGCTCAGTTGATCTATTTTCAGTTGTCTTATGTGCCATTACATATTGAAAAACACTGCAAAAAGTCTTGAAAAGCTGGAGATATTCTCCTTTTTGTGACTTTCCAGTTGCATGCCGGAGGGGAAAAAAGTCCTGCTTATTGTTTCGTAAAGTGGAGGCACAGGGAAATTCTTCCTTAGCTCAACTCATGATTGTTACCTCCAGAATCTTGTCCCCTACGACCAATCCCGACAATTCCGCTGGAGTTCCGGGCCTCACGACGCTCACAAAGATTCCCTGTGCAACACAAAAATAATATTTTTAAGCTCTTGCAGGAGTTTCTACATGTCACTTGGTGGTCGGTCGGTCGGTCGGTCTGTCTGTCCCTGGAAAATTGACTAAAAGTATGGTTTTCCACATGTGGCATTGGCGTCATATTTTTCGGCGTCACACATATCAGCTCTGGCAGGGATCATTTTGATCGATTTCATGCAAGACTTCTTGCATTAGCTTCACATGTTATTTGACATCTGCGCCAAGGTAAATGGGGTGAGACACAAATTAACCCTAGCCCTTCGAATTCCATCAAAATCTGCCCTGAAGGTTCTGGAGGATATTCTAGAATTAACCCTTACCCCCTAGGCCCTTTTTGCTAGGAACCATCCTCAATCCTCCAAAATCCTCAAAAATGTTGCACTTACATACATGTTCAAATGAAGCATACCCACTGCCTCAATCCTTCAAAATCTTCCAACAGCACCCTCTCAAAATGCATTCTGCCTCAATCCTTCAAAATCCTCCTCTTCTTCAAACACCATTCATCCTCAATCCGCCGTTTTGAATTCAGGAAAAGTAGACCGGTGCATGGCTGGCTAGACTGTTTCCTGGCAAGCATCAGACAAACCAATCACAGGGCACTTTGATTGGTCACCAATCCAGGTGACCAATCAAAGTGCCCTGTGATTGGTCTGTCTGATGCTTTTCCTGAATTCAAAATGGCAGCCTCAAACAAGGTGTTTGTGACAAGGATGTTTCCCGAATTGAAGGTGAAATTTCTCTTTCCTTCCAAAAGGTTTGTAAACCTAACCACCACCATTTGTATTTCCAATTCCCACTGAAGCCTACAGGGTTGCATAAGGCAGTTTGAGGACTGTTTTGGGGGTGAAATCTGAAGATTTTGATGGGGGGTACAAGTGAAAATGGTAAAAAAAAGTTATTACTAACGCAATACAGCTATGTACCTAGGAATCTACTATCGCCTGATCATGTCCAAATGTTAAAAAAGGCGATTCGTAGAGTCCTAGTTACTCGGACTACAGCGTTCTCACCTCATCGCCTGGGATGAAAGGGTTTTTACTTTTGTCCTGATCTATCCCTCCAGCGATGCTAAAACCCAGGCCGGTCCCAGGAATCTTCTTTAATATGATGTCAATCTAAAAGTTCAAGAAAGGAAAAACTGTTAAAAAAATTATCACCAAATTTAGATTAAGTTTTATAGAGTATCAGACATAGACACGGTCTAGTTTTATAGATCACTTCTAGTTCTAATCATTCAATTTGAGATAAAAACGGACTTGTCCATGCAAATGTTAGTTTAAAAAAGCTAAATACAGTAGTTTGCATCCCATGGGCCTTTAGCGTTGTTTATTTATATTAGTTGTACATTACAATATAATTCAAATGACAATTTGACAACTTGACAATCTGATGAACAGAAATGCAACAAATCCAACAGAATTTTGTCCACAGATGAGAGAGCACATCTTTCAACAAAATATTTAAAGCATTGAAATTTATCCCATACATAACGTTTAAATACTATAATTTAACATGTTAATGGTAAGATGAACGTTTATAGGCCAGTTTTCTCTTTTTGACATTTTTTTTTTTTAATCGTCAGTTTTAAAAGGAAAAATTTCAGTTTTTGCAAAGCATTCCAAATTGGCGATGAATTTCCTTTATCATAAAGATTCATGGGGAAAAACAGAAACTTTTGGAAAATGTAAAGACTTATGTTTGCCTGCCAAATTATAAAGTGGCACACAGTAAAATAGAAGAGCGCCCTCTCGATTTCAAAACTCAAACATCAACACTCGACAGGAAAATGACAGTTCCCAGCTCAAGCCATGCTTGGGACCTGTATTTATGAACAAATCCAATTTCAAAAATCCCCTCTAACATCCAGTAATGATGCATAGAAAGTCTTTGATTATTTCCCAATTTAATTTTGAGGCAAGTCATTCGGAATTGCTAAAAAAAATAAATGATTTCTAACTTACACATGGGATTCCGCCCATCCCCTGCGTCGCCATTTTGGTGATTGATCACAGTGGCTGTTGAATTACCATAGGGACGATTATATTTGATTTATCGGGTTTGTGTATGTCGGAAGGCCTGGGTAATTCTCTTTTTAAAACAAAATTGAGTTAAACGTTTATCTGAGTGTTTAAAATTCCTGAATTGTGATCAAACCTGCATTCTATTTATTCATTTACTTTTGAATGAAAAGTTCATGTTGGGAAAGTAATTGTAATTTACTCGCAGTCTGGTGAACCGCTGTGAGAATATTCTCCGTTCGTGTGACACGCAAATGTACAGAGACAAGACTTACTAAGCCATATGGTTTTTAGCTGGTTTCGTTCTCGTAATTGTCATTGATTTCCGTGAAGTTGAACCAGCGTAATACCAGTCAAAACACATATGCACACGAAAGCAAAACCGGAAGAATCCATCGTGCCCAAGTTTACACCATCTGCTGTCAAAATTCTAATATTTTTTCAACTAAATCTCATCCGATGTTACCCATAACCAACAAAGATGAAGAGTATGTACCGGGATTCTCTATCAAAGAGAAGATTTCCTCGTGGTGGAGGTAAATAAATCGTTGCCAAATGCCAAGATTGTTTTTAATTTGTTGGCAGTGTATATTTTGCCGGAGACGGCAAACCTTTAGTAAACGTTAGTTTGCCGGATGTGCACTGAACATGCGCAGTTACTGTTTTTTTGTACTTTGGGGATGAGAAAAAAAAACTTTAAAAATGTGATACGGTCGGAATCGAACCCGAGTCATCCCACTTACTAGAGCCTTTGCTTAACCACTACACCAAACGTGCTACACAACTTTTGGTGGGAATTTAATACATCTTATAATTCAGCCCTATCGTAAAGAGTACAGCGCCCTCTGTTGATATGGATTGCCGCCGGCAAACCTTTAGTAAACGTTAGTTTGCCGTCATTACCTCCGGCAAAATATACACTATCTAATTTGTTCACAATCACACTCACAGTTCAGCACTGTGTAAATGAACGGCAGACAGCTGGAAGGGCCATCCGGCCCATCTGCCAAGGGAACTTTTCGGCGATCGTGTAGTAGGGCCCCATTTTTGTTTCGATCAACATGATCAAATTTAATCTAGAATTTTATTTTTTTTCTAAAAAATGACATTGTCAACCTAAATCAGACTTCGGTACAACTATCATGACTATAGAATGCAGGGCCACTACACTCTACATCCGCGTCTCCGTACGGCTACGTGGAGGCGTGGAGCCGCAGTCGACCTACCTCCAAGAATTGCGCCCTCTATCGGCGCGCGTCTCTGCGGCCAGTGCCCCGCGCCTCCGCGACTCCAGTGCCCCGTCGCCCTCCTCCCTTCCTTTGCGAGGACATTAAAAATGGATATGGATGCTTCGTTCTCAAAAAAATACCGCTGAGAATTGCGCCCTCTATCGGCGCGCGTCTCTGCGACTCCGCGCCTCCGCGACTCCAGTGCCCCGCGTCTCTGCGACTCCACGACTCCGTGCCTCCGCAACTCCGCGACTCCGTGGCTCCGTGCCTCGACACATTTACAAGCGCGCCCTCCCTTCCGATCATTGATGAGAAGACAAGTGTATTCGCTGTACTTAGCACTTTTTGACAGGTTTGCATATTATTATATTGTAGCCTATTACTCCTATCCTCACATCGCCGGCCTCGATCCACGCCTCCAAGCAGAAAAAAACCCTTGCTCCGGTGTGGCCCTGTATTCTATAGTTGTTCCATTTGTAATTGACACCTTTTTGGTAATGTTGAACTGTTTCTTGGGTGGGGGAGAAATTTTCCTCAGTCATGTCAGTTGGTCCTGTGCAGCGCGACTTGCTCGCTCACGGCATCGTGTGGTGATCGCTATCTTTATTTTTGTGTTGCATTTTGTCATTGTCATCGTCATTTCACCACCAAATTTCCCCCAAAAATTCAAAACCCTACCCTTTATATATGACATACCTTACTATGTCATAATGACGCCAGCTAGTTTGGTAAGCCAAATAATTTCAGAAGTGGGGAGTTATTGCAGAATACCCGGCCACTCGGAAATACACCCCTAAAATCTCTGGCTACGCAGTTGGAATCACTGGAAAAGAAACAATTCAAGTCCATCGCCAGCTATGCGGATATTGAGTGGGGGTCCCCTTGAGAACGAAGCAACACAAAATGAATGGGAGTTGTTGAAAAAAATTCTAAGTCCAAACCAACTACCCTGTTGCCGGCTACGCAGCTACGAAGTGGGAGTCCCCTTGATATTAATGCTTGAGAACGAAGCAACACAAAAGGAATGGGAGTTGCTGAAAAAATTCTAAGTCCAAACCAACTACCCTGTTGCCGGCTACGCGGATACGGAGTGGGAGTGCAGTGGAGCATGACGTGTACTGTGTAGGCCTAGCACTGAGAAGGTTTATTGAGGGCAATCAACCGTGACTCCGTAGCCGGCTACGAGGTGCATAGATCGAGTGGCGAGATATTCTGCAATTGTGCCAAAAGTGGATTTTGTTCCCTTATAAATACTAGAACCAGGCCCGTAGATATATACGATCGCCAACTTTTCTTAATCTTAATTCTTATGTGTTTAATGTACTGTGAAGACAATGATGTACTGTACTGTAAATGACTAAACTTAACACTGAAGTACTTTTTGGGGGCGAAAGAGGGCGCTATTTTCCCTTTTTTGTTTTGTTTAAACTTTTGGGGGTAAAATGACGATTACAACGATAAAACGCAACATGAAAATTAAGATGGCGATCATGGCGTGATGTACCGTGAACGTGCAAGGCACGCTGAATCGCAATTTCCACCCCAGGAAACTGTTCGAAAATTACAAAAAAAGGTGTCATTTTATTGAAAGAAGTCAATTTTAGGTTGAAAGGGTCATTTTTGAGTAATAAAAAAAACACCCTTGACTCTAATTTGATTGAAACTAAACAAAGGCTCTACACTACACGATCACCGTCCAAAGTAGCTCTCCCGAAGTGGCTACACGGATACGGGGGTACGGAGTGGGAAGTGCATGCATATTGTAGGTGAGTAGTCAAGCGTGACTCCGTATCCATGTAGCCGGCTACGAGGTGGAATAGATGAGTGGCGGGGTACTGCAATTGTGCCCAAAAGAAGATAATTATAAAAATCACTCAGGTGATTTTGCACAACTTGATTTAACACAATCAAAAAAAGAAACTTTAGGCCCTATATCTTTGGAAATTTAGAAAACAATTCTCATTGAGAAGTGAACCCAGGACACTCAAAACGAGAATCTGCAGTTTTGAGCTACCCAAACCGCTTCAGTCTGTCAAAGGATTCGAAATCTCATTTGGATTTGTAAAACAAGTAAAAATCCTCCATTTTGCAAAGAGCATTTGGGAGGATTTGGGAAGGTTAGGGTTAATATAATTTTTTTTTAAATGTACCAAGCAAGGATGTCTGTACACCCAGACTAAATTTCAATCTGTCATTACAGTCAAGATCTTAGGGCAAACCTCCCCCTCCCCTTCCTTCCCCATCCCCTTCCCCCACCCCCTTCTATCACCCCCTTCTATCACCCCCTTCCATCCCCCACCCAATGAAAGTTTTAAAATGGCTCTTTCACATCAATATATTTTCTCACCGTCATTAATTCCTCGTATCAAATTGCAGGGCTATCTTCTCCGACCCAACATCTAGAAATCTGTTCATGTTTCTGCTCCTGAATCTGTCCTTTGCCTTTGTGGAATTATCGTATGGTGTCTGGACAAATAGGTGAGTGGAACTGCTTTTTTTTTCCTGACGATTTTTTTTAAATTTATGTATTTTCTTCTGTTAATTTTTAAATGTTTTCAGTCAATTCGGAAAAGAATTCTTAATCTGTTGTCATGTTATTGTAAATTGTATTATTTGAATCGTCATTGTTACCAATTATGAATTCACTCTCAAATTTATTAATTTTCTTTGTATTTATTGATCTGTATAGTTGCCGAGATTTTTGGTTGGAGGGTGATTAAATTAACATATGAAACGCACTATTTGTGTAATATGTGGAAAACTTGACATACTCACACCGGCCAAAAGCATTGTTATAATTAAGAGGATCTACAAGTGGAATATTTCATATCATACATTTAAAATTACATTTGTGTGTCTGAGAAAAGCAAAATCTTAAATGGGGATTTGTCTATTTTGAATCTTACAAAGTAGGTATCGGGAATACAGGGCCCAAAATGTTTCATAATTTGTGAACACTTCACCAAAAAAGTCGAAATATAAAGTCCTCAAAAATTAGATACCTTCAATATATATAGGGTGGCCCCCCCTAAAAAAAAAAAAACAGAGCGGCATTTTTCCACTACCTTGAGACTCAAACCACCTGTACCAATGGATGGAGAATCTTTTTAGAAGAAATATGATACCAAGATCTCCCGATTCGGTCCAGTAGTTTTTGCTGCAGAGCCTATTTTGTGAAGCACACATCTTTCATGTGGGTATCATGACATAACAATTAATCCCCCTATCCAACTAAGTCAAATTCACGGGCGCAGTTTACTATTTAATTCATCGAGACAAAGTGACTCCCGACTATGTTTCACAAAACAGGCTCTAGAACAAAATCTACTGGACTGAATCGGGCGATCTTGGCCCATGTATTGGTATTATTTAGTCTCTGATTGAAGCATGCCGTTCCATTTTCGGAGGCCACCCTGTAGGTTTTGCCCTTCAGTGGGCAATGTGCTGGGGAAAAAAAAAATAATCAAATTTCATCTTAAATGAAACCTTGAAAATTAAAAAAGTTTTTCAAACTACCGGTAGGGCCCCACCAGTAATGCTATGTTCACACATTCCCTAATTATTGCGCCGAATACCCCCAATCTATCCCGAATAAAAATTCTTATTGGCATTGGGACAAATTAACTCTGATTTGCTGATTGTAAGAATAACTTAAGAATGAAACAAAATAATCAAGAACTAGGTACGAATTGGAAGCCGAATCAAGCCAAACGATTGCAATTTAGTGCAGAATAATACCATATTGTAGTGATTTTGTCAAGAATAATATACGAATAACTCTAGAATCGTCTAGAATTACCCAGAATTATGCCGATTTAGTGTATTCGTAAGTTATTCTTATAATATTCTTGTAAGAATGCTGTGAGAATATCCAGAATGCTGTAAAAATATCCATAATTAGTTATGAATACAACAAGAATAAACCAAGAATTGAAAGTGGTTCCCGAATCACCCCGTCAATTTCGAACATGTCCAAAATTGTCGCGGCGTTTCCCGATCTTTAATGATCTTTCACCAAACTAACAAAATCATCCGGAGGCAGTCAAGAACCATTCCCCGATTTACTCAAGAACTGCTCTTTGGAGCGATTCGGCTTAAAAATCGGGAATGTTTGAACCAAGCATAAATCACATCGCAAGGAGCATTGTACACGTATGATTAATTGAAATGTTGCGCATCATTAGTTCCAAGGCACTGTCTGTGTCTGGGTTATTAAAATATGCACTCAGGCAAAACAGCTGTTGGAGTTGTGTATTTGACAACGGGTACCAACGCAATCAGAGTGAATGTTTCCAAGGGAATATAGATTTTATTTTGCCAAACCGCATAACACATATGGAATAATAGTCAAATGTACATATGGTTAGGTTTATGCATTAATAATTTTTGTTGCTCTATTCTAAAAATAAGTAATCCTCATACAGTAGATGTACAACAAATACCGCAAATTTACATGAAGCGAATCTCTTTGAATTTTTGTTTAAAAAGAATTGTGTTCAAAACAAGTTGTTAATTATTGACTGTGTACGTGTACGTTGTGCCCAGATTTGTAAAAAAAATAGAAAAATTCATAGTACATGTAAGGCCAAAAAAAAAAAGTCTCCGGTTTCTGGTATGGAGCTTGCCCCAAAAGTGGTGCGGCGACGCGCCTTTTTTTTTTTTTACCTGTTTTTTTTGCTTCAAATGTCGGCTGATGACTGCAAATGGTGCCCGAATATCATGAATATATGGGAGTCCAGAGAGGCCGCATAAAGCTTATTCTCGATCATAACCTCATCTAAAAACACGTTAAAATTGTGCAGCAGCAGGATTCTAGTCAAACCAGTGAGTTTGGCGGTTTTGAGACATCATCTTTCATTGAAAAAAAATTTTTTTTATTTTGCCGACGCGCATGGCTACGGCGACGCACGCGCATACCAGAAACCGGAGACTTTTTTTTTTGGCCTAAGGAAATTAACTGCAAAGTTTTTTTTAAAGAGAAACAAATAGAGAGCAGGTTTCTTTCTGAAATAGGAAGCACAATGAGAAAAATCTTCATGATTTTTTTCCCCCATCTTCTGGTAATATGAAATTGCACCTGTTTTTAGGAAAAAATAATATTATTAAATTTCACTCTTCACACCATGTATAATAATTTAAGTGTCTTTCTTTTTTTTCCAGTCTTGGTCTGATTTCAGACTCTTTCCACATGTTCTTTGATTGCACGGCACTGCTAGCCGGTCTGACAGCTGCTGTAATATCGAAATGGAGGGCCACACCCACATTTTCATATGGGTAAGATTGCACAAGATATTGTTGATTTTTCCAAATCACAAATTAGTTTTATTGCTGTTAGATATTCGTTAACCCTCCATTTGTTTGATCAGTCACAGACAGTCAAAAATTGCTATTGGTCGAGAGCCTGTCACGTGGGTGGTTTGAAACTGCCGGTAAAACACCGCTGCATTCTGCGCCACATTATTTACCACTTCGCGCGCGCGAGGCACATACCATAGATATGGCCAGAGGGGTGTTTCACAAAACTGGAAGTAAAATTTTTGAACCAAATCATTGGAATGTTGTCAAATGTTTACTTATTTTGACTTTTTGACTGAAAAAAGGTATTTATGAATGGTTTTTCTTTGTATAAGTTTTATTTTGTTCTGTACAAGAATTAGATATTATTATTATTATTTATTATAAATAATGTGTTTGGCCAGTTTTGAACAAGTACACCGGCTATGTGCCTGGTCGCACATAATACACTCAACCAAAAAGAAAGTCCCCCCTTCCAATACTTTTTTGTCTAGAACTCAAAAACTACTGAACACCTCTCACTCAAATAACGACTAATCAGTACAGGAATTCCTTAGCAATCCAGCCATACTCTTTATTTGGCCCAAAGCGGTGATAAAATGTACGAATTTATGCAATTTATGACAAGTGATACTGAAAACAGTTGTATACTTGCATGTTGTGGTTCACACTCACCTTGCACGCATACAAAAGTGCAACTTTTTGTTCGGTACCACTTGTCATAAATTGCATCATTTTGTACACATTATTACTGTTTTTGGCCAAACAACGAGTATGGCTGGATTGCTAAGGAATTTCTGTACCGATTAGTTGTAATTTGAGCAAGATGTGCCCAGTAGTTTTTGAGTTAGACAAAAAAGTATTAAGGGGGGACTTTCTTTTTTTAGTTGAGTGTATCTCTCGCCTTCGGCTCGGGCCATTATCACGTCCAGGCCCCTAGCTGATTTTACAACCAAACACACATCATTTAATCTGTATGTACTTTTCCTGGTTCGTTTACGGTAATTACAAATAATCCTACGTGGCTTTAACAGCACTGTGAAATTGTTTGAGACTTAGGCCTTACTTCTACCCAATCACAAACTTTTTGATGCATATCTCAATTATTTT
This sequence comes from Patiria pectinifera, assembly GCA_029964075.1. Classification (NCBI taxonomy): domain Eukaryota; kingdom Metazoa; phylum Echinodermata; class Asteroidea; order Valvatida; family Asterinidae; genus Patiria; species Patiria pectinifera. Next base: position 4,108,072 of record CM057131.1, on the reverse strand, counting down.
AATTGACAAGTATATAATCTTTATTTCCATTTGTTTCAGGTACGTCCGAGCTGAGATTCTCGCAGGTTTCATCAACGCACTATTTTTACTCTTTATCGCTTTCTTCATCTTCTCTGAGGCAGTTGAGGTAAGAAAAACTCTTAATTTGCAAAGTATGTTAGTTATAAAACTGATAAGTCACTATAATTGGAATTCGTCTGATAATTTTTTAATTTCTAGACATGTTTCCCAACCCTAACCTTCCTCAATCCTCCAAAATCAATCAAGCAATTTTAGAGGATTTCAGAGGATTGAAGCTGTATGTCATTTTTGTACCAGTTGATTTTGGAGGATGCATTGTGACAAAGTCTTAAAGGTGTAATATGGCCTGAAATCCCCGAAAATTTCATGTTTTGTTGACATCGGACGCGACGGACATTTTGTGGCATTTTTTCCCATACGTATAAATTTCAAGTCTTGTCTGTTGAAAGTACTGCACACGTTGTGTGATGGATCCTAGCCAAAAGGGCCGAGGGGATTAGGATTAAGATAATCAGCAAAATGATTTTGTGTATAGTTATTGTTGACAGACACCACAATCATAATCATTCTCCTTTTTGTGTGATGCTATTATAATATGACTGTTTTTACTGCCATTAAAAATAATAATAATAATAATCACAGGTTCTTATACAGCGCTTTTAACTAAGATCAAAGCGCTTTACATTATTATTACCCCTAATCATTGGGCCAATTAAACATTCCATATACCATCTCAGCTCCCTGGGAAGTATACAGCTCGATGCAGCCTGTTAGGCGCAAGGAAGCTAATTCAATCACAATAACCATCTCTACCCTCACAGGTACCCATTTACTCCTGGATGGAGAGAAGCAATGAGTGACAAAGTGCTTTGCCCAAGGGCACACGCACCATGACCCCGCTCGAACCCACAACCTGCAGCTTTACCCACAGACCACGAATCAGTGCCCTTAACCACGAGGCCACAGCACTCCACTGTCATTGGAGTTATAACTTGTCACTGTTGTCATGGCCATTGCGGCCTTGATTTTTGCAATTGTAATAACATTCTAGTGGTTGTCACAAACGTCATTGCTATTTTTTCATTTCCAACCGGTCAGTGTCTTTTGCATATTGTCCTTACTCACATTATCATTGTCATTGCTTCTGTCCAATTGTGATTGTCATTCCTATGACAAAAAATCATTTGGGGTAAGTATTGTATAATCATTTCCTCTTTTGCTTTCCAGAGATTTTTGGAGCCTCCTGAGGTGCGGCACGAGAGACTGTTTATCGTTTCAGTTCTCGGATTGCTTGTAAATTTAGTTGGTATCTTTGCATTCCAACATGGCCATGGACATTCCCACGGTGGTAAGTCTTAGAGAACATGTTCCTTTGCCACATTTTATCTCATCAAACTCATAAAATCCCCCTTGTTTTCAATTGGCCATAACTCAATAAATATGTAGCCGATTGGAAAGATTTTTTCGTTGTTGAAAAGCTTAACTATACTCTCCAAATATGCATTGATTTTTGTGATTTTTTTTTTTAAGCTGCGTAAAAGAGGGAGCTTTGAGGATTCAGCTTTTTTTGGGAAACCCTGTTTTTTTTACACAGCACAAACTTTTGCATGATATAAACGCCTTAACCCTAACTCCCTAGCGTCTTTTACTAGGAACTGGACCAAGTCCATCAAAAGCCATCAATCACTGTGCGTCCAATAAAAAAAAACCTGTACATGACATAATGGAATCCACCACTGACGCACTGGTTGACATTCATGGACTTGCTACACATGGCTTTTATCACAACAGCAGTACAGAAAGCTAGGCAAAATCAATCGGATACCCCTAGCACTGCTTCAGGCCATTAGGCCCAAGTCCATCATACTCCATCAATAGTTAGTAACGCCATGCCTTCTGGACCAAGTCCCCCCAAAATCCACCAAAATGGGGGATGGAACCTTTTGCTAATACCTTCTGATGAATTTTTGAGGCTCCTGAAAAGTTGGGTTTATGATTTGTAGTTCATTTGTGGTTTTCATTTATATTTTGTTATGCTTCATTTATAGGCAGCTCAGCCAACGGTAGCATAGCACATGGTCACGGACACAGTCACGGACACGGTCACGCACACAGTCTCGGTAAGCTTGCAACTTTGCAGTCCTTCTTCCTGACTGCCAAATGTTTCGAAAAGTGTGTAATTATTATAGATTTATGAAATATATTACCAAAATTCAACTGCATGATTATTATCTGGAGTGCTACAGTGAAATCGTGATAAGTCAAACTTGGATGACTCAAACTCTGTTTATCTCTAAGTGAAACTTCATTCCCATCAAGAGGATAGGATATTATGTACATGAGTACCGCCGTAACTCGAAATCCCCGCACCGGTACCTCCATTTCTTACCGATCCCGTTAGCTCGGTGGTCGAGTGGTAAGACATCTGCACTAGAAAGCAGGAGGTCGTGGGTTCGAGTCCCACCCGAGTGAGTTTTTTCCAACTTTCACTCTGGAGGTAACACACTGAGTATACAGTGTTTATATGCGATGAGGGCAAAACCTTATTTGATTTACATCACCCCGACTCAAAAATTCCATCTTATCCATATAAACGTGATCGTAGAAAAATTGGGATTTTGCTTAGCTCGAACTTCGGATATCTCAATTTTTTTTTCCATTGCCTTGAGATTTGACTTTTTGAGATTTCTCCACATTTTGTATTTCAGGGATGGGGTATAAAGATGACGGGGAGCACCAGCACACCCCAGCAGGATCACAGAAGGAAATCATGCAGGGTAAGTCAGCTAGCTGTCCTCAAATTCCGTAAAAGAAAAACTGACTAGGTGCTTTTTCTTTATTATAATTTAACCAAAGAAATTCGCTGGAGCGGGGTTGAACCTGTGACGTGCTGAGGTCAGTGTTTGACTCGATAATAATTCTTACTTTTTGTGCGACCTAGGAAACTTGAAAAGGGTAACCATCCTGTCTCTTAACCCTAACCGCCCTGAATCCTTCAAAATCCTCTTTGCCAAAGTGGAGGAATTTGGAGGATTGAGGTTACTTAGCAAAAGTGTGTTACAGTCGAGTCTCGTTAATACAAACTCGTTCGGACCTAGCCAAATTGTTTGTTATATCAGAATTTTGTATTAAGAGGAACATCAGCCCCATTCATTGTGCACATAAATGCATAGTCGGGACTAAGGCTTTATGTTTGTTATAACCAGAATTTTGTATTAACAGAGTTTGTACTAACGAGATTCGACTGTACTGATTTCGTAGGATGCACTTTTGTCAAGGTCTTGGGCCAGACCTTGTGTTGCTTTTGCTCAACCACGCATAAATATAGGCCTGGATTATGCTTGAAACCCTCCGTACTGCTCCAGGATGTCAGTGGCCAAACCTCAACATATTGACAGTCACTACCGCAGGATTTTGACAGGATTTAGGCAGTGGTCACCCCTCCACTGACCATATTTAGGAAATAATGGAGGAATTTGCAGGATTGAGGCTATATGTTATTTGTCCATGAGGCCAATCGGAGGATTTTGCAGGATTGAGGCCACATCCCAGCAAAAAGGCCCAGGGAGTTAGGGTTGATAGTCTAATTCACAGGAATTTTAGACAAATCTGAAATAATATCGATTTGGGTTTGTTTTGACAGGAGTCTTTCTTCACATCATGGCCGATACTCTAGGCAGTGTCGGCGTGATCATTTCTGCGGTGCTAATGCAGTATTTTGGGTGGCTGGTTGTCGACTCCATCTGCTCCATGTTTATAGCTGTACTCATTATGCTCAGGTGAGTGATGAAAAAGGCTAGTCTCGGTCCAAAATTTAATTTGGATTTTCCCTACCTTAAAACTAGAGTATATCATTTGTCACACAAACGTGTTCCAAATCTAAAGAATGATGCTTAACAACTACCGTAATGTCCTTATCTGACTTTCTAGACCACAAAAACATCGCTGCGCCTTATCTACAGGTGCGCCTTATCTGGTGTCGCTTGAGTTCAAAGTGACGGTCTTTGTGTGAAGAATTCTTTCAATGCCGCAATCAATAATGCGGTCAACCAAGGCTCAACTCTCCAGACATTGTGACCGTATTTTCATTCCAACAATGCCGCGATGTGTTGATCCCCCATGATCGTGCTTTCATTCCAACAATGCCGCAATGCGTTGATCCCCCTTAGTGATCGTGCTTGTCCAACATGTCCGTCAGCATGACAATCGGCATCATTTTGAAACCGAAGTCAACAAGGTTCCTCCATTCACCGCGTTTTGGTGTTGCTCAAAGGTGTGCGGTTGTTTTTTTCTGCAAGCCTGAAGATCAAGATGAAATTCGACGTATTCTTTCCACCAGCAACCTGACATATAGCTTCAAATAAACTTTGAAGAGTCCAACAAAACAAACCGTCCTTATCAGGACGACCAAACGAGAAAAGAGATGGTTCATGTGTCTGTTTCATTTATTTTATTAGTAAGATATCAAATAAGTTTAATGATCTTGAAAACAAAACTAACACTAAGAGAAGCAATGTATTAAACAAATATCTTATGAACGTGATTAACAAATTATAGGTTTGAAATAAAGGAAAAGAACTTTAAATACAAAAAAACATTACAACAATTTTTTAAAAATATAATAAAACGTTTTTGTTACGTCTCCCCCGGTGTGACGGGATTATTTTCGTATGGTATATACATATAGGCGACGCTAGTTTTTGTATTAGTCACCGGTAGAGGGCGCAACATCTGGCTCGGAGGGACTGGGCAAGTCTACGAATCTGATCCAGCGTGCGTGTTGCAATATCTTCAGACAGCGCGTGGACCATCGTTTCTGGCCGCTGATTGGGCCGCACTGCATTAACAAAAGGCCAAGGAAGGCCAGGATCGGAAACCGCAAGCAAGCATGCACAGCGCGCGTTGGCTGAGTAGATGAAGGTCGGTATCAATTTACATTGGTCTTTTCTTCATGGCTCTACATGTGACCAGCCAATGTGGTTACGGTTTAATTCATCCTCCGAATAGTGTGATCGTTCTAAGGCAACACAATGGCCCCTTTGTGGCGATGTACCGACACCGGGTGACGCCTGGTGTTCTTCTGTGTGCGGTCAAACATGCGGCGGTGCGCCTTATCTGTTGGCGTTTGAATTTTTTTGGGGTGATTTTAGGGACCTGCGCCTTATCCGCCGCGCGCCTTATCCACAGGAAATTACGGTAACCTGATGAAGTTCTAGCTCAGTGAATGCTGTAAATTCCAAGGAAACAATATTCTCGAATCTAGTTTTTCAATTCAAAACTTGCAGTATCATGTTTTGTATTGCGCCTGAAATCAGCGTCTGGGACACGTTCTCATAAAGGAGATGGCAACTACACGATGTCACGCACAGAGTTGAAAAATTATTGTGCGTCGTGTCCGCTTGCGCACACTCAAAAACAAACTACTAACGGAAAATTTCCAAAAATGTGTCTTTAGATACGAGGTGAGAATCCAGGAATTTTTGCAGGAGTGGGGGGGGGGGGTGTCAATCAGCAAATCAGTGCTGAAATGTAGACAGGTTTTTTTCTCCGGACACTTGGCCTCAATCAGGGGGAGGGGGGTGGGAAGCTCGTACCATACTTTCAATGGGATCAGTAACACTGTAATACACAATTGTGTACAAATACTGCTGAAAACCAGCTTGCTCTGTCCGAATTTTGTGCATAGGCGGGTATTACCAGTATCATTTTTTGGGGGGTGTCAGAATGGAGGGGGGGGGGGTTCACATTATTTGTAATGTTTTTCTGTGAAAAAAAATTGAGTCAAGAGCTTTTTTCCCTCTTTTTTAAAGGTAATATACAACATTTGCAAACATCAAAAAACAAAACTACCAAATTGTTATGAATTTCCTTACTTGACTATAAGTGAATAAAAGTCTCAAACATCCTGTGAAATCATGGCACCTAGTGTGCTGTCATTTTCAAGAAAAGTGGAATTTTAGTATCAATTTTCAAGGATGGGTCGGCCGACTGTCGTTGGAAAAAAAACTTATGGCCCCAAAATTTAGTTAGTCCACATTTTGTTTGCAATTGATTACACATCCATGAACTGGTGCAAGACTGGTTCCCTGACTGGGCAATTTCCCGACATCTATAAATTGTTCCGTTTGGCCTGAAGTAGGGTCAGGGAACCATTTTTTTTTCTAGGTTTCCAGCATCTATGAACACAAAATTTAAACAGGTCACTGTAACAATATTTGCTATTAAACACTAAACCCCAAATCCATCTGAAAATTACAGCAAAAGCAAATGTTGTATATGACCTTTAAGGGGGAATTTCTTTCGTGATTTTATACATGTCCACCTTAATACACAGCAACTTTCAACAGCGACTGGTAACACATCCATGTTTGTGGTCCATTTCTTAGTGTCTTGCCATTACTACGTGATTCTTCTTCTATTTTGATGATGCGTGTTCCCTACGCCCTTGATAAGGAACTGCCTGGATGCTACAACAGGGTAGGTGTGGAATAAACTACATGTATCACTAGACTTTCATGGTTGGAGCTACGAATATCCACGGTTTACCAAGAATCAATCGATCACGATGAACCGTCAAGGCTCGTGGAGAAATCTGATTTCTAGAAATGCACTACGGTTTCAGGACGGATAGCCACGACTGTCATATGGTTTCTCTACGAATACACCACGGTTTGTTAAGAATATAGACGGATTGGTGAAGAATATCGACGGTAATACTAAAAATAATGACGTTAACGCCACGGTTGTCTGCGATTGGGTCACGGATGACCAAGGTTCTCCTACGAATAAAGCGTGGATATTCGCAGTACAACCTTAGCAGAACCCTAGCCCGTCCGGGGAAAATCCGTAGGGCATTCGTAGTGAATTCGAAGAGATTTCTACCACGAATGAGCTATGAATCTCCAAGAATATGCACGAACAGCCACGAATAACACTACGAATAAGTACGGTTGTCCTACGGATGTCCCACGGTTGCACTACGGATTAATTTTCATGACGGTCCACCAGGGAAGTTATGAGCACTTTCAAACTTCCGTAGCCCCTCCACGAATACCCAAGGAAGATGACGGATAACCACGGATGTACTAAGGATGAATACGCTACTCCCACGGTTAATTACGAATTTCCAGCCGTGGAGATCCGCAGCTCCAAACCGTGAATATGCGACTTGGGCTTTAGTGAGAAGTCAATATATTCAGAGCAATATGTAAAACCCTTTAAAAACCCTGCAGGTCAGTTTCAATTGAAGGGATATGAAGTTCAATTTAAAGTACAGTAAACTCCTGTTAAGTCAAATCTCAACAGAATGAATAACAAATTTGAGGTATCTGGAGTTTGAGTTAAGCAAGGTTCCCGATTTTTCTACAGTCATGTCATTAATTTGATTAGTACCCTTGTTCATAAAAAAAGCTTCGGGATGTTTTTTACGCTTCTTTATGACTGTTTTGGCAGCGTTTTCCTTAAATTTCCAAAAATACACCCTGAAACACCCTGTTATATATTTGAATGAAATTGAGATTTCTTGGTTTTACGAGAAGCATATTTCTTTTCCGTACTTAATGTTGAATCGGATCTTTGCAGTTTGTTGTATTTATTTTGTTAGGCCAAAAAAAAGTCTCCGGTTTCTGGTATGGAGCTTGCCCCAAAAGTGGTGTGGCGATGCGGCCAGTTTTGGTTTTTTTACTTTTTTTTTTCTTCAAATCTCGGTTGATGACTGCAGATGGTGCCAGACTAAATTTAGTGCAAAATGTATGGGAGCCCAGAGAAGCCTCATAAAGCTTAAACTTATACCTCATCTAAAAACACGTTAAAATTGTGCAGCAGCAGGATTCCAGTCAAACCAGTGAGTTTGGCGGTTTTAAGACATAATCTTACATTGATGATCTTAATTTTGCTGACGCGCATGGCTACAGCGACGCGCGCGCATACGAGAAACCGAAGCCTTTTTTTTTTGGCCTTAGTTTACTTTGTGTATTTATTCTGGGTTTTTTTTCCATTTGAAGCATATACAATTCTTCATTAACGTTCATTCTCAGGTAACAAGTCTGGATGGCGTGTACAGTATTCATGAGCCTCACTTCTGGACTCTCTGCACCGACGTCTTTGTCGGTACCCTGAAATTGGAGGTGGCGCCCAACGCCGACATCAAGTACATTACCAGCCAAACGCACAACATTTTCACTCAGGTAATGTGATTGCCAAAAATGGCTACAAGGTGCTTTTTGTTTGGGGTCATCATGCATTTATTTAGTAAATGGGCTCCATGTGCCAACAAAAGAGGGCGTTCTTTTACCTTGCAACGACGTCCCATGGGCGGGACACATACATTTCGCTGTTTAACGCGCGCGCACCATTCCTTGTGTGTGACGCACGTACACCAGGGGAGTTGTACTATGTAAACACAGTGGCCGCGCTTCGCGGCAAAATATTGCAGTTAGGCAAGATGGCGTCGGTGGGGCACCCCCAACTGTACTTTCTTTGCTGGTGAGGGGGTACTTGTGAATGGAGCATATTAGCACTTGTACTACATTGTATTACATTGTGCTTATTTCACTTAAGAATCAATAAAACCATAGAGTGCTGGGGTGGTTTAGGGGGCTACAGTGACTAAAGGGTTAAATTAATACAATTGTTCGCACAAGGAGTAAAAGTCCATATTATAGGGAGCAGTAATACTGAAGAGGGGCCAAGTAACAAGCCTGCAATGGTTAGTGAGCTCATGGTTGGGTGCTGTGGTCCAATGGTTACGGTGTGTGCCTCGTGTGCCGTGGTACATGGGTTGGAATCCTGACCGTGGGAACATGGTGCTTGTGCTCTTGAGCAAGGCACTTTACCATTATTGCTCCATCCTTCGGATAGGACGTAAAGCCGTAGGTCCCGTGTTTTGTGTAATGCATGTTAAAGAACCCAGTAACACTTAGCGCTAAGAGAAGGGGTTTGCCCCGATGTTTCTGGCAGTGGCTGAAAAGCCTGCAATATGTGCCGCAGCACCTTGTAAACCCCTATAAGGTGCTACATAATGGGTCTCATATTTCTCATAAACTTTATTTACCTTTCTTTAATAATAGACATAATTTCCAGCGCCTTGAGGACCTAATTGTTGGTAGATACGTGCGCTATATAAGACTCCAATATTATTATTATGGTGAAACTTTGCACAAGTTATTTTATTCGACATGTAAATACGCTCATGCATGCACGTCTTTGCATGAGTGTGCTTGCGTACGAGAGTAATTGTGTGAAAATTGTCTGTCACTGTTAAGGGCATACTTGCGCAAGTATAAAACATTTGGTGCGCAAACATGTACTAAATACCGCTCATACAATAAGGTCTATGGGCTCCATGCGTGAACAAGAGAGGGCGCTTTTTTGACAACTTTCGAGAGCCCTGTGAACGGGACACACCACATGCACAGGTTTTCTTGTACTATACAAACTGAGTTGTCCCATGGTACTATGGGGACCAAAGCAGTGTGGAGAAAGCAGAAAGTCCCCATAACTCGGTCCTTATTTGCCCAACAATAAGAAACTTCCCCATAACGCGGTGACGGCCCACCCATACTGGTTCGCGTGGGTATAGCACAAAGTACGCAAGACTCATTTCGTTCTGAATGTGCACAAAGCCATAGCGTTGTCGCGTGCGAGTCCGGCATCGTCAGCAATGCATTCAAATGTCTCTCCCAGTGGTCTCCCCCCCCCCCCAACTCTCCTTTTCCTACCGTTGAGGGGGTACTTTTGCACTGAGCCTATAACTATTCTTTGTTCTCATTTTTTTCCTTTATGTATATTCAGGTCGGTGTCAGGCAATTGTACGTGCAGGTCGACCTAGCAGCCATGTAAGACGAAAGCGGATCACGGTCGACCAACTCTGTTTGTATAGTACAGTCCAGTCCAATAGTTGCGCTACTTACGAAGGAATAAACGGTTACATTGCTATAGACCTTATGCATTGCAGGTACCTCAGAGGGCGCTCTTTGTTATTTAGTAACAATGTAGCCACAAAAGGTTTACAAAACCTCTGCCCTCAAACTCTGCCTTAACACTCCGGCTATTTAAACAGTCAAAAAGAGTCAAAATTTCCATCCACTCCCCTGCTATACTTTTTAGACAGGCTAGTCACTAGCAGTCAGATCATAAGTCAAGCAAGCACTGTGATTAGTCAAACTCATTCAACAGGCCGTCAACAGACCATGAACAGACAAAGCAGGCAAGTTGTGGGCGCAGTTGGCTTATCAATTACCCACAGTCAATGCAAAGCTGTATCGAGTTACATTAACTGTCACGGCCAGTCAATCCTTCTTTATGTAGGCTGGGAGCTCTTAATTGTTGAAAACAGTCACTTGATTGATTTTGACTGAAAGGACTACTTGGCACAGAATGAATGTTTTTATACGAGGGTTAACCCTCCTTTTGTTTGATCAGTCACAGACAGTCAAAATTCAATCCTGTTCCCTGCCATGCCTTTTACACAGGCTAGTCACCAACAGTCAGATCATATTTCGTGTAGGCACTGTGACAGTCAAATTCCATCAACAGACAAAAGCAGGTGACTGGTAGGCAGAGCTGGCTTATCAATCTCCTACGGTCATAGCATAGCTCTATCAGGATTCATAACAATCACAGCCAGTCAATCCTGCTTTATGAAGGCAGGGAGCACTCAACTGTTAAAAAACAGTCACTTGATTTATTTTGACTGCTGGGCTGGCCTTGTTGAACTTGCCAGCCAGAGAGGGAGGGTTTTAATGCAAAAGGTCTGTTTCCTTCAGTGGTGCAATTTACTTAAAACTCGGCTGAGGCAAGCAGAAAAAAAGCTCATCAAGTCAGCTGTCAATGTACAGAATAAATTAAAACTCAAGATTTTTTAACAGTGACAACTGGGAGAAAAGGTTTTATTTTAAGCAAATATTCAAGAAAAATGTTTATGCTACGCTTACTACGATATGGTACAGTTAATATTATTTAAGGACCTAGAAGTATTATATTAAAGTCTTTGTTGTCCCACCAAAGCCTACTTAATTATTGAAATCTCCAATTCTCCATAAAAAACAACAACATGAAATAGGGATTTATGAAGAAAAAAAAGGGAATTTGTCAAGTAACACAACATATTTTTGTGGCAGTATATCTGAGAAATATATTTTTGCTGGTTTTTTTTCCTTGTGTACATAGCCATGCAACTTATTCAAATCAGAACAGTAAAGTAAACAGTTGTGTTCGATGAGAAGTGTTCCTGAACTTGAAATCAAAAACTTTCAGAAAATTAATCCCCCAGTTCTCTGAAGTCTGTCTACTAGGCAGGTTAAGAAATACTGGCAGCTATAGTTGTAAAACTTTGCCTCATGCATAAATTATTATTCATAAATACCTCATACTGCTTCTTCATTCCTATTGGTCTGTTGCTTGGCAGGCCATGAATATTTATGAAAGACTAAAGTTGTTTCAATGGGGTGTGCCTGAGCATTTCATAAGCTTAGCAGAAAAGATGTAAAGATTTGCTCAACATAAGCAGGTTACCGGCCAAAACATCATGTCCAGTGTGCATTGTCTTGACCGGTTCCCAGCAGATTTGTGCTTAGCATATAAAACTGTTTAGAAATTATTTGCCTCTTAGCCATTGCATGATAACACCCCTCCCTCCCCGATCATTAATGTTGGTTAACCATATTTTTTTTTCATTCCTAGCATTCAATGCTGCAGGTATTTTGGGAAATGGGTTTAATTTCAACATATTTTTAAAAGTAATTCCAGTGATATGTCATTGTAAGGAAATCTATCACCGTCAATTGAGAGCTCTCCGGGTAAAAAAAAATCTTTTGATTCAAGAAAAATTACAAATTGTTTTTGTGGCAAAGTCAACGTGGAATCGTGATCACTGCACAAATCTGTCTTCCACCGAAGAATAAAGGAGTTAACATCACCCTGACACAAAATTTCCATCTTATGAATACAAAAAGAATTTGGAATCAATCAATGTTGTTTTCTTTTATGTTTTGGGGGTTTTCTGAAAATTTGGTTTTATTTATGGTTCGTCAGCGGGTGAGAATAATGATAGATTGTCCTATTTACGTGAATAACTTCCAGATCGACTAAAAACAGCAGTCATTTATTAGACGCTCTGTGTAAGACAGGTTTTATTTATTTGCTTCATTTTTTCTTCCATACACATACTCCGCTTACATTTTAACTTGACCTACTACAATATGTGAACAACGAACATTTTCATAGTACAATTTTTTTGTCACAATTAGGATGCTTCAAATGAAAATTAGCTACTTTGGGTCCAAATTTGCTTCTTTCGTGTTTAACTTGTAAGTACTTCTGTTACACTGTATTACAATGTATTTATTCCCTGGTGGATCCATGAAATCGTACGGTGCTGGGGAGTTTTTGGGTGGTAAAAAGCCAAATACTGTATCACCAATTTATCATAGAACCAGAAATTGGGTCCTCGTTACCTGGACTGGCTAAAAAGTAAATCGGAAAAGGGTTGTGCCTTTTTAAAAAGATAAAGCTAGTTACCGGTATATAAAAATTGCTCACACATGTATCAACTTGTAAATGAGTGTAGTCTCAACACAGGACTATACAAACTGTAAAATTCGGCAACTTGGAGAATTTTGTTGGAATTTTGTGGCTGGACAATGTGTTTTAATTTATTCCGAAGTGCCACTTTGAGTGGAAATCGCTCAGTAGTGGCACAAATCCCTCTAGGGCATTCTTTGACTTTAGTAAAGTTTTTGTTTCATATTATTTGCATGCATGTTTTTAATTTCTTAATTATGTATTACAATGTTGCGAAGTGTAGTAAAAGTTTTTAAAAATAGATGCGATTCTTTAAACAAACTCCAAAGCAGCTACAGAATTTGTGGAAGAGTAATCCGTCGCTCCAAATTGTTTATTAACCCTAACACTCTTCCCTTTTTGGTAGCAGCCTGCCTAAAGGGAAAATACAACATTTGCAAACATCAAAAAATAAAACTACCAAATCAATTTGAAATACCTTGCTGGACTGTTAGTGAATGACACAGCTAGACTGGTTATGTAAACTGCTCTGTTTCTTCTTATAAGTGTAACTATATTTGCTATATATTTCCAACCCCCCAATTCCATCCATTTCTGAAAATTACAGCAAAAGCAAATGATGTATATTCCCTTTAACTCAAAAGTACCCTCCAGCATTTGAAGTTACACTTCCATACATTTTCCATTTTTGCTGAGATCATATGAACTCAGTGCCCAATAGTAGGTGGCGCTTTTTTATCGTGCCATTGAATTAATCGTCCCAGTCCCCGGCCCGGCCGCATATATTTCTTTTGCAGCATTCATCGTATTTTAACCAATCACATCACGCACTTTACATGAATATTTATCACTCTGTGTGGATGGAAGACACTTAAGTTCTCGTAGTGTTTTCCCTTCAATTAAACTTATCCCAACCAGCAAAAATATTTGATGAAAACGGACATGGGTTCGAACCTGATCTTACAATCCATAGTTCATTCCACTATCTACTAGGCCACTGTGGCAGCTCGGCGAAAGCAGTTCTTTGAAATGCTTTAATGTACATGCATGACTGAGTAGCAATGGTATGACGTCATTGTTATTTTCTTATGAATAAACATCAAACTAGCTGAATAATCATGATCCATTGACAATGTGTGCTGCAGATAAAAACACCATGGCCTGGCCATGGTTCGGGACGAATAATTAATTTTATAACACCCAAGTAAATCCTTGTCATTTGATTGGAGGATTGTAGATCACGCGGCATTCATTAATCAAACCATTGCACGGCCTACGTCATAACTGCATTTTTGGTCCCATTCACCGTGCATTTTCGTCCCATCCCTTTTGATTTATTGCACGCCGCGAAGACGCGCAGCAGACCTGAGCTGTACGATCTTTGTGCTATTTAGACCACATCCTATGTTCTATCAGGACAAAATTTGCCTTTGAAGTGGATGCAATTGCCTTGATGATTTTTTGCATTGTTTTAAGAACTTACAATGTTACTTTTCATGATTGTCAATGAGTTGACTTTTCAACCTTAGTCAACCTTGAACAAGCTGAAAAAAGCAGTGGATATGATACAATTTTGTGAGTTTTGTTAATTTCTTACAGTTTTATCCTCCAATCAAATGACAAAGATCTACATGATGTTATTTAAAACAAATAATGAATGTTTTGCATTCGTGCAATGGTAAGAATATTTTCATTCGTTGAAAGATGGAATGTTCCATTCAACTCGCTTCGTTGAATGCAACATTCAATCTTTCAACTCATGAAAATATTCTCACCATTGCACTCATGAACATTCATTATTTGTATACTATGTACCACTTCATGGTAAATGGATGTTTCATTGCACGGTCACACTATTACTAATCAGATGACAAGGATTTATTCAGGCGTTGTATAAAACAAATAATGTTTAACCTTTGTGCAATGGAAAGAATAATTTCATTCAGTGTCAGTTGGAACGTTCCATTCCATTTGTCACCTCATGAAATAATTCTTACCATTGCACTCATAAACACATTATTTGTAGAACATTCCTCATACACCCTTCAAACCATCTCTTGCCAAAAGTAATAGAGAACAATCACTAACCAATGGCAACGAGTAGTTTCAATTACCGGCAACCAATCATGTCGGAACTTGGGGTCACATGCTTTTCTGTCAAGCATTACAATAATCAGTTTACAAGAGTAAAGCTCGATGCATCAACTCAAGTTTCACACAAAACAATTTCTTGACCACAGTGCATGGAAATTTCTCTTTTACTAATGAAAACCATAGTTAAAAAATATTATATGCATCTAAGGGGGTAAAGTCTTGTGTGCTTTGATGCCAGCAATTAGACCTTGAAATGCTTAAATAGAACAAAATAAATTTATTTTTCTTGAAGCCAGAAGTGTATTTCAACATGTTTTGTGAATGTACTCAACAGTCTTGTTCAAATAAAGAGCCTCATATACAATATAAAAAGATGTAGAATTAGAGTGTTATGTTTGAATTGATAATAGACTAATCAAGTCGGTAATTGGCCAGGTTTAGTTCGCCTATACCACCGGCGCGACTTTTACTACTGCATACTACTGGTTACGTGAAGCGCGCACCAACACGCGAGAACGATTCCTGCATCCTCGACCCCATATGCGTACACGTCGATTCCAATTACCGGCTTTAATAGTCTACACCTGCGTTTGTACACAAGGCATGGAAAATGCTACCAAAATTGGACAGACACTCTGATTGGCTAAAAATCAGGAGGACATGAACACACCTGACATTTACGCGTCTCGATGCACGTGCGTGTACACATGACTTGCATTGTGAATGCCTCACCATGCAACACAGCCTAGCCTGGAGCGAATCATTTGCTCGAAGAGTCGAAAGCTAATTTGTGGTCATTTGGAATTCCATGCATCATATTTTTATTTCAAAAAAACCCCAAGATTCCGACATTATATTTCTAACTTACCTTAATATTTTAACCAAAAATCATTCAAAAAAAGATGGAAAAAAAAGAAGCGTGCATTGATCAAGCATGCATGTAAACTGTATCCCCACTCCAATAATGGATGCTTCCCAAGCGATACAGCTGGGTTATCATTGGCCCTCGCTATGGAAATGCAATGCATATGCATTTGGCTGGGCGCATAAATGAATAACCATCCGAATTCATATTAATCAAGTTGTTAGACATGATGACCAGTCACATGTAAACCACGATACACAGCGCTAGCAAGACTGTCTAACGACTAGACCTCAAGCCAAAATTGACAGAGAATGACGACAACACTGTAAAAAATTATTTCTCAGTCACATGATGATCAGTCACATGATGATCAGGTCACATGACCAGTCACATGATGACAACCATGTTACTTCCTTCGTGAATCTGATTGGGTAACATAAATATTGCGTCCAGTGAAATCGGATGCGAAAAAATCAAACATGCTTGATTTCATCCGGTCGCCCAGTATACGGTCAGATCGGTCCGATTTTCAGCCCACACCTTCGTACGATGGCCCGATGATCCAGTGAACCAGTGAAATCGGAAAAGTGTACGCCAGGCTTTAGAAAAATAGACAATTTCTGCTACCTCTTCTCTGCTTCCTCTAACAAACGATCAAATAATGACGTTTCTATGGCAACCAGCCTAAGCATCTCTAATTCTAATGGGTGCATGTGACCGGCGATGACCAATGAGTGCAGTGGTCCGCCGAGGTCGACGGACGCCAGTTGCTGCAGGGTACCGGCTGCCATTTGTTGCGTATCGGATCCGACGCGTGCCACACCCACGCAGATGGTGTCTTCCGTGAAAGCTGGAAATGAAAAACAAAGCCAAAAAAAATGAAATTGAAAAGTATCATTTTGCCTTAACTTAACACAACCCCACCCCCCACTAAAGTGAATTGCACTCCCTATAAAAACAAAAAATTATATTTAGCGAAACTTACTTAACATTCCAATTTTGCTATGAATGAACTACATCAATACCATAAATACTATGGTTCAGGCTGCTTCAAAATAAGCTGACTGAAAAGTCAACCAACATCTTAGTGACCAACTCAAACAATAACTCAAAAATATATTTTAAAAAATACTGTACTTTATTTTTGACATCAAGTAATAACTTATTAAAAGAAATCAAGTTGCCCAATTTTGCATTACCAGAGGCAAGTATGTTTTGATTTGCTTTCTGATTTGCCAAAAACTTTCAGCACATTTGCCGTTTTAGAATTTTGATTTTTATGACCTATGACCCCAAAATTATATTGTACTCTTTAAAAAATTTGAAATTTAAAACAAAATTTAATATTTACTATGCAAATGAAGACCTTGACAAAAATATCATTTTTTAATAATGTCTGCATTCATAAAGCTTTGATATTGACATTGCCAATGACTGTTAATATTTTATAAAAACTTAAGTAAACCAAATTTAATTTAATTTTCTTCTCTTGTTGGAGATGCTCTTTGAAACTGCATGTAATAAAATGTGCACTTGACACTTCTTTACCTAATTTTTCCTGACCCTCTGAACTCCTTTTTCTTCCTACTATTTGGAGCAGCTGGGAGGCTGCCTGGCTGACTGTCATGTAGCGTGGCGGTTCGTAGATCTTCCTCCCTCTGTGAACAAAATATTTTCAATATCTACGTCGCATTATAACAAACGAATCAAGCTCAATCGGATCTTTGAAGCTGCGGGCTTTGAGTTGAGTTTACTCAGTGTTTGGAGTAAATAGAATCAGCATTTTGACCCCAGTGACCCCATGATGACCTTTGACCCCAGTTCGGTCATGTGACATGTTGGGGCTGGGCTACTGATACTTTTGACAAAGTTTTGTTGAAATCCGTCAAAACATGTAGGAGCAATAGACAATGTCGGTGTTTGTTACTAACTAACGGACTAACGGCGAGATATAGTGATTTGTAGAGCTGCTATCCCACAGCTAAAAATGTACTCTCCGCACTACTTTTGACTTGCACCCTAAAACCTTGTCCTTCCTAATTTGTGATGACTTGACCACAAATCTGCACTGAAGCACCCTCACTGATCATGCACAGAGCCAATAGACTAAACCGGTCCGCGCCAGAATTACTTGCCTATGGCTAGTAGTGACACACGTGTCTATGGGAAGAGGCTGCAGTGGCTTCCATAGGCGCATGTGCTAATTACAAGCCACAGCCGAGTTATTATGGCACAGCCATATCTCTCACCTCATCATGTTCTCAATGGACTGTTCTTTGACTTTGATGTCCAGTAGACAGAGCGTGTGCAGTCCGTTCCGTCGGTTGCTCGCAATCTTGTCGTAGTAACTATCTGGTGTCCAGGTGTCGGTCCAAAACACGATGGAGACAGTCTCTCCAAAGTTATACAACTGAAAAAAATTCACATCATAATATATAAGTGGTCTTTTTTGTTCCTTTATTTGGATTTTAAAAAGAGTGAGTATTTTTTAACTTGTTAACAAGACTTTAAAGTTTTACTCTATCTATAAGGATCATGGAGGATTTTTACATCGAGAATTTTCCCGGTAAATTTTTGACAACCAAACCATATGGATCTCATGATTGCTTGTTATAGCATGGTATTCTAATCCTTAAAACCAAAAAAATAGTTCTGCTTCCGGTTTCCCTACCTACCCTATTCTGACAGCCCCTACCCTAATTTTTTTTATTGGAAAAATGAGGAAAAACATCCAAAACCATCAATTTCTACCTTTTACCCTTGACTACACGCAGATGCCTCCATATAATCGTACACACAAAAAATTGGCCAAGAAAAAAAAAATTCCCTACCTATGTACCCTATTTTCAAATGCCATGTAATCAGAAGCAGAACTTCTTTTTTTTTGGCTTTAATTATCCAGCCAAAAGTTCTCCAGAAATTTAAACTAAGACAGTAAAATCTGTGAAGAAAATGAATATTAAGCTCTTTGTAACACAACAAAATGCATTTTTCAAACTATCCTATAAACTGATGATCAATTTTTCTGACGATCATCATGCAAAATTCAAATATGCAAATGAGCATCTCAGTATGCAAATTTCTGGCTCACCTGTAGCCCACAGCATCCAATGGCATTCATGATTGACGCATTATGAATCACTTTGTACTCTATCCCTTCCTGCCTTGCTCTGAGGACAAGATCAGTGTGAGTCGTGGCTCTGTTGGGTAGAAACAAAAGAGCAATCAAGTAATTCTATTACGTTTCACTGTCAGTATACATTTTTTTTTATTATTTGAGGAGAACCTTTCATATCATGCACGGGGGAGTGGGGCCCAGTTGGTTAGGGTTTGTGGTTCATTATCAGAGGGTCAGGGGCTCGAATCCAGCTGCTGGACGTATGTTGTTTCCTTGGACAAGCCACTTCATCCCCACTTGCCTCTCTCCACCCAGGAGTATAAATGGGTACCGGCATTAGCTGGGGAGTAACCTGCGATGGACTAGCATCCCATCCAGGGGGAATAGAAATATTCTCAGTCTTTTCATGCCACTGAAATCAGAGACAAATGCCGGCCTGTTGGACCACATTGGCTCGTGCAAGACTTTACTTTACTTACTTTTTCATCATGCACAATACGGTGGTTTTAATTTTCATTTCTAGTGATGAAATCACAAATTTCATATAGCATCAGCCCAACTAATAACTATAGCATCAGCCCAACTATAGCTGGGATGACCATATTATTGTTGGGACTATCCCAATTGTAGTTGGGGCAATCCCAAATATGGTTTAAGCAATCCCAAATATAGTAGGGCCTATTCCAACTATAATTGGGCACTCCCAAATATGGTTTGGGCACACCTTACTATAGTTGGGGCATAGTTGGGGCATCCCAACTATAGTTGAGACAATGCCAAATATGGTTTGGGTAATCCCAACTATAGTTGGGGCATCCCAACTATAATTTGGGCAATCCCAATATGGTTTGGGCAAACCTACTTATAGTTTGGACAATGCTGCATTTAGGGCATGATAAACTCTTGGTTGGGCCACATGAGGTCATGTGGATTTTTTCACTTACCCAAAAGGGTCTCCAACAACAAGGAAAGCGATGTCTTCTGTTTGAGCGTCTCTGAAGAGTTCATCTGACTGCTGTTCCACCATGTCCCTGTCGGCTAGAATCAAGTCCCTGCCATAGAATTCCTCCTGTAAGTGTATAAATTATATAGCAAAACAATACTGGGTGAGTGGAAAAAAAAGAAACCCATGTCGCAAGACCAATTTTTGAATGAAGTTTTGCATGTAGCACTTTCAAAATCTAGGATATGAAAACCCAGTCATTAAGCTTTCATTTAGTACAAGAATCATTCAAATCACCCATGTACTTTTCAAGTACGAAACGAAAACCAATCACGTGCATCCCTATGACAATTGTTTTCAATTTGCTGACAGAGCACTTACTTTTTTGTGGTCCAGGACAGAACTTTAAAACGGTGTTGTGTTCAAAATGCTGTAAGCTACAGTTTCTTAAAAAAGCATGAGTTAACCTGAAGGAAGAAAATTCTTAATGCTGCAAAACTCATTTTAGAATTGGCTGTCATTTGCAAAAGTCATTTTTGGACAGAATTCAAATGGACAGGTGTCCTAAACTACACGATGGCCCGGTTCCTTAGTAGGCCCTATAATGGAACAAAATCCACTTTAAAATTATTAGACCGACCAAACTAGTTGGCAACATTCTCAATAAACAGGTATGTCATAGTCCCACTAACTGGGGCGCTAGAATTCCATTTTTGACATTCAGGAAGTTGGTCTGTCGAACTAGCGTCCCACTTCAAGCATTCTCAATGTTTCAATTGCCTTGTCATGAAACAGTCGTTGGTGCATCCCCCAATCTACACGCGGAGTGGTCACGGTCGTGTCCCCTGCGCTACGTGCATAGACACTGCGTTGCAACAAAACGGCCACAACATTATTGAATGATCGCTGTATGATGTCTGTGCTATAGTGGTTGAATTTCACGGATTTGCAACCCAAAAAAAATGTGGAGAAGCCAGTAGGTGCTTCAAAGGTATTTTTGTCAAGTACTTTGCGTGATTTTTGGCAGCTTTTATGGTGAACTTTGGAAATTGAAACATTGAGAATGCTTCTGTAGTGGGACGCTAGTACGACAGACCAACTTTCCAAATGTCAAAAAGGGAGTTCTATAATTCTAGCACCCCAATTAGTGGGACTAGGTATGTCATAGATAGAGGGCAGGGTTTTGATTATTTGAGGGAAATTTGGGGGTAAAATGAGGATGACAGCGCCGGCACAACACGCAACCCAACAATAAAGATGGCAATCACCGCGCAATGTACAGTGAGCACGCACGGCGTGCTGAATTGCAAGGCACAAACCACGCAGGAAAATCGTGATTTCTACCCGGCACCCAAGAAACTGTTCAAAATTGCAAAACGGGTGTCATTAGAATTGAGAAAAGTCTGCTTTTGATTGTAAAGGTGATTTTTTAGCAATAACAAAACATTCTTAACTCTAATTTGATCAGAACAAAACAGGGGCCCTACACTACACGATCGCCAGGAACCGGGCCCTACAATACACGATCGCCACTTGATTGACTGCCCTTCCGTCGACCATTGCAATTTGCATTAGTTTAGGCCTACTCGCACTCGACGCCTGCACTCACCAAACCTTCTTTGCCCACGGTAAGAATCGATGTATACGCCTCAAGATACACCCTCTTTGCTCTCTTGACAACTTCCAATCCCTTGACCGTGATGTCTTGGGCATCTCCTAATCCCAGACCAATAAAATACAACATTTTCGACTAGTAGTACGACGATCACACGCATACGCACGTAAACAAACTCCACGTGTGGTTGAGAGGTCATCAGCTGATTGACCTAGGCTCGTCCAAGCAGTTTAAAGATTTACTGATATTTATTCCTCCACAATCAATAAAAATGTACTTTAAACAAAACAAACAAATATGTTTGAAAAACAACTTTTATTTATACGTCCTTTTAGAATTTGAGTACTTTTATACATTGTGCTAATCATACTGTTTTCTGGAAGATTATAAAATTTCCCTTCCGGCAGGACGGAACCAGGATTTAGGAAGGGGGGCGTTTCGCTTTTAGCCTTATATCATTGATATCCATATTTTGCACGCGTGAGGGCGCTGCAATAAGCTAATTTTTTTTCCGGCAACGCACTTTACTTTTTTTATTAAGAAAAAAAGTAATCAAAATAAAAATACCTAAATCAATATCAATCAATAAAATTGGAGGGTCACCCTTAGCAAGTAATGTAGGCCTGTTCCAAGTAAGTGACACAAACGTGTGACCGATTTAATAGGAAAGATTATATTTTTACACGATATTTGATAAAAACCCATACATTTTCCCGGTCACTGGTTTTTCTTTTTCATTACAAATCGTCTAATGGAAAAAGCTATTCGAGACAAAAAAGTCTCCTTCATGTAAATTACAGGTTATCAAATGGTGAACAAGCAACTTCTATGCTGGTCATTATGTGGGCGTAGTTGAAAACATTCCTGAAGCCCCTTTCAGGCCTCATGACATTTCATGGCATATTTGTGTACGAGTGATCAACTCCCCCATGATGCATGAGATAGAAGTTGCCTACTTGGGCTAAGCGCTAAGCGAGGCCGGGCAGGACCGTCGGAAGGTGCGCGTGGGACTTTGAAGGGGTGAAACGGGTGAATTCATGTCACTGTCATAAAGAAAGTTGATGACTCACAAATCCTGTCAGTGAAAAAAACATAATGCCTAATAAACCAAGCTCATTTAAGCTACATGCCTTACTAATGTAAGTCTATGCCTTCGGCTCAGTTCCCTTATAGTTTTTAAGTTAAAACATACTAGTTCCGGTGTCGTGCCAAAAACCGTCCGGTGCCAAATAGTGTCCGCTGAGCATGCGCAGTAGGCGCCAGACACTATTTGGCATGTAATACATGCCAAATAGTGTCCGGTGCCAAATAGTGTCCGGGCGCTTTCGATCGAGCGAGAACAAGGGCGCACACACAGTTACGTCCTGCCGGACAGTATTAAGCTGGAAAAATCGGACAGTATTTTGCAGGAAAAATCGGACAGTATTTTGCAAGGGGGAATCGGACAATATTTGGCAGGGCGGGGAATCGGACAGTATTTGTTGGCAGGAAAAATCGGACAATATTCAGTGGCGGGGTAATCAGACAATATTTGGCAGGGGGAATTGGACAGTATTTAGCAGGAAAAATCGGACATTTTTTTCGCAGGGAAATCGGACACTATTTGGCAGGGGGAATCGGACACTGTTTAGCAGGAAAAATCGGACAGTATTGGGCAGGAAAAATTGGACAGTGTTTGGCAGAGGGGAATCGGACAGTTTGGCAGGAAAAAATCGGACAATTGTTGGCAGGAAAAATCACACAGTATTAGGTGGGAGAAACCGTAAAATATAACGTTGGTTATAATGCTACACACAGCACAGTACCCCCACTACACACACTTCACACGGCGTTAGGCCTACGTACGTACTGCACGCCAAACAGGTGAACTGACGCGAAAAAAAAACACACAAACTTTTTGCACAAATATAATGTTTAAACTATTAGGGAAACCAAGTCACTAATAGTTATCACAGATAACAAGGAAAACGTTAAAACAGATTGTAAAAAGCAAATTCAGGTGAAAAGAGATCTTTTCTATACGATGTATTGACAGCTCGACAAGACACGCAATAGGATGCACGCTAAGCGCGGACACTATTTGGCAAGCGTCCGTAAACAATGTGACGTCATAGACGCATGACCAATCAGATCGCATTATGCTAATTAGCGGACACTATTTGGCACCGGACGGTTTTTGGCACGACACCGACATTAGAGGGACCGGAAACCAGTCTACTGTGCGGCCCCCCCCCCCCTACTCTCCCCCATTCACCTAGATCCGTATCCGTCACTACAAACCGCCAACCACGAAATCAGCTGACTTGCAAACCAAACGTCTTGAGTTGGTTAAAACAAAACACTTTTGGGCAACAACCGTGACCGCAACAATACCTCGAAATTCGTGTTACTCTGTAAACTGACACAGCTTAAAAATCGGAAACCACGGCCTACCCGTCATCATTTCCCGCTGCTCTGTTTTACACCCATCATTTTAATAATTCATGCATATTCGCGTAACGGTATAAATGTTGCATTATTTCCAGGACGCAAGTTAAATAACAGTCACATTTATTGTTTTATATACCATGATGATAGCATTAGTTTATTATTTTTCACACAGAACAATTCTTTAATGTTTTATGACAAATATACACAGGTCGATAAAATATTGTCATTCGTTTTAACAGTAATACGATACGCATTTTGTTAGGCCTAAGCGATTATATATAACTTCTAATTTGCTTATTCGTTGCATTTAATTCTTTATATAATACAGGCCCAAGCTTTGGTTATGTAGCTTAGGAACTTATGATGCTTATTCTGAATTGTGCCTATAGCACGTGCACTGTACATGTGCTACTTTTGATCCTAAGTAACTCTGTTGTTTACCAATGGAATTAAACCAACATTTCAGATCATGTAAACAAGGCATGGCAAGTTTTGTGAAGCGAGTTTCATCAGCTTTGTGCAAGAGAGTGAGATTTAAACGCCATACGGAAAGAAATACTCACTTTCAGAATGTCGATACAGCGCTGGATACGGTGCGGACGGCGCGTGCTGCGGCTGGCAGCTTCTGAAGGAATGCTGATCACCCCTGATGTCATTGCACATCTCCTCGATCGTGTGTTGAGCCAAACGATCAAGGAGGTACGGTGTGCAATGACATCGGGGGTGATCCTACATTCCCTCAGAAGATTTCGGCCGCAGCACGCGCCTTCCGCCACCGTCTCCAGTGCTGTATGGACACTGGAGAACGCCGTACCAAGTCGAAAGTGGCAGATTCTGAAAGTATTTTTGTCCATAGGGCGTTTAAATCTCACCCTCTTGCACAAAGCTGATGAAACTCGCTCTATAAAACTTGTCATGCCTTGTTTACATGATCTGAATTTTGTGTTTAATTCCATTAATGAACAACAGAGTTATTAAGGATCAAAACTAGGACATTTTTTTTTGACAAGTAGTAGTACTGTTTTAAGTCTTACTCTGAAAATGTGATCAGCATTTTCAATATTTCTATCTCGCTACATCTGTACCTCCTACTATGAGGCTCCTTAGCAGTGTATGCTTAGCGGAGAAATTGCTAAAGAAATTAACGTGCTAAGCCGGGAACCAGTCATAAGCAGCATACCTATAGACTGCACGACAGTTCAGCTGGTAACCTATTGTTTTTTGCTAAGCAAATAACATGTGTGCTTAGCATTCAGCTCCTTAATTGTTTTCAACAATGTTCCTTCTTTAGCGGGGCAGATAGGGGGCATATTTTGGGAAATTGTGCCTTTGATGATACAAGCATGGCATTTGGCACACAGTCAGAGTATGCCTTAAGAAAGATATTTGGCTATAGGGCCATCGCAGATTTGTCCTTTGTAAACATATAGGTACAATAACAAGCAATTATCAAAATGTTTAAAATGGCTGCCATTGCTTGTTATTCTACCTACATATTTTTTTTCAAAGGACAAATCTGCGATGGCCCTATAGCCAAGTATCTTTCTCATGACATACTCTGGCTGTGTGCCAAATGCCATGTCTGTATTAAAGGCACAATAATCCCATCACCTATCTGCCGTACTACTTCACTCGCATCATGGCCATGCCATCACTTTCCAAATTTCACGCGCCAAAGATTCTATATACACAAGATATACATTTTACACATTATTTACAGCGTAATTTTAAGCTTATTAGGCTTACCTAAGTAATTTCAACATTCTAGGTATAACTCATTTTTAAACCAGAACATATTGGCAGTGCGTCACTGGTTTTAAGCAAATATGGATAAAAATGTATTTATCCATATTGCGCTTGCAAGCAAAAATCTAAATTAGCATTTTATGGATAACTCATTTTTTAACCAGAACATAATTGGCAGTGCGTCACTGGTTTTAAGCAAATGTGGATAAAATCTATTTATCCATATTGCGCTTGCAAGCAAAAATCTAAATTTTAGCATTTTATGGATAACTCATTTTTAAACCAGAACAATGGCAGTGCGTCACTGGTTTTAAGCAAATATGGATAAAAATTTATTTATCCATATTGCGCTTGTAAGCAAAAATCTAATTAGCATTTTATGGATAACTCATTTTAAACCAGAACATAATTGGCAGTGCGTCACTGGTTTTAAGCAAATGTGGATAACATTTTATTTATCCACATTGCGCTTGCAAGCAAACATTACGAAATGTAGGCAACACTTTACATTACTTCGTCTTAAGTACAACAATCTAAAGTATTCATCTATCTAACTACCAACAATGATAAAATAATGATACAAGTAAATACTATCAGCCTTCTTTTTCTTCAAATGGTTCGGTTTCCTTATTTTCGGCTTTAAACATCACAACTGTTTTTGGAAGTTCGAGAGGAAAAGTCACCTGATTAATTTAGATAAACAAATTCTAACTCAAACATTATTACAACGAGTGTTTTTATTTTCACAAAAACCGCCAACAGTGTGCTCGATATTTACATAGACCGTTCTTCGGATATGCCAGGAGAACGAATTCTCAGATTCGGGCTTTTGAAAACCACTGTGTCATTACAGACTAAAAGCATTGAACATCCATTCTTTTAGGTGGGGTTTGTTATTCTAATTCATTAACAATGAATACAAAAGAGGCCTACGGCATGCGTACAATCCCATACCTCAAAAATGGCGGCAATGCAAACGGTCTACAGGGTGGTTCAAAATAAAGGAAATCCACTTTTGACAGCAATTTTCACCTATACTTCGTTAACTTATTTCAATGTTTTCTTCGCGTAGTAGTAAAGTGTAGCCTTTAACCATTCATGGTAAAAAAGTTTAGTAAATGTCGCAAGAATAGTAATATTATGCTAATTTGAAAAAACGTCACCAAAATCAGTCTTGTTCACGTGTTATTCTATGTAAATTTGACCTTTTTTTTGTAGTTCACACAACTTAGAAACCTTGCCAACAAAATGTTTTGACCTGGTTACTTGTTGAGGCTGTGCGATTATTCATGTCAGTGTTAAGATCATCTACCCAAGGAGCTGTATAGGCTTAAGTTCATTATTGCATAACATTACATAACAATCAAATGTCACGGTTGTTACCCTTTCAAAAAAAAGAAGTAGAACTAATAACAATCCTTGTTTGAAGTGTGATAATGTTTTGTCTTCAAATCAAGCTCAGTTAGCTGAGCTCAGTCAAGAGGATGAAATGTTTACCTCCGTGGACAAACAGGTTTTCGCACATGCAATGTTCAAACTACCATAGCTCAGAGACGAAAAATGCAATTGCAACGATTTTTGTCGTAACTTATGCTTAAAGGCCAGTACTTTAATAGCGACTTATCAAAAGTTTACAATAATTATTAAAAATAGGTGAAAATTGCTGTCGAAAGTGGATTTCCTTTTTTTTTTACCACCCTGTATCTTTACTGATATTGAGCTAGTTCGAATTTGGTTTGTCACTTTGGGGTAAACCCCAAACTTTTGTGCATTAATTTTAATTTTGATAAATAAAATTTTGAGTCATTATACCCCTTCAATGTCCCATAATAAACGAATGTCGCCTTTTCTTTGAAGAGCCGAACATGCTGTTGTACATTTTTCTGCAGCAGCAACAGCAGCAGAAGCAGCAGCAATACAGCAAGAAGACGACAGCAGCCAGCACGGAGCCCACAATCAGCCAGAAAGTTTCGGAGGAGGCGGTGATTGGCTCATTGGCGGACGAGCAACAAGATGATTGGCCACAGCAGGACTTGGAACAGGTACTATTCTGGAGGGGGAGGAAGGAAACAAATAATGCTCAAATAGAATACAGGGAGAGTCAAAATAGAAAGTGACCCGGATTGAAGAGATTTTTTTCTTAAAACGCAATCAAATTTCAAACACCAATAAAGTATAAAAATAGCATGTTCTTTCACTCATCTGGGAAAAAAAAGAAATTACTGAAATCAGAAGTCAAGTTATGCATGTTTTATTAAAATAACCAATTTTTATAGCTATCCATGGAATGACATTGGAAGCTATTGAGATGAGTGAGAATTACAGATTACACACAAGTATTCAAATACGAATGAAATTTTAATATTTGAAATCAAGACTGAAACATTATCTTTACTGTCAGATTTTGTGTTTTTGAATAAGAAGAACAAGTCAACGTTTTTCCTGAAATATTGATAGACGATTTTTGTATGTTTTCCTTTGCAAGTTCTCGTTAATTCATGGAGGTGGAAAAACGTCCATGTTTCATTGTATTTAATGGGTGTTCATCAGTTCGTAGAATAGTAAATAATCAGTGGTGGGCAGCCGAGTTTTGTGTTCTATTTATTGAAATAGACATAACTCGGCAAATTACGAGTAATTGTCATAGTTAAAAGTCAATAAGATGTACTTTATCCTTATTTATTTTATGAAAATGGAGCAAGCCAACATTTTAATATTAGTTTTTTCAAATTCGGTCACTTTCTTTTTCACTCACCTTGTAGTCAATCGGTACTAAACTACTGATGCATTAACATTATTGATTTTATCGGGTTGGGATATTGGGAGGGGGTGGATGTTTCTTTCATTTTCTGTCCAATGGGAAGTTTGGGTGACAAGAATATTTAATTGGTTTTTCTCCTCGTGCCTTCTTCACTATAAATCCTCTGTTTTTCATAGTTTACTTTTTCCTAGTTTATACTTATTGAACACTTATCGATTTTTTTTCATGAAATTGGGAAAAAAATCAAAGACTTCTTCTTACCTTTATGATGCAATCTGGGTTTTCTCCGGGGCAGCAGTCCAGCGGACAGCTAGCGGTATTCTCGTGGGCGTCACACCGGCCGTCTCCACAAGACAACTCCGCTAATGTTGATCTGGAAATTAAGGTAAATGTGAAATCGTTGGAGGTTTTAGAGTATTTTTTTCACCGGTTTTGCATACAGTTTGGAGTGGCGTATATAAAATCAGCGAAACGCATCCAAAAATACTAATTCTCTAGTTCTTTGTGACTGACTAAAAATCTAATGACCTTTATCGGGGTACGCCATTTTGATAATCAAAGCGAGGCAAATAATACAAACAAACATGGCGGCGTAAATAGTGTCTCCTGTGAACGGGTGACTCTTGCCAAGTTACAGCAGATTGACGCTCTTTTAAATGGATGGATATGTTCTTCTTCAACACACAATAAGACTTGACATACAATGTTGATTGATGTTTCGGGGAATTTGAGCTATCCATCCATTAATAAGAGTGTCGATCTGCTGTAACTTTTCGAGAGTCACTCGTTCACCGCACACACTATTTACGCCGCCATGTTTATTTGTATTATTTGCCTCGCTTTGAGTTTCAAGATGGCGTACTCTGATGAAGGTCTATTGCTAGGAAAAACACGCCGATCGTTGTAGCCTTGACTAGATTCTCATTTTCAGTCAATAGTTAGCGATGACCCCGTGCTTTTCATTTCATGTTATATTATATTAGGCCTAGTTATACCATTTCACTTCCTGCTCAACCAACTACCTTCCTGCTCAGGCTTGACATTAGTTAAAACGAGGATCTATACTTTGCCCCACCCCTTAAAGAGCCTTGCAATGTAATAAGCCATTTGCGAGTAACCTACACCCTTTGGGATTTACATTTGAACAACATCTGGTACACTGACTTGCTCAGAATGCTTGGCACATTTTAATTTTGAATTCTCCAGACCAAAGACACTGTTGCTAATCACATGATTCGGGGCAAGCTCTTGCATAGTTACGTAAGAGACGCTCAGCACCAATACATTGTTCACAATGGGTGAGAATGGTACAAAGACACCAGACCATGCCGAAGCTGGGGGTTGCTAGCATAAGGCTTGCCCCGAATCACGTGATATAGAAACAGTGTCTTTGGTCGGGAGAATGCAAAGTTAAAACGTGCAAACCATTGGATTAAGTCAGCATACCAGATTTTATTCAAATTTAACTCGCAAAAGGCTTATTGTTTTTATGCAATCCTTGAAAAGTACCTTTGCGTCCCATTTAACCTTATTTTCAATGTTCGTTTCACCATTTGCAAGGGTATTTTGATGCTTTTTTTTTGCTTTTATACTACTGCGAATTTCTATATTCATGAGCAAAAGTGTGATGTCTTTTAGGCAGAAACATCAATGTTACAGCTATTTCAGCACCAGAAGTTGCCAACTTTTTGGATACTTCGCCATCGTAAATTTTCTTTTCTGTTGTGATTCGTTGTTGTGTCAGTACGCAGTAAGCGAGTTGGTAAATTTTGCTCACATTGAATGTTTTCAATGAGCAAATGTTTTTATTTTTTTTAACGCAAAACCCCCAGAATTAACATTTTCTTCCTGAAATGACATCACATTCACAGCAACAGCCCCTCAGTTTACGTAAAAGCATGGAATATTTGAATGTTTAATCAAGTGCACTTTTCAGTAAAATTATTACCAACGAATTGATGTCACATAGTTTTCATACAGTTAAGAGGAGAAGAAAGTTGCACAGAATATGTTCCCAAGAAAAATTCATAACATGGCCCCTTTAAATCTTTTTGTATTGAAAGTCCACTGTGATTGTCTCTGACTTACTCTTGCCCGCACGCCTCCACAAAGCAGGCCGACCACACCCAACAGTCGTCGGTACTCAGCCACCCCCAACGACGATTACACCTGCAAGTGCAATGAAATATCATCCGGGTACATGAACTGTGACCGTTCAACATCCTCCGTTTTATCCCACATTCGGAAATGACGCAGACAACATGAAACCGATGCACACTGCCCTGTGAACACTATGGGAGTTATACATAGTATAATTATACCTGACCAGAGTTTAACTTATCCGACCACATTATATATTTGTCTTGTGCCTGAATCAGTTAAAACCACTAAAACCATTTCACCGATACATGTTACCAATTGTTAATTAATAATGTAAACAATATTGGTTTATTTTAGAGGTAAAGATTAACCATAATTTTAAAGGAAGTGTCTGCTCTTTTGCACATTGTCTGTTCGTCTCTACACCCTCCGAGTCATTTTGTCAAACTGCTTTAGTGGTTTTGTTTACATTTTTGACGCTTTAGAAAATAGTTTACACAGAAACAAAGTCGCCCAACTCACAGTTTTTCTGCCTTCTCTTTCTCATTACATGTGAAGCCCGCCTCTCGCGTGAGCTCGGTTCTGTTCAGCCGGAATGGATTGCAGTCATAGTTGAAAGTTGGGACCTGTGGAAAGGGTTGACAGGTGGTCAATGCATATATTGCTACATTATATCGGTCTACACTGCATTAAATGCTATGAAAGCTTAACATAAAGTGGGCGTGGCTTCTCAAGCAGAGTTTTTACTGATTAAGAGGCGTGGTCTGTTTGAATCAACAAACTTGTCAACAAATTAACTGTTGCGCATCAACAGCTACATCTTGACCTGTACAAGTTTAAGGCTTCGGTTCACAATGATTCGGACTGTCTTAATCAGTGGCGGTTCTTTTTTCTACGGGAGGGCTGGGGGGGGGTAAAATTTTGTCTAGCCCCCGCAAAAAAATCCATCAAAAAATAAACATTGCACTAGCAAAATGTAAGAATGTGACGTACATTCGAACGGGTCTCCCTCTAAATAAATAGTTGTGAGAAGGGTGCATTTTGTACACTTTTAGTAAAGTGTGCATGATTGTAGGATTTTATCAGCGCTCCCCATTGAAAATATGGCACGAGCCCCCCCCCCCACCCCACCCCCAGCCCCAGCTCCACCCCATCTATTGATTTTCGGAGGCCTAAGTGTCCGGAGGAAGTAACCGGTCTACATTTCAGCACACCTCCCTGAAAACAATGGATCCACCCTGCTAGCCCCCCAAAAAGTTGGCGCTACAACCGCGCCTGGTCTAAATTAATAAATAAAATCAAAGATTTAGACAAAAATCTCGCAATAAACATTTGAGTTCCCACCTTGATGTCCTGGTCTGTTTTCTTGGTGGCCCCGCCTATCCTGTCGCAGCAGGTGTAGAAGTAGTCCGTGTTGTTGGACTCCACCCGTAGGTTGAACGTGAAACAGTCCCCGCTGGACTGGGCCTGGGCGACCGGCCGGGCCGGCGGCTGGCGCTCCCCCGGCACCGGCTCCATGCCCTGTCCCCTCGTTGCTGGAAGAAGCAGCGGAGTTACCAGGAGGCAGACAAGGGCCGGGAAACGATGGGCACACGTCGGCATTTCGATATCGGAATGCCGCTGTCAATGTCGCTAAATGTCACATCATTGCATGATTTGTTACAATTTAGCAGGTGATTATATGTTGTTGCAGGAGGAAGTTCAACACTGCAATAATGAACGCCTAAAATGAATTGCAGATATTTTTTTTCGGTGGTGATTTGTGGGAAACGTACAGCTAGCGGGAAGTTGAAATTTCCGGAGTCGGTGGCAGGAAGATAGAATGCACAGTGTGTTTTCATTTTGAGAGAATCAGTCAAAGTGAAACACGAAGGTCATGTCATTGACGTATTTCATTGTATCCTATATGCAAGAATGTTCAAGAAACTCTAGGGCGTCAAAATGAAATCGACAAATATGGGGAAGTGGGAATTTGTGACTATACAACTAGGTCGAAAAACCCTACAAAACTACAATACATTTGTACCACCTTCCCTTGCTTTTCATATTAAATTTGGGGCGGAACGTTTTTGGACCCACTTTTTCGGGAACAAAAAAAATATTGCCCCCTAAAAAAAAGGGTGTTGGGGGTGGATTCGGCCTTGAAAACAGGAGGGTTAAAGATGACCAAATATGTTTTGGTTTTTTTTGTATACGAATTAAATGCACCCCCTCCAAAAAAGACAAAAAAAAATGTTTTTGTTATTGCTATGTTTCTAGCAGGGGGCGGGGGTGATACAATAGTTTTTGACTTTTGAATGAGACATCTAAGATGCCCACTTTATAGTTGTGAATTACTTTTCATTTGGGGCCCGACAATAAAAAAAAAAGACACCCATGATCTTTCTACCTTTTGGACACGGAAAAGTGCGCCATTACAGCGCCGTTGCAGCGCCCTCATGCGATGAATTTCAAATTAGCACGAAACCGAGGCTCTCGGTGATTAGCCATTGTATGAATTGAGGACCTTTTTTTAAAATCCTCTCGACTAAAGACAACACTTGGACCCTCGGTTTCAGAGTGACAATTTGAAATTCGCAGAAAGTATTTTACATGGATTGGATCACTTTTGAACGGGACAATGATTGACGATGACCTTGACGGTAGTCTTGCTATCTCACCAATCGATGGTAGGAAAGTAGGATATGTTTCCTGTCTTTCGACTTCCGTTTGACCCGGGCTGGCTTCCCATTTACGCATTCACAACAAAGGTCACTGGTATGGTAGAGGTATTGCTGTCATTATGAAAACAATGCAATTCTCCCTAACACCGTTTGCGCACTAATAATTATGCAGTTTTGATCTGATAACAAGTGGTGTGATGTTTACCTGCATAGATAAACAACTAGGCTTTTGTTTTTTTAAATCGTACCGTAAAGTGTTATCATACCAAAGGCCACACTTTCCTGTCACTTTGTTGTCAGCTTTTGGAGGTAAAAATCCGTAAACTTTGAGGAATGAATTCAAAACATGATGAGGCAAATTCTTTTTATGGAACCGCCATATGCAAATCAGATTGGGGGAAGTTGTGCGAAATAATTACAATATACAGGGTGAGTTAAAAAAGGAAACCCGAATAGCAAGACTTTTTTTAATGACGTTCTGCATGTAGCACTTTGAAAATGTAGGGTATGAAAGCCCAATTAAAAATCTTTTGTTTAGTATACAAGAATCATTCTATCACTAATGTACTTTTCAACTTACGGGTTAGGTTAGTGTTCTTTCAGCAAAACGGAAACAATTCACACGTACGTGAAGTATTTTTGTTTTGCTGAAAGAACACTTACTTTGTGATCCGTGGACAGAACTTTGAAACAGTGTTAGTGTTTTAAATCCCGTAACTTGAAAAGTACATGCGTGATTTGAATGATTCTTGCGCTAATTGAAAGCTTATTAATTGTGCTTTCATATCCTAGATCAAGAAAGTGCTACATGCAGAACTCCCTTACAAAAATGGTCCTGCTATTTGGGTTTCCTTTTGTTTTTTTTACTCACCCTGTAGTTGGACAAGTTTAACTATTATCGTCAAAAACGAGACTAGGAACAGCTCGCGCTGTTCCAGGGTGCACAACATTCTATATACTCAATGTTTTGACATAGAATGGCTCAAAAGTTCGGGAATTTCTAAAAAGTTTGTAGAATGGTATAAAGTGATGGAAAGAGGTTACCAGTCTAATTCACAAGTGACAGTATAGCTGTCAGTAACCATGCAGATAACCAAAGAGTGAAATTAGGGAGTAGACGTTTTAGAGTGAAAATCGCTCTCATTTTCGATTGAAATAGTCTGAAAAAAGAACCACTTCAGTCGAAGCTCGAGTGAAAACTCGATCTTTACGATTAAAGAAATGTCACTCTAAAACGTCCAGCCCTAGTTTCCGATTGTGGGAGTGAATCTTCACTCGAATTGAGTGAATTTTCACTCTTTGGAATTTAGAGAGCAAGATTTTGCAGTTTGCAATGGAGGCATCTTTTTTTCCAAAATGGCGATGGGATTCAGAACTGCTTTTAGGGGTGATCATCTTTGGATGAAATCTTCTCCTAAAATCATTGGTTAACCCCAACATTTGAGCAGAACATGAAAGATGATGAAATGACCTTTGATTTGATGGGTGTCTCCAACAGCTTAGGAGTTGTGAGTTTTTCTCCTGAATTTCCGAAGTGGGCGTATTATCACTGGGGCCTATGGCAGTTTATTTACTGGTCCGCAACCGTATGGTGCTTGCCCCGCCCCATGCCCAACAGCTCTTCAAGTGCCCGTTGGAAACATGCCCCGCCCACTTTTCTGCGAGCCCTTGTGCGAATGATTATCATCACAGGAATCTGCACGATCAAAAATCACCATCGTCTTTTTTACCGCTCATTTAACCTATTTTATTTCATATAAGTTTACATCTGTCTTACCATATACATAAATATTGAAATCTACTAACTCTACAAAATGTTGCCAAATGACGTGCTGTCGTCAAATATTGCTCAAATTGCTTTCTGGTATAATGCCCGTTAATGTAAAAAAAAAAAAATAAAAAAAAAATAGAGGTAGCAATGAACAAAGTTAAATCTTTTCCAGACCCCCAATTCAAAAATGTTTACTAAAAGTATCATGTAAAATACGGAAACTGTTTTATTAAAATCCACAGGGGCTTAACTTTGATCAGAATTGCATATTTCCTAAGAGGATTATCATAGCGAGGCTTCAGGTGTTAATTTTATTGAAAAGTGCACTTCTTTTAACATATAATTTTCCATGCTATTTCCGGACAACTGAGGGTGTTGTTGCTGTCATTTCATTTCAGGAAGACACTGTTAAGTTTTTGGGCTTTTCTGTTCAAATTTTGAACCCCAAAATTGCTAATTGAAAACATTTGTGAGAAGAGTTTGCTCATTGGCTTACTGCCATGTACTGACACAACAACGAATCACCAAAGAAAGAAAATGTATGACAACGAAATATTCAAAATTCTAGTAACTTTTTGTGCTGAAATAGCTGTAACATTGAGGTTTCTTGGCCGAAATGACATCACAGTTTTGCTCATGACTATGGAAATTCACATTAGCAGAAAAAAAACAAAAAGACACCAAAATGCCCTTAAAAATGGCAAAATGAAAATTGAAATTAAGGTTAAATGGGACACAAAGGTGCATTTAGAAGGACTGCATTAAAACATGACATTACATGGGCCCTTTAACAAATGACTATTATTTGAGCGAGAAAAAACTTCAAGATACACTTAGTGACGTCATAACCTTCATCTGTCGTTTCGATTGCTTTATTTAATTACACTACATTAAAGAATGTCATTTACGGCAGTGTCATTCTGGTTGAATGAGCCACGATTCACATGTGCTCGGCAATCTTTGCTATTGTATACGGTTCTTTCAACAAACGTTCACATTACTCGTAAAATAACGGATATATACACCTCTGCAAATAAAAAATAGATTATTTACATCATCATTCTGAGGCTATTTTTTTTACACAAGCGAAACAATTTTTATAAAGAGAATAAGGCGAGTATTTTATCTATTACTTTTTTTTATTAGCAATAGAGTTTAAAGTCTTTTATCTTATTTAAAATCTTATTTATTTACTACTGTGTTTCCGTTCAGTTCATGTTATTGTACAATTTATCATTCAAATTACTTAAAATTATAATGCCTCTTCCGATTAAAAATAAACAATCATACCGTTTTATAGAGTGGCTGTATGAGGAATAACCCCACCCCCTAAAAAAGTAACTTTTCCCCAGCCCTACAACAACAACAACAACAACAACAAAAACAACTACAGTTAACAAGTTAAACAACTGTTTTTCAAACAAGTAAAATAACAAACACATTTTGTATAGACGACACAAAAAGCGAACCTTTTCAAAATATTTTTTAAAAATGACACCTGACAATCTGCTCATGTTACCCTTTAAAAGTTGATATAGAACCAAACCTATGAATAATCATATTATCATCATAACACCTCATTGAATACATATAACAGGCATTGAAGGAAAGTAAGATTGTGGGCGTGGTTTGAGAGCAAAGGCGGAGCCTTATAAACCTTTCTTGGAACATTCTCTATTTTGCATAAACCCTTTTCATTTTGCTATGCTGGCCCCGCCCAAATTGGACATGAATAATTCAGCAATAGATTAACAAGTAGCCATACCCAGTGACGGATCTGCCAACTGTATGGAACATTCTATATTTTGCATAAACCCTCTTCATTTTGCTAGACTGACCCCGCCCAAAATGTAAATGAATAATTCATAAGCAGATTAATAAGTAGCCTACACAGTGATGGATCCAGGATTTTCTAAAGGGGTATGGCTGGGGGTATTGAAGCCAAAAGAGGGGGAGGGGTGATTGGTGTTGAAATGAAGGCATAAATTATAGACCCAGGGCCGAGGCAGTGAAACATCATTGTCAACATTGATGGTGCTTTGTTTTCAAACTACATTAATAATTAACACTGCTCGGTCTGGGTGGGGGGGGGGGGAGCTTGTGGTTAGCCACCCAACCACCACCACCTGGGATCCGCCCTTGCTCCCTCCAAACCACACTCATAAAAACATTATTGTGTTACATTATACTGGCTTTTTGATAGAATGTACAGAAAGAAAATTGAAATACAAAAGGATCCCGCTGTTTTGTTTTGTGCCAATTTCTGTCAAATCTTCACCCGCTCATATATATATTTAAAAAAAGATTTAACAGACTGAATCTTAAATAATTTACGACGTATAATATAAGAATACGTTCAATTCATCGCAAGAAAACCTGCAGTATGATGAAAACAAACAAAAAATCCCCCCAAAATTCCGTAAAAAGCCCGCGATGAAATAACACATAAATTTACAGAATGACAGATAAATTAATGTTAAATAATACCAACAATGCCCTGTTAAAAGTTCAACAAGTAAAAAAAGACACGACATTACAGCAGACCCTGTACTGACACAGTTCGAAAAAAAATACAAGTATTGTATAAAGTGAAGTAATTAAAATCATGAATACATCTTTTGAAAGCAAAGGCCTTTTTGAGGTATTCATTCCGCCAAAACTACTCCACGTCCTAAAAATTCAATCCATCGGATTTTCTTTTTTTCTTCAAACCATATGACCTGTGCAATTACGACGGCTGCTGAAACAACTCGAAAATTCGACTTCACTTTGACATGACCTGCTTGCTTAAAACCTCGACCAAAACTCGTTCTTTTTAGGACTCGGACTTGACAGACGTAACCAGCGACCAACACAAAGACATTGACTGAAGTTCATTTCAAAATGTGAAGATTATGATTTAAATGGAATTCCCCGCAATGGGATAATACAGTTTTTATTGTATTGTATTGTATTGTAATTAGGCCTAAACACAAATGTGTGGTTTGTATGACAATTTGTATTAGCAGATATGAGTTAATGCCGCACGTGGATAATTATCAATCCCAGCATGCAAATTGGCTGAAATGGTTACATTTAAATACCTAGTCTGGTTTCCAGACTAAAAAGATTCTGACTATTCTGGATAATCAAAGGTCAGGTAGCCGCCACGGCTAAAAGGAAATGACCCCCAAAAAGAAGGCAGGATCTTACCCGTTTCCGATAATGTCCGACATTTGCCGAATACATTTCGTTGACACTCGGATTTAATCGTCAAGTATTTCCCTGCGTAACATCTTATTTACCAACAAAATACCGGTCATGCTCGTCGTTGGGATACTAGACCGAACAATTAGGGCTGCTAGTTCATTGAAAGCACCGTCATGGTCGTGTCCTGTCGGTCTACTTTAGACGGGTGCCGCTCCTTCCGCGTGGCCCCCTTGCACCTCCGGAAGAAACAATAGCAACAGCAGCAGCAGCAGATGTTGATGAGGACGAAGACGCCCCCGATCACGCTGAAGACGATGACCCAGAAGCTGGTGAAGAAGGCGGTGGTGGCGCTGGCGCAGCAGGTCGGCTCGGAGCAGCAGGCCTCGGTGCACGTGTTGTTCTTGATCAGGCACTCGTCGGGGTTCTCCACCTGGCAGCAGTCCCCGGGACACGAGGCTGTGTCCTCGCCCGCGTCGCATCGACCGTCCCCGCAAAAGCCGTCAAATAAATTGGCAGATCTAGGATTGAGAGAGAAAAACAATGGTTCTTCAATGTTGTGTACTAATTGTTTTTGGATTGCATTTGTAATGGATGAACTGTTGCACCCTTGATTAAACATTACACTAATGTATGTAAATGCATTTTGAATGGGAGGTTTGCGGTAACACCAGGTGAATGATATCTCGTTAATAATAACGAATAACAATAACAGGTTCTTGTAAAGCGCTTTACATTATTATTACCCCTGATTGGGCCAATTAAACATTCCAAAAACCACCTCAGCTCCCTGGGGAGTATACAGCTCGGCAGAGTTGTAACGAGTCACTGATTTTTGTGACTCGAGTCGAGTCGAGTCATTTTAAAGAAGTGACTCGAGTCGAGTCGAGTCATTAGGTCGGAAGGTCGAGTCGAGTCGAGTCGAGTCACGGTGTGTGGTCGAGTCGAGTCGAGTCGAGTCAAGTATTTAGCTCGAGTCAATTCGAGTCACAAATATTTGAACACTATATAATAAATTACAATAAAAAGTAACAAACACAAGAGAAAAAGAATACAAGGCACCAGTCTATTACGAAAATCCAAAGACAAAAAGTATGCTGTAAGGTACCCAACCAACAGTTTCCATTGCTAACTCACGTCACAGATAAGAAGATGTGAAACTTCGGTCTTATAACTGTTTTGGCTTCGGGTTTAGATTTTGTTGTTCGCTGATCGCTGACAACGTCAAAACCTAATTACATTATACAAAACTGTTTCTGATTATTTAAAGGTGGTCCCATCCGTATCCATTTTTGTGTGTGTGAAATCGGGACATAAATTTAGCCAGCGTTCCACCAAGAGCTTTATAAGAAATTGCCCGAAACCAATGATGAAACCACGGATTGAGAAATGCGTTTTAAGTCTGGTTCCGGATTTAGCATTACATGCTATAGAACCACAAGGTGGGAGTCCGCGACACGGTGTATGTTTGTTGTATCATAATGGAGGAAGGAAAACAGACGGCCGCTGTATATGAACGTACATAATTCGCGAACATAACGTGACGTGAACAAAAACTGGCAACGCGAACGGCGCGGCGTAAGTCATTGCAAATATTTTTCGCAAGTAACTTTTGCTTTTATTTTTGGGACTCGAGTCTTATTAGCCTTCCTCGAGTCGAGTCGAGTCATTCTGATGAGGGACTCGAGTCGAGTCGAGTCATTTGCTCGCAGTGACTCGAGTCGAGTCGAGTCATTTACCTGTCGGGACTCGAGTCGAGTCGAGTCACCAAAAAATGTGACTCGAGTCGGACTCGAGTCGAGTCATTGACTCGAGTCATTACAACTCTGCAGCTCGGTGCAGCCTGTTAGGCGCAAGGAAGCTAGTCTCTGACCTCACAGGTACTCATTTACTCCTGGGTGGAGAAAAGTAATGAGTGACAAAGTGCCTTGCCCAAGGGCACACGCACCACAACCCCAGGCTGGACTCGAACCCACAACCTGCAGTAATACCCGCAGACCACGAATCCAATGCCTTTAACCGTGAGGCCACAGCACTCCACTTGTTTTGAGTTGTGTGGTTCTGAAAAACTTGACATTTCGAACAGTATGCTCTGTCCGTCATCAGGAGACTGCATTTTTGTTCCCCTTGGTACGGTCCGAATGCTACGCCTAAACTAACTCATCATCCCAACTATATAGAACGTCCCTATTGTAGTTGGCACTCCCTCAACTGTGCGGGTGTGACTGACTCCGATCTATAATAAACACTTTGACAATAAACTAACAATGAACTACATGTATAAACAAAACAGTAAGTGACTTTAGATTTATATAATTAACCAAGATTTAGAAAGACGTGTCTTGAAGACCTTTTTTTGAGATGTTGGACGGTCGCCCTAATGCCGAAATCAATGATTTTAAACGATGGTTGGAGTTCGCGTCTGTCTCATTTTACTTTATTATTATTATGTAATCTGCATTTTTGTTTTGTATTCTTCATCTTTTAAAATTGCCAACTAACTTTACTTCCGCTTATGCGTGTTTTTTCTTTTTTTCCCAAACCTATTTTCAGGGGCATGTTTATCATCGCCTATTTGAATATTCCTTATTTGTATTTTCAGTTACACAATGACAAGTTTTTATTTTATATATTTATCGTAAGTTTTGCAGAATCATGCAACCTGGGCAGTTTACCTCTTTCCATCACTGTTTATTTTCAGGGTATCGGAACATGGACCGGAATATTGTCTTCCGG
Organism: Patiria pectinifera; assembly: GCA_029964075.1. Lineage (NCBI taxonomy): Eukaryota > Metazoa > Echinodermata > Asteroidea > Valvatida > Asterinidae > Patiria > Patiria pectinifera. The sequence goes on along the minus strand of CM057131.1, from coordinate 4,067,501 downwards.
TTGCGGTTTTTGGTTCAGTTTTTCCTTATTTTGCTTCGATAGGAGTCTCACGGTATATATTCTCATTCCAAACAAACAAACACAAATTGCAGGGAAAGCTTCAAAACAATCCCCAAATCTCGCTTTGTCATGATCATGTTTATCGTTTGTCGTGTCTTCATTTTTTTTGTAAATCCTGGGCCTCACATGATTTCATGGAACTGCCGCACAGGAAAATAATGTATAACAAATTTATGAGTAAAACCAAAAGTCAACTGCAGTCGGACGTACACAGATTGTCCCACAAAAAATTTTACATTCGAATCGAGCAAGTTTTCAGAACAGTTGAGTTAGTATTCAAAATCGTGTATAATGTATTGCTGAGTCGAATAATTGGTCTTCCAAACGCTTTTTAGTTTGTTTCATTAAGATGTTTTGGCAACTTTTGCCAGTGAAACTGCTGTATTAAATATATATATAGAATCGATTGCTTTTCATGCATTTTGTTCGTTTCTAATAAAAATATAACACCAATCAAAATAGACCCCAAAGATAAATGCCCCCACTTCAGAAATTCGGGGGAAATACTCACAACTCTCCAAGGTGTTCGAGACACACATCAAATTAAAGCTTATTTCATCATCTTTCAATTCCTTTTCAATTTTTGGGGGGTCAACTGATGACTTTTAGGAGAAATTTCCATCCGAAGATGATCACCCCTTAAAATAGTCCTCAGCTCATCGCCATTTTGAAAAACGAGGCCTACACTCCATAAGAAAATAGAGCACTTGAGGGCCCCAATTTCATCCAAATTTCACTGAAAAACAAGCTCACGGTCCTGTGCACGGCTTCCACCCATATTTTTTTTTACAAACCCTCAAGTTCATGGCCCACAATATGCCTAATTAATATTAAAGAGTTTGAAGGCATGCAAATCGTGATTTGGCCGGCGTAGGCAATTTGGGACAGATTTACTGGCCTGCAACCATAGGACTGTGTGACAGACACGATACACTCTTTACCCGGGCCTTGTCAGCAATTTCCGGGTGAAGACCGAGTCTTCTTCCTGATAACCATCGCATCCTGAAGTCTGTTTTCGTAACATCTAAACCTAACACCTATTATTCTACCTGTCATGCAAATTTTTGCTGACTGGAAAAAGGTCCACTTTTTAAAGAACACTTGAAGACCTGAATTCGCCTTTTTGGGCTCTAATTTCTGATAACAGTTGGAATTTGATGTAAAGTTTGAATATAAACATTGACACGACAGTACTACACCTTGAGAATATGTGTTTTTTTATGCAATTATTGCTTGAACGAATTCGGGGCACAAAACTTTGGTCCCTCCAAAATCGAGTCAGTTAAACGGATTCCAGTCCCACTTTTCGTTTCAAAAACGTAAACAAACGCATTTGTGCAAAGATCGCTTGGCTTGTTACGGTCCTGGAGCCCATCGCCATTTTGAAAAACGGTGCCTAGACTCCATTGCAAATTAGAGCGCTTTTAGAGCCCCAATTTCATCATTGCACAGAAATACAAGTTCACAAACCTGTGCACGGCTTCCACCAATATTTTTTTATACAAACCTTCAAGTTCATGGCCCACGATGTGTTCAAATACTGAAGAATTTGAGGGCATGCAAATCGTGATTTGGCCGGCGTAGGCAGTTTTGGACCGATTTAATGGCCTGCAACCTTGAACTTACCCTGGTTCGCTAGCTTCCTTCGCACACGCCCCCGCGAAGCACGTCGGCCAAACCCAGCAGTCTTCCGCGGCCAGCCAGCCCCATCGTGCGTTACAGCTGAGGGTCAAAAGTAAACACAGATTTCACGTCAATTATGTACCACATTAACACATAACTGATCGTGAATGATTAAAGAAAAAGTAGACGAGAAGCGATTCGGACCCTGTAGTTATCACGAGAACAGCTATAAAGGGTGACCTCCAAAAATGCAACCCTAAATCATTTGCCTTTTTAAACAGAAACAGGATCGGTGGATTTTTATGTTTTTGGTATCAAATTAAAGCTGAGAGCTTTTTCTATCAAATACTAAAAGAAATCAAGAAAATAGCACTTTGAGTTGCTGAGAAAATGGCAATTTTGTAAAAGTAGCCATTTTTATCCTGTACACAAAAACCACCTCAGTAAGGGATTTTCACTGTACCTAATTGTGCATGTTCTAATCCTTACAAACAACACGGCTCATGATATGACAAGAGTACAAATGCATTTGATGGAAATACCTTTTATTTTGCCGCTGAACAGGTATCTCATCCTTTTAGCCCTTGTTAACAAGCTTTCAGGACGATAAATATGTCAAAATACTAAAGAGATTGCACAAAAATGAAGGATAATTGCACAGTAGGCTTACAGTCAAATGTTTCACTATTGTACAAAGCAACTGCTCCGTGATGGATTATCTGAACATGGCTAGCACAATGCTTTCGCCATTAAACGGGGCCTTCGTGATAGAATTGACAGCGTGCCCGATTGGTCTGTTAAGTCTTCAGAGTTGAACAGGGAACCGCTGGAACCTTTCAGCATACATTGGATCGAATTTCCATGGAATAAAAGCCGTTTTCTTGTATTGTTTTGTGGCGTTTCCTTGTATAGTGTTGTTTATTACAAGTATATCTTTTATTCCCATTGATAAGAAAAGCAGCATTTTACTATCAGATTTGCCCAGACTGGCTTTGGTCGGAAGGTGAACTCGTGTTGGACGTGCCGAGCGGAAAACCTCCGGCCAACGGCCCGGATGCATATACCCAAGGCCGTATAAGGAGCTGTGTGGATATGTGTGTGGGGCTAACTCGATGAACTTGAGCACGCCGTATCCAAATTATACCCAGTAGCCAAAAAGGATTTCAGAATGACTAAGGCTTCCTGTATAGGCCCCTATTCATTTAAGAACTATGCTGATGTGTTTCTGAACGCTATGACAACCGTGCACTCTTTTTCTTTTTTTTTAGATTGTTGTAAGGGTCAGTTACTTTTGATTTATCATCAGCCGCGTGTTTTTTTTTCTGCTGAAGGGAGTTCAGATATTGAATAGGCGGCCACAGCACTATAAAGAACGGAACAGCCTTGGCGTGTAAATAGATAACCAACGTTACTTTGATATCAGTAAGACTCAGGCCAGGCTAGGTGATGTTGTGTTTATGTCATCTGCACAGTACAAATTTGGGTAAAAACACTGTTAGGCAATGCTATTCGCCCAACATTACTATTTGGAATTGGATGTACCTCATTTATTGTTTGTTCATTCGAGCAAACAATTGACCAACATTTGGGAAGAGTTTTTGCCCAAGATTAAGAGTGTATGCAGTTGGTATGTGTAATGCCAATCCAATTGCCCAATTTGTTGTAAGTTTTTGGGATCATGCCAACCCTTTTACGGGGACTATACAAGGGCGAGTACAAAAAAAAACGAAACCCAAATGTCGGGACCATTTTTTTCAGTGAAGCACTGCATGTAGCACTTTCAAAATCTAGGATATGAAAGCCCAATTCATAAGCTTTCTTTTAGTATAAGAATCATTCAAATCACTCATGTACTTTTTAAGTTACGGAATTTTAAACACAACACCGTTTTGAAGTTCTGTCCACGGATCACACAAGCGGTAAGTGTTCTTTCAGCAAAACGAAAACAACTCACATAAGGATGTATGTGAATTGTTTTCGTTTTACTGAAAGAACGCACATTTGTATCCGTGGACAGAAGTTTAAGACGGTGTTTGTGTTTAAAATTTTGTAACTTAAAAAGTGCATTCAATGATTCTTATACTAAAAGAAAGTTTATGAATTGGGCTTTCATATCCAAGATTTTGAAAGTGCTACATGCAGAACTTCACAAAACAAATTGGTCACGACCCTTGCGTTTCGTTATTTTTGACTCACCCTGTATTCTACCAAAGGGGGTAAAATCTGCTCCTAATAATACATTGCCATCAATGTCCGGTTACAGACACATCTCATTGAAGGAGGTTATTCTCCTCCTATGAGTATATTCTCTCCCACCCGTATTTCAAATTATATAAGAACGAGCAGTATTGACGAAATTGTCGATGTTTTTCCGTCTAGTTTTTTTGTGATTATCCCTCAAAAACAAACCCCTAACGGGTGTGGTCTGTTATTTTGTCAGTCTAGTCCCCATTTCTATAACCGTACTTCAATTCATGGTTACTTCATGGGTGGACCGACCATCACACCCTCATATGTGGCTAGATTGTGGGTTGATGGCCGGTCTGGCTCCCCCTGCGTCATTCCATTTCTGTGTACAATCCCGACCTAGGGTGCCGACCATTACACCCTCTTCCGGATTGAGTTTAGGCTGATGATGAAACACTTCCCGTTGCCAAGAGCCTTTTACTTTGAGTCTGAACACAACAAAATGTTCCCAAGGACACACCTTTTCATTCAGTTAATATTCAAACTATTAACAACCAATTATATTGAACAGCAAGAAAAATTGCCAGCACGACTCGTACAATTTGAAACTCTGTTATGTCACTTGTCCAATGAATGGAAATTCGCTAAATTTGAGTGAAATGTCACTCTATCCACTCATATTTTTTATTCCAATTTCAACTGAAGTGACTCCGTTGCCTGAGTTTTCAGTCTTAAATTAGATTATTATATTTTCACTCTAAAAGGTCTCTCTTTGGAAATTAGAGTGAAGGTAAAACAATAGTTATGTTAGGCTTTATTATGAACATAACTTTTATGTTCATAATAAAGCTATATACTTAAATATGTGGGGTTCATCAAATTAGGTTTTGCCCTTCACCTATAAACACTGTACACTCAGTGTGTTACCTCGTCATGTACTTAAGTTTTCGAGTTTGAATGCACAGATTCAAAATGCTCTTATTTTAACCAGAATTAATTTCCTTGACTGAAATTCGGACTTAATGTCCCTTTTCTAAAACTCTTCCATTTGCGACAAATCAACCCACCTTGGAAATTCCTAGTTTTTGAGTAAATTCCATATATCTATTTCGCGAAAACCTTGTGGAGACGTATTCATCAATAGAAATTGCCCTGTGGAGACGTATGCAATCTTTTGTTCCCTATTGTGTGCATGTCTCCAGAGGGCACGGTGTATCAGATCGGGAGAACAAAGAAATATCTCCACAATGATACAAATTTCAAAATATACGAGTTTGTGTGAGGTGCAATCACACGCTATTGTTCATGAGTTTTCATGCAGATTAACCACCTTGATGACAAATTGTACCGTGACTGTCGTCATCGTTTCCTTTCTTACTAGACCGTCACATGTCACGACCTTCATTACCTCCCCCTGGCCCCCGGCCAACCCACCCAACAACAATGGGGGCAAGGTGGGTCAAACGTTAAAAAGGTTATATCAGGTTTGAAGCATGTCAAGTGTTGTGACCCCATGTATATGACCGCGAAGGAACTAATTCATTACACTAATTTGTTTGTACCATTTGCGAGAGTGACAGATCAGAGCCACCCATTATGTTCATCTGTACGGTGTGTATGACAGCAACATTGACAAGACATTGCTGCGGGTATTTTCGTCAAAAAAATTGTATTGTGCCAGTGAACGAAAGTATTCCCAATTTTCTAGCACTTGAATTTTTTCACATTTGGAAAAAACAAAACTGACCACAATTTTGCCCCAAATTTGTTTTTGTAGTTTTGTAATATTTCATTCTTCTGGCAAATATGTAAAGATAGATTCTAACAAAATAAGTAAAATACAAACCGAATAAGTACTTCATTTCAACCTATATAGGTAGGAACTTGATTAACAAAAGATATCAGGCTTGTTTTCTTGAGAGTCAGTTTATAATTAAATTAAAAAAATACAATCACAATGTTCCCCGTATAAAAAAATAAGCGAGTCTTTAATATATATATGTGATCAACTTGGGGTGGGCACAGTTTAAATCGAGTGCAAGGATTATTGCAGGAAAATAAAGACAGTAACTGTGTTTATATGGTTGATAATTTTGTTTATAGGGCTGATAAATCTATTGGGGGGGGGGGTTCAACATGTTTACCATGGGTTGTTTTTCGTTTCAATGTGTGCATTGTTTGTTTTCTTTCTATTGTTGGTTTGTATTTGTGTATATATCGCCATTGTGCAATGAGTGTAGTTATTTAATATATAGGCCTATAATCACTCTAAAAACAACTTAGTCAAAATATTGACTGGTTTCCTAGTTATTAAAAATTGACTAGGAATTTGTTAAACATGCAAAGTTTCATACTATGACTAGAAAAAGTAGTTGGATTTGACTGCAATTTTAGCTATTTGCATAGCTATTTCCCAATACTGACTGGGAAAAAAATCTAGTTAAATTGATTGATTTTCAGTTGCACCCAGATTAAATTTGACTGGTTTTTTGTCAAATCTGACTTAAGTTTTTTGAGTGTATGCCTATATATTTAGTTGAATTGTTACTTCTGTACAAGAGGGGAAAAAAATCATGTGTGTCACATGATGAATAAATAAATAAATTGAATTGGTTTTGTAATCACAAACATGTTAAACACTTACATTCCTCGAGCAGCGGTTTGGCCGGCTTCGTTGTTGCATTGAAACCTGGTTTCGTTCTCTTTACTGTAGACAATATGGTTTGGGTTGCAGTCCCAATTGTCGACCATTTCCTTTGGATGGAATAAAAAAAGACAGTGGATGCTTTTTATACCTTGCATAGTATTATACGGGTAGGAATTTCCGTTTTTTGTAAATTGATACGTAAGTTCAAGTTCAGATTTCATGCACGTGGTGAAGTTCGGTAATGAACAGTCAAATGTTTTCTGCGCGCAGCTTATTTTAGTAGTCCGTCAGAAGAAATTACTCTGTTTGAAATCAAGTTAAAGTAGATAAATCTAACTCTGATAACTCAAAACAACTGTTAAGTCAAACAAAGAATTCATTCCCTTCAGTAGTATAACAATGATATATAAACCAGCTTAACTCAAAACTCTGCTTAAGTCAACATTTTGAACCTGTTCCCTTGAGGTTTGACTTATCGAGGTTTCACTGTATATTGGGTTCTTCACGATGTAATCACAATATATCTAAACATTTATTGATCAAACAACTTGCAAGCTACATTGTAAATTAATCGACCTACCTATTGTAGATACTAATAATGTAATGAAAACTAAAAAACAAAAAACAACAAATTGAAACAATATGATCGTATTTCAAGAGATCTAAATAAATTCAATTAATTAGGCCTACCTCGGCCGTCACTGGGTTGTCGACTTTCCATTCTCCGCAGCAGGTGTAGAAATAGTTGGTGTATCTACCGAGGGTAAGCCGATAGTTCGTGCACTCGGCCAGGCTCTGTTGGACCACGGGTTCTTTGCCCGAGACGTGGGGCTCCTGGGCATTTTGCCCCGGTGCGTCTTGGCTCCGAACTCCGCTCAGCAGCAGCAATGTTACACTGACGACGAAAGCAAACATTTTCGATCACAATGTACCTGTGGATTTTTTTTATATTTTAGCAGACAAAGTAGTGAAAACTATCCAACTTTGCTTTATTTCTCAAGTTTCTGTGTGTTATTCGAAGTGTAGAAGGTTGTCTGTGGACAAAATGAATCACGAGATGTCTATGAGTAATAGCTCAAACTGTGAAGGGGCGACTGCCACATTGTATTATATACAACCCTAGCGGGAAAATAAGTTATGCAGCAACCCACTTCCTATTTGGAGTGTTCGGGACGGAGTGCTGTGATTGGATAACGCCGATACCTTTGCGCGGGAAAGGGAAGCTGGATTATCCTTTTAGGGATGTTTGTCTTGGGAACGGGAAAGTTATGGGAACGCCACTTTTGGTTTTGATTGGAATGTCATCTCATGGTGATGAAGTAAATTGTTGAAATTTTGAAATTGTTTAATTGAAAACTAATTTGGCAAGTCTGGCTGGATTTGGCTAGTCTCCTCTGAGACGAAAAGTACAGCAGCTTTCAGCTATTGTTATCACATTGTTATCTTTAGTTTTTTGTTCGTGGCAAAGTTTCCAAAATTTGAAATACGTTGTTTTTGCTATGATGCTAGGTCAAATAAGAAATGGACGATTCTTTTTGTGCGGCACGCTTTAGCACAATGAGTTCTCTTTTTATATATTTTTTTCAGGTTGTTTTTCATTTTGCTAATAAAAAAACACGGTTAGGATTACATGACGAAACTTTGGTATAGCCTATCTGAAGCCGTTTTTCCCCTAGAGGATAACTTGCTTTACATTCTTCCAAGTCATTCCACAATTATTTTACAACTCCTGGTCAAGCTACTGAATAATATGAATATTCACTTCTTTTAACCACGCCCATTTCCATTGTTGCGGATATGACATTGCGCATCGCTTGGAGATGCATCCGTATTGAGTAAACAGTCTTCTTCGCCCATATTCGCCGAACTCTATGACATTAAAAACACATGGGATTCTAGACAGTTCTATTTCGCGTTTCGATGAGTGTTGCAAGTTTGTGTATTTCAAGTTAATGTTTAATAGTCAATAAATTATTACAACGGCTATAGTGGGTCAATTGCAATGACCTTAAAACTTATTTAGCAAAATATAAAAACCAAACACCAAACAATTTTGTTTTTGTTCGAGACATTATTCCATTTGGCCAGTGTTACAGTCGAGTCTAACAACTAGTAATCGCCAGTCCTTTCAGTTGTAAAGTGGCATAAGTAACATGGGATTAACAATGACAAAAGGTGTTTTTGTCACACAGTTTATTTTCATTTGGACAACAACCGGGTGACTTTTGAGGACTTGTGATGGTCCCAAACAGTGAAGAGTTAATATGTATTTCTAAAATGCAATTAACGCCATTTTGTTCCCTTTTAGAATCCCGCTCTCTCCTGGCTGCCCAAAAGCAATTTCGACGTGTTTTATATACTTAAACACAATTTAAGAATACGATAAGCAAAAAATGAGGTTTAGAATGATCCTTTATACTGCTTTTATTCTTTACATTTTCAAAACTGTTTAAGAACTCTTTCAAAGAGTATGTTATCTCCCAAAATGTTGCATAGAATTTTTCTCCTTTGGTTTGTTCTCCAGTGTTGCCATCTCTCTTGCAGTTTTTACGGTTTTTTTCCCTAGTCATTTTTCTTAATCTATTTCTGGTCAGATTACTCTGTCCTCTTGTTTATCTTTGTCTTTGACTTAATTAACTAAGTATTTGATTATTTCGTGTCTTTGTTTTCTCTTCTAAAGGCACTCCGCTACAAGCCTTGGCTTATTAGGATTGTGCCTCCACTATATTGTATTTTGCTTTCTATTATGTTATTGTTCAGTATGGAAATATATGTAAATGTAAAAAAAAAAGTGCACATTTTTTTTTTACATCAAGTCCATCAAATTAGGTTTTGCCCTTCGTCGACGTTTAAACACTGTATACTCAGTGTGTTACTTCCCGAGTGAAAGTTGGGGGAAAATTCCATCTTATAACATCAAGTCCATGTTTTCGTTTGGAGAAAGAAATTGTGGTAACTTCATGTTAACTTCTTGGTAACTTGAATACCCTTTGATATAGAAATCGGTAATATCTAACTGAAAAGGTAGCGTGCATGCCCTTTACGACATATTCAACGAGTTGGGATCTAGACTCCCACCTGTACGTCAAGAGATGGGTTATTGATCAACACTTCCTTTTCCCTTTATGGTCGTCATTTTCCCTTTTCTTAGGCACGCTATACGGCCAATTTATCCTCATCTAGTTATTGGCGAGAGTAGGCAAAGGAGCCTATCCCCCATGAGAAAACCTCCATTTCAGGTCAACGGATGCCGCAAAGGTTATCAGTTCCTTCTGGGGTCAGAAAATAGATCTTGACCTTTGGAATGACATTCGGGTGAATATTTCGGGAAAGTGCTATTTCAAACCTCCCAAAGGTTCCGCCATGCGACTTCCTTCGAAGTTGTGCGATGATCATTTATACCAACATTAAATTGAATTTGCGAAAGGAATAAACGTGGTGACATTCAATGCTAGAAGAAAATGTAATTAATTTACACAAAAATATCAACAACTTTTTAATTTTATTTTTGGAGAGGAAGTGTAATCGTGTAAACCGTAATCAAATATTTAAAAAAAGGTGCACGAATCAAAACTCCTTTACTCAAACATAATTCTCTAAGAAAAAAAAAGCCCCAAATTATGCAGGAGAAATGTCAAAAATATTCTGGGACAGTATGCCCGCGGATTTTGGGGGTGTGTGTGTGTGTGTGGCTTTTCCAGGGGGGCAAGTGCCCCTTGCCCCCCTCCCCCCCCTCGCGACGCCCATGTTCTCTCTTTATACATCGACCGCCAACTGGGTTTTTAATTTTTTGGTGGTGTATTATTGCTTCAAAAATTAAGCACTCTCTAAAAAGGGCCATATTTTGAGAGGGCCGCATGCGAAATTTCTTAATCCTGGCAAGCCATGTGCGCCCTCTACGTGCAGCGAGGCAAGCACCTTTTGACAATAGAGGGCGTCCTAACTCACAACAAGTTGGACACGTAAATGAATGGATGGAATGGGTTCATAAAAACGACGCTTCAAATATCGTCTTACTAATCGAAGTGTCCCCCAGTCGTATGTAAAAACATGATTTCCGACCTAATATTGTTTGGGTAAGTTGGTAATGTCGGTGTGTATCTTCAATCTTCTTGATTTTAGAATTGATAATTTTGTCAACAAGCCCGGCGTTTGTGAATTGTGTCAATGTGTGGGGATCGTGTACATGGTGTAGTTACGGGCCCCTCTTTACTTTCAATCAGATTAGAGAATGTTTTTACCATTACAAAATGACATTTTCAACCTAAAGCACACTTCTCTCAATTTTAATGACACCTTTTTGTAATTTTAAACAGTTTCTTGTGGTAGAAATTACAATTTTTGTAAGCGGTTTATGGCCATGACGGTTGGTGCCGTGTGATTCAACGCGCCTTGTGCATTTATTTATGGTACATCGTGGTGATCGCCATCTTTATTTTCATGTTGCCTTTTGTCGTTGTTGTAATTTACACCCAAATTTCTCTCCAAATTCCAAACCTTGATACTATGAGTAGTCATCTATCTATGACTAAGTCAAAAAAAATTAAAACATGTTTAGCGTGTTGCCTTTTTAAAAAAAAAGGAAGGAGGAGGCCTTTCTTTTTTTTTCTTTTCCAAAATGGCCACCCGACCCATTTTCCAAAAAGAGCTGGCCGGACTCAGAAAATGATTTTCAGCTTTTAGAGTCTTAAAGTATGATTTGTTTCCGAAAAAGATATTAAATTTATCATTTTTTCAGGTTTTTTTTTTCAATTGAAAAAGAAAAAAGATTATCATCAATCAAATTCCAATCATTTTCATCATACCCCCGATTAAAATCTTCAGATTTTACCCCCAATTTATTTCATAAATACATTTTTAAATTAAAAAAAAAAAAAAGCTGTGAAGAAGTGCAGTACATGTAGTGTTTAATAGGTTTAACACATGTACTTTATTTGTTTTGAAATTTCAGAACGTTGATGGTCAATGCTGGTGCTGTTTTGAACTTCAACTTGTGAGTATTCACACAGAGTTTAGCAGTGTTGTAGTTGAGTCACCAACGTCGAGTCCAAGTCCTGAGTCACAAGCTTCGAGTCTGAGTCCAAGTCTCGAGTCACAAGCCTCAAGTCCGAGTCCGAGTCCCGAGTCACAAGCCTCCTGTCCGACTCCAAGTCTCGAGTCACAAGCCTTGAGTTGGAGTCCGAGTCATGAGTCACTTGTTCTTTAGTTGTTCACCAAACTAAATCACATTTTTTTTAAAATTATTTTTTCAATCATCCTTTCCGTCTTTTAAGTAAATCCCTGTGTATCGGTATATAGTTTACCTTGTGTAATATTAAACATGTATTTTGTGGATAACTCAGCTTCAGATTGAGGTAAAGACATGGAAAGTTACTTGAGTTTTAAGAGATGGGAGGAAAACCCTTGGGAACAATCAACAGACCTCTCTCATAGACAGCCAACCCTCCACCCAAATTATAACTGGGTATTCGGCCATCAGGACATGTGCACACAGTGTGCAAAATGTTCTACGTTGCTTGGAATTTCCTCGAAATATGGCGCAGCGGATGCGCATCATGAAAACTTGATGCCCAGGATGCCGATGCACTCGATGTCATTTGAGAGGGGTCTATTCCAGGCAAATTCCCCAAAATTTAGCATGGAACTGAAGAAAAAAAAAAAATTCCTTGGAAAGCAAGAAAAAAAGCCACTGTTCTGTCCGTGGCTGCCCTGAGGTAAGCTGATTGTAACCAAAATTACTAGCCCGTGTTTTTTTTCCATGGTCAAGGTTTTGTTTTGAATTTTGTTTTGATTTTTTTTTTTTTTTCAATTCCAGTAAGAAAAAGAAAAATGAGACGCAAGGCTTTGGAGAAAAGGACGCCTCTGAACCAACAACGGGTAAGTCAGGGAGAATACAAGAAGAGTCAAAAAGAAAGAGACTGAATTAGAAAAAAAATATTATTAAAAATTTGTGGCTCACTCCATTTCATAAAAATAGGGATAAAGTACATGTCGTTGACTAGTAACTGTGAACATTTCTCGTAATTTGCATACTCTATTCGAAAGTTGTGTCTATTTTGATAAACAGATCACAAAATTCAGCTGTCCACCACTGATCGTTAATCCCGTTCTAAGAACTAATGAATACCCATTAAATACACTGAAACATGGACGTTTTCCCACCTTTATGAATAAACGAAAACTTGCGAAGGAAAACAGACAGAAATCGCCATCAATATTTCGGGGAAAAGAGAGTTGACTTGTTTCTCGTATTCAAAACACAAAATCTGACAGTAAAATAATGTTTCGGTCTTAATTCAATTGATTAACCTTATTAATACCTGAATCCATCAAAATTCACACCCCTGTTTCGGGGGATTTCAGCGGATTCATGATACCACCATATTGAAAAAGTTGGGTGATTTTGATGGATTCAGGACATGAAGCCAAGCGGTACTGCAGGATTTGATGGATTCAGGATACCTCCACATTGAGCAGTTGGGGGACTTTGATGGATTCAGGATCTCAACAGATTTACTCCCGGCTAAGTGGTGGATTCTGATGGACTCACTGATCACCAAAACTTTTTTGGCATGGGAAAAATTGATGGATTTTGGTGGATTCAGGATACTTTCTAGTAAATATACCCAAGGGGTTAGGGTTAAAATCTCATTTGTATTTGAATGCTTGTGTGTCTGTAATTCTCACTCAGCTCAATGGCTTCCAATGGCATTCCATGGACAGCTATAAAAATTGGTTCAAAAATATACATAACTCTGATGGCATGGATCAATTTTAGTAATGTTTTTTTTTCCAGCTGAGTGGAAGAACATGCTCTTTTAAGGCATACATGTACTGTTACTTCATTGGTGTATCAAATTTGATTGCTTTTTAAGGAAACAATGCTAATCCAGGTCACTTTCTTTTTGACTCAACCTGTAATACACATGAATGAAAAGGAGGACACAAGTTTTAAATTTTTGCTGTGCAGAAATTTTGTTCTCGGAAACTAAAAAATGCAGTCTTGTTCTGTGTTAGCCTTTCATCAAGGCCATCGTGTCTTTTAATAACCGGCATTATTAGACAGAGCGGCGAAGCAAAAATGCAATACATTGTGGGATCCAGATATTTTCGAAGAGGGGCGGCTGGGGTTGTTGAAGTCCAGTTTTTCAAGGGGGCGGGGGGGGGGCCAGTTAGGATGAGGCTTCACATTCAACGCATAAAACAACCGAAGGTCTGTAGTACTGAATCCAGATTTCTAATATTGAGTGATTATTCAGGGAATTTAAGAAATTTGGGCTTAGTTCCATTATGTACATGTGAACGATTATCATTGTAAGTTGGAGGGTTGGGGAGGGGTGATTAGCCACACCCCCTTTGGGTATCTGGCTGCATTTGTGCAGGAAACAATTGATACCCAGCATCAGTGTTGTAGGACTCGGACTCGGGACTCGGACTCGAGTCCGGACTCGAGTCCTTTTTTCAAGGACTCGGACTTGGACTCCAGTCTGCTTGTCTCTCGGACTCGGACGGACTGACCCCAAGGATCCCAGGGATTCGGACGAGTCCGCGAGGTCCGGCCAAAATCGTTTTTTTTTTCTTTATTTGTTTTATTTCAATTATTTTTGTCTACCTTGTTTTTGGTTTTGCTGTGCCGTGGAACCGAATTCGCAGCCGCAAAATAAAAATAACTGCCCGATTGATCATAAATAAAAAAAAAAAAATGTGAAGAATAATTACTGAAGATCATATGCTAATTGTAAATGTCACTTTTGTGTAGTATCTACTATCAATATCTGAGTTCTTTACATACACAGGTTTTTAAAAAAAGTGTTTTTTTTTAATTAATACACATTATACATATAAAATGCATTGCATAGTGCATATACAGCCAAAACCACCCCCCCTTCTCTATCACCTGACATTTGATAGACACCCAGCATTGCTTGTGTTTCTCTTTTGTGTGCATATTCAGGAGACCAAATCCGGCAGTTCCTTCAAAACTTGAAATTCTTCCGCATCTTTATCGGTCTGTGGAATATTGCCGTCATCCTCATGATGCTAGTGTAAGTATTGACTCTTTGACCCTGAAAATTTGAAACAGCTGTGCTCCTTTCCATTTTTGATTATAACCAAACTTTTTGTGGATCATCGTGATGCTGTAGTGTGAGGATCGGACATTCACGTGGGCAGAGCCACGGTACTAATGTCTGATATGTCCTAATTGTACGTGACCCCGCGCGCCAGCCATAGAGAGTCGACTTTGCAAACTGTGAGATAAGAAATGTGGACTAAGCTGTTCATTGGTCAAAGCAACAACAGGGTACCAAAGGCCTGATAATTTTTTGCCCAAAAATGAAATTGCTTGAAACTTGAAGAGAAGACGCCCAAAAAGCCCTGAAACAGATTCCAAGGCAATTTTTGGATAAATGTGCCATTCAAAAGAAAAATACAGTCGGAAATTAAGGGAAATCAGTGAAAAAATTTGCTTTTCTTTCTCAATAAATAGTGATTTTTGCTAACATCTGCCAAATTTTTGTGTTTTTTTAATATTAATTGATGTTCCTCTGGTATTGCAAGGAATTTTTGCATTGTTTGGAGAAATGTCAATTTTTGATCAAAATACAAGGTTTACCCCTTGCATTTTTTTTCAATATTGACAGAAAAATGAAATTGCTTGATTTTGGAAGGCAAGATGCCCAAAGACTCCTAAAACACATCTCAGTTCGATTTTTTTTGAAAAAATTGTCATTCCTAAGAAAAATAGAGTCAGAAATTGCAGGGGAATCAGTAAAATTTATGCTTTTTTTCTCCATAAATGGTTGTTGTTTTTCCAAAATCTGTCATTTTTTTTGTTTTTGGATATTGATTTTGTTCCTCTTGTATTGCAAGGAATGTTTGCCTTGTTTGGAGAAAAGTTAATATTTGGTCCAAATATAAGGTTAACCCCTTTTTTTTCTCCAGTTTTGGTCAAAAAAATGAAATTGCTTGAAACTTGAAGGGAGATGCCCAAAACTCGTAAAACATTCAAATATATTAAAATATACTTTTCTTTTTCTTTTTCCATAAATGGTGATTTTTGCCTGTACTTAATATTTTATTGTTTTTATTTTGTTGCGTTTGCCTTTCCAGATTATTTGGCTCGTAGCAGTCGTTCTGTCTGGCAGTGTACATATATACACAACTGGTGACGTCGGGATGGAAAAAGCTGGCTGAATTTGTTGTGGGGACTGGAAGCATTAATGGCATGTAAATGAGTGCATGTGTAGCATAAGGCTACAAGACAATATCAGGACCCATTAGGCCGGAGATTGAATGACATCACGCTTTGTTTACATTTGCGCTTTTTGCTCGTACCCCCACCCTGCAAACAGGGCGCTGGTGAGGGCTGATGAGCTCCACAGAATCTTGTGAAGGAAGTACAGATTGACCTTTGCATGCAGCTAGCGCATGCTACGCATGATGGGCTAGTTTGTGTGACGCGTTCTACGTCACAGGTCACGCAAATCTATCCAATGAGAGCTCAAATGACATCAGCCCTTACCAGCGTCCTGTTTGCAGGGCGGAGGGTACGAGCGAATTTGCGCTTTTCTGTGTGGTAGACTGTTCCTAATTTGTCTGGCGTCCCGACTTCACTCCCATAGGAAAGCGCACATGTAAACAAAGCCATTAGGTCTTAGGTCTATTCAGCAGAAGATTTTCCTTTGCAAATGAATTCATGAACAAATTGAGCAGAAAACTATTAGAACAGTGTAAATATACTGTAAATTGGTTGGTACTATCGCCGACTTCCTAAGCAACAAATTGTTCCAAAGCAAAGGGTCTTAAACACTTTGTTGACGGGAGACAATTTTAAAATAAAGCATGCACATCTTAAAGGGAATGTACATCATTGGCTTTTGCTGTAATTTTCAGAAATGAACTAGTTGAGGGGTTAGTATAATAGATCAAAATAGTGTTACACTGACATGTTTGACTTGTTGTGTCCGGAAAAAAACCAAGAAAAACAAAAATGTTCAAGTAGTCTGGTTCACTGACTCCACTATAGATGAAATGGATCAATTTATAGATGCCAGAAATTGTATGGTAAAGGAACCAGTCTAGCTGGCCTGCACCCGTCCATGAACATGTAACCAATAGCAAACACAATTTGGACTGAAACAAATGGTAAATGTGGAGCAGTGGTTGAAAAATAGTTAGGTTTTTCCAACGGTGGTCAGCCGACCACTGTTGGAAATGTATACAAAAATACAATTTTCTTGAAAATGACCTCACACCAGGTGCCATGATTTTACAGGATGCTTTAGACTGTCATTTAGAAACATCCTAGTAAGGTTTTTCGTAAAAACTTGGTAGTGTTATTTTGATTTTTGCAAATGTTGTATTTTCCCTGTAATGTACATGTTTACATAGTAGCTCAGTATGCTGACATCATTTGCATTAACCAAGTAATGCCTTTTCATTTTCTGTGTACAGTATGAAATTTGTGAGAGTTTTATATGAAAACGCTGTTTCACACGTTTGTTTTAGAACTGATAATGTAACAACCAAGTATCACCAACCGATAACGTAACAACAAATGACCAAATAATGTATCACTAACTAAAACTGCAACAAAAAATGACTGTTTAATGTTACTACATTGTCAATCAAATTTTTTTCGTGTTATTGACCGATAATGTAACAGAAATGTACTACACTATCGCTCATTTGTGTGCTACATTATCAGTTGTAACAACCCCCCCCCAAAAAAACCCTCAAAATTCCTGAATGTTGCATATTGCATGTAATGAGATTGAAGCCGTCGGTCTGAATTCATATTAAAATAAAGATACCGCTGTACAGAAATTTCGTTTTCGCATAAAAAATTATTTTGACCACTCTCAATTTGGCTCAAAATGTAAGGCTTACCCCTTGTTAGTTTTTCAATTTTGGCCAAAAAATGAAATTCCTTGAAACTTGCAGGGAAGATGCCTAAGGTAACCCTGAACACATTCCAATCCGATTTGGGAACAAACGTGCCTTTGAAAAGATAATTTGGCCGAAAATTGAGGGTAAAAACAGTCAAAATTCCGTTTTATTTACATGTATTTCCTCCCTCCAAAATGGATGATATTTGCCTAGATCTGCCAAAATGTGGGTGTTTGAATATTGATTCATGCTCCACTCGTCTCCAGAGGTATTTCTGCGTTGTTTTGAGAAAAGTCAATTTTTGGCCAAATTTGGCTCGAAATGTAAGGCTATCCCCTTGGTTTTTTTTTCAATTTTGGCCAAAAAATGAAATTCCTTGAAACTTGCAGGGAAGATGCCTAAGGTAACCCTGAACACATTCCAATCCGATTTGGGAACAAACGTGCCTTTGAAAAGATAATTTGGCCGAAAATTGAGAGTAAAAACAGTCAAAATTCGGTTTTATTTACATGTATTTCCTCCCTCCAAAATGGATGATATTTGCCTAGAGCTGCCAAAATGTGGGTGTTTGAATATTGATTCATGCTCCACTCGTCTCCACAGGTATTTCTGCGTTGTTTTGAGAAAAGTCAATTTTTGGCCAAATTTGGCTCAAAATGTAAGGCTTACCCCTTGTTTTTTTTTCAATTTTGGCCAAAAAATGAAATTCCTTGAAACTTGCAGGGAAGATGCCTAAGGTAACCCTGAACACATTCCAATCCGATTTGGGAACAAACGTGCCTTTGAAAAGATAATTTGGCCGAAAATTGAGGGTAAAAACAGTCAAAATTCGGTTTTATTTACATGTATTTCCTCCCTCCAAAATGGATGATATTTGCCTAGATCTGCCAAAATGTTGGTGTTTGAATATTGATTCATGCTCCACTCGTCTCCAGAGGTATTTCTGCGTTGTTTTGAGAAAAGTCAATTTTTGGCCAAATTTGGCTCAAAATGTAAGGCTATCCCCTTGTTTTTTTTTTCAATTTTGGCCAAAAAATGAAATTCCTTGAAACTTGCAGGGAAGATGCCTAAGGTAACCCTGAACACATTCCAATCCGATTTGGGAACAAACGTGCCTTTGAAAAGATAATTTGGCCGAAAATTGAGAGTAAAAACAGTCTAAATTCGGTTTTATTTACATGTATTTCCTCCCTCCAAAAAGGATGATATTTGCCTAGATCTGCCAAAATGTGGGTGTTTGAATATTGATTCATGCTCCACTCGTCTCCAGAGGTATTTCTGCGTTGTTTTGAGAAAAGTCAATTTTTGGCCAAATTTGGCTCAAAATGTAAGGCTTACCCCTTGTTTTTTTTTCAATTTTGGCCAAAAAATGAAATTCCTTGAAACTTGCAGGGAAGATGTCTAAGGTAACCCTGAACACATTCCAATCCGATTTGGGAACAAACGTGCCTTTGAAGAGATAATTTGGCCGAAAATTGAGGGTAAAAACAGTCAAAATTCGGTTTTATTTACATGTATTTCCTCCCTCCAAAATGGATGATATTTGCCTAGATCTGGCAAAATGTGGGTGTTTGAATATTGATTCATGCTCCACTCGTCTCCAGAGGTATTTCTGCGTTGTTTTGAGAAAAGTCAATTTTTGGCCAAATTTGGCTCAAAATGTAAGGCTTACCCCTTGTTGTTTTTTCAATTTTGGCCAAAAAATGAAATTCCTTGAAACTTGCAGGGAAGATGCCTAAGGTAACCCTGAACACATTCCAATCCGATTTGGGAACAAACGTGCCTTTGAAAAGATAATTTGGCCGAAAATTGAGGGTAAAAACAGTCAAAATTCCGTTTTATTTACATGTATTTCCTCCCTCCAAAATGGATGATATTTGCCTAGATCTGCCAAAATGTGGGTGTTTGAATATTGATTCATGCTCCACTCGTCTCCAGAGGTATTTCTGCGTTGTTTTGAGAAAAGTCAATTTTTGGCCAAATTTGGCTCGAAATGTAAGGCTATCCCCTTGGTTTTTTTTTCAATTTTGGCCAAAAAATGAAATTCCTTGAAACTTGCAGGGAAGATGCCTAAGGTAACCCTGAACACATTCCAATCCGATTTGGGAACAAACGTGCCTTTGAAAAGATAATTTGGCCGAAAATTGAGAGTAAAAACAGTCAAAATTCGGTTTTATTTACATGTATTTCCTCCCTCCAAAATGGATGATATTTGCCTAGATCTGCCAAAATGTGGGTGTTTGAATATTGATTCATGCTCCACTCGTCTCCACAGGTATTTCTGCGTTGTTTTGAGAAAAGTCAATTTTTGGCCAAATTTGGCTCAAAATGTAAGGCTTACCCCTTGTTTTTTTTTCAATTTTGGCCAAAAAATGAAATTCCTTGAAACTTGCAGGGAAGATGCCTAAGGTAACCCTGAACACATTCCAATCCGATTTGGGAACAAACGTGCCTTTGAAAAGATAATTTGGCCGAAAATTGAGGGTAAAAACAGTCAAAATTCGGTTTTATTTACATGTATTTCCTCCCTCCAAAATGGATGATATTTGCCTAGATCTGCCAAAATGTTGGTGTTTGAATATTGATTCATGCTCCACTCGTCTCCAGAGGTATTTCTGCGTTGTTTTGAGAAAAGTCAATTTTTGGCCAAATTTGGCTCAAAATGTAAGGCTAACCCCTTGTTTTTTTTTTCAATTTTGGCCAAAAAATGAAATTCCTTGAAACTTGCAGGGAAGATGCCTAAGGTAACCCTGAACACATTCCAATCCGATTTGGGAACAAACGTGCCTTTGAAAAGATAATTTGGCCGAAAATTGAGAGTAAAAACAGTCAAAATTCGGTTTTATTTACATGTATTTCCTCCCTCCAAAAAGGATGATATTTGCCTAGATCTGCCAAAATGTGGGTGTTTGAATATTGATTCATGCTCCACTCGTCTCCAGAGGTATTTCTGCGTTGTTTTGAGAAAAGTCAATTTTTGGCCAAATTTGGCTCAAAATGTAAGGCTTACCCCTTGTTTTTTTCAATTTTGGCCAAAAAATGAAATTCCTTGAAACTTGCAGGGAAGATGCCTAAGGTAACCCTGAACACATTCCAATCCGATTTGGGAACAAACGTGCCTTTGAAGAGATAATTTGGCCGAAAATTGAGGGTAAAAACAGTCAAAATTCGGTTTTATTTACATGTATTTCCTCCCTCCAAAATGGATGATATTTGCCTAGATCTGGCAAAATGTGGGTGTTTGAATATTGATTCATGCTCCACTCGTCTCCAGAGGTATTTCTGCGTTGTTTTGAGAAAAGTCAATTTTTGGCCAAATTTGGCTCAAAATGTAAGGCTTACCCCTTGTTTTTTTTCAATTTTGGCCAAAAAATGAAATTCCTTGAAACTTGCAGGGAAGATGCCTAAGGTAACCCTGAACACATTCCAATCCGATTTGGGAACAAACGTGCCTTTGAAAAGATAATTTGGCCGAAAATTGAGGGTAAAAACAGTCAAAATTCGGTTTTATTTACATGTATTTCCTCCCTCCAAAATGGATGATATTTGCCTAGATCTGCCAAAATGTGGGCGTTTGAATATTGATTCATGCTCCACTCGTCTCCAGAGGTATTTCTGCGTTGTTTTGAGAAAAGTCAATTTTTGGCCAAATTTGGCTCAAAATGTAAGGCTTACCCCTTGTTTTTTTTTCAATTTTGGCCAAAAAATGAAATTCCTTGAAACTTGCAGGGAAGATGCCTAGGGTAACCCTGAACACATTCCAATTCGATTTGGGAACAAACGTGCCTTTTGAAAAGATAATTTGGCCGAAAATTGAGGGTAAAAACAGTCAAAATTCGGTTTTATTTACATGTATTTCCTCCCTCCAAAATGGATGATATTTGCCTAGATCTGCCAAAATGTTGGTGTTTGAATATTGATTCATGCTCCACTCGTCTCCAGAGGTATTTCTGCGTTGTTTTGAGAAAAGTTAATTTTTGGCCAAATTTGGCTCAAAATGTAAGGCTTACCCCTTGTTTTTTTTCAATTTTGGCCAAAAAATGAAATTCCTTGAAACTTGCAGGGAAGATGCCTAAGGTAACCCTGAACACATTCCAATTCGATTTGGGAACAAACGTGCCTTTGAAAAGATAATTTGGCCGAAAATTGAGGGTAAAAACAGTCAAAATTCGGTTTTATTTACATGTATTTCCTCCCTCCAAAATGGATGATATTTGCCTAGATCTGGCAAAATGTTGGTGTTTGAATATTGATTCATGCTACACTCGTCTCCAGAGGTATTTCTGC